>JAOTQJ010000096.1:10002352-10048715 GCA_025642045.1 Solanum sejunctum | reverse complement strand
TCACACACACATGCATATATATAAATGTATACATAAATATTAATTTTTAAAGTTAAAAAATTATATATAAAAATAATGATAAATATATATATAAGAGATATATACATACCCATATATACATGTATACATGTGTGTGTGTGTATTAATTTGATTAAAGAATTTAATTTTTTTCAAAAACTAATTATTACAAATTATTGAAATATTGAAGAAGCTCGATAATTAATTTATAATGAGAACGGTAAAAATTAGATGTTAATACATAAGATTAAAATTAATGGGATGAATAAAATAGAATTACTTGAATATTATTCAAAATAAACTACCAAAAAGCATAATAAGACTTGGCTACGATATCGTCAAAAATATCCATAACTTAAAAATAAATGAGGGAGAGGAAAGGTTGAACTTGTGGAGGAAAGGTTTCCATTATCAAACCCACATACCCTGGTGGTTTAATAAAGGAAATCTGACTTTAGAGGTGAAGAATCCGAAACCCCAGCTTGCTCTCTTCTCTTGAAAGCTTTGAACTTGGGAGTGTTTAGAGACTTAGAATATTTTTGGAATGAGTGGGAATAGGGTAGATTAGGGTTGTATCGAGTTGATAAGGGGTCTTTTGGGGACTTAGACGATGTAGTATAGACATTAAATAATAGAAAAGGATGAATTTGCTCTTTATAAATTTTTACGAGGGTCGTGATCCAGTCTGCGGGTCATAAGATAGAAAATTCTGTCTAATAAGATTCTGAACCCTTAGAAACTCTTTGATCCTAAACCTACGGCAGGACTTATGGCCCGTCAACCATTCTACGAGCCGTCTACTAACTTGTATTTCTAACTTCAGAAATTCATATTTTCACCAAGTCTGGCCATCACGCCATTACGACTCGTAGGCCCTTATGTAAAATCCACTACTATTTGAAAATTTTTCAAATTTCATTTCAAAACTTTTACATCCTCCAATATGTGGGACCTTACAACATCTACTTTTGTGATGTAGGTTTGAGCATACACACTAGTTATCAGCACTGACCTATCAAGGCTGCAGCAGACTACATTGGAGAAGAGGGTGAGCACTTAGCATATTGGATCATTTTGGTCTCCTTCTGAATAGATGACCCATCTTTTGCATTTTGAGACTAGCCAGTTATTGTATTTGTTTATGGCCTACTTCTTTGACTTGTACTTATCTTATATTGTAGTTTCTCTGTACTTGTGACTTTCAAGTTCTGGAAGAGATCATTTATGTATATATTTTAGACTTCAACTCTTTTTATTCTTATTATCTTATTTCTATTAGTTCCTGTCTAGTTTTTTCTTTTATACCCATTACCTGCAGTTCTAGACTATGGATTGGCTTACCGACTAGTGGATTATGGTTGGTGCCATAATGACTCGAGAAACTGAATTGTGACACTCGTTGGGTTCCATTTATACTAAAAAAATAATTCCTTTGTTTCATTTTATGTGACGTCCTTTTTCTTTTTAGTTCGTCCCCAAAAAAATGTCATCTTTTTTATGATTAGAAATAATTTAACTTTAAATTTTTTTTACCTTTAATAAAATTATTTTCAACCATATAGTTATTTAATGATTATTTTATACCACAAATTTTAAAAAACTTTTATTTTTTCTTAAACACTATGACAAATTAAATAATGTCATATAAAATAAGACAAAAGGAATATTTTATTTTATTTGTCTATTTTATAAAAGTAAAAGAGTCTTAATTACATTTTTCTATACTACGCCCCAATGTTAAATTACTACATAAAGTCGTAGTACTAATTAAACCTCTATATAGTAACAACAATTGTCTTAACATGTCATCGATAGTATGATGAAGTATTGTTACATATGTATATTGAGATTTGATGTTAACATGTCATTTAACTGTTATAAACAAAAATATGCAATATTTTTGTGTATCTTTTATGTTATAAACGAAAACAAAATACTTGCTAAATTTAGAATCTCAATTATATTCATTTTTCATTTATTAAAAATTGAAAAGAGTAATACATTACTAATGATTTCATAACTAGTTGTATCGTACTAAGATAATTAAAATCTGAGGAAACTATGCATTCTAAATTAACTGAAAATTTAAAAATTTCAAGTTTGATATAAATATTCTATAAGCATAGGTTGCTTTGTAAATTTAGCTTGATGTACACTATTTAAATATAATTTTTTTACATTCATATTTGAAATTTACTGTGTATGATATTGATAATGATTATTATAAATATTTTAATATTTTATTTTATATATGTTAAAAATCTTATAAAATATTATTACATAATATTTAAGTATGTTTGTGATGCTATGATGTTTTATAAACAGCTTGTCTTGTTTTACTTTGTTGCCTTTACTGCTTTTATTATTTCTGTTCACTGTCGTTTTATTAAGGGACCTGATCTCCTGACTTAATAGAAGCCCTATGTTTTCATCAAATTGTTATAGAGGATAATTTTACAAAGAGGGTACTTTTACAATGAATGTCATTGTTGTTATAGAGAAGCAAAATATAACATAAAAAAATTTAAAAAAAAATTAAATTATTCTAACTAAATGTCATTATAACAAGGTTTGATTGTATTTAAAATTTTAAAATATTATTAATAAAGTTAATTTAATAAAATATACATTTAATTAAAAAGAATTCTGAAGAGAGATGTGCCAGATAATACAAGTCAAGTTACATGAGAAGGAATTAGCATACATATTCTGTTTTTGCAGGTTGAGGATTGAACAATCGTTGGATTTACATCTAGAGAGGCACTGACATAACATTAAATGTGGAGAGAAAAGTTGTTGAGAAATTTGCAGGTTGAGGATTGAATAATTAATTACTGCAATAATTAAATAGTTCCTTATTGGCCATTTTCCTCGTTTCGTTTTCCTATTCGAAGCTGAAGCAGGTACAAAATTCAACAAACATATTAATTATTATAATTACAATGGTAAAAGATAATTGTCTGTTGTGGTTACAAATGTTCCCTTTCAGCTTGCTAGTATACGTTCCCGCATGTGATGTATAAAAACTATAAAAATAAATAATTATAGAAAAACCTTCACTTATTTACATGATCATATTAACTTTTCATTATTTTGTCAATTATAAAATTAAAATTATTTTATACACAATAATAACAAACGTCATATAAACCATTGAATAAAAAGATATAAACACTCCAATTTCATATCTAAGTTATGGAGATGTCACAAAAATATTACGTGTAAAATACTGGTATTAAATAAATTAAGTCAAAATTTGCATTTTATTGATATATATACTTAAATATATTACAGAATGTTCAAAAATACTTATATAATCAATAAATTTGTTCTAATAAAAATACTAAGCAAAAATTGTCCAATTGTTAATAATTTAATTAATATTTTAAACTATTTAGTCCAAAAAAAATTGAATTATCGCCTTTAGCTTCATTGATATCTTCCACTGTTATAATTCTTAGACTTGAAAGAAATAATTGAAAGGGCGAGAGATCAATTCAGCTGTTCCACATGCTAAAAAAATAATAATTAAAATTAAAAATAAAATATTAATTAAAATGAAGCAACAAAAATAATAATAATAAATTATAGAGAAATTTAAGCAAGATTGCCTTAACTATTAAAGTGAAAACTTTATTAAAATTTCAAAGAGACCAATAATATTTGCAATGAAATTTTCTCTTTGAAGTACTGCTCCAAGGAATGTAAATATGAAGAGTAGAATAAAGATGTTATAATATATCCTTGTCTAGTACTCTCAGTGTAATATAATGCCAAAAAGGTATGAAATATTGTTACTACTAAAAATTAAAAAAAAATTATTTTTTTAAACATGTATTCCGCTCCTAAAAAATAATTTACCCTTGATTTGATTCATAATATCTTTTAGCAATTATTCATGTACTTTAGTTCATTTTTAAAATTATTTTAACGTAAAAATATCTTTATGGTATTAATACTTTTGTCATTATAAATTCTTTTGTTTATACTAAAAAAAAAGAATCTAGCTTCAATGTCTTGCGATCTAAAATGGCTAATGTCACAACACGAATATAAAATATAATTTATTTTCTCATATAGGTAATTTGCAGTTCCTAAACTAAAAAAAGATAGTAAATAACTATGTATTCAAATATTAGGAATAAAAGTTTTATTACAATAGCATATCCAAAAGTTAAGGGATGGAAAGAGAAGTTGTTTAATGATCATAAGTAAATATTGCTTGCTTTCCTTTTCTTTCTAAAAAACTTATCTTAACA
Organism: Solanum sejunctum; assembly: GCA_025642045.1. NCBI lineage: Eukaryota > Viridiplantae > Streptophyta > Magnoliopsida > Solanales > Solanaceae > Solanum > Solanum sejunctum. Next base: position 10,044,438 of record JAOTQJ010000096.1, on the reverse strand, counting down.
TTTTAATTGAAATGTGTAGACTTTGATTTAAATTATTTTAATGACTTAAAAAGTTACTCACAGAACATTTTAAGTTATTATTTTCTTTTAAATATTAGTCATTTGTTCCTAAATATGATATAAACGGTATTATTGAGTAGACCATGATGTTTCTTTATTTCTTATTTTATAATATAGAATCGATACAAAATGGCATATATTCTTTTTTTGAAGATTTAATATTAAATTATATAATTATTTCAAATAGAGGTTTTCAAGGTTTCACGGAAAAAGAAATATAATACTAATTTAACTATGTGATAGAATATTTATAGATCATGTTGGTGTAATATATCACTTATACAATAAATTACAGTTGAAAATATAAAATGACAAAATTAAATAAAAATTCATTCAGGTTGAGGTGCGATCACTCTCTTTAAGGAGATTCAAGTACATTGTTGCATAATCTACACCGACCCACCCCTCTAGGATACAACAGTCCAACAACGTTATATGACAAAAACAACTCCGGATTAGTTGAAGACTCCAAAGCTCCACAAAAAAAATATTTTTCTTCAACATATAATTACTCTTTTTTTGTATAGTGAATATTGTTAAAAACTTAGAATATTTTCTTCGTCTCAACTCTCTCCTTCACTATTGCACACTTCACCACACACTATAAGTTACAAGAAATTAATGATTTAAGAGTTACAAGAACTAATGATCATATAAGTTACAAGAATTAATAATCATTCTACACAATTTATACCCACTAACATATATACTTAATATTTTATTTTAATAATATAATACGTAAGCACCAACATATCATAATTTCAAATGAATTTTAAATAAATAATGATTATATACATACAACAACAACATATCTATTTTGTAAATAATTAGTTTTAAAAGAATTATTTATTACATTTCTAATATGGAACGTGTCATAATCACATAATTATACAATTATTTTAACTTTTATTGTATCTTAAATTTTTGATATATTTCATGATGAAGTCATTTTGCATACCATCAAAGAACTAAAATAAATTTGATTGGACTTTTGATTTTATATTTTGTGGTGTTTGATTTTAGTAATTTATTTTAAAAAGGTATCTTTGAATTCTAAAACTTGCACAGTTATAATAAAGAGAAAAAGTTATAACCATCTTTAAAATAATAAATGGTAAATTTAGATTGTAAATCCTTATTTATTGATTATTCTTTTTATCAAAAGATATTTTTAATTTTAGAACTTCTACCATCAATATAAAGTGGATAAATTGTAATCATCTCCAAAATTATTTAACATTAATTTCAAATTTAAAACTTTTATGTGTTAATTAACTTTTTAATCATTACTGTTGGTGCAAAATGCAGTTTAATATAAAAATAATAATATTAATTTGTATCATGAGTTAGTGGTAGAATGTGGCAATAAGTTCTTATATAACTCCTATAATTTCTAGCTCTTTATTTGCTCATTATTTTATTTTATCATTCTTTGTAACTCATGTAATCACTAGGTTATGTTCTACCTCATTATGTCTTATAACTTTTGTAACCTCTAAGTCGTAATTCCTCCATTCATTCATCTACATTATTATCCACTTTATTCTTCTTCAAGAAAAGGAAAAATTTCTCACCTATAAATAGTGATAGTCTTACTTTGTTTTGGAGAGAAGAAGAAGTATACAAGAAAAATGAAAAGTGTGATATTTATTATAGTGTCTAGTGAAGTGTGTAACAGTGAAAGAGAGAGTTGAGACTAAATATTCTAAATCTTTAAGTATATTCACTATACAAAAAAGAAAGTAATTATATGTTGAAGGAATGTATTCTTTTTGTGGAGTTTTGGACTCTTTAACTAATTCGAAGTTGTTTGAATCATACAACGTTGTTGGACTGTTGTATCCTGGAGGGGACAAGTCAAGAGATGTACTGCTGGATCATTATAGATTATGCCACAGAGGGATTCAATCTCCTTAAAAAAAGCGAGATATCCGCGCCTCAGCCCGAATGAATTTTTATTCAATTTTTATTTTTTATTTTCAACTGTAATTTATTCTATTTGTGATATATTACACCAACAATTTTAAAAAGATTTATATTTTTGTTACAGTTTGAAAATAGCGGATATCAAGATAGGAGGCTTCAACATCATTCCGCTTCAACATATCTCTTTAAGAGATGGAAGAGAAGAGATATAAGGGTAAAGTATATTTCTACTTGCTCAATTCAAGCAGAAAAAAGGTAAAGAAAAAAAAAACTTTTACCTAATAATTTTTATGAATAAAGTGATATTTCTTTTCATGAACACAAAGTGATTTAAATTCTAAAAATAGTAAAAATTCATGAATTAAAACTCTTGAAAAGTTTTCAAAAGTCAATAGATTGTTTTTGCTCAAAGAATTGCAAAAACTCTTTGATCTTAAAGGGAAGATTCATAAAAGGAGATAGAATAAAATACATTTTGCCAAAGTTTTTCTACACATATGAGCTTAAAAAAATGATGATATAAATATGTAACAAATTCGTTCGAGTTATAACTGATATGTTTACCAAATATCTATCAACTGCAACTTTCAAGATGATAGTACACAAGATTGGAATGCAAAGATTCAAATTTTCTCACAAGGTTTTGCCCATTGGGTTTTTCTTGTAAGATTTCTAATGAAACATCCAAAATGCGTATTATCAGATATGTGTATTCTTTTTTCTTCACTAGAATTTTTTTCACTGAATTTTATTAAGTAAAGTTTTAATGGAACACATAATCTATCAATAGACATTCAAGAAGGAGTGTTATAAATATATTTGATAGTGAATATCTATTATACAAATTCTTTTAAAAGTTAAAATTTTACTTGAAAATCAAGTTAGTTATTTCTCCTGTAATATAAGAGTTTTCGAGAGGAATAATCTTCTCTCTTTTCTCTACTTACTTGAATTTACTTTATAATTTTAAAATAAAATATTAAAAACTATTAATTCATAATAAAAATAATATATAAAAGAGATCGAAGAAATTATTACTTGAATAATTAACCCTTTTTAAAAATATTTTTAAAAATTTTAATTCAAACCTACTAAATCACCACGAATTGAATGAGATTAACCCAACGAGCCTTGACCGCTTTAATTTGTCATTTCCATAGTGATAAAGTAGAAAAGAGGGGAAGAGTTGATTTTAGAGTGGGAAGAGAAGGAAAGATCAGATAACAGGTTTCCGGTCATTTGAGAATGGTGGGACCACAGAGGCCACAGTTCGTTCTCTTCGGATCTTCCATTGTTCAGATCAGTTACAGCAATGGCGGTTGGGGTGCCATTCTGTCTGACATTTACTCCCGCAAAGTATCTCTCTCTCTTTCTCTATTAGTTCATGTTTTGCAATTTGGTTTTCTGGCAGAGGAGTATTTCCATAGAAATCCATGCTTGGAGCGTGGGTTAGAAAAATAATCAACGATTACGTCTTAAGGAGTAGCACACGAATTACATTTATCCAGAAGTTAGGATATCAGTTTGTGAGGGAAAATACACTTAATCAGCGATGTCAATTAGCTTTATCATAATTTGGGAATGCCTGTCTTAATTTTTCTCCTATCTCAATCTCCATGGTAGTGGAAGCTTATTGTTGAGAGAGCATAATACTTACTGCATCGGTTTTTGTGACCTGTTGCTTAATCTTACCCGATTATTAGTTGAAAATATGAGGTCATAGGCCTCGTTCTGCAGCTTGTGTATACTCAAGCTGCCACACCCTTTTCTCAAGTAAATCAACTACTTTTCATAAGTAACCCTAGTTGTCTAATATTATAGTAATTTACATTTTCAATGCCTAAATAATTTCATTACAAATCTATGTAGTTGTCTATGATTACAAAACTTGGATTTGAAGTCTTACGTTCCTTTCCCTTTCATCAAGTGTAAAGAATTACATTGAAATGTTTCTTGTGCTTCTCATCTTTCTGATGATATCAATGAGCCAGTGAGGTGCCATGTGTTTTATAATGAATCTGCCCGGAGAAGAAGACTAATGCCAGATCAAGCATCCCATTTTCTTTTTACTAATTGCAATAGTAGGTATCCATGCTACATAGTTTTCTTTTTTATCATTATCATCGGGTCCTGAATGTTAGGCTATGAATATCTGTTTTTTCTCAGTGTTGGTATCTTAATCTTTCCAGCATTGTCCATTTAAGTGATTTTCTTGATGTTTCAGTAAATAGCCCGAGATATAATAAATGAAAGTTTCATTTGATGACGAATTTTATGACTGCAAAACTGTTTTGTGTGTCTTGTTCCATGTCACTTGGGGAAATTTGAATTACTCTCATGTTGTGATCTTAAAAGTGCTTGTGTTGAGGTGTTCAGGTTCAACATTTACTGTAAAATACTTCTTACACAAAGTTGTGTTTCATGCACTAGTGAATCCTGGCTTAAGCTAGTATACATCACAGTTTCATTAACTTACGCAGTGAGTCTTGACTTAGAGAGCATGTGGATTGACTTATTTTATGTAGGTTTTGGCTTTTAAGCACTTATTTTTAGGTTCAAAGAGCAAAAAAAAAAAAGGGCTAAAAACCAAAAGTTGGGTATGACTAACTTATGACTTTTAACATTTAGCTTATAAGCTACTTAGAAAAAGCCAATCCAAACACTTTAGTAGAGATTAGAGAGTAATACCTTCAACTCTATTGTAAAGTTACCAGCCTCAAAAAAATATTTTCTACTCTACTGTAGGCAGACATATTATTGCGAGGTTACTATGGTTGGAACTCCAGACGTGCTATACAGGTCCTTGATCAAGTGTTTCCAAAGGTATTGCATCTTCTCCCCAATATCTTTGAATGTACAATTGATGTGAAACTTGGAGTATAGCTTGTTAGATTAGGCGCTCCCTCTGCCTTATTTCTTCTTTTAAGTCAGTTAAAGAATGCTTAATATTGTTGTTTAAACAAATATTTTTGTGCTAAAAATAGTGCTATTTGCATTAAATTTTGCTATGCCTTTTAGTTCCTATTAGCTGACAAATCAAAATATCATCAAAGTCTTCTTGGATCTTTATTGTGGAGAGCTTTTGAGAATTGAGAACGTCCTGTAGAAACCTACTTATTTATTTTAAAGATATTTGATCTGGACATCTATTATTGGAAGACATCTCCTATATAGTAACTTTTGACCTCTTAAATGGTGTTTTTCTTCTTCCAGGATGCAACTGTTCAGCCTATGTTGGTGATTGTTTACTTTGGTGGTAATGATTCAATGGAACCTCATTCATCTGGATTGGGTCCTCATGTACCTCTTCCAGAATATATTGAGAACATGAGAAAAATTGCAACTCATCTCAAGGTATCTTATTTTACTACAGTAATGTCCTTTTCTTTTGTTTTTTAGCCGCCTTTTTCTATTTTTATCTATAAACACATGAAAATTTAGCTGCCTCAAGACAACATAAAGTCTTAAGATATATAAAATTTGAGAAATCTTGAAATTATTTCACTTTGTTATATACATTTCTTTCACTTTCATAAACAAACTACAGGACTATTGATCCCTGAATTTTTCTTATCCTTGTTTTCTTTTTGGGGGTGGTGGTGGTTAGAGCCTCTCAGAGAATGTTCGTATAATTTTTCTCAGTTGTCCACCTGTTGACGAGGCCAGAGTTCGTGAAAATACAAGGTAAGTCAATGCCCATCGTCAATACCATGTTATCTTTTACATTTTTGATGTACTTATTTCCAAGTTTCATTCTCTGAACTGCATTTTCCCCGTTTTCTGATTAATAAAAAATTTGTCATCTCTTTGCCAAACAGTTCATATTTCAGTGAGTTGGTTCGAACAAATGAGTTGTGTCGACAATACTCTGAGGCCTGTATAGAGCTGTGCAAAGAGATGAATCTGAAGGTTGTTGATCTTTGGACAGCACTTCAGAAAAGAGAAGATTGGTTGACTGCTTGTTTCACGTAAGTCCAGCTAACTATGTGTTTGTGCAATTTGTATCTCTACAAAGTTGAGAACATCTGCGATCATTTGACTGTTTCTTTCCCTAAATTTAAGTTAAATTGATATATTTTTGTTTGTTATGAAGGTGAAATTAGCCTCCCTTATAGATTTTTGCTGCTTATTAGCATCACCCACAGTAATTGAACTTTGAACATTATCTCATAGCTCTAGTTATGTTTTGGTGAATACCTCCAGAAAGTAGCATGAAGTGAGTAAATGAAAGTGCTGCACTGCTCTGGACTCTAGTAACAAGTTGTAGTTGGATCACTGTATTTTATTTCCAGTAGTTTGTTCAAGAATGCTGAGTTATGTTCACGTATGTTTTTGGGGTAGTCATCAATATCTGGTTCGTGGAATTCTGTATGGTAAACAAGGAACATTGTTTCAGTGTTTATAGAGCAATTATTTCTCCATTGTCTGAGTGATTCAACATTGCATCTATGTGTTTTACAGGGATGGGATTCACTTAGCGGAGGAGGGAAGTAAAATAGTTGTTGAAGAGATCCTGAAGGTACTGAAGGAAGCTGAGTGGACACCTAGTTTACACTGGAAATCCATGCCTACAGAATTTCCTGAAGATTCTCCATATGATTTGGTTCTAGCCGATGGTAAAACCACAATAAACCCATCCGAGTGGGCCTACCATCGGCAAATTCAGTGGGATTAGATTTCCTTCAAAACATTATATTTCTGAATGTATCCTATAATTGCAGTTTTACCATTTAGTCTATACACAATGTTTTCCTTTTCATTTAACTGCGAATTTGTTATTTATTTATTTTTAAATAAATAAGATTAAGGGTGTATTTGGTACAAAGGAAAATGCCTCTCTTGGAAATAAGTTGGTTTTCAACTTATTTTCTTATGCAATTCATTAGGATTATTTTGCTCTACTTCTAGCAAAAGAAGGCACTTTGTGATTTGTCCTTGAAAGTTGCATTGCTATAATTATAATTAAGGAGCAACAATCGTTTGCCGAAATGGTGCAATTCCTTCTTCTCCAATAGACTTTGTCACTGCCTCAACAAATTTGGGGTTGTCTGATGAGTCAAACCTTAAAAGGATGCTTGGGAATATGTTTGATCACATAATCCATACCCTGCAATTAATACAACATGTTAGACTGTACATTGTTGCAATTTCAACATTGGTGAAACAATGATTTATATGCAAACTGTACAATTTATATTGATACAATTTGTTGTATCATATATTCTAAAATTTTATGTATCATTAATTTAATTACGGACTTGGTACTAACATTTTGTAAAACACATGGTCACCACATGATACATGAATATATGATGTATCAAATATGAACAAGTATCATTAATATTATAATGATGTGATACATGCAGTACACACAAATCAACTCAACTTTAATATGAATCATACAAAGTGCATATATTAGTAACAATTTGTGTTTGATACAATACTAAAAACATGATGCTAAATTATTGCTTATGTATCATAAAAAATACTAAGTTGGTATCATTCAAAATTATGCATATATTTCAAATGATACATGGAGTTATATAGTTCATATTTAAGTTGATACAATGAATGTTTAATTGGACTATGACTGTAAATTTGATAGAATGAAGATTAAATTGGACTATAAGTGTTAAACTGATACATGATATTAAATGATCTAAAAATTTTAACTTGATACAATTAAATCATTTGATTCATACTTAACATGCTGTGAATGATCCAGTGAATAATTAGTCAGAAACAATAAGATACATGAAAATTTAAGACCTTTGGGTAAAATTGAGGGCGAAGGAGTAGCTACAACTTTTTTCCTCTTTTTTCTACCAGAATTTCGAATCGGTACTTTTGAGCTTGTACATGCAACTTTGTTGGATTTTTCTTTATTATACATCGCCTTCAGTTATGGATCATGAATTCCTTTAGGTCTATTTTCGTGAAACCCTATTTCTTCCAAATCAAAATCACGCTGACAACCTTCTTTATCTTGATGGACTTCTTCTATTTGAGGAATATCTTTTGAAACGCCCCAAAAATGTCCGAAATTATGTCTCACAAATGCTGTTAATCGTAATTTTCATATATCTCAAAATCCGTACGTGATATCAAAAATTCGACTTCATAATCGTGATCAGGGGGAAAAATTGAGTAGGAGATGGATATAACCTTGATTTTAGAGCAACCGTAGCTAAAAATAATTTTTCAAAAATTATGATTTTTAGAGATGATCCATGCCCGAGGCGCAACGTGCCAGGGGTGTGGTGATGTGTAATTTTTGCTACGCCTCGGGCGCGAAGATGTGTAATTTTTGCTGCACCTCGGGCGTGGAGATGTGTAATTTTTGCTAGTTTTCTATTTTAGCCTAAAGCTTTGGGGTCTTGTTGGGCCCATGCCCTTCTATGCGTAAAAACACATATACTTAGTCATTTTTCAACTCCATATCACTCAAGACCCTCTCTGCTTAACCAAATATTTCATCCAAATTCAAGTGTCCCCAACTTAATTCCGGATCTCAAGAACTCCATTCAAGCTTCAAGTCTCCTTCAAGTATATATCAAGAAAACCCAAATTTAAAGTATGTGGGTATTTTTCAACCATTGGGTCCTTTCGCCCATGGTGCCCAACCTTTCTTCTCATATAAATTGCATGTTTTTAAGTTGTATTATCTATGGGTATCTTCTATTATGGATTATGAGTATAAATTATGTTGGAGTTTTATGAAATGTTGATTTATTATACATTACTATCTATTTCAAGCTTGTACTTTGAATGAGTTTTGTCTATTGAGACTATGCATATTTTGAGCTATGAACCTATGATATATTATGAGATTTGATAATGGATTTTAAGTTATCTTACATGAGGATTTTACTATGTGTTGGAGGGTTGATTTACATTGAGTTTTCTCATATTATTTCATCTTTGAATTGCATAATTTTGAATGAATATTGCACACCACCAAGTGTTTGATAAAATGTTTTGACAAGGATTCTTAGAGTTATTGATGATCTATTTTGCATGATTTTTTCAAGTCTCGATTGTTGATGAGTTATTGAGTCCTTATGCTAAGGTTTATGCTCTTGTGAATTGTGAAGCCTACTAAGAGGGGTTATGAACTGTGTTATATTCTTCACCCTCTAGTACATAGCTAGATTTCTACATGAAGGGGTTATGAACTATATTGTACACCTTACCCTCATGTATGATTTGATGTTATGCAATATCTTTTACTTATATAAAGGGGTTATGAACTATGTGGTACACCTTACCCTCATATGCGATTCAACGTTATGTACTCACATGTAGGGGTAATGAACTAAGTGGTATGCCTCACCCTTATGTGTGATTTAATGTGTTATATTATCTCATGCTTACATGTAGGGGTTAATGTCCTATGCTACTCCTCTACCCTCATGTACTACCCATTACTTTCTAGAAGGGCTTATGGCCTATGCTATATCTCTCACAATCTAGTGCAATGTAGTTGGATGTTCCATACATGTTACTTTATGGTGTTAAATAAGATATGCAAGTACGATTATTCTTGAGCATGTTTCGTCCTACACATTGATTACACATGACATATTGAGCTTATGTTCATTTATTATGATTAAGCATCTTATTATTATGGCTTATGATTCTTGTTGCATTGCATTCCACATACTTTGTACATTCAAGCATACTAACACATACTTTATGCCTACATGATATTACCATGTAGGGACTAGAGCTCCATTTGATCGTCTTCCCTCTCCACGTGGCTAGTTGGTTCTTGTGAAAAAGCTAGTTGGTGAGTTTGAGAGGGCGATATCTATTCTCATTAATGCTTTATAGATTCTTGTTCTTATGTTGGATAGTTGTTAAATAAGGGTAAGCCCAGAAAGTGTCTTGGCCCCCACTCCAATCTATGTTAGAGGTATCATTGAATATTATGTCATAGTTTGATGATGTTATTGAAGATTGACTCTTCTTACTCTATTATTAGTATGAATTGTTTCCCTTAATCCTTTTTCCTTTCATATGTTGACTCTGGTGTTTGTTTAATTTGCTTTCACAACCAAGGATATATACACGATATGCTAAGAGGCTTGTTTGGGTTGTCTTCGGGCTTCCCATTGATTGTGTCACGTTTAGGCCCTAGGCTTGGGTTGTGAAAAACTTGGTATTAGAGCACTAGGTTATTAATGGTCCTCGAAATCCAACACACCACATCAATTAGAGTCTTATTCATGGTTGTGAAGCAAGCTACAACTATGAATAGGAGGCTATGAGGCATTTTAGAAATGTTTCACTTCTTCATGGTCTATGTCATGCTTTAGGTATAATTATAAGGCTTTTCCCCTAATGAATGCTCTTTGTTCTTATAGATCATGTCGCTACAAAGAGGAAGACCAAGGAGGGCCCTCGCACCTGGGGGTAACCGATTTACCCCACTCCTCAAGCTTCTCAAGATGGAGGAGCTACCGAAGTTGAGTTTCGGAATACTATTACTATGTTGGCCCATGCAATGACCAACCAAATGAATCAAGGGGCCCAAGCTCCTCATGCTCATACTCCGGCCTCAAGAGTGAGGGACTTCACCAGGATGAACCCTCCGGAATTTCATGGGTCCAAGGCGGAGGAAGACCCCCAAGAGTTCAAAGATGAAATGGATAAGGTGCTATCCATCATGGGTGTAAGTTCGGAGGAAAAGGCGGATCTAGCGGTTTATAAACTAAAGGGTGTGGCTTAAATTTGTTTTGTGCAATGGAAGATGGAGAGAGAAAATCATGATGCTATTCCTTGGGAGGGATTCAAAGCCAACTTCCTCAACCGGTTCTTTCCTATAAAGTTGAGAGAGGCTAAAATGATGGAATTTATAAACCTTAAGCAAGGTCCCATGAGTGTGAGGGAGTATGCCCTCAAATTTAACAAACTCTCCAAGTATAGTCAACATTTGGTGGTCGACCTTAGAGCAAGGATGAACAAATTTGTGTCGGGAGTGTCCAACTTGGTGAATAAAAAATGTTGTATAGCGATGCTTGCAAATGATATGTACTTGTCCCGACTCATGGCATATGCCAAATAACTCGAGGAGGAGAAGCTTAGGAAGAGGAGAAATGGGGAGTCCAAGAGGGTTCAGTATAAGAGTGGTTATCAAAGTGCTAAGGGTGACCGTTTCCAACAAGGTCATGGATTTCAAGGCCAAGGGTCCTCTAATGCTTCAAACAAGAGATTTGCTAATGATGGGGCGCTTAACCCAAGGGTCCAAGGTGGCAATGGTGGGGTGAGTTTTTCGAAATGCCAAAAATGTGAGAAACATCATCATGGCAAATGCTTGAAGGATTCAAATACATGTTATGGGTATGGAAGGGTAGGCCATAAGCTTATTGATTGCCCTTATGTTCAAAACAAGGTCAAGAATGGTTGTCCTCAAGGTTAAGGTAGTCATGTTGATCAAGGGGCTCAAGGTGGCCAACAAGTGGGTGCTCCATAACATAATCGGTTCTATGCCCTTCAAGGGAGGCAAGGAGGGGATGAGGTACCCGATGTCACTACCGGTATGTTAAAGGTTTTGATTTTGAGGTACATATTTTGATAAGTCTGGGTTTCACTATTTCTTTTATTATTCCTTTTTTTTACTAATAAATTTCATGTATGTTTCGAATTGTTATGTGAACCCTTTTGTTGTCTACCTCCATTGACGTGTCTATTGTTGCTAGAGAAGTCTATAAGGGTTGCCCCAGTTACATAAAGTCTTGTCTTATGATTTTGTTGAACTTGGCATGATGGGTTTGGAGGTCTTTGGGTGGTTTAGTTACATGCATGTCATGCTTCCATTGATTATAGAACCTGTAGAGTTAGTTTTCAATTCCCTAATAAATCCGTACTTGAGTGGGAAGTTATGAAATGGTAGTTGGGGATAGATTCACTTCTTGTCTTAAGGCCCAAATTGATCTCGTAAGGGTTAGGAGATGTTGAGTCTAAAGTCCTTCCTATTGATTCAATTCCAGTAGTCAATGAGTTTCTTGGTGCCCTTCTTGATATTTTGAATTTGTGGTAATGTCTTTTGCTTGACCAATGGCCCGTCTATGTTCATGGATCTCATGAATAGGTTCTTTAAATCCTACCTTGATAAGTGTGTGATAGTTTGTGGATGGTATATTGATTTATTTTTGAAATGAAGAAGATCTTGTGAGTCCTTTGAGGGTGATGTTGCAAAGCTTGAGGAATGAGAGGTTATTTGCTAAATATGATTAGTGTGAATCTTGGGTAGCAAAAAGGTGGTTAGAGAAGTACACCAGTTGGCTAGGTTGGGAATGAGGTTGGATGAAGTTACGAATAGTAGTGTAGTGATTTTGATGGTTTTGAATCTTCTTTGGTTGAAGAGGTCAAGTTTAAACAAGACCTTGATTCTGCCTTACTAGAGTTGAATGTTTTGGTGCAAAATGGTAAAGTTGTTATTTTCTCCCAAGGGGTAGATTGTGTCTTTAGGCACTAAGGTAGGTTAGGTGTGCTCGTGTTGTTGATTAGATTCACTTGAAACTCCCACCCATGAAGGGTGTGACCCGGTTTGGCAAGAAAAGGAAATTGAGCCTAAGGTTTGTGGGTCCTTATAGAGTGTTGAGGAGCATTGGTTAAGTTGCTTATGAATTAGAATTGTCTATAGTAATGGATATGGTTCATCCAGTTTTCATGTATCTATGTTGAGGAGATATGTTGGTGTCCCAAGTGCTATAGGACTCTTTAAGGTTATGGGTGTTGTGGAGGATGAGTTGACTTATGAGAAGGTTCCGGTAGAGATATTGAAGGGATATGTGGAAAGGTTGATTAACAAGGATGTAGTGTTCGCCAAGGTCCTTTGGAAGAATCCTCAAGTCAAAATTGTCAAGAAGCGATATCCGTACCTCTTTATTCTATTCAAGCCTAAGCCAACAAACTAAGCCCATTCCATGATTTCAAGTTCTAAGTTTCAGCCCTCATACCATGTTGCATTCATTCATGTTTATGTTGACAAGTCTATAGTGATTTTGAGATTCATGATTGAGATTTTTGAAAATGATGTTTAATTACGTTTGTTGAATTCACGTCATGGCTGAAATCCTCATGTTTACTTCTCTTATATACGTTTCTTTGACATTCAAGGATGAATGTTCCCAAGGGGGAGATATTGAAACGCCCAAAAAATGCTAGAAATTGTGTCACAAAAATGTCCATAATCGTAATTTTCATATATCTCAAAATCCTTGTCTGATATCGAAAATCTAACTTCATATTCATGATCAGAGAAAATAATTTAAGTGAGAAATGGGTATAACCCCGATTTTAGAGCAACCATAGCAAAAATAGTTTTTCAAAAATTAAAATTTTTAAAGACGATCAGCACCCGATGCGCGATGCGCTAGGGGCGCGGAGATGTGTAATTTTTGCCAGTTTTCTACTTTGGCCTAAGGCTTTGGGGTCTTGGGCCCATGCCTTCCTATGTGTAAAAACACCTATACTTAGTCATTTTTCAACTTCATATTACTCAAGACCCTCTCTAACACTTAAACAAAAATTTCATCCAAATTCAAGTGTCCCCAAGCTTAATTCTAGATCTCAAGAACTCCATTCAAGCTTCAAGTCTCCTTCAAGTATATATCAAGAAAACCCAAATTTAAAGTATGTGGGTATTTTTCAACCATTGGGTCCTTTCGCCCATGGTGCCCAACCTTTCTTCTCATATAAATTGCATGTTTTTAAGTTGTATTATCTATGGGTATCTTCTATTATGGATTATGAGTATAAATTATGTTGGAGTTTTATGAAATGTTGATTTATTATACATTACTATCTATTTCAAGCTTGTACTTTGAATGAGTTTTGTCTATTGAGACTATGCATATTTTGAGCTATGAACCTATGATATATTATGAGATTTGATAATGGATTTTAAGTTATCTTACATGAGGATTTTACTATGTGTTGGAGGGTTGATTTACATTGAGTTTTCTCATATTATTTCATCTTTGAATTGCATAATTTTGAATGAATATTGCACACCACCAAGTGTTTGATAAAATGTTTTGACAAGGATTCTTAGAGTTATTGATGATCTATTTTGCATGATTTTTTCAAGTCTCGATTGTTGATGAGTTATTGAGTCCTTATGCTAAGGTTTATGCTCTTGTGAATTGTGAAGCCTACTAAGAGGGGTTATGAACTGTGTTATATTCTTCACCCTCTAGTACATAGCTAGATTTCTACATGAAGGGGTTATGAACTATATTGTACACCTTACCCTCATGTATGATTTGATGTTATGCAATATCTTTTACTTATATAAAGGGGTTATGAACTATGTGGTACACCTTACCCTCATATGCGATTCAACGTTATGTACTCACATGTAGGGGTAATGAACTAAGTGGTATGCCTCACCCTTATGTGTGATTTAATGTGTTATATTATCTCATGCTTACATGTAGGGGTTAATGTCCTATGCTACTCCTCTACCCTCATGTACTACCCATTACTTTCTAGAAGGGCTTATGGCCTATGCTATATCTCTCACAATCTAGTGCAATGTAGTTGGATGTTCCATACATGTTACTTTATGGTGTTAAATAAGATATGCAAGTACGATTATTCTTGAGCATGTTTCGTCCTACACATTGATTACACATGACATATTGAGCTTATGTTCATTTATTATGATTAAGCATCTTATTATTATGGCTTATGATTCTTGTTGCATTGCATTCCACATACTTTGTACATTCAAGCATACTAACACATACTTTATGCCTACATGATATTACCATGTAGGGACTAGAGCTCCATTTGATCGTCCTCCCTCTCCACATGGCTAGTTGGTTCTTGTGAAGAAGCTAGTTGGTGAGTTCTCAAGTTTAAAGGTGATAGCTATTCTCGTTCATGCTTTATAGATTCTTGTTGTTATGTTGGATACTTTTTAAATGAGGGTGAGTCCGGAAAGTGTCTTGGCCTCTGCTCCAATCTATGTTAGAGGTGACGTTGGATATTATGTCATGGTTTGATGATGTTATTGAAGCTTACCTCTTCTTACTCTATTATTAGTATGAATTGTTTCCCTTAGTCCTTTTTCCTTTTAGTTTATTGACTCTAGTGTTTGTTTAATTTACTTTCGCAACCAAGAATGTATACACGATATACTAAGAGACTTGTTTAGATTATCTTCGGGCTTCTCATTCACCATGTCGCGTCTTGTTCCTAGGCTTGGGTTGTGATATCTTTGATTTGTGATACTTCCTGGTTTGAATGGGAAGTTCGGAGTTTGATGGAACTTCAACTTGGAGAAGAAATTCATGATCAACTCTTTATGAAATACCTTAACTAAATGACGGATAATTCATTATCGATACTCATGAAATAAAAAATGCAAGCATAGAAATAAAATTAAAACTTTTAGTTTGGTTGAGATGATTATGAACAAATATGAAGAGGAAGAGAGATGTGGAAGACAAGATTTGATAGACTTCAAAGATAGAAAGGTAATTTTTTTTTTTTGAAAATGGAAGATGTAATCAAGCACGAGAATTTAGGCAAAAAAGGAGAAAATTTAGTCTGCATAAAAGTGATGGAATGTGAAGCGTCATGTCCATAATTATGAGAGAGAATATTAAAATAAGGGATTTTGGAGATTTTTTTGAAATTGTTGGAACTTTCAGAGATTACTAGATCTACTAGACGTGCGTTGCATGTGTTTGTCAAGTCTTTTAAACCTCTTTTACAAAATTTCTTAGTTATTTTTCTAGTCAATTTATTTTTTAATGTTGGTATAATTAGAAAGTAACTAATTGAGCCGAAATTCATATTTGTGGCCAAAAAAATTACATGATAATGTTATATTCTATGCAAGTTATTTGATGCGACTTCTTTATTTGATTGAGAAATTGTTAAAAAGCTTGTATCGACATTTTTCAAATTCTGTACAAACTAGAGGAAAAACTTCGTAGAGTTTTGAAACCAATTAAAATAGTGTATCTTTAGGCAAATGCTTCATAGCAAGATATCTCTGGCATGTATATCTTGGATCAATCTTTAGCAAAATTTCATGTCCAAAACCAGGAACAACCTTGCCACTGTTAAATATTTTCCAAACATAGTCTTTCAACTGCTCTTTGGACATGTTCTCCCCTCGCAATAAAGGAGAGGTAAGGAACTAACAAAGCACTATCAACTAAGTGATCGATATGAGCACTGACATTACCACCTTCATGATCATAGTATATTATGAAATAGAGCCTCATAACTTCATGCATTTTTGGGGCTACTAAAACCAAGCATGCGAGCATAATTTGCACCATAATCCAGGGAATCATCCTTAGACATAGCGGTGTCATTCTTGTACATCCTGTGATAAACATAAGCAGCAATAAGTGAAACTTGAGCAATCAGACTAATAGAATCCTCATATGATAGTTCCCACAACTTTGATTTGTGAATCCCTATATCATATGCCTTTTAAAATTCACTTTGAACCTGAAGAGCCATGAATCTAGTAGCAAATTAGGTCATTGGATGAGCTGTGACTGGTAAGGCATCAGTAGATTTATATACATGATCAGAGATAGTAGCCCAACTCTGCAATCCCTGAGGAATGAACTTACTTGCTCTTTTGATAGCACCTTTCGTGTTAAAAGAAGCCAGAGAAAACTTTTAGGCAGGGGGTCACACCCCAGGCTTTGCTGTCGGTAATACATTTTGGCATTCAGGTATAGACATACCGCAAAAGAGAATTCCCTCATCAGGATCAAGTAATGAGGTTTCTCACAGTAATCTTGTCATTCCTCTTGTTCCACCAAGAACCATATCAATTGCGATATTCCCCAATTAAATCTTTTCATGTTCTGACTTGATCTTTTCAGGCGATCCTGTTGCTTAGGAAGTAATTCTTACAGCTTAGAACACAAATCAAGACCAAAAGATGTTTGGATTTGAAGCTAGCTTACAAAATTGCTAGTGTTTCACTGTTAGACCGCTCAACAACACATTGTTGACAGCAACGAAACGCTACGGCAGAACACTATGGCTCGCAAAAGTAAAAAAGTTAACAACTAAACAATTCGAGTCAGATCGTGAAAGTAGATTAATTCATTGACTAAAATCATCAATTACGTTCAATACGGAGTATGGCTTTTTTCCTGAAGGTGAATGATGACGACCTTTAGCTTATTTAAAGGAAAAAAGATGAGAGGTTGCATTTGTTGGAGTTTCAGATTAGTCGAAGTTGTGTGACTATACAAAAGGTGAGAAACAAAAGGTGCGACTCTTGATGCAGGAATTTTAAGCGTGAAAAGGTTTGTAGTGTGTGAGAGTGTTAGTTAGGGTTTCTTTTAAGGTATGGGTATTTATGTAATTTTACTTTTAGTTTTTTGAATTGATATTCTTAAGGTAATATAAATATAGATTGATAGATATAGATTATATTATAAGTTGTGTATTTATGTAAAATTTTCAATTTTTTTTATGTGTCGTGGGTTATGGGGGGAAAATTGTCGTAATTTATGAGAGTGGGGGAGTTAGTGAAGAATGATTTTGGTTAGTGGATTTTTGGGTAGTTTAGGTCAGTTTTGTTTTTTTTTCCTTACTTATTTATAGATATTATTTATTTATTTATTTTTCTTAAAATATTTACATAATATATAAAAAGGATAAAACATAAGTTAACTATTTTAAACTAACAAAATATAGAAAAAGTTAAATAGCTAATTAAAATTAAAATTTAAAAATTTTAGTTTATTTATTAAAACCCCAACTATAAGAGAGAAAACATGTTTTTCATTAATTTTTCTTTGAAATAAATTGAAACAAACTTATGTTAAAATGTGACTCTATTTTTAACCGTTTTAAAATTATTTCAAATAATTTACTATAAATAAAATACATAAAAATATCTAATGTAGATAAAAAAGAAATGTTTAAATACCAAAAAGGTATATAACTTAGGTTTGGTAAAAAATTAGGTGCTCATGTATATATAGATGTATAATTGTGCATTTTTTATGGTTAATTTATAGGTTCAAAATGACGTAATTTAGGAGTTAAAAAGTTAGAAAATGTTCAAAATATCCTTCTTTTAAAACTGCCGAACAGGTTCCACGAGGCCCTCTACAGTACGTAGTTCCTTTTATGCATCATGGAACCTTGTCCACAGAAATTAACTTAATTTTCTGAGTTGCAAGATCTCCTCTATGAAATCAGTTCTATGAGCTATAATTCCATCCATAGACCACTTTGGACATTCATAGAAAAAGTCATACCACTACACAATCTATTCTTCAAATTATAAACACAAACCATGAACCATAGTCCATTGTAAGATCCTTAAACTCTTCTAGTAAAATTGTCTTGAATTCTCAAAATCTTTTTTAAATGTTAGGACATCATACGAGCCATTTCTGCTACTCATATAAGAGACCATAACCCATCCTATTGAGTCGTACAAAAAGTAGCGAGAGTCTCTTTTTTTAAAATTTAGGACCCCTTTTTACAACCCATCACCACTAGTCATAATTCCATTTATGACTCATAAATCTTGCTCGTAAAATTGAAGATTTTTAAGAAATTCTTTTGAAGTTCCAAGTTTCATCCATGAGCACGATCTACGAACCACAGTTGCATCTATGGTCCACAGATGTGACTTGTAGACCCTATAGCAGAAATAAATATTCTATGCTTTTATCTTAAATTTCAAACTTTCAGAGTATTACATCATCATATATGTCCCTTATCGTCCTAATACATACCATCGGAATATCTTTAGCCTTCAGATACCTCTAGAGAACACCCCTTGAGAACTTTGTCATAAGCCTTCTCATGATGTCACGCTCCGAAAGGATACCTTTGGCATGATCGACACTCAAAGACTATTGCTAGTTCCCAAGCAAACCACTTGGCCTAATCACATTAGTTTAATCATATTCTAGTAGTAGAAAATATTAATAGAGAAGAATACCTAAAGAAAATGAATTACAACTGATAATAAAAGGGCCAAAGGCCAAACAAGCTATCCATCATCTAAGCAAGACTAGTATGAAAGAAACTAGTTAATAATAACATCCAATCATCACATCAACAGTCTAGTCTATGAAGCCTCTAAAAGATCTGAATAATGATGCCAGTGACAGACCCATGACTACCTCCAAATAGAATAAGATAAGTATAACTCAAGCTAGAATAGAAACAAAATGTCCTTCGAGAGTAGGGGAGGGATCACCAATTAACTAAAGTAAATAAGTCCTCAGTGAGATGTCTGCTGATGACCACTAGTACCTGTCTTTGTATCATGAAAAGATGCAAGCCCAAATGGATTTCGGTATGTGGAATGTATAAACATGTAAAATGGTAGAAAGAAACATGTAAAGGAAGAATAACATCAACTCAAAAAGTAGGAAACTCAATCATCATGTCAAGAGTCTAAAGTACGAATGTAATTTAGATAACGACTACTCATCTATCACCTATATATCATCCACTTAGAGTGCTATTAAGGCCTAATTGGGAGTTTCTCTAATTTATAACAATCCCCTATGAGTCAATGATGATAGAACAAAGCGATGTCATTGCCACATCCATCTGATACCCTGCTGGAGGTATGGGACATCCCATCAATGGATCCAAAATCAGTAACACTAAGTTCTCATTTTGGAACAATAGGAAACATTTGATTTTATGATTCAATCCTCTCTTACGCCAGCTATGTAGTTATTAAGTTCGAGTTAGAGTTATTCTTACTCAGTACTCCTCCCCCAACTCAATATGCCCATAAGACATCAACCCTATGGTTAGCTCATTCATCTAGTCTCATTGGACATTTATCAACTCGACTCAACACATCAACCATCAACCCTTTGGTTACATTATTTTAAGGTTCAGTTCTTGACTCATAGTGACTCAATCATGCATCGTTCTAACTCATTGCATTTAGGGGAACAATTGTAGAATTAAAGCACTTAGGGATTTCATAGACTCATTTGGCTCAAATTATGTTCATGCATGCTAATGTAAGTAAAATATGTGAAAATAATAAGAAATCATGCTAGGGTTCATGTAGTATGACAAAATAGTCCAATTCAAGCATTTAATTCATAAAAATGATAACTCATGCAAAATCATATAGATATGCATTATAATTTATGAAAAACCTTCAAGAAACATTCATGGGAGACTCAATTTACTCATAACTTCATAAATCTGGGTTATGAGGCATATGGAAGAGCATAATTCATGTTTTGGTTAGCCTTACATTCTTGAAAGTTTTGAACCTTAGAAGAGATTGGAAGAATTCTAAAGTTTATCTTCAAACCCTAGTCCTTTTCTCCCTTGAAACCTTGCTTCTATGTTTGAGAGAGTGGTTTAGCATAAAAAAATTAAGCTGACATGTTTAGGTCTTTATTTAGGTGTAAAAACGTCAATCCTAGACTTAGAAAGGGTGGAAAAAGACCAAATTAACCTTTTTTAAAAAGCTGACAAAAGTCGTCTATGAGCCCATTTATGGCCCGTAGAAAGTTTCATGGCCCATAGGGACCCTTCCGTAAACGTTTGGTCCAATTTTGGAGTTTCTGGTTTATTTTTCAAGCCTATTTTATGATCCCTAAAAGGTTATACAACCCGTAGATGGATTCTGAAGTCTGGGGCCAAAAATTGAAGTTTCAAGACTTTTCTCCACGAATTAGTAGATGAACCGCAATTCATTTTTTGGCTCATAAAGGGGTTTTGTAGAGCAACTGTGCACTTGACAGTCTCTAATAAAAATGACCATAACATTTGACTTCGAACTCCAAATGAGGTTAAAATAGTTCATTGGAAAGCTAATTCAGAGGGCTTTCATTTGTTAGGTCATAAGCCTCCTAATTCATTGGGTGTTATGAGTTATGATCATTTAAATTTAACCCCTGTACAATCCAACACTAGAAACTCAATTTATAGGAAAGTTTTGAACTCGACTAAGTACTAGAGGTCTCTTATGACCTTAATACACTTTTCATAAATAAGAATGAGGCTTGAAACATAGGTACATGTGAGGATAGAGTTATGACATGCCACAATATCTCCCCCTTGGGATCATTTGTCCTCGATATATGAGCAACTAGGAGACCTATCAAGAAGGAACTTAAATACTTGAATATTCGAATACTCATACTTCAGAAATCAGTTTTAACTCAGGACTTAGAATTAAAGACCACTTCTAACATCATCATTAGGTACAAATACAGTTAAAGATATGCATACTCAAATACTCATAGACTCAAGAAGAACATCAACTCAGAGACAAGAACTTAACTCAATAATGAGAAAGTAACTCAAAGAGTAGAAATAAATTATTACCATCAAGTTCATCATTAGAAGGTATGAATAGGTAATGGTATCTAGCCTTCCTATCCTTTAGTGCTTCCCATGTAGCCTCTTCAACAGGTTGACTGCTCTATAACACTTTTACAAATACAATCTCTTTGGTTCTCAACTTGGAACTTGACGATTAAGGATTTTGATTGGGATCTCTTTATAACTCAAACTATCTTTCCCTCCAATGCTTTCGGTAGGCACAACCAAGGATGGATGTCCCAAACATCTCTTAAGTATAGAAATAGGAAAGACCAGATGTATGGATGATAGCTCTGGTGGTAGCTCTAACTCATAAGCTATGTTTCCCACCCTTTTAAAATTTGGCAAGAACCAATGTATCGAGGACTCAACTTCCCCTTCTTCCCAAGTCTCATCACACCCTTCATGGGTGAAACTTTTAGATACACCCGATCATTGACCTCAAACTCTAAGTCTCCTTTTCTAATATCAGTGTAGGACTTTTAACGGATTTGTGCACTTCTCAATCTCTCTTGGATAATCTTTACCTTCTCCATAGCCTAATGTACCAAGTTTAGCCAAATCAACCCTATTTCATCTACCTTGAGCCATCCAATCAGTGTTCTACATCTCCTCCCATAGAGAGCCTCAAAAGGAGCTATTTGGATACTCGAATGAAAGTTGTTGTAGGCAAACTCAATTAGAGGCAAGTAGTCATCCCAATTTCCTTTGAAGTCAATGATGTAAGACCTTAATATATCCTCCAAAGTTTGTATCATCCACTCTGCTTGACTATCAGTCTGAGGGTAGAAAGTAGTACTGAGGTTTACCTTTAAACCCAAGACTTTCTGAAAGGAACTTCAGAATTGGACAGTGAACTGAACCCCTCTATTTGATATGATTGTCAAAGGAACCTCATGCAATCTGACAGTCTCCCTTATTTATAACTGGGCATAACCCTCTGTAGTGTCTATCATCTTTATTGCTAAGAAGTGTGCAAATTTTGTCATGCGATCAACTATCATCCAAATTGAATCATACTGTTTATGGGGTCTCGGTAAGCCTATGAAAAAGTCCATCTTAATCATCTTCCATTTCCACTATGTAATCTGAAAATTCTAAGCTACTCCACATGGCCTTTGGTGCTTAACTTTAACTTGTTGGCAATTTGGGCACTTGGAGATGAACTCAACAATGTCTTGCTTTATTCCACTCCACTAGTAGACTTCTGTCAAGTTATGGTACATCTTGGTAGACCTTAGATAGATGGAATATATGGAACAATGGGCCTCTGCCATGATCCTTTCTCGAACACAATCAACATTCGGAATACATATTCTACCTTGATACCTCAATACTTCATCTCCCCCTTTGGCAAAGGCCATTACCTTCTTCTTATGCACATTAGCCTTTAACTGCAATAAAATAGGATCTTGATCTTGTTTCTCCTTTATCTCTACTACTCGAGATGATGCAAACCCATTATGCATAAGTACTCCTCCTTCACCCGATTTATCTAGTTAAACTCCCAATCGTGCTAGGCGGGGAACCTCTTTGGCCAACTCTTTTTTCTTTTCTTCTACATGGGTCATGCTACCTAAGGATAACCTACTAGAGCATCAGTAACCACATTAGCTTACCTGGATGGTAGATAATGCTCATGTCATAGTCTTTGAGCAACTCAAGCCATCTCATCTGCCTCAAGTTAAGCTCTTTTCAGGTGAAGACACATTGCAGACTCTTGTGCTCTATATAAGCACTGGTTATCACGTGCCAAACTAAGGCCTAAATGTGACACGGAGAATGGAGAACCTGAAGGAACCCCCAAAAAGCCTTTTAGCATATCATACACACATCCTTGGTTGCGAAAGCAAGAATAAACAATAAGAGAAAACATAAATAAGGGAAATTAGGGCTAAGGGAAAGAGTTTAATACTTAAATAACATAGTTGAGTCAAAGCTCAAACATAATTACATTACTTGTCCAACAAAACCTCTAAAAATAGAACTTAGCAGGGGCTAAAATAAGCAATCGGGCTCAACCTCATAGTCAAAAGCATATGATAAATGAAAGAGAGTCTTTATATAACATAAGATCAAAAGATGTTGTCCTCGAGTCGAGGACTCACCAAACTTGCTTCAAGGATAGTACTAGCCACGTGGAGGAGGAAAGTGACCAAATAGAGCTTCGATTCCTATGTGGTAACATCATATAGGCATATTGTATGCGTTAGTACATTTGAATGTACTAAGTTTGTAGGATTCAATGTAACAAAAAATAAGCAATATAGGCAAAAATGCAACATCATAAGTAATGGATAACATAAAAATAATATGACATGCATGAATGATACTTGAAGTAAAACATTCTTATATGGAACATATTACATATGTAAGAAAAGACCAACATTATGATGGATTGTCACACTTTACCATCCATGGTGATTGAGGTATCAACCCCTCAATTAGTTGATGGACATCACACCCTCCATCATAGTGGTCAAGGTATCAACTCCTTAACGGGTTGATGGACATCACATCCTCTATCATAGTGGTCAAGGCATCAACCCCTCTATATGGTTAATGGACATCACACCCTGTATCATAGTGTTCAGTGTTCAAGGTATCAACCCCTCAACATGGCTAATGGACATCAAACCCTTCATCATAGTGATCAAGGTATCAACCCCTCAATATGGTTAATGGATATCACACCCTCCATCATAGTTATCAAGGTTTCAATGCCTTAACTGGTTGATGAACATCACACCCTCCATCATAGTGTTCAAGGTATTAATCCCTCAATATGGTTAATGGACATCACGCCCTCCATCATAGTGGTTGTGGCAAAAGACCCCCTCAACAAGGTATAGTCAACTTACAACATTATAGATACTTTTCAAGAATTCAACATATAATTACATTATCCTCATCATCATAGAGTCACTTAACTCATACGTTATGTATTGGATCATCAATAGCTTAAGAAACCAAAACTGGGCATCTTATTAAACATTTGGCGGTGTGCAATGCTAGCACAAAACCATCTAATTCAAGAGAAATCATGAAAGAAAACTTGAAGTAAATTAACCCACCAACACTTGGTAATACCCTCATCAAAGCCCTTAATCAAAGCTCAAGATAAATCATAGATTCATAGCTCAAAATATGCTTAAACAATCACACTTTTATGAAACCCCAACATAGTTCATATCCAAATCATAGTAAGTAAGACCCATAAGTAAATCAACTTAGAAACATGAGTTTTATATAAAAAGGAAGCTTGGGCACCATAGGTGAAAGGACCCAATGGTTGAAATCCACATACCTTAACTTTGGAGAATCCCTTAATAAAGATTAAGATGAGAACTTGAAGCTTGAGTAATTTCCTTAAGATCTGGAATGAGATTTGGTACTTGAATTTGAGTATAATATTTATCTAAGTATTTGTGGGAGTATTAGGGAATGTCTTGTTTGATATGTAGGTGAAATATGACTGTATGGGTATTTTTACGCATGGGGAGGCCTAGGCCCAAGACCCAAAGCCCTTGGACTGGATACAAAAGTTGGCAAAAATAACATAAGAGCGCGCCCCTGGTGAGATTCTTCACTGGAAATCGCCAACCTTGGAATTTCGAATTTTGATATGGTTGCTCTAAAATCGGAGTTAGAACATTTTCAAGGCACATTTTTGGGCACTTTTTGGAGTCTTTTCAATATCTCCTCCTTGAAAATATTCGTCCCCTAATGTCAAAGAAACATAAGTAAGAAGAGTAATTATGAAGAAATCAGCCCCAACAAGAATTAAACAATACACTTAAACACTATTTTCAAAATCTCAACATAAGTGTCAAAATCATTATGAACTTGTCAACATAAACATGAATGCATGCAAATGACATTGGGCCTGAAACATAGAACTTGAAATCATAAAAAAGGACTTGACGTGTTATCATAAGCTTGAATAAAATGGGGGTACGAATATTGCTTCTCCATGCCCGCTTCGGTTCCCCGAGAGACACTTTCAACTTGACGATTCTTCTAATAGGCCTTGCTGAATACTACATCCTCATCAATTAACTTCTCCACGCTTCCATCCAATACCTCCACCAGGACCTTCTCCTAAGCTAACTTATCCTTTACAATGCCTAAAACCTCAAAGAATCCAATAGCACTTGAGCAACTAACATATCCCCTCAACCTAGAAGCATGAGGAATTGGATGAAACATATCCATATCCTTAGGCAATTACCATTCCTATGAAACCTGACTAATCCTCCTCAATACTTTATAAGGACACACGAACCATAAAATCAATTCACTTTCTTGCCAAACCGAACCACACCTTTCATGGGTGGGAATTCCAAGCGAACCCAATCCTTAACATAAGAACACATAGCCCATTTTTAGCATCTAATGATACTATCTCCCCTTTGGGAGAAAGCATCCAGCTTACCATCTCTCACCAAGGTCTTTAATGTAACAAGGAGGGGTCAAAGTCTTGCTTCGCCTTTAGCCCCCTCCCCCAACAAATAAAGATTTAGAACTATTAGCGATCACTACACTACCATAGTCAACCACTTCCAACCTAACTCCCAATTTAGCCAACCGATGGACCTCCCTAGTCATCTCTTTGGCACCATTATCAACATATGCTAGGCTACCCATAAACACCCTATATAGAGCGTCATCCACAATATTAGCCTTATCGGGGTGATAATGCAAACTCATATCATAATCCTTAAATTTTTACCCTCAATTCACACCTATCATGTTTAGCAAACAACCTCTCATCCCACCAAGACTTGCAACAATACCCCTAAATGACCCACAAGCTTTAAGTAAGTCAATACTCCATCACTAGAGACCACTACAAGCATGATAAGGTAGGGTTTTAAGATTTTATTCATTAAACCCATAAACATAGTGGTGCTTAAGTCAACCAAACAACTCCATCATGACTCAAAAGGCTCACTCCTAGTACCATAGAACACCTATGGATATCACCTACCTCATCCTCACTTTGGGACAAAACTCGAATCGAAGATCAATCTTAGAGAAGTGACTAACCCATTGTAGTTGACTAAATAGATCATCTATCCTTAACCTTCATATTATAACCTTACGGATTCTACACTCATTGGAAGCATCCAAACCACCCCAAGACCTCTAACCCATCAAGCGAAGTTCACAAGACAAGACTCTATGCAATAAGAATATGGAACAACCCTTATAAGCCTTTCTAGCAACAAGAAACTCACATAACCAAATATTACTAGCAACAAAAGGAATAATGAAAGGAATAGTGACCTCCGGAACCACTAAAGTATGAACAAAAAAATCAAGGAAAGCCTTTAACAAACCGGTAGTATTATCAGGCACCTCGTCCCCTCCTTTCCTCCTTTGAAGAAGAATCGATTACGTCTTGGAGCACCCCCTTGATCAACATCACAACCTTTACCCTTGTTGCTTTTATGAGTACAATCATTTACCTTATGACCCATCTCCCCATAACCATAACAAAAATCTATGCCCTTGAAGCATGGACCATCATGACATCTATCACATCTTGGGCACCTAGCACAAGGAACCATACCACCCCTACCTTTGGGACTTTGGAACTTGCCTTCAAAATGTGCCCTCTTGGCCTCCTTACCCTTTCTCTTCATCATCTTTTCCCCCTCCAATTATTTGGCATATGTCATAAGGCAGGACAAGTCCATATCACCAACAACATAGCGGCATGACATTCTTTGTTCACCGAATTAAATTTTACCCATCATAAGCTTATTCATCCTAAACCTTGGATCGGCCACCAATTGGAAAGCATATTTAGAGAGTTGGTTGAACTTGAGGGCATACCACCCTCACAATCATTAACCCTTGCTTCAAATTCATGAATTCTATCATTTTGACCTCCCTTAGCTTAAGATGGAAGAATTAGTTTAGAAACGCCACCTTAAACTCCTCCAAGAAGGATCACATCGTTGTTCCAATTATTTTCCTTCCATTGAGTATACCATATTTGGGCTATCCCTTTGAGTTGGTAAGCCGCCAACTATGCCTTCTCTTCCAACCTCACACCCATAATAGACAACACATTGTACACCTCATCAATAAATTCTTGAGAGTCCTCATCCACTTTAGACCTATTGAACTCTAGTGGGTTAATCCTTATGAAATCTCTTACCCTAGATGTCGTAGTGGGAGCATGAGGGGCTTGGACCGTTGGTTGATTTGGTTGGTCACTGCATAGGGTAGCATGGCAAGAGCATCCCAGAACTCTTCATGAGCTAATTATTCCTCAGGTGTGCGGGCTCTTCTTCCTCTTGTGTTAGGCATGATCTAGCATAGCAAACAACAATCGTTAGGAGGAAAAATCTTACCTTGACTACTATAGCACAACATAGAGTAAGAAGAAGGAAAACATTTTCTAGAATGTCTCATAGCCTTTTGCTCATAGTTGTGGTGTACTTTATAACTATGAACAAGACTCTAATCGACGCGGTGTGTTGAATGTCGAGGACTATTAACAACTTAGTGCTTTGATACCAAGTTTATCATGACCCAAACTAGGGCCTAGACGTGACACGACGAATGGGGTACCCGAAGGAATCCTAAACAAGCCTCTTAGCATATCATACACACATTCTTGGTCGAGGAAGCAAGAATAAACAACAAGAGAAAACATAAACAAGAGAAATTAAGACTAAGGGAAAGAATTTAATACTTAAATAACATAGATGAGTCAAAGCTCAAGCATAATTACATTACTTGTCTAACAACACCTCTAGACATAGAACTTAGCGGGGGCCATGATAAGCAACCAGGCTCACCCTCATAGTCATAAGCATACGATAAACAAAAGAGAGTATTTATATAACATAAGATCAAAAAGTATTATCCTCGGAGTCAAGGACTCACCAAACTTGCTTTAAGGATAATACTATCCATGTGAAAGAGGAAGGTGATCAAATAGAGCTCTTGTTCCTACGTGATAATATCATGTAGGCATACAATATGCATTGGTACGTTTGAATGTACTAAGTATGTAGGATGCAATGCAACAAGAAATAGGAAATATAGGCAAAAAAGCAACATCATAAGCAATGGATATCATAAAAACAACATGACGTGCATGAATAATGCTTGAAGTAAAACATACTTATATGGAACATATTATATATGTAAGAAGAGACCAACGTTACGATGGATTGTCACACCCTACTATCCATGGTGATTGAGGTATCAACCCCTCATTTGGTTGATAAATATCATACCTTTCATCAGAGTGGTCAAGGTATCAACCCCTTAACCGGTTGATAGATATCACACCCTCCATCATAGTGGTCAGATATTAACCCCTCGATATGGTTAATGCACATCATACCCTCTATCATAGTGGTTAAGGTATCAACCCCTCAACATGGTTAATGAACATCACACCCTCTATCATAGTGATTAAGGTATCAACCCCTTAATTGGTTGATGGACATCACACCCTCTGTCATAGTGGTCAAGGTATCAACCCTTCAACATGGTTTATGGATATCACACCCTCCATCATAGTAGTTGAGGCAAAGCACCTCCTCAACAAGGTGTGGTCAATTTACAACACTATGGGTACTTTGTAAGAATTCAACATATAATTACATTACTCTCATCATTATAGAGTCACTTAACTCATAGGTCATACATTGGATCATAATAGCTCAAGAAACCAAAACCAGACATTTTATCAAATACTTGGTGGGTGTGCAATGCTAGTGTAAAATCATGCAATTCAAGAGTGAAATCATGCAAGAAAACTTTAAGTAAATCTACCCATCAACACTTGTAATTCCCTCTTAGAATATACGTCAAAACCCTTTATCAAATCTCAAGATATATCATAGATTCATAGCTCAAAACATGCTTAAACAGTCACACTTTTATGAAACCCCAGCATAGTTCATAGTCAAATTCATTGTAAGTAAGACCTATAAATAAATCAACTTAGAAACATGAGTTTTATGTAAAAAGGAAGCTTGGGTACCATGGGTGAAAGGACCTAATGATTAAAACCCACATACCTCAACTTTGGAGAATCCTTTGATGAAGACTGAGATAAGAACTTGAAGCTTGAGTGATTTCCTTAAGATCCGGGAAGAGATTTGACACTTGAATTTTGAGTAAAATATTTGTCTAAGTGTTTGAGAGAGTATTGGGGAATGTCTTGTATGATATGAAGGTGAAATATGGCTAAGTATAGGTATTTTTATGCATGGGAGGCCTAGGACTAAGACTCCAAGGCCTTGGCCCGGACAACAAAAATTGGGAAAAAATAACACAGGAGCACGCCCCTGGTGCATCACGCCTCAGGCGCGGTTCTTCACTGGAAATCGCCAACTGTGGAATTTCGAATTTTGATATAGTTGCTCTAAAATTGGGGTTAGACCCATCCCCCACTCAATTTTACCCCCTACTTAAAAATATGAAGTCAGATTTTTTATATGGCGCACTAATTTTGAGATATAAGGAAATTATGAATATGGTCATTTTCGAGGCACATTTTTGGGCACCTTTTGGGGTCGTATCAGTGGCACCGGATCTTGAATGCAAATATCACCACAGCTAATTCTAAGTAGTGAGTTGGATAGTTCCTCTTATGGTTCTTAAGTTATCTGGAAGCATAGGTTATGAACTTACCTCTCTGTATCAGAACACATCCCTATCCCACTCTAGAAGCATCACAACAGATCACAAAATCATTCGACCCTTCAGGTAGAGTCAACACTGGTGTAGCCATTAATCTGATTTTCAACTATTGTGAACTCTTCTCACACTTATCAGACCACTAAAATTTAGCTTTCATTTGAGTCAGCTTAGTCAATGGCGAGAATAAAGAAGAGAATCCCTTAACAAATCTGCTTTAGTAACCAGCCAAACCCAGAAAACTCCTTGTCAATTAGAGAGGTGGGTCTAGGCTAGTTCTTAACTGCCTCAATCTTTTGCATATCCATTGGAATACCATCACCTGAGATAACATGGCCCAAAAATGATATTGATTTAAGCCAGAACTCACATTTTAAAAATTTGTCATACAACTCCTTATCTCTGAGGGTCTAAAGATCAATTCGGAGATGATTGGCATGCTCTTCCTCACCTTTGGAGTACACTAAAATATAATCGATGAACACAACACGAACATATCAAAAAGGTATTGTCTGAATATTTCATTCATCAAGTCCATGAAAGCAACAAGAGCATTTATCAGTCCGAAGGACATTGCCAGAAACTCAAAGTGACCATATCGGGTTCGAAAAAATGTCTTCGGGATGTCACATTTTCTTACTTTCAACTGGTGATAACCTGATCTGAGGTCTATCTTGGAGAACACAGTAGCACCTTGATATTAGTCGAACAAGTCATCTATTTTTTGAAGAGAATATTTGGTTTTAATGGTCACTTTATTCAATTGGCGATAATTTATACACATCCTGAGGGAACCATCTTTCTTTTGAACGAATAGAATGGGAGCGCCCCGTGGAGAGACACTAGACCTAATAAATCCCTTATCTTAGAGGTCTTTCAACTGCTCTTTTAGTTCTTTCAACTTAGTAGGAGCCATTTTGTATGGTGAAATAGAGATAGGTTGGGTATCAGGGAGGACATCAATCCCAAAGTCAATCTCCCTATCAGGAGGGACTCCAGGCAAATCATTAGGCTAGACATCAGGAAACTCATTGACAACTGGAATTGACTCCAAAGATAGAGACACTATATCATTAGCCTTAACTCACATGAAGTGATAGATACATCTCTTTGAGATTAGCTTTCTCACCTTAAGGTTGGAAATAAGCTTACCCTTAGGTGCAATAGAGTCACCCTTCCACTCTATGATAGGGAATTTGACAGTTCAGGTTCTACAATCAACAGAGGCATAATAGGTGTAAAGCCAATCCATACCAAGAATCACATCAAAGTCAACCATCTCTAACTCAACTTAGTCTACCAAAGTATCCCTATGATAGATAGACATCGTGCAATTTCTATATATACTCTTAGCTAGAACGGACTCATCAGTAGAAGTAGAAACACTGAAGGGCTTAAAAAGACATTTAGGAAAGATCTTAAACTTACTAGCCACATATGAAGTAATAAATGATAAAGTGGTACATGGGACAAGCAAAGCATATACATCATACGAAAAGACTCAAAGCATACTCGTGACAAGATCTGGTGCAGCTTCCTGATCCTGCCAATTTACCATTGCATATAGACAATTTGTATCCCCGCTCATATTAGTTATAGCACCTCTTTATAGTACTGCTGAAGACTGAGCTTTATTACCTCCATCACTCCTCCTCCTTATTGGACACTCATTATGGAAGTGACCCATCGGTCCGCACCTATAGCAAGCATTGGTGCCCTCACGACACTTGTCTAGGTGGATTATGCCACACTTACCACATGGTGGTTTTCCCCTCGAACCTTGAGTCACACTAGTGATACGATCCTAAAAGTACCCAAAATTATACCTCAAAATGCCCAAAATTTTATTTTTCATGTATCTTAAAATCTATGCGTTATCTTGAAAATCCGACTACATATTTTTGTTCAGGGGGTCAAATTTAGGGGAAAAAGGGTCTAACCATGATTTTGGAGCAACCGTAGCAAAAGTCAGAAATTGCAAAAATGCAATTTCAAGTAAGGTTTATGCGACATTGGCGGGACGTACCAGTGTGTAATTTTGAGCATTTTTCTATTTTTAGGTCTAAGGCTTTGGGTCTTGGGCCCAAGGGTCCCCATGCGTGAAAATACCTATACTTAGCCTTGTTTCACCCTCATATCATCCTAAACATTCCCCACTACTCACTCAAACACTTAGTCATGTTTTGACTCCCCAAACTCAAGTCCTAAACCCTCATCCTAAGCTAAGTTTCTCCTTTAAGGTTCTTATTCAAGCTTCAAGTCTCCATCTCCAATCTTAACCAAGTTCATCTCTAAGCTAAGGTATGTGGGTTTCTTTCATGGGTTCCTTTTACTCATGATACCCAAGCCTTCTTTTACTCAAATTGCATGACTTAAAGTTAATTTACAAATGGGTCTTTATTATTATAAAATTCACTACCCACTATGTTAAAGCTATGTAAATTTGTGACTGTTTTGCTATATTTTGATCTATAAATCTTTGATCTATTATAAAATTTGGGAAAGGGTTTTGATGTATATTGCTTGAGGGTGTTGCAAGGTGTTGACTGATGGTATTATAATGGATATTCTTGCATGATTTCATTTCTATATTTCATGATTTTATACTAGCATTACACACCCTCTAAGTGTTTGATAAAATATCCGAATGTGATTTCTTGAAGAATTCAAGGTTCGAAGCATAAGATATGATATGATTGATTATATGATGATGAAATAAGTTTATATATATGGTATATATTCTATATGAAGTGTTACATTAGACCATGCCTAATCCGAGGGAAATTAAGAGCTCGGATAGCCTTGACGGGCGTTAGTACCTTGATAGCCAATCAAGGGGCTAGTGCCTTGATAACTGAGGTGGGGGTTTGTACTTATCAAATCATGGTGGCGGTTTGTACTCATCAACCGAGGTGGGGGTTTGTACTCATCAACCATGTGAGGGGTTTGAACTTCGCCACCAGGGTGATAAGGTGAGATTATCATCAACCATGTGAGGGGTTTGTACCACACCACCTGGGTGATTGGGTGAGATCATCATCAACCAATCAAGGGGTTTGTACTTTGGAAATCTAGCTTGGTCTATTCTACACATATGATACCCTACATGAGCATGAGTCATTCAAGCATGTTTTTTTTGAGCATTGAGCATACATGCCATATTATTATATAATGTCTATTGCCTATAGTTACGCAATTTGATTATGATGTCTATCTCTTGTTGCATTGCATCCTACATACTTAGTACATTCAAATTTACTAACGTATACTCTATGCCTACATGATATTACCATGTAGGAACTGGTGCCCAAGTTGATTGTCGTCCTCTTCGACGTGGCTAGTTCGATACTACTCAAGATGGTTGGTGAGTCCTCCACTTTTGGGACCTTATTCTATGTTGATCTTATTGTGTATTGAGACATTCTTCTTTATTGTCTATTTTAACTATGAGGGTGAGCCTGATTACTTTGTCTTGGCCCCCACTTTTATCTATGTATTAGAGGTATTTGCTGGACATGCTATGTATCTATAATATGAGCCTTGACTCTTTTGTCTCTTGATATTGATGTTATGCAAGATTTTCCCCATAGTCCCTTACCCTTATTTTCCAAATGTTTGCATATTACTTAAGTATTAATCACTCTCTTTTAGTCCCATTTTCCCTTGTTTATGTCTCTTATGTTGTTTTACATTGCTTTCGCGACTAAGGATGTGTAATGACATGCTATGAGGCTTGTTTGAGTTTCTTTTGGGTTCCCTATTCATCGATCATGTCTAGGCCCTAGGCTTGGGTCGTGACAACTAGATTGGTATTAAGAACCCTGAGCTCTGAAATTCTGATAGCCCTGAGACTTCTGATCATACCTGTTACTTGCAGCTGGTGCACTCGCTGAAGATGGTGTATAGTTCAAAGACCTCCTTTGAAAATCTGACCTATCCCTCTTAGCTTGCTTGTGCTGGCTAGGCTCATGCCCTGCTGACTTAGCCCTTTTGCTCAAGTGCTCCTCCTTATCCCTTTTCTTGTCCTCCTCAGGTTTTTGAACATAGACCATAAGCCTCAAGATGTTTATGTTTGTAATAAGCAATGTCACTTTGCACTCCTTTTTCACATGTTTGCCCAAGTCGGATATAAACTTTCTCATCCTAGACCTCACATCAGGGACAATCTCGGGAGCATACCTGGATAACTGTATGAACTTAAGGCTATATTCTTTTACCGTCATCTCTTTCTGCTTTAAGTTAACAAACTCCTACCCCTTTGGTTCCCTCAATTCTCATGGAAAGAAGTGATCAAGAAAGGCACCCTTAAAGTCATCCCAAATGGCAGGATCAAGATCTTCACCTCGGCCTTCTTCCCATTGATTATACCAGACATTTGCCACATCCTTGAGTTAATAGGAAACAAGTTCAATGCCCTCTGTCTCAATCACATGCATATCCTTGAACACTTCCTACATCTCATCAATAAAGTTCTGGGGGTTTTCCTCAATTTTTGATCCAGTAAAAACTAGTAGATTCATCCTCAAGAAATCTCTTAGTCTGGTGGCAGTTGTTGGCTCTTATGAGTTAGAACTGAGTGTCTGTGAACTTTGGTTCCCACTTTGAGCAGCTACCAGTTGAGTGAGCATGGTTATAGCTCCTCTGAAGTCAGCCTTTATGGTAGGAGCAAGTGGAGCAATAAGTATCTGTGGAACATCAGTGCCACTGGCTGGTCAACCTTGACCCCATGTTTTCATCTGAGTAGGCACCTCTGAAGTGGGATTCCCAGCATTGATGGTTGAAGCATCTCTCTGGGTCATGGTATGTTTTGGAGGCATGATCTATAAGTGTGTAACACAAGAGTTAGAAAAGAGCTTTGTAGAGTTTTTAACTCTACCGCACGAACTAAGAATACAAGGAAGTAAAACAATTCCTAATGACCTATAGCCTCTTACTTATGAAGTGTGGTGCATAATAAACCCATGAACAAGACTCTCCTATACATGGATTCATAGACACCCTAGGACTTTTGATTTTTATGCTCTGATACCAAGTTTGTCATGCTCTAGGAGGGTACCCTTGGTGTGGCTAGCACTCAGAGATTATTGCTAGTTCCTAAGCAAACTACTCAACCTCATCACATTAGTTCAATCATATTCTAATAGTGAGAAGGATCAATGGAGAAGAATACTCAAAGAAAATAAATGACAACTGATAATAAAAGGGCAAAAGGCCAAACAAGCTATCCATCATATAAGTAAGACTAATATGAAAGAAACTAGTCAATAATAAGATCTAATCATCACATCAACAATCTAGTCTATGAAGCCTCTAAAACATCTAAATAATGGTGGCAATGCTAGACCCATGGCTACCTCTAAATAGAATAAGATAAGTCTAACTCAAGCTAGAATGGAAATAAATGTCCTTTGAGAGTAGGGGAGCGCTCACCAATCAACTGAAAGCAAATAGGTCCTCAATGGGGTGCCTGGTGATGACCAGTAGTACCTATCTCTACATCATGAACAGATGAAAGCCCAAATGACTGTCAATACATTGATTGTAAGAGCATGTCAAATTGTAGAAAGAAACATGTAAAGGAAGAATAACATCAACTCAAATAGCTCAACTCAAAAAGTAGGAAACTCAATCATCATGTTAAGAGTCTATAGTAAGAATACAATTTAGACAATGACTACTCATCCATAATCTATATATCATCCACTCAGAGTAATGTCAAGGTCTAATTGGGAGTTCTCTAACTGACAACTATCACTTATGAGCCGCTGATGATGCAATAAAGCAATGTTGTTGCCACATTCATCCAATACCCTACCGGAGGTATAAGACATCCCATCAATGGACCCAAAATCAGTGACATCAAGTTATCATTTTGGGACAATAAGAAACATTCAATTTTATGGTTCAATCCTTTCCTATGCCGGCTATGTAGTTACTGAGTTTGAGTTAAACTTACTCTTACTCAATTTGGTGCTCAATATTTCTCCCAAGACTCAATATTCTCATAAGACATCAACCCTATGGTTAACTCATTCATCTAGTCTAATTGGATATTGATCAACTTGACTCACCACATCGATCATCAACCCTTTGGTTACATCATTTTAAGGTTTAGTTATTGACTCATAGGGACTCAATAATGAATCATTCTAACTCATCGCATTTAGGGGAACAATTGTAGAATTAAAGTACTTTGGGATTCCATAGATGCTTTAGGCTCAAATTATGTTCATGCATTCTCATGTAAGTAAAATATGTGAAAATAATAAGAAATCATGCTAGGGTTCATGTAGTATGGACAAATAGTCTAATTCAAGAATTTAATTCATAAAAATGATAATTCATACAAAATTATATAGATATGCATTAGAATTTATGAAAAACCTTCAAGAAAATTCATGGGAGACTCAATTTACTCATAACTTTATCAATTCGGGTTATGAGGCATATAGAAGAACAAAATCCATGTTTTGGTTAGCCTTACACCTGGAAGTTTTGAACCTTAGAAGAGGTTGAAAGAATTCTCAAGTTTGTCTTCAAACCCTATCCCTTTTCTCCCTTCCTTGCTTCTATATTTGAGATAATGGTTTAGCGTAAAAAGATTAATCTGATGTATTTAGGGCTTTATTTAGGTATAAAAAAATCAATCCTTGGCTTAGAAAGGGTGGAAAAAGACCAAATAAACTTTCTTAAAAAGCTGTCAAAAGTCATCTACGGGCCTATTTATGGCCTACAGAAAGTTCCATGGCCCGGAGGGACCCTTCTATAAACTTTTGGCCTAATTTTGGAGTTCCTGGTTCATTTCACGAGCCCATTTTATGATCTGTAGAAGGTTCTATGACCCGTAGATGGGTTTGTAAAGTCTGGAGTCAAAACTTGAAGTTTCAGGACTTTTCTCCACAAATTAGCAGTAGGCCATAATTCATTTTACGGGCCGTAAAGGAGTTTCATAGAGCAACTCCGCACTTGACAATATCCAGTAAAACAACCATAACGTTTGACTCCGAATTCCAAATGAGGTGAAACCAGTAGCTTTGAAAAGATAATTCAAAGAGCCTTCGTTTGGTAGGTCATGGGCCACCTAATTCATTATGTTCTAAGTATTATAATTATTTTAAAGTTGACCCTTGCACAATCCAATACTAGAAACTCAATTTATAGGAAGGTTTTGAACTCGACTAAGTACTAGAAGTCTCTTATGACTCTAATCCACTTTCTACATATAATAATAAGGCTTGAAATATAGGTACATGTGAGGATAAAGTTATGGGGTGTCATACATGATCAATGAACACCATATGAAAGTTTTGTTTTCTTTCCTAATATTTCTTCATCAATCTCTGCACAAGATGGATTGCTTCGGTAGCTAATCGGCCTAGCATAAATCTGAATTTGTTCTTTGAAATAAATAAGCCCTCTCCTCATCCTTATCTCCACTACTCCCTCTCATATTTTCATAGTATAGTTTATCAATTTGATATCCTTTTAATTGTTATAATTTTGAATGTCACTCTTATTCTTGTGCAATAAAACCATTGTGCTCCACCTTTATTTGTCAGATATATGAGTTGTCTTAAAAATAATATTAAACAACCTAATTAACCATTCCATACCTATCATGTCAGTGCTCTTCTAGAATTTCATCCGAATCGCATCAAGTCTAATCAATATTTTCATGTTCATCCTATTAATAACACATCTAACCTCCTTAACCTTAAAACACGTATAGTTCCCAAAATCACAAAGACTTTCAGAGTGTGTCAAATCATCCAGCATAATGAATCTTCCTTTTGTTTCATTTAAGTGCTTTTGGATGTATGCTTGCCACTTTTACTTATTGGAGGTTATGTCCACCAACACCTTGACTTTTTCTTCCTTGATGCCCTTCATTTTATTCAAGTCCTGGGCTTTTCTCTTTCTCACTTTTGTGAGCCTCTATAATCTCTTATCCCCACCTTTTCTCTAGCGCGATGTACAAGCATTCAAAAGTTGTCTTTTAACACTCATGACCTTTGACATTGCTTCAGTTTTTGTTGTCATATCGATATCCTTAAGCATTCGATTCTCATCCTTATTCACATACTCCAACCACTTCGTATATGTGACTTTCTTAGCTTTTATTTTATCTTGAAGGTCCTCATTTAACCATCAATCTCCTTGATAGCCACTAAAGATCTCTCTCAATATCCCTAGTAACTTTCAGTTGCTTTTCTTATGCAACTAGCAGAGGTATACCTTGTCAATTGAACTAAAGTAAGATCAAAAAGAGTGTTGTATTCTTTCAATAGAATTATGGGGGGTTTTGGATAAATTTTTTTAAAGTGATTTATAAGCTTATAAGAAAGTGTTTTTAAGTATATGTGATATATCTAAGACCAATCAACAAAATATTCTTTCACAATACAAAGAATAATTAAAAAATAATTTGTGAAAAACCCTCATAAAGGTCCTCTGTAGAAAATTTTGATGAACAATCAAATTTCATTAACAAACACAAGCTTTCAAATACTCAAATGCCTACAAAGAATGAGAAGCCCTCAAGTCAAAAGATAAATTACTAAAATGCATTTTAATTTTACTTTCAACTTCATATACAACCCATCTAGAATTAAAAAAGAGATTCAACCATAACTGTATACTATATAACTAATTATAAGATTTTCATTTTACACAAATTACAGTCCCTACACTTTTCACCAATGCTGCTTCTTTTATTTACTCCATTAAACCATACTTCATGTCATATTTGTTTCATCTATAAGAAAACAAATAAGATATTAGACGCATAAGAAACAGTGCAACGAAGAAAATTTGTGCGAAAAAAGGAAGATGAATACTAGAGATGAAATTGATTGTAGACAATGCATTTTTACTTTAGTAATAAACTAAGGTGTATGAGATATCGTCTTTTTGTTGTTTCTGGAATATATATATGCTTTAACTATTTTAAACTAAACACATCTATCTATATCTATATAATAGGAGAAGTAAAAGTGTCAATATGTCATCACTACAATAAAAGTAGTATTTTTAAAAATGAATAAATTGCAAAATTATATTTTGAAAAAAAAAGTCCATGCAATTACAGTTAATTGCTTTTAAATTAAGGATATATTACTATATTATATAAGCCAATAAGGATGGTACTATCACAACATATATGAGTTGTACCAATAGTAGTAAAAATTGTACATTTCCATGGCAGCCCCCAGATCTTGCTTTAGCTTGACATTAATTTGGCATATGCACTTTTCTATGACTATTTTTTTTTACTGAACAAAAGTACCAATAGCAATAAGCAACTCTCATAAATCATTTTTTCCTCATTTTGCTCTAAAATCTTCCTTGACTATTCAACTCCTCTGACTCTTCTAAGCCAAAAAACCATCAAGATTCTTTTCCCCATTCTATATCTTCTTTAGCCTTGATTCTTGATTCCATTTCTTGTAGATTTGCTGGTTTGTTCCTATCAATTTGAGCAAATTCAAAATTTGGAGCACTTTGCTCAATAGCATACTATAAGAGAAAGGGTTCAGTAGCTACGTGCAAGGCAAAGATTTGGCCTTTTTTGGGTTTCTCTTTATTGTACTAGCATTTCTTATGTTAGGTTTTTGGGGGTAATGCTTTTGCTTTTTTTAAAAAATTCTTTATGTGTATATTTTGTGTCATTTATAAATTGGGTGTTTGAATTTGCTGTCTCTTTTTTAAGTTACGGATTTAGCTCATAATTCTAAGTTGTTGTATGTCTAAGCCCTGGTTAGAGATTTATCATATTGGTGTTTGTATGGTTAGTTGAGTGTATGTCTAGGCTTCTCTTTAATTTTTTTTAAATTTATTGATATATTTTTTATTTTATTTTTACCGCACATGTAATTTATTACTTGAAGTGTAGTGATAGTTATCATTGTTGATTTTTATTTTTTCTTTAAAAATTATTTAGTTAGCTTATATGTGATGTTCTTTTAATTTATCTGATGTATAAAATGTAAGAGTTATAGAGGTCAAAACTTCGCCAAAGCTGATCATAGTGTTAGCAAGTCTATCTGCTGTCAGTTGCGCATGATTTTGGTGTCCGAGAAGACTGAATTAAATCTTCTGTTCAGCATTTTTGTCTTAATCATAGAACATGAGCATTTGTCCATATTGATTATAAACAGATGCAAGTTAAAGTAGCTAGAAAACTATTTGTTGTATATCATATTCCTGAGAAAATTAGCAGCTTATTTATTACCGACGAGCATTTGTTCCTGTTTTAAACTTTTTGGCTAGAAGAGTAAAACATGTGAAATTTTCCTATGTACATCGCTCATATGCTATGCCTGCATTCTCATATTGATTCAATTAGAGTAACATATGCCAATTAATGTTTTTCTGTAAATGTAGTTTAGTGTCTAATTAGCAATTTTTGATGGGTAAAGTGTAACTTCTATTTGTAGAACCAACATAAATGTTAGTGACACATCTGGTTTTTTTTAATGAGTAAAGTGTAATTTTTATTTATACAACTAGCATAAATGCAACCAATACATTTGTAGATTCCATGTAGTGCTAGCATTTTTAAAAAGGTGTCTATACTTAGCAATAGATTAAAATTTATTAGCGAGTCATTGAATTTGCTGATCTCGATAACTTGGTCTTTAGCTGAAAGTTGAAAAATGTAGTTTATCAAGGGTACAAGTTTTGAAGGAGGTAGGCAGTGCTCCCAATCATGGTTTGTGATGCTGTACTTTAAATGACATTCTATCTACTTTCAACCATAGTAGAATTTATCATTCTTCGTAACATATTATAGTAGAATTTATCACTGTATGAGCTTATTATTGTGTCAATTAATCTACTTGAGATGATTTTTTGGGTTATTAATCTGATAATCATTTTTTGTTTATGTTATGAATGATTGGTAATTCATGGTTTTAATTGACAAGAGACAATGACATTTTTAACATTCTTTCTTAGTATTGTAGTTGAATTTAGTAAAAGTTGATTTTTGATTGGGTAGATTTGACCAGGAGTGAGGACTCTGTTGCAACATTATATTAGGCGTATATGTCATATGTTTTAGAAAGTGAACAGGGCAAGAAATGTAACAAGCGAGATGAATATCAATTATTTTGTTATATATCTTCTTCTGTTTTTAGCACCATCTCCTGTGCGTTAATCATGCCCAACAAATATTGTTGAATAGATTATTTTGCGTTCAACGAGGAAGTTATCCTTAATAAGCTCTTGTGTTACTTACACAAATTTAACAATTATGTCCTACATAGAAAAGAAAACAGGTCTTTACGTCAAGCATTAGCAAAAGAAACATTAAAGGCCAAGTCGCTTGACATAGACGAGGTGGAGATGAAAGCAACAATTGTTGAATCTGAATCTTCAAGTATCGAGCAATCAATTGCTATGGTGGATCAAAAAATTTTGCTCACGGGGTTCAAAATATAAAAATATAAACGTATGAAAAAATTAACCAAATACAATTTTCAAAGAAAATAGTAATACATAATCTAATAGGTACAAGAAGTTAGTTTCAACATAATAGAACTAAAATTAACAGAAATAATTACAAATGAAGCAAAACGTTACCCCTTTACAATGTGTCAATCTAGAACTAGCATGCTAAGTAGAGCCAAAAACAAAATTTGCTCCTTCATAATGTATCACCTTAGAACTAGGGTGCTAAGTACAAACCTCCAAAAAGAGATCACTACTAATATTTCTCAAGCATATTTACAAAGCTATTCGACGAGGTTTCATTGCTTAAAAAGAAAAAATAATATCGTTAGTTGAAACATCATCAAACATATCTTTTTTCATAAAAGGAACCATGTAACCACTCAAAAACTCATTCATTCGGCTTCGTAACTCATTCTTAATAAATTTCATTGACGAAAAAACTCTTTCAACTGATGCAGTAGCAACTAGCAGAAGCAAAATAAATTTTACCAAATGAAATACAAGAGGATAACACAAATATTTTTTTGTCACAACCAACCTTTTTGAAAGATCACAAATCCCATTTAAATCAGAGAACCTTTTATTTATTTCACGGACATCAATAATGTAATTTACAAGTTGATTCTCAAGTTCACACATACCAAGTT
>JAOTQJ010000096.1:9976898-9986921 GCA_025642045.1 Solanum sejunctum | reverse complement strand
ATGTCATGTCATACATATTTAGTACACTATCCCATACTGATATCCCTTACGAGGGACCTACATTTCATGCTGCAGGTACAAGTGCTACTAGATCTCCCCAGTAAGAGTACAGGATATCCAGCTACTTTTATAATCTCCAGGTAGCTTCGAAGCTTTGCATGTCTAGAGCTTATATGTTTGTAGTGTACTGTTAGTCGAGGCAGGTCCTTTCCCGACCCTTATTAGATACTTTTTCTTATCTAGAGGCTTTGTAGACTATGTAAATTAAAATATGGTCATGTCTCGTACTTTAAACACTGTGGCCCTACGGCCTAGCCATATGTATTTTGTTTTGGCTTGTTATCACTGTTTATTTTCTTAAAGGCATGTCAAATGTAGAAATCTCTTATAATACATATAGAAAAACCATAGATACAGGTTGGTTCTCCTAGGCCTTATCGGCAACGGGTACTAGTCCACCTTAATTGGACTTGAGGTGCGACAGTATTCCCCGACAATGATGCCATAATCTTTT
The DNA here is from genome assembly GCA_025642045.1 of Solanum sejunctum. Lineage (NCBI taxonomy): Eukaryota > Viridiplantae > Streptophyta > Magnoliopsida > Solanales > Solanaceae > Solanum > Solanum sejunctum. The sequence goes on along the minus strand of JAOTQJ010000096.1, from coordinate 9,986,407 downwards.
ATCATGCCCAAGTTATACCTTTCTTTTGGAGGATAAAGTGGTCATTTTTAAATATAACACTTAGCCAAGGTTAGGATCGAATCCCACAGAGAATACGGAGACTCACAACGAATTCACCAATACGCAATTCAAGTAATTAAAAATTCAATTCCCTAGAGAGGGGATTTCCAATGTTCGACATGAAAATAAACTAAACTAACTATCACAAGAGACAATCAATAATGGAGAGCAACTTGGGAATTGTATTCCTATGATTCACAAACTCAATATTCCTGGATAACCCAATTCTCAACAAGAGTATTAATGTACTGTCAAAATATAGCACATTTGATGTTTAAAACAAGGGATTTTGCGAGTTCTTAAATCAACTTTTTATGGTTTTTATGTGTGTTTTTGTTGTTATTGCATAAAAGATAGGTTGTCATCGTTTTGGGAAAAAATTGTAGATTTTGATGAAGTGCAGGATATGCAAGCTTACCTATGAGTTATAGCCCGAGCAACGAGTCGTAGGGTGATCTTGTAGCAAAACATAGAGAGCAAAAATTAGAAATCTGTTAATTGGAGGTCAGCCTTATTCTACCAGTCGTAGGTCTCACTATGACTCGTATAGGTGGACTCACAGCAAGAAATAGAGAGGCAAAATTTTGGATCAAAAATTGAAGGCCTAAACTAGGAGAAAGGTATACAAGTCATAGTCTAAACAATGACTCGTACCAATGGGTCATAACAGTCAAGTACAAAATGTCTAGTGCCTAATATGAGACCCCAATTATGACTCATAGGTCACCCTACGAGTCGTACGTATGAGACGTACCTGCTGCCAACTATCTTTTCTGTGTAATTTTTATGGTTAAGTTTGTAAATACTATAAATACTTTATGTTAGGGTTTATTGGAGAAGAGATACTCGACTTGAGACATTGAATATTCTCTCTAGAATATCTTAGGGTTTTAGTGTAGATTCTCCATTTCTATTGGAAAACCCAATTTTGGGGATCGCAAACATCATATTGTCATCATTCTTCATCTATCAAGCTTGTGGTTTGCAAGTTGTGGTGTTATTGCTCTTCATTGCTTTGGGTAAAATTCTCAACTATGTATTTTATTAGTATTCTTGTTGGTTTTGCTTTAGCCATGGGTAGTTAAGCACCCACAACTTGGGGTTATGGGAACCATGGGTAGTTGACTTGAGATAACCTAGATTAATTGCATTTGTATGATTGGGTTTTACATGTATTGTTTCTTTCCCTTCATTTTGATTGTTGTTTGGTGGTAGCTAACACCAAACCCTTCCTACTATCATGATCCTAACCAAGGTAGTGATGAATAGGAAAAAAGAAATAAATCACAGGATTTGATTGATGTGTTCTCATCTAATCAACCAAACCTGACCAAGGAGAGGTTTATTGGGATAATGGGTAACAGTTAGTTGGTACACCATGGTTGCTAACTATGCACTATGGTAAAATTCGACCTTCACCTTCACAAGAGGGCTGGAAGAACCTAAGTTATAATCTTCCATGCGGATTCCCAATTGTAGTCATGTTGTCTAGGATAATTGAGGTAAAGAATCATAAAGAACACAATTCTCAAGTTGGCCCTAAATTTGAGTGCTCCTCCGCATAATAATATAGTGTTTACTCTTATTTTTGTTCTTAAATTACAACTTCTCCCCCTCCATTTAGAGATTTTAGTTATAGATACTCGAAATAATTGATAGTGAAATCTTGTAGTCAAGACCTGGATTCCCTGTGGATTCAACCCTAACCTTCAGTTTGGTTAATTGCTGATAGCAATCACTTTTTTATTGGAGCATTAACATTACATCAAAAAATTATAGCACCATTGCTAGGGAATACGGCTAGGTTTTGACTTGACTTCACTATTAGTTAGTTCAAGTGTTAATTTCTAAACTCTCTTGTATTTTATTTTTATTTTTATTTTTGTTGTTGATTTGACTTGCAGGGTTTACTAGGTTGTATACCTAACATAAGGATCCAAGGCATTCCCTTAGCTCCGATCAATTTAGAGATCCATCGACTTTTTAGAAAAATGACTCAGGTGAATGAGAATATCACAGTTGAGGAAGAAATGAATATGAATGATAATATGTGAAGAAAGGCAAATCCACCCCTAAGGGATTATAGGCCACAAATTAGGGATTTCAACGAGAACGCTTATAGTTGGAACCAATATCGCTTGAACCCTATGGCCGTGGATGTCACTGGTGTTATAGTGCTACATCCATTATCGGCAGACACTAAGTTCTTAGCGTCAATTGGATTACTTCAAATGCTCTAAAAAGAACCGTGGGTTGTTCACAGGGTTACCTTCAGAGGATCCCCATCGCCATCTCCACAATGTTGTTTTCATCTGCAAGAGTGTTATGGGGACACAAAATCTTTCTCTTGATGTTGTTGGTTTGCGGGTGTTTCCCTTGTCACTAATGGGCAATGCATCTTTATAGTTGTCTGAGATTCCTTTGAGTATAATAACAAGTTAGGCAAAGCTTAAGAGAGTGTTTCTAGAAGGATATTTCCCAAAATCAGAGAAGCCAAAGCTCAAAGATCAAATAAATAATTTTGAGCAATTGTCAGGTGACTCTATTAGTACCATATGGGAGAGATTCACCAAATGATTGAGGATGGTTCCCGATCATAAAATTGTTGATGACATCTTGGTTGAGATTTTATATCAGGCACTTGACGAGAATAATCAAGCTTGTGCCGACACAATCATGGGAGGCATGCTTCTTGACCAACATTTTGCAATGATAGCAGCTAGGATGGAGAAAGTTGTTAAAACCAATAGAGCATGGGGTCAGAGAGAGCGAGGTGCAATGAAGACTTCTTGTACGGTCAACACCAATAATGAGCAAGCAAAGGTCAATGAGAAAATAATGAAGCAACTTGCTCAACTTTGTACAAGCATGGACTTGGTCTTAAAGCAAAACCAAGAAAGTGTTTAAGTAGTAACCCACCAACCTCTAAAGACGCCCATGTATGAAGATCCATTCTTTGATGAGGATGGTTGCTTCGTGACCAACCAAGTGGTGGGTTTCCGGAATAACCCCCAAGGGTGCAATTCAGACTATTGGAGGCAAGGTTCTGGGAATCAAGGTCAGAACTACAACCATGCTGGGCATATAGAGACAATCGAGGTGGGTACTATGAAAGGGAGAGAGTACCATATATCGAATGGGGAAGAAGAGATGGCCATAGGAATAGTCATTATGTGCCATCTCACAACAGTGATGCCGGGATAAGTAACTTTAGGATTCAAGATATGTATGACAAATTGTTAAAGAGAGTCGATCACCAAGATGAGACCTTGAAGGGAATGAAATTGGATACTTCAAGCATAAACCAAAAGATAAAGTCTCACTCTGTGGCATTTAAGCAGTTGGAACAATAATTTGGGCAAGTTTCTTCGCAATTAAACCAACACCAAAAGGGTACCTTACCAAGCAATATGGTTCAAAATCCTAAAAATGAAGGACATTGTATGGCAGTCATGACTCAAAGTGGAAAAAGTACTGTTGATGCCCCTATGTCAATGGTTAAGGATGAAGCTTATTAGAGGGCTATTCATAGCAAGGTAAGGAATAAGGAAGAGAGTCCAAAGAGTAATAGAGTGGAAAGCCAAGAGGTGGGAGAGCAAGAGAAAGTCAAGGTGATGACAAACCACCTCCTCCCTTCCCTCAAATGCTTAAGATAAAGGAAGAAGAGGTAAAATTCAAGCACTTCCTCTCAATGTTGAAGCAACTATCCATCAACATTCCTCTTTTAGAAGCTTTGGAGAAGATGCCTAGGTATGCCAAATATATAAAGGATTTCATGACAAAGAAGTGCACTTTGAGCCAAGAGTTCTCACAAGAGCTCCAACAATGTAGTGCAATCATGACTAAATGCCTTGTTTAAAAATGAGAGGATCCCAGTGCATTCAACATCCCTTGCACCATTGGTGATGTTGAATTCACAAGAACCTTGTGCAACTTAGGAACAAGTATTAACATAATACCTCTTGCAATGTTCAAAAAGCTTGGTCTTGGCACCCCTACTATGACAAAAATGCAGTTGCTCATGGCAGATAAAACCATCAAAAAGCCAGAGGGAATACTTCTTAATGTGCTTGTTAAGGGTGATAAATTTATCTTTCCCATGGACTTTGTGATCCTTGATTGTGAGGTTGATTTTGAGGTTCCCATTATTCTGGGAAGATCATTTCTGGCCACCGGAAGAACCTTAGTGGATATGGATTCGAGTTAGATTTGGTTCAGGGTCAATAATGCAGAGGTCGTGTTCGACATATTCCAGTCAATAAAACACCCAAATGAGTTAAAGAGTGAGGTTTGGGCCCTTGAAGATTTATGTTGATGGATGATGGCAAAGTTGAGCCACGACATTAAACAAGGCGCTTCTTGGGAGGCAAACCAAATATATACGATGATTTTTAGTTTGTTTCAAGCTTGTTTGGTTTTTGAAATTTTTAGGTGGTAACATATTATTTGTTTTGAATTTGAAAGACATTGTTGTGATGTTTTGACGATTGCTACATTTTGAGACTTGGTCTGCAGGTGGAAGTTAAGAACTGAAAATGTGAGAGAATGGCACTTGGAGCAGCCTCTACGAGTAGGCCTACGAGTCATCGTCACCACTACAACTCACAGTCATGCCTCATAGAGAGAAGCAGTGAGTATTGAAAGTTGGCACATAGACTACAAGCCAACCTTACCATTCATAGGGCCCTTTACAAGTAGTAAATGGGGTTCGTAATTCCCAGGTATCAATTATAATTTTTCTAACTATTAGATCTGCTATGAGAATGGGACCTACGAGTCACAGGACATGCTATGACTCATAGTCTGGGTCTCGCAGACTCGATCTGCAGAATCTTAAGTGACCCAATATGATATAAAAAGGGGGTAAAAATTCATTTTGACCCTTAATTTCATTTTCTTTGCCCTAACCTGACGGAAATTCCCAAATTCCTTTTTGCCCATTCACTATTCTGATCACTGTTCTGACTACCCATATCATTTTTCGGTGAGATTTTTGCATACCAATGCTCTTTAGTTTTTTTCAGCCTCCTTTTCACTTTAGCATTGCATTTCTCTCGTTCTTCACTCTCTCGAGTAGTAAGTTTCTTTGTTTGATTTCAGCACACTTATATGGTGATTGTTATTTACTGCTCTACAATTGTGTGTTTGTGAGGATTTTGAGTATATACATGAGAAAATGAGTTTTCATAACTAAGAAATTGGTATGCAATCGATTAAAATTCCTTAGTATGATCTTGAATAGTGAAATTATTTTTATTGGTTAAGCGTGATGATATTATATTGATTGTAATACATGATTGCGGTTGATGAAGTTTTGAAATCACACAGGGTTGAAATATGCATTTGTTGGTGTGTTATTAAATATGTTGACCTTGTTTATACTTCTCTTAGAACTGTCTTTAATTCTACATGAGTTGAATTATTGTTGATATGATGAGTTTAGAGATTGGTAACATTGGGTAATTAAGATGTAAATTAGGGAACGGTTTTATAGTTGTGTGGGGTAACTCTTATTTGGGGTTAAAATGCTTGGAATATGAAACTCTTTGTGTGCTTGAGTTTAACAAAAACATGCGTTGCTTCGATGCTGGTTAACTGTTATTTTGGTTGATTCATGCTTCTTGTGGCAAGATTGTAGGCATCACAGATACCTTCCATTTTCTGCTACGAAGACTCACTACAAGTCGTAGGTCGCCCTACTAATCATAATGGCCCCTCATAGGAGGCAATAGTCACTTGTTATTCCTTAACACTTACCATGTGAGACCCACCTATGACTCGTAGTGTCTGCTACGACATGTAGTAAGAGACTCGTACAATCTGCCTTAATTTAATTTGTATTCTATTTCCTACTACGAGCCTAGATTATGACTTGTATTTCATCCTACTAGTCATACCTATGGCTCGTCTATGGGATCAGAATGATATTTCTTAGGCACCTTGGCACTTTGAGGCTATTATATGACTCGTATGTCACCCTATGAGTTGTACCTGTGCCACGTATCTGGAAACCTATAATTGTATCAGTGACTTTTCTTTTGATTTCAATGTTTAAATATTTCTATTTCTGGTCCTTTGTTATGTGATCCCTACTTAATCAAACATTTTGAGGCTCATATGGTAACGTGTGTTTAGTTTTCAGTAGGATAAACAAGCCATCTAAACATTTAAAAGAGGTTGGTTGACAAGTCCTCCAAAACTGAATAATTGAAAGGCTTTGTGGAAGTCCACAAAGTCAGGATAAATCCTGAGGCAAATGTGCCTTAAACTCGAGGCCGCACTGTTATGGCCCCGAAAGAAGTTGAGAGTCCCTCCTAGTCTAAGGAGGAGGGTGATTTAGATAAGTCTGATAGTGGCTCATCATAGGTGACCCCCACATATACCGAGACAGACTCTAAGGAGGGGTCACAAGCTTAGCAGGAGTAAGTACAATAATAGCCCCCCGCCAACCCCAGATGGTGTGTTGCAGGAATAAAAGAGATCTACGATAAGGGTTTAGAGCCAAAAGGATAGGGCAAACTGGATAGATAGTTCCATGAGGAGTCCAGGCTGAATGGCTCCAATTTGAAAAGGTTTTTGGGGTTAGATGAGGAGATAGATAGACATGAACTATGATGGACTACACATCAGTTAGGAAAGTACGCCCCTTACTTAGACTATGAATTTTATGCTGCCTACCTTGCCACACTTCTCTGAGGCCTAACAAAGAACAAGAAGGCTATTGAGCAACCTTGATTATGAGTGGTTTCGATCAGGGGTCAGAGAGTTGACATCTCATAGGAGACGATCCGACGAGTTTAGTTTGGGCCCAACTACAGAGTGCCTCAGTCCATCACAGAGTATGATGGTCGAATATCCAAATAAGGAAAGCGGTGAATGAGAAAGACATTTGGGCCAAAACTAAGCAGTTGTAGTGCATTGCCAATCAGATATACGTAAAGGGTTTTGAGCTGACGTGGCTCACAAACACGCTGATTCGATTGTGAAAGCCTACCTTTCTTTTCGAGACAAGTTTTGGTGGTCAATTATCCGTTGGCGTATCCGTCCCAATTTCATGGATAATATAATCAGCCTAGAGCGTGTTATGTTATTAGCCAGCATCCTAGCTGGTTATAAGATAGATTGGACTCGGATTATCTCTGAACAGATTCACAAGTCCTCCATCTGGATAAGCAGCTCATGTCCTTCCCTATTTTGATCCACCATTTATGTAGTGCAACAGGTACTCATATTGACCCCCATGGGACCAGCACATAGAGGCCACATAAACCATGTATCTTGGCCTAATCAACATTACTTAGAACCCAGTGGCCCTACCGCGAGCAGCTTCTCTAGCCCTACCAAATCCATTCCCTTTGAGCCTCCGACTCCAGCCACCATCGATTCTACTCTAGCTACTGCAGAGCCTTTGCTAGCTATTGAGATTGAGTCAGTTTCATCCTCTAGTACTCCCACACCAGTATCATCTTCTATTTAGGTTGTTCTCTTATCTCTACTATAACTTTTTAGGCACTTGTAAGGTATCTACAGTGGAGTCCAAGCTACAGACTCTAGCAGCCCAGGTCAGAACATGGGTCCGTTAGACCATATAGGACTCAAGAAAGAGGGCAAAGGTATTCTCCCGCGATTTTATAGCTCAGAGGGTTAGAGCAATGGATGCCCAAGTAGATGCGTTTGAGGAGAGAGTCCAGAGGAGGCTTGATGGTGTTCAACTTTCTAACACGAACGTAGTGACAGAGGAGTTTGCCAAGTTTAAGGTTGACTTGTTACAGATATTAGTACCTCCTATTGCAGTTCCGAAGGTGGCACCAGTTGGTGATGAAGTTTTTGACTAGTTAGTTGACCGCCCGTATGCCCACAGGAAGAGGCCCCTTGAGGTGGATGACCCAAAGATGAGCCAGAAAATGCCTAACCCTAATGAACCAGCAACACTAGAGGAGGAGCCAATACCAGAGGAGGAGTTGCTACTTATAACAGCCATACAGAGAGACTGGGCGCAATAAACGACACATGTAGAGGGTAGATCACTTGTAACTATAGCCCAGACTACTGAGGAGGAGGTCATGGCCTAGGAGGAGCACCATGATGTTTGATTTTTGACCCCCAGCCCTTTTTTCTACTTATGGATACTTTTGGTAAACAATATTTTCTTTATGTTGGCTTTGGATATTTCTACATGATTTATGTTAGATGTTATTTTTACTTTTGTTTTGGATTTTTCATTTTGAAATATTGGTTTTTAATGTGTATGTACATATATATATGTGTGTGTGTGTGTGCGTGTCTCAATTATTTGGTTTTAGTATATATCTTTACTTTGAGAACAAAGTATTCTATCTTGGTGGGGTGTGAGAAGCTATAGAGTAATGTGAAGTCTGAGTAGCCTCGAGTACATAACATCCCCTAATTTTTATCCTAAGGTTTTCTTGTCGTGTTTCTTTTTTCCTTGTGGATGTTTTAGTTTCTGTTGAACCGGCATGTCTCTAGGTAGTATAGATAATTGGTAGTTACATAATAGTATTATCTTTTGGCATATACATAGTCTTTAAATGCTTTTTAAACTTTGATGAAAATTTGGTACTCTCAAAATTTTTGAGATTGTTGGTTATTGATACAATCATGCATATTGATTATCTTATGACGTTTTTTCTGATATTGAAAAGGTAAGTGGAGACTAGAAGCATGACTGATGAGTCTATACTTGATTATGTGTGCAATGTCATGTGTATTGTGAGCTTATTTTGCCGCATTCATATATCATGTATAGACTTAGAACTTGCCTTATTACTCTAAGATTGATTTGATGATGTGGTTGATTTGGAAGGGATCTTAGGCCTTTGTTCTTCTAGTGAGCCCACTTTTGCCTAAATGACCTACCAAATGTGTTAATAAACCCTTTGTTCCAAATATTTGTGCCTCTCATGCATTCATTCTTTCTTGACACCTAGCTAGCTTAGCCTTGTTTTATAAAAAACCTTGATATTGGCCCTGGTCTATCTTTGAACATATGAACCTTGATTGAGGTTGAAACCCTAAGTTGAGGGTGGGTATAAATGGTGGCCCTGATTTAGAGAATAGATATTGTGTAGTTCACCTCAGGCTAAAAGCCTAAGTTAAGGGTGGCCTTTGTTGTGGTAAAAGTAATGAAAATGAGGTGGTTAATTAGGAAAGAAAGAAAGAAATGAAAAATCATGAGTTGGGTGAGGAAAAAGAAAAAAAAAGAGCCTTGAATTGAAGAAAATAGTAAAAACAAAGTCAAAAATAAGGCACAGCTGAAAAAGAGAATGAAAGCACCTAGTAAAAGCTTGAAGTAGGAGAATAAGGGTGGATTTAGTAAAAATGTTGGGTCATAAAGGTAAAGTGTGGGTAAACGTGGTTCAAGGATAGCTTTTAGTCACTACTTGCCTAAAATGTTATACCAAAGCCCCATGAGCCTATGTTACAAGCCA
>JAOTQJ010000096.1:9955773-9967779 GCA_025642045.1 Solanum sejunctum | reverse complement strand
TACACATGCTTCAATTTGTGTCCCTCGTGTAATTTGCTGCATGTTAAGCATTTGTACAGTGGAGTGATATTGCTGTAGAGAAACAAAGCTTTAGGGCTGAAGTTATGAGATTCTGATTTTATGACATTTGTTTTGTACTCTTGTTAAGATTGGTATATATACGTGCCCAAAAGTTTACATTTTTGAAGTGGTAGATACTTGAAGATACACATAAACAACTATAAAAGTATGTAGAATAAGTTTTAGTAACATGGACATTTTTACCTAGATGGACACATATACACGGATGCTCAAACTCGTCCATATGAGGAACCTGGTTCCCCGTGTCAAAAGCATAGCAAATCCAAACAAGAAACTGTAAATACAAGAGCTTACATCTTGTCCAAAATATCCATACACTACTGGAATCAAGCATCTAGACAAGATCAAAACAGAGAAACCTCTATGCACTCTTAGCAATATTTGTACGTCTCTAATATGCTTGTTAAAGTGATGTGTAGCTAGTTTTTGGCTTATTATTTGTCATCATCAAAAAGGGTGACATAGATGGAATGCACAAGCTGAAAAGTATGAAGTTTTGATGATAGACAACAGATGTTGAAGAACCAAATTCAACAATACAGTAGAGTAAAGGTGAACTAGGTTCATACATATAACGTGACATGACAAAATACGAATAAGTGTAAAAAGAAAAAACTTAAGACACCAACAATGAGAATCCTTTTAAGGATTCTAATTATGAAAGCCTAATTAACAAGGAATCCATTTCCTTGTCTAAATAAATTAGGGTTGCTGAACTTACAACGAGTCCAATCACTACCAAAAGAACAATGCAAGAAAAAAAAAAAGGAGTGCGTAGCTCTTTTGGTCAAAATCGAAAGAAAAATGACAGTTTATTCCATTGCTTTTTTGCTACATGCTTCAAAGCGACGGACTGCACTGCCTTTTAATTTTTTTTAAAAAAGTAAATTATCAGTAAAACGATAGACGACATCTCTTTTTTAACTATTTAATAAAGAGCTACAGACAAATTGGTTTATTTAATTTTTTAAAATTTTTTCAGAAAAGCGACGAGTATTGGGTCCCTGTACGTCGCTTTTGTTCTTCATGTTCTTGATATCTTTTAGAAAATCGAAAGACTTAGGGCCCCTCTTCGTCACTTTTCTAGAAATTTTCTTAAAAAAAGAATGCAAAAAAGGCACGGACTAAAGGACCATGTTCGTCGCTTTTTCTGAAATATTTTTGACAGCAGAAATTGCTGCCCATGTGCAAACAAATTTTATTTCAATTCAATTCAACACAATCCAATAAAACAAACAACAAACAAAACACACAAAATATATAATAACAAACATAATTAAACACTTAAAATTAATAAAATCATAAAATACAACGTTTTAAAATCTTTCAAAGTAAACAAAAATATTCAAAATATTCTTAAAATAACAAGGAGAAACCTAAAGTGTAGATTCTATGTATTCATCACTATCATAAGAGTTATCAGGAATGGACACTCTTGAAGAACAGGGTGGAGGCCAATGGCGAGATTGAGCACATATTCTTTGATTTTCTCAATTTGTTCATTTATACTTTTTTTCTTAGTAACCCTTTTTGCGTCATACTCTATCAATACACATGTAAGTTCTGCGATTTACTGAGACATGACATCTATCTAAACCCCGTCAATGACCTCGGCTTGACATGACAATTCAATACCTTCTAAATTTTATTGGAGTCATCATATGTTATTTTGAAAGCCTATTCTATATAGTCGGCCTTTATGTGTCTCTCCTACCACTTTTTTTGTTCAAAATTTGAGTGGATTGTTTAGGCAGTAGGTGGACCATATCTCCCATCTCAAGTACGTGTCCCTCATACTCTTACTGTATATTTAAAATAACAGTTAGAATCACAGATGATTCTTTGGTGAAGATCTTCTACAGAGCTTTAGATGACAACAGCAAAGTAGTAGCAGACATATTATAACTAGAGGGACTGTCATGGCTTACACTTTTGTAGAGGCTATCTACAGACTCAAAAGGATAGTGAAGACCAATAGAGCATGGGGCACTAGAGACACTGAACTGACAAGAAGCTCCTTCTCAGTTGATACGCCAAAATTTACACTCCAAAAGGAATTGTGAACTGGTCGTTCATCAAATATAGAATTCAACCAACGTTGAAGTCGATCCCACGGAGAATGTGTGAGAATAAATCTATTAGCACCAGTTTTCCGATGTAATATATATTCCCAAAATAAAAAGATGTAAAGCAAAATGGGGGGTTTTGGTTTTGCAAACTAAATTATTAAAGTAAAGTAACAAAAAAGTACAAAGAACTCTGGATTTCAAACAGTTAATGCGAAGCTAGGGTTGTGTTCCCCATAACATCTAATACAATAGCTGAATCTATATGGTAAACTCGTTCATGATTATGTATACAAGATCTAACAAGTTATGTAACACCTAATTCACCTTTCGGTCCTTCTTAGATACATTTCATTTCATCACCTTTCGATCTCAGAATGTACACTTAATAACCCTTGCTATAGACCCCAGAATACTCTCACCTTTCGATCTCAAGTACTTAGACTAGGTTAAAAGCCCCGAATTTCTATCGTAGAACTCTTTTTCTAATCACTGCATCCCTTTTGGGCATGTAATAAATACAAGCTTACCTTAATACGTCAACTCATTAAGAAAGAAGTTAAAGTGAAGAATACTACGATATATATGCTAATCAATCCCGAGATTTACCCCATATTCATCTATCTTATTGATTTGTTATGGTTCCCACAACCCTAGATGTGGGTTTAGCTAGTATATCTAAGAAAAATAGCCTACAACAATATAAAGAAATCATGATAAAGAACTTATTATTTACGAATTAATGAATCCACTTATTACAATCTCAAATAACATAATTGAAATTAAAGAGTTCAACTAAATTGAAAGCAAAATAGTGTCTTCTTGTGTTCTCTGTCTCCAGCAATCCAAGATGAAGTAAAAATTGAATAAAAATAATATATATATATACAAGGAAACCTAATTCAACTTAAAATAGGAAAAATAACGTCGACATGGATACGGGCTACTACACGGCCCGTGAGACGGACTGTGAATCAGTCTATGAGTCAACATTTGTCTTCAATTGGTCTTCATTCCATGCTATAGCCTCACATGCAGGGACATGGGTCATATGAGGGTCAGCAATCTGTGAGACGGATCATCTCCTTTTCCTTTAGTTTTTCGCCTGCTTGCATGTCGTCCCTCAACATCACAGCCCATATCACGGACCATGATTGGTCACATGGCCCGTGAAAGGCCCCGTCTCTTGCCACTTGTACGATTTTTATTATTTTTGACGGTGTTGTCTATCTTCAGATCACTTTAACAGCATATGACATGACCCGTGTCAATTCCCACATCTCGTGAAAGGTATCGTCGGACGTGCCTTAGGTGATTTGTCTCCAGCTCCTTTCCTTAGTTTCAAGCCATGCCGTGCCACGCCAAAGATGAGGCCATGGTATACCTCACGATCCATGTAGTGGTACACGAGCCGTGAAGGTACCCGCGGTCCTTTACTTGGATCCATTTTTGCCTCACTCGCCAAGGACACCTCCACATGGCCTCTCATGGTCCATGTGATGCTACACGGGCCGTGGAGGCCTGCTTGTGCCAACACTTGAGATCATTTTTTATTCATTCTTTTCTTGCTTTTCACCTATTTCTCCATTCCTGAATCAGTTTTCCTGAAAAATTACAAAAACATACATCAAAACAACAAATTTCCTTGAGAACGCACAAATATCATTTATTTAAAGTGTTACAAGAGTCGTATTTCTATGACTCATCAACACCCGCAACTTAGAATAATTGCTTATCCTCAAGCAATAATGACTCAAACAAAAAAAAAGGATAAATACAAACGCTCATTTAGAACTATGGATAACCCCACAATTTTAACACATATGCCCCAATAACATGCTTAAGAATGTGCTCACACCACAAACAGACCCCCAAAGAGTAAGGTAAACATCATACATGCATGGTTAGCCCACATAAGTTGGGGAATGAAGACAAACCGATTGAATTAGCAACTAATTACTGCAAAGATAGTGCCCTCACTACAAAGAAGTCTCACTCACAACATAAGAATGTAAAATAGAGACCGGAATGTTAACTCTCACTCTCACAAAAGTGACTTTCAGTGGACACACAAGTATCGACTATATGCTTGCCCTTATTTTCGCTACTTTAACTCTCGAATAAACTTTTTAGGATTACATTAGGAATCTTGCAACTTGTAGCATAGGTTCGGGCTTGGGTGAGTCATATTTAGGATTAAACTGACTAATAAGCTTATCCAAGACACTTACTTTGACTCAGCCATATGCATTTCGTTCTCCAACTCTTATTGCCCCTATTTTTCTAAATTTCTTTAGCGCGGAGGGAGATTTTGATGCTCATTCATTCATTTTCATTCTTTTCTTTTTCACTCATTAGTTTTGCTCATGGTCACACCCCACTTTCTTTCCTCTTCTTTTCACTTTGTTCTTTTCCACACTCATTTTTCTTTTTTTCCGTACAATAGCCATCCTCAACTTAAGCTTTTGGCTGGGGTTAAGGTTCATAATATCTTTCTAAAGGACCAGGGCCAGTATAAGCCAACCTCAACTTTGGCTTTTAACCTAGGCAGAGGTTCACAATGTCCTTTGAGAGACCAGGGCCAAAGTAGAAATTAGTAGATAGATAGGGGAAGTGAATTGGTGATTACAAAGAAAAGGTCTATTCAGGCTTAACTTTTGGTTCAAAAGGGTCAATTTCATTTGGTTTGTCGATTTTACGCTAAGGGACTAGTTAACAAAAATGGCCTAAGATCACATTCTACTCTAGCCATTCAATTGTTTTGGTGGGACTAACTAGGCAAGTTCTATCTTACAAGTGCATCGACTAAATTATACAAACAAGCTCATACACACATGACACATCTTCTACACTAGTGAGCACTAACTAACATAGTCATGCTTCATCCATTAGGATGAAAACCATACAATGCAAATCATGCTTACCAGAAATCATTCAAGTTAGTCAAGATGGGATGCATGCACATATAACTTTTTTCGACATTGTCAACTTGGGGAATATTTCACAAACAACACATGGGTTACCCTAGACTTCTATAAATACTTGTATCCATACAAATATAACAACCTAACACATGCCAGTTCTACTAGATAATACATTTGAGAGAAAAGAAACATGGCAAGAAAAATTCTCAAGTGGCAGGATGCCCCACCTCCTCAAACAAAATGGTTTTGTCATGACCCAAACATAAGCCTAGATGTGACACAATGCAAGGGGAACCCGAAGTGACCCCAAGCAAGCCTTTTATAGCATTATTACACATCCTTGGTCGCGAAAGCAACAAATCAAGCATCAAGTGATAAAAAATTGGGGAAGCCGGGGCTAAGGGAAAACACTTCCATATCATCATAATCAAGATACAAGAGTCAAATGCATATCATAGATAAATAACATGTCCAACAAACACCTATAATACTTAGACAAGAGCAGGGGCTAAGACAAAGTAATCGGGCTCACCCTTATAGTCAAATAGAATATAAGAAAGAGTATCTCAATACATAACAAGAGAACATAGACTAAGGTCCCCAAAGTGGAGGACTCACCAACTAGCTTGAATAGCACTAAACTAGCCACATAGAGGAGGAGCATGATCAATTTGGGCACCGATTCCTACATGGTGATATCATGTAGGCATAGAGTATGTGTTAGTACATTTGAATGCACTAAGTATGTAGGATGAAATGCAAACAAGAACTAAGCATCATGATCAAAATGCATAACAAAAGGCAATAGGCATACTATAACAATATGACATGAATGATCAATGTATAAGTAAAACTTGCTTAAGTACTCATGCTCATATAGGATATCATATGTGTAGAAGAGACCAAGCTAGATTTTCAAATGTACAACCCTTTGGTAGGTTAGTGATGATGATCCCCATCACTTAGGTGGATGAGTATGAACCCTCATCTAGGTTGGTAATAATGTCGCCCCATCACCAAGGTGGAGAAGCACAAACCCTTCCCTAGGTTGATGAGTACAAAACCCCATCTAGGTTATTTGGGTTCTTAGTCCCCCTGGATTGGGCATGGTCTAATACAACACTTTAGATAGAATTTATCATATACATAAGTTCATTTCATCATCATTTAGTCAATCATATCATATCTTATGCTTTGGACCTTAAGCTCCTCAAGAAACCACATCTGGACATTTTATCAAACACTTAAAGAGTGTGAAATGGTAGTATAAAACCATAAAATTTAGAGATGAAATTGTGCAATAAAATCCATTCTAAAACCATCAATCAACACCTTGTAACATCCTCATCAAATGTCACAATAGATCAAAGATCTATAGCTCAAAACATAGCTAAATAGTTACAACATTACATAGGTTTGACATAGTGTGCAGTGAATTTCATAATATGCAAGACCTATTTGTAAATCAGCTTTAAATAATGTAATTTGAGTAAAAGGAGGCTTGGGTATCATGGGTGAAAGGAACCCATGAATAAAACCCACATACCTTTATTGAAGATTGGAGATAGAGGCTTGAAGCGTGAAGAAAAACCATGAAGGAAAACCTTAGTTTAGGATGAGGGGTTGGGACTTGAATTTGTAAGTGAAAATATGGCTAAGTGTTTTGAGTGAGTATTAGGGAATATGTAGTATGATATGAGCGTTAAATAAGGATAAGTATAGAGACAAACACATTTGGAAACACTTAGGCCCAAGACCCCAAAGCCTTGTACTGAAATAGAAATCATTGGCAGCAAAATACATGATGCAGACATGCATGGAGGACAAATTAACACATGTCCGTGATAGGTATGCATCGCAGTGCTGTTGCGGATCGTCTTTGGAAATTAAAATTTTGGAAATTTAAAATTATAATTTGATTTCTCTTAAATGGGTATTAGACCGTTTTCCCCCTAATTTTGACCCCCTTAACAAGAATATGAAGTTGGATTTTTGAAATAACAAATGGATTTTGAGCTATATGAAATTTATTTGGGCATTCCAAGGAACATTTTGGGCATATTTTGGGGTTATTTCAGGTGTAGTTTTCACACTACATCTAAGGTAGCAATAAGGAACAAAAAAGGGGTAGAATATACCTGGCACGCCCTAGGTGTCAGTCGCACAGTTGGGATCAAACCCTCCGATGGGATCTCTGTCATCATAGGTCGTAACCGGTCTAAAGGTGCTCCCGAGGGGTCCTACCCTTGTTGTGTTTATTCGCAGCCACTTCCTTTCCTCTTGTTCAGTAGCTGCATGGCGCTAGGCTCTCATGGCCTTGAATGTCTACCTCTCCTCTTCTTTCTGTGGGTCAGGTGGAGGTCTAGGTCGGTGACTATGACTCTTGCCCTTGTCCTTTCTCTTAGGCTCCTTTGTATGTGGCACAAGTTCAACAGATAGGGCGGGTGGACTGCCCCATGTCTCATCTAGAATAGGCACCACTAGAGCATTGAAAAGGTTCATCCAAGATTTCGAAGGAGGGGTTGACGCGGTGGCCTTGTACTACATAATAAGTTGTGCAATTTATGCCTTCATGTCATTCACTGTTTGAACATATTCTTCATTTCATCCCCGGACATACTCTCGAACATGTCATGGAAGTATCCCTCCAAAGTGTTGACATGGCCTTACAAGATGCTAGTTTGACCTAGCACCTCAGCCCGAAGTTGTGCCATAGTCTACTGTACATAAGACTGAACAACATGTGATATCCTCTCGACTATCTAATCAATAATGGCTCATGTCTACCACTAGTCTGCCACACTCACAAGGAAAACATACATACACTTATTGCACCAGAGTAGCTGCACTACCGCCCTCAGGATGCTCAGAAGCCTCGCTTGAATGTGGGGCAGTGGTGCAACCCTCAAATGATAAGAGTTGCTGCGAGGCCGCTAGGGGAAAATTCATTGGACCTCCAAGCATGCATGTCCTAACCCGTATAAGAGGATTTTCGACATCTTTAATCAAGGAAATATTGACCATGCCCTTGGGAGCATTCTTTTTGTACAAAAAATATGTGGTAGGAACACTGAGCCATTTACAAAGGGTACGAATCAGGCATAGGAAGGGCATGCCAACTCTATCAGATAAGGCCTAGTTTTGCATCTCTGTAGCAATAATTCAGCCCATATTTATTTCATATATAGATATTAAACACGCTATCAAAGAGGCATGTAAAGGTTCGAGCATGTTGTCATTTTTTGTGGGCCATAACTTGGTCCACATTACCGACCACTAAAACTTTACAACAAAGGACACAAAAGCCTTGGCGATAGAAACCCTGGGGTTTGTAACCCAAGGCATCTCAGCTCCCTATATGGAGATCCTCTCTGCAATCCATTTTAGAAGTGAAGCCCGCGAAGTCAAATTAGACAGTTGCCCCTCATCATTGATCTTTAAATCCATGAATAGTCCATCTGGAGGGGCTCAGTAATTCAGCCCAAATAGGAATCTATTGATGGTGGTCTATTGAATATCTACCCTTGTACCATGCACCATCACATATGCCCATGGGGACATACTAGAGGCAACCTACTTCTTCACTTTTTTTAGAATAGTTGCCTAGACTGAGTTCAATAGACTGGCAGCATAGCTAGAATAAAACTCCTCAATGATGGTAGGCCCATAATAACCAGATGGTTGCAGCATCCAACCAAATTGATATGATTCAAACACATCTCTAATATCTGGCATCCAATCAAGTTGATTTGTGAGGACTCGAACCTCCGAGATGACCACCCATCGCTAGAACTACCGGAACCCTTAGTCAGCCCTTGAGTGTAAATATCTTTGGCTCCTGGGACTTTCCAATGACCCCACAGAAATACAATAGGCCACTCGTCTATTTGAAGGTCTCTTGTTTGGGATATTGCAAAATGAATAGCTTCATCATCACTATCCCGAAGTTCGATCTCATCAGCCTGCTGCTTAGTGTCATGCCCATCGACCTCCAGGGTGTGTACCTACTCTTCTTGCTCTGGGACATCCTTCTTCTGCTCTAGGCCATCTGTCTCCTCCTTAACTCCTATATAAGGAACCCTCTTATTAGATTGGGGGTCTCTATTTTGGCCCGCTATATGAGCCCTGTAGTACGAGGAGAGTGAGGGAGACATTGCCTGTAAAATGAACCTCGGACCCACTTGAAGAGTCATCACTTGAGTCACTCCCAGCTTGATGGCTAGATGACACAATCGGAGAGTCGTGGAGATGTGACCCAGGCTCATCTCTAAGTCTGGTTAACCTTCGATATGGACCTATAGCACCTGCAAGTATCATAATGAATACAACTCGTTAGAAATTTTTGAATGGGCAAGTTGATGCACTAATGGGTACTCAGACTTTCCCTGTGCCATAAAAGTGACAATAACACTTAAGAGGGGCGTCACTTGGTCTATCGTAAGGAAATTGTACTTAAGAAACATGTAGAAATTTGATTTTAATTCAATTTAAGAGGAACTATAAAAATGTAACCACATTGAACTGGACGGACGACCCACATTGACCGTATAGTGTGAGATGGTCCGTGATAGGGCTTGTGGTGGGGTTGTGAACCATGTCGAGTTAAAGGGTTCATGTACGGGCTGCTACATGGTCTATGCATAGGCACATGATCTGCATGATGAGTTGTGAGAGTCCTCGCCGTCCCTGTTCAGGCCAAGGCATACATAAACACATTTCTATGCAATAATATGCTTAGACCCATCAACACACATGCATGAGAGGCATGGGTAAGCTACTATTCACCATAAAACTCTCCCAAATCACAAGATTCCATGGCTACAAGCATTCAACAATGGTGGGTTTCACCTCTAAATGCAACACCCAATACTAATTTCATGCATTATGACACTTTAAACAAAGAAAGAACCAATTTTGCAACAAAAATCTAAACATGATCACTAAAAACTACACTAAAAGATGAAGAATGCAAATACTTGCTCGAATAAGTAGAAACCCACAGTATAATTAGTGTCACAAATCATGAAATTGACTCACTAATCGTGATAAAAGAGATAGAAATTTTGGGGTTTTGAATAAGAATAGCCATAAAAGAGAGAAAGAGAGTCGTCAGGTATAAGAGATAGAGTTGAAAAGTTAAAAGTGAGTTGTTGGGACAAAGTGGGGTTTTTTAAATACCCTAGGTCAACCGTGTTGATCGGTCAAACCTTCTACACAAATAGCCTCACGGCCCGTGTCATATGGCACGGTCCGTTTGGATCGTTCATCCCATCATACTTGTGAAACAACTAGCACTTACCTGACTCCCTGTTGGCAGTTGGTACTTCTACGACAGGCCTCATGGGCCGTGACACATTTCATGGTCTATTTGGCCCTTCTATCTCCCTAGTGTTGGTTTTTTTTGTAAAGAACTCCTTTGGGCCATGTGTGCGCGCCAAATGATAGACCTCATAAACTATGTAATGTAAGATGGTTCATGTAGCAGGCCCGTCTGGTGAAACTTGGGCAATTTTTGGCTTGAATTCAACTAGGCCATGTGTGATAGCTCTACACGGACGGGTTCACAATTCGTCACACATTGTACAGCCCGTGTGGGCGCACGTGGAGTTCTCCATGAGCAAACTTCATCCATTTCAGCCTCAAGTCATGCCTTCTACTGCACGTGCACTCACAAACCTTAAAATAGCACCTATACCTACCTAAAAAAGACAAATACTATATGATATATAAATAATTGAATTTTTTTCATAAGGCTATTACAATGCATGGGTTGCTTCCCATAAAGAGCTTGATTTGATGTCGTGGAATGACACAACTATCTTGACTACTCAGACTTCATCAAGGTGATTGACCTTAATAACTGAGGCTTCATTTGAGGCACCCAAGTATTGCTTCACTCTTAAAAATTCACTTTGAATCGATCCCTATTTTTGGATTCTGGATCAATTACACCATGGGGAAACACCTAGATAATCTTATATAGGCTAGACTACCTAGAATTGAGCTTACCTAGGAGCAGCCTCTGAAACGCCCCAAAAAGTGCCCAAAAATGTGCCTCGAAAGTGCTCATAATCCTAATTTTCTTATATCTCAAAATCCATGCGTGATATTAAAAATCTGGCTTCATATTCTTGATTGGAGGACAAAATTGAGTGGGAAATGGGTATAACTCTGATTGTAGAGCAACCGTATTAAAATTTGATTTTTCTAAGTTTGCCCAAAACAATAAGGGTCGGGGACCCTAGCGCAACGCGGCCAGGGTGCGGACCAGTGTTTGTTGTTATTTTTTTTCATTTCGGTCCAAGGACTTGGGTTCTTGGGCCTAAGTCACCCTGTGCATAAAAACACCTATGCTTAGTTATTTTTCAACCCCATATCATTCAAGACATTCCCCAAAACCTTCTTTAATACTTAGCGAAATATTTCATCCAAATTCAAGTGTCCCGAACTCATTTTGTATCTCAAGAAATTCACTCAAGCTTCAAGTTCTCATTCAAATCTTCATCAAGGAAATCTCCAAATTTAAGGTATGTGGGTTTCAACCATTGGGTCCTTTCACCTATGGTGCTCAACCTTCCCTTTTATGTAAATTGCATATTTTTAAGTTGAGTTATCTATGGGTATCTTGTACTATGAATTTAATTATAAACTATGTTGGGGTTTCATAAAATGTTGACTATTTAAGCATGTTTTGAACTATGAATATATGATCTATGATAAGTTTTGATGAGGGGTTTCAATGTATCTTGCATAAGGGTGTTACCAAGTGTTGGTGGGTTGATTTACATTAAGTATTCTTCCATGATTTCGCTCTTGAATTGCATGATTTTGAACTAGCATTACACACCCACCAAGTGTTTGATAAAATGTTCGATTAAGGGTTCTTGAGTTATTGAAGACAGATTGCATGGGCTACGAAATCAAGTGACTTTATG
>JAOTQJ010000096.1:9925610-9938321 GCA_025642045.1 Solanum sejunctum | reverse complement strand
TCTCCTTCAATACCCAAAACTTTAATTCACAAATCACAACTTAATAAAGAAATAACAACACAAGGATTAAGAAACTTCTCTTCTTCTTCTTCTTCAAAGCTTCAAGTCAAGAACCAAGACAAGAACAAAATGTTCTTGTTTTTGGGACTAAGGAGGGTATTTATAGAACCCCATTTATTAAAAATTGCACCCAAGGGCTCCTAGTTAGCCCGTTGACCAATTAGGCCCCAAACGTTTCTATTTTAATCCAATTAAGAACTCCCGACTTCAACCAAATTTTTACCCGCGAAAATTCCTGGTGAAATTTATAATATACCTCAATCTCAACAATTTTCCCGAATGAGCAATTGACCTCCATTTAGTTAATTACGGGGGTCTAACATTTGGCATGGGTCTAAGTTAAAATAATTTTATAGCAAACTAAACTTAAATCATAGCGTTGATAAGCCCTAAAAGGGGTGTTCCCGACATAGTTGGTGATGAATTAATTCGGGTATAAACCTCGTGATTCCGTTGGTAAGCCCTGTATGGCAGATTGTATCGCCTAGGGTATTCGCGGTTGGGTTTATGACGATTAATTCGCGATTTGCATAAAAACACATTTAACTTTGTAAAGACTGTCCCAGCTTTGTAAAGGTCCTCCAAATGAATTTTGCTTATTTGGATTTATGTAAAAATAAGATAACTAGTTTAATTAAAAAGAATTTGATTAGACAATCTAGTTTTGCTTGGTCATGTACTGGATTTTATGTTAATAAAAATGCTGAAAAAGAACGAGGTGTACCAAGACTAGTTATCAATTACAACCTCTTAATAAAGTTTTAAAATGGATAAGATATCACATTCCTAATAAAAAAGATTTATTAGATAGATTACATAATGCAATAATATTTTCTAAATTTGATTTAAAATCTGGATATTGGTAAATCAGAAAATGAGATTTTTGAAACAAACCCCAATAAAGAGGTTATTTTACATGTGGAACAAAAAGATTTTCAGTGGAAAACCAACCCATGGATTATCATGAAAAGATATTTAAATAATGCATTATTTCCAATGCAAACATATAAAACAAGATTACATTTCAAAATGATTTTAACTTCTACAGGGTCTGTCGAGATTACCCATAACAATACAGGTGGCCCTAATAAATCTTATTATTAGATCCACGCAAATGTTTTCTAACTCTTTTAGCAAAAATCGAGGGTAAACCATCAATAAACTTAGACTTCCAATGTTCATGACTACAATCATGCAATTCCATAACTCTACTTAAAAATACATCCTTATACTATCTAAAATCTGACAATTGTTTGCACCTTAAATTTTGTAAAGTGATCCTAATAGTCTTAGCTTCATTGGTCCACCTACCACAAAAATGTTTTACTATGGTGGTGACTAGGGTATAAACAGCATTTTCTTGGGTCTGAGAAGTAGTAGGGTCGACAGTTTGGTATGCTAATTAGCCTTCAATCTTATGGACACTAGTAGTAGTTATAATCGTATTTTTCTGTCTCATATTCAAAAAATTATCCCGCTAACCTTTAAGTTAGCCAGTAAAACCAGCAACAATCATAACAACAATATCTCTATCACTATTTTTATTAATCTTGCAAATAGTACTATACATTAACATTCTATGGACAGTAGTGAAAATCTGTTTATCATTAAAATCATCAATATTCTACTCATAAATTTCTTTGCTACTATAGCTATTATTAAAAATCTGATCTCTTTCCTCATTTAAAATATCAATTGGGGTCGGCCTATTATAATAAAACATTCTTTTCATTGATTTATCTGCCCATTTAGTGTTAATTTTGTTTAAAAAATCAGTTGAGATATGCTGACTCATATAATCTTCTTGTTTTGCAGATAAAACTGGCTGGGGTTGCAAGTCTATACCAGCAATATTAGAATTAAAATTGATATTTTTTAATTTTTTTTAAAAGCTGTTCAATTTCTTCAGAGGAATCAAGTTTAAAAATTTTAATTTCTGGAGGAGGTTGTAAAGTATTTTTAACAATCTTCACATCTGTTTTTGGTTTGTGAAAAACTTCTATTTTTTCTTGTAAAATCTTTGTTTCTTTTAAATTCTTGTGAAAAGTTTAAATCATGACGTTGGTAAGCTCTAAAAGGGGTGTTCCCTAGTAAGAAAATCGGGTAAACTATAGTCAATTCCCTTTTTATATTGTATTTCAAAATCAAATGGGGCTAATAATGCTTGTCATCATGCAAACATCTGTTTAGACACATTATGCTTAAAATCTTTATTAAACATAAATTTAGCAGCTTGACAATCTATTTTTACCATAAATTTTTTATTATAAAGGTCTGTTTGAAATTTTAAAACACATTTAACAATTGCTAAAATTTCCTTTGCTATAGTTACATAATTCTTTTGACTATTATTCCATTTACCTGAATAAAACTGTATAATATAATCTTTCTTTTCAGCAAGAGAATATTGAGTTAAAATATCAGCTTATCCTATCTCAGAAGCAACTGTTTCTATAGTTTTTTCCCAATTAGGGTTGGCTAAAGTTAAACATGGAAGTTCTTTTACTTTAGACTTAATCTTTTTAACTGCTTCAGTATGTAAACTATTTCAGGCAGGAAGGTTCTTTTTTAGTCTTTCATAAAGAATAGCAGTATCTTTGGCTAAGTTTTTAATGAATGGAGAAACGTAATTTAAACTCCCTAAAAATCTTTATAATTGATTTTTATCTGTTAAAATATCTGGAAATTTAGATGCAAGCTCAATAGTTCTATTAATTGGAGTAATAGTTTCTTTTTCAATATTATGACCAAGAAATCTAATATTACTTTGAAAAAGACACATTTTTGACTTTGAAATAACTAATCCATTTTGAATAACTATTTTTTGGAATAATTTCAAATGCCTAAAATGTAATTTAATATTTTTAGAAAATACTAAAATATCATCTATATAGACAATAATAAAATAGGAAAAAGGAATAAATAGATTATTCATAATCTTTTGGAATTCTGAAGAAGCATTTTTTAATCCAAAGGGCATAACATTCCATTCAAATTGTCCAATTGGTACATTAAAAGCAGTCTTATATCTATCGTGTTTTGCAATCTATATTTGCCAATATCCAGATTTTAAATCAAATTTAGAAAATATTATTGCATTATGTAATCTATCTAATACATCTTTTTTTTATTAGGAATAAGATATCTTATCCATTTTAAAACTTTATTAAGAGGTTTGTAATTGATAACTAGTCTTGGTACACCTCATTCTTTTTCAGCATTTTTATTAATATAAAATTCAGTACATGACCAAGCAGAATTAGATTGTCTAATCAAATTCTTTTTAATTAATCTAATTATCTCATTTTTACATAAATCCAAATAAGCAGAACTCATTTGGCAAGGTCGAGCTTTAGCCGGAATATTAGTTTCATCAAAATTATCTTCATAGGGTAAAGTCACAATATGTTTTTTTTATCCCAAAAAGCACTAGGATGATCACCACAAATATTAACAGTAAACTAATTTTTTAATAATTTAATTTTCTCTTGTAATTTAGGATTTTTTAACAAAACATCTTTTTCTAATAGACTAATCTCTTGTTTTATAAAATTATTTTAACTTAGACCCATACCAAATATTTATATTATAAGCAATTGAATTAATTTTCTCATCTTAGTCATTTCATAATGGAATAATTTATTATATTAAACTAATAATATTTAATTAATTTTTTATATAAATATTATATTTATTTAATAATAAATACTATTTATATTTACATGATACATACATATAAAATACATGGACTAAAACAAATATAAATCAAATATGTTTATAACACGTCTCCACTTTCATTTGTGTTAGCAGAATTAGACTCCTGCGATTCAGCTCTCGGTGTGGCACCACCTCTCTCACCGCCATCCTCCGACTCCGATTCCGACTCCTCCTCCCACTGCCACCATCATTCCGATCTCTCTTCCACCGTCTTCAAGTCTTACCTTGAACTTTCCGGTGACCACAACAACGAAAAACATGACCTCATCAAAATCCAAGCTTTTCTCACTTCTTCTCGTTCCGGTGCCCTCTCATGCCTCATTTGCCTCGAAAGAATCCGTCCCTCTGATCCCACATGGTCCTGTTCCTCTCGATGTTTCGCTGTCTTTCATCTCCACTGCATTCAATCGTGGGCCGTTCAATCCTCCAATTTGGCTGCCGCCCGTGCCGCCACTCCAAATGACAGGTCCGTTCTATGGCATTGCCCTAAATGCCGCATAGAGTATTCTAAATCGCAGATCCCTAAAACATACTATTGTTTCTGTGGAAAACTTCCAGACCCACCTCATGATCCTTGGGTTTTACCTCATTCTTGCGGTGAAATTTGTGGGAGGCCATTGATGTACAATTGTGGACACCATTGCTTATTGTTGTGCCACCCTGGACCGTGTCCCTCTTGTCCTAAATTAGTGAAATCCAAGTGCTTTTGTGGGGCTACAGAAGATGTCAAACGATGTGGGTTTAAGAATTTCTCTTGCAATGGTGTTTGTAAAAACTTGTTGGATTGCAACAGTCATAGGTGCAATGAAATTTGCCATGAGGGTGATTGCCCTCCTTGTAAAGCTAAAGGCATGTTTAGGTGTCAGTGTGGGAAGGTTGAGATGAAAAGAGAGTGTTTTGATAGGGTTTTTAGGTGTGAAAATCCATGTGACAAGTTACTCGGTTGTGGGAGGCATAAGTGTGAGAGAGGTTGTCATGAGGGTGACTGTGGAGATTGTGCACTTCAAGGGAAGAGAACTTGCCCTTGTGGGAAGAGAGTTTATGAAGGAATTGCCTGTGATGTTGCGGTTTCAGTATGTGGAGCAACATGTGGTAAAATGCTGAGCTGTGGATTTCATAGGTGTCCTGAAAGGTGCCACAGGGGCCCCTGCATTGAAACTTGTAGGGTGGTCGTTACCAAATCATGTAGATGCGGGAGTTTTAAGAAACAGGTAAGATTTAGATATATTTATTTTGAATAATTGGCTTATTTTTCATAATAATCTCTCAATTCGAAGTTTGTCAACCTTAAATTGAACTTAGAATAGGTTCCTTGCTACCAAGACATGACATGTGAAAGGAAGTGTCAGAAAGTGCGGGACTGTGGAAGACATGCCTGTAAACGTCGCTGCTGTGACGGGGATTGCCCACCTTGTTCTGAGGTGCGTTTGGCAGTTCATATTTGACAATTTTGTTCATGACTATTATTCTGTATCTGTACTTAATCTGTCCAGTGACAGATGTGTGACAGGAAGCTCCGTTGTAGGAACCACAAGTGTCTAGCTCCGT
Source organism: Solanum sejunctum (assembly GCA_025642045.1). NCBI lineage: Eukaryota > Viridiplantae > Streptophyta > Magnoliopsida > Solanales > Solanaceae > Solanum > Solanum sejunctum. Next base: position 9,932,996 of record JAOTQJ010000096.1, on the reverse strand, counting down.
GCCACAGGTCTGATATTGTTCTTTCTGTCTTCTTAGTAGCAATTCTCCCTCATTAAATGGAAGATAATTTCCACGTTATTCCTCGTAAAGGAAAAACATTGTCTTATTGACATACTCACTTACTTGGTAGGCCTCGTACAAGAAAGTGTTTTTTACTATTTTGTGAAGCTTCATTACTCATATATTCATGTATAGATATGTCTACTTGTGGTGTCTGATGCATATTTCCATATTTTCGGAATAAAAATCATTACAAATTTTTGAAATGAGAAGGATGAATACAAAAAATATTAAAAATCATTCACATGTAGTTATTAGAAAATAGAAACCCATCGTCTAGGAAGGATACACTTTGGCCTTTTTGAAGTTTATATACTTGAGTGATTTATCACGAGGGTGTGCACCTTGCTGTTATCGAAGTGGGAGGAGAACCTTGAGACTTCAAGGCCTAACACCGCCATCATCTTAAAAGAAAAGATACTTTATGTGATTGAATAACTTATCTTGCTACAATGTAGCCTCTCTCGACTCTATGGTGGGAGGCAGCTTGGAAAAGAAATGAATTTTGGCATCTATGGTTTTGTCAATGCAGTTGCCTGCTGAACTAAACATGTTAAGCCATTAAGGTCCCTAGTTTTGGATTGAGTCGCTGGATGGTTAGCTGTAAAGTCAGGCCCAAAATTCAGGTCTAAGCCCTTGTTCTTGCTCCTTGACCTGCCTATGATTGTTGAATTTTGCAAAACATTTAGGGTTTGTTTGGATAGCCACCTGGTAATTGGAGTTGGTGTAATTACGGGCCTATAATTACATAGCCTAGTAATTATTATGATTTATTTATTTACCATAGTGTAATTACAAGCATGTTGTTTGGCTGCACAAGTGTAATTACAAGTTTAGATTATATTTTAAAATAAAAGTTAATTATCTAAAATTAAAAGTTTATATTGTTAGACAAATAATGTATCTATAAATAATATTAAATTAGAAATTTTAAGATATGTATTGTCTTTTGAGAATATATGAAGTAGTAAATATATATTCTTAACTAACATTATAAAATAAATCAATTTATATTTTTTAAATTAATATATTTTCATTAAACTAATCATAAAACTAAAGATGCAAGATTTACACTAATATCATGAATGCATGTTTGATATAAATATTAATGTCATAGTAAAATTATTAAAATATTTGATTAAAAATAGTCTATCTAATTAACTAAAAACTAAATGGCTTGTAATGGAAATGAATGAAATGGACATATGAGCGATCGATTATGAGAGCTGAACCGATCAGGCCAGTCATGTCAACAATAACAACATACCCAGTGGAATCCCACAAGTGGGGTCTGGGGAGGGTAGAATGTACGCAAACCTTACCACTACCTCATAAAGGTCGATAGACTGTTTCCTGGGAACCCTTGTCTCAAAAATCCGTTAGCAGAATAAACTAGATATGACAAAAAGGAAAGGAAAAGAAAAGGAAACTGAAAGAGCGACTAATAACGAAAAGTACATGATAGTACGCAGGCCAATCATGTCAATACTAAAACAAATTAAACTAAAAATATAACATAAGTTCTAACTTAAAAATAAAAAATTTAATATAATATTCTTATGTCAAATTTCAACATAACGTACATAAATATGTTTTAAAAGAAAAGGAACACATGTTTATTACTTTATTCAACAATGAATTCAACTATACTAATAAAATCATGCTAATGAAAAAAATATAGAAATAAATAAATAAAAAAGATAATATGAAAAATTGTATAGAATTATATGAAGTAAAGGTTGAGAATGAAAAGGAAATGAAAAATAAATATTATCAAATAAAATATAGTTGTAGAAAATATTAGAATAAAAAATTAAAAGAATTTAAAATAATTAAAATAAATTAAAAGGAAAAATAACAACTGAATTAGAAAGAAAGAACTTAAAAAATAATTACAAGGTAATTATTTATGCCATATAATTACCAACAATTGATGTCCTTCTCCTGTAAATTTTAAAAAATGTAATTACACTGCCAATTACATCTAATTATTTGGTTGCCAAGTACTTACTTGTTCAACCAAACATGTCAAACAGTGTGATTACATTAAATTACATCCAATCTAATTACCAGGGCGGCTTTCTAAATAGGTCCTTAGGGAATTGCATAGACCTTGACCTTCACCAGGGAACTTGTTTGAGAAAGTTCTGGATCTCTAGAACTTCATAAAATTCAACTTGTTTTATTGATAACGTCAACTCTCTTAAATAGAGCTTTACAATGGCAAGAGCCCTAATAAGTTAGAAATAACAACAACCACAACATACCAGTGGAATCCCATGAAGTGGGGTTTGAAAGGGTAGAGTCTACAAAGACCTTACCACTACCCCGTGGAGGTAAAAAAGTTGTTTTCAAAAAACCCTCAACCCAAGTATGGCAAACTCAAGTGAAAAGAAAAAAATAATAAAGAAAATATAACAGTTAAAACGAAAAGCTATGTTAAGTTTACAAGAAAAATGATAACAATAAAATAATGTGATAATCGATCAGACCATAACAACACAACTATAGTGGCACGATTATACCATAAATCGTCACAAGGAAAGACAACACTTTGCCACCACTAGTCTTTTACCCTAATACGCAACCTCCACTTGTTTCTATCTAAAGACATCTCCTCTGTAATATGAAATCGTGTTGTGTCTTGTCTGATCATCCCTCTCAAATATTTTTCAGCCTACCCCTAGCCCTCCACATACCTTCTAAATTCAACGTCTCGTACAATGCACCTCCTCTGTACATGTCCAAATCATCTTAGTCTCACTTCCCTCATCTTGTCTATCACAAACGCCACTTCCACCTTCTCTTAAATAATCTCATTTATGATAATGTCACTCCTAGTGGCCCCAGACATTAATCTCATATCCTCATTTTTGTAACATGCATCTTCTGAACATATGAGTTTTTGACTAGCCAACACTCTTGAACTTGCTTTTAAGTTTAGGTAGTGCTTTCTTAGCACACAATACTCCAGCGGCAAGCTTCTATTCATACGTGTTGTCTCAATGTGATGTGACATCATCATCGATGTCCCGGCTACTTCTGATGATGGACCCAAGATATTTAAAGTTTTCTCTCTTGGAATAAGTTGAGTGGCAAGCCTCACTTCCATGATTACTTTGTCCAATACAACACTGAATTTGCACTCTAAACATTCTATGTTGATTATGCTCAATTTGAACCCTTTGGACTCTAGATTGTCTCCAAACATCCTATATATCATGAACTCTGTCTCGTGTCTTATCGATCAATCCTATGTCATCTACAAATAATATACACCAAGGAACCTCTTGAATAGACTACATCCGCTCATCCATCACCTAGGCAAATAGAAAAAGGCTCGGCACTGATCCATGATGAAACCCTATTTCAGCATGGAAATACTCAGTCTCCTTCCACCATTCTAATCAAAGTCTAGGCTCCATCATACATGTCCTTAAACACTGTAACATATACCATCGGGACACTTTTAGCCTCTAAACACCGCCGGAGAACATCCTTCGAAACTTTGCCATAAGCTTTCTCGAGATCAGTGAACACCATTTGAAGGTCCCTCTTTCTTTCCCTCCCTACATTTTTCTCAACCAATCTCTGCTCAAGATGAATTGCTTATTCTAGTGTGGATCCGAATTGATTCCGTGAAATGGACACCCCTCTTCTTGCCCTCATCGCCACCACTCTCTTCCAGACCTTCATAGTGTGACTTAGCAATTTGATACCCCTAAAATTTTATAGTTTTGGATATCACCCTTGTTTTTGTATAATGGAACGATTCTATTCCATCTCCATTCGTCGGACATTTTAGCTGTCTTAAGAGTAACATTAAACAATTCAGTTAACCACTCCAAAGTTGCCTTGTCAGTGCTCTTCTAAAGTTCCATCGGAAGGTCATCGAGTCTAGTGTCTCTTTCCCTTATCATACTAATAGTACGTCTAATCCCCTTCTCCTCAACTTTAAATCATCTACAGTACCCAAAATCTTGAAGACTTTCAAATTGCGCATCCTAACACGTCTGAGGGAATTTCCATTCGACTAACAAAATAATTAAGAAAATACTAATCATTATCTGTCTTATTAATTCTCACATCTGTAATATTATTTCCTGACAAATGCATCAATCACATTACTCCGTTCCCAGTGAAAAAACTTGCCCTCAGTCTTGAAGTTGGGAAAGCAGATTTGAAATGATACTCTATCTACCAAATAGAGTCCTTGACAAATAGATAGGCTGCTGAACTAGAATTTCCCAATTACCACGATAAAGATGTGATTGGAGCACAGAGCAAGGGGTGGGAACAACATGTGCGATTGGAGCACAGAGCGAGGGGTGAGAACAACATGTTTCTTCTTGAACGAGTGGAAGAGTAGGTGGAGTCGTAGGTACTTCACCCTTGAATGGCTTAAGAAGTGACTCGTGAAACACATCATCAAGCTTGCAACCTGCAAGTAGACCAAGCTGATAAGCAACAAATCCGATGCACTTCAAGACCACAAAAGGACCAAAATATTTTGATGCAAGTTTATGATGGACACAACTCGCGAGTGTTTCTTGGCTATATGGATGTTCACATAACCCCATAAGATCCTGGCGAAATTTCCACATCGTGATGTCCCTAATCATCAATTCTTTGCATCTTGTGTTTCACCTGTTGGAGCTTAGCTCGAATATCTTGTAAGGCAACATCTCGGTTTATAAATGGTCGGTGTGCCTCATCAGCTCGGGATGAACCAGCCGTGTATTATTGCAACCGGGGAGGCTCACAACCATAAACAACTTTAATGGCAGCCGTGTAAAAATTGTTGTAGCAAAATTCAGCGCAGGGAATCCAGTCTATCCATTTCACTGGTCGATTACCCGCCAAGCATTGCAACAACCTTATTACATTGGCAAATTGAAAAGGCAGCAACATAATCCTTGATAGTTGTCTTCGTAGCTGGCCAGTAGAAATCCTTGTGAATACGTAGCATGGTCTTCTGAACACCTTCATGTGTGCGCTATCATGAATCCTTGGACAAGACGAAAGTTACCAATGGTGAGTTTGGCAAGAGATAGACCGTTTCTTTAAAGAAAACCAACCTATGCCGAAATCTAAATTGTGTGGACTCTTCAATTTCGGTGCTGCACTATCAGATTCTTCAGAAAAAAGAGAACCCGACACACATCTACTGATATTTTTGAAGAACTCGTGCTACATAGCTCGAAAGACCCAATTGTCATCTCTCTCCCTGGTCAATTTTAGCTTGAAAGTTCCTAAATAGTCACCTGGATAATTAGTGACTACTTGACATCTGCCTGGAGTTCCTCAAATATCAAAACTTTTGGCTGAGAAATAGCAGAGCACATATCTTCAACCTCTTCTCACAATGATAATGCATCTTCAACAATATTCAATTGGCCGACCTTGTATTGCCCAAAAATCGAACTCCATCAACTTGCTTAGAATCCAAGCAATGTTTTTATTGATTGCGGTTAAGGCTAGTCAGCCACAACTTCAATTTTTTTTTTTGAGAATTAACCACAACTTCAATTTTGCCAACATCAGCGGACACACCTATGTTTGAGACTATGTGGCCCAAATAAGCTACTTGATTTCCACCAAAGAAACATTTCGATATTTTCAAATAAAAGCCATGGCCGATGAGCTTATAACAACTTAAAGATGATTCGCATCTGTGACAATTGATCCTTCCAAGTCCTGCTATATGACACATGTAGGTACTTTTGGAATACCTCATTCATCAATGCTTGAAAGGTAAAAGGAGCATTAGTGTCACGATGCAAACCGTTGTGCTTGGCACCCACACCAGATCCCCCACTAGCGAACCAAACCTTAACGTCTAACACATGCAATATCTAACCACTAGACATTATTAGGAAGCGTAACATAATAACTAAAAGTCTCAAACTATATAACTGAAAGTATAAGCGAAAATTTAACTATTGAATCCCTAGAATTAGAAAGTCATTGTGCTAGAACTCAAACTAAATTTGTCTAAGAGTGGCAATAAATAAGAAATAAAGAATCACTAAGATCTGTTGTAGTGTGGACGAAAATAACTCACCTTTAAATTTGGAATTAAGCAGTGCTAAATGCGTAGTTGCGTGGATGTTTCTAGATCACACTCTGCACTAAAAAATAAGTGCAGGAGTAGCATCAATACAAATACTATGTATTGGTAGGCATTATAGGCCGACTAAGATTAGTAACAAGTATATAATTATTGTTATAATAAAACCAGTCGATAGGTTCATTCCACATAGTCAAATGATAAGCTCACAAGTGAAAGAAAAGCTCCCATGCACAGTTCCCTGGGTAAAAGCTCAAGGACCTTTTTGGCCCTAAGCTGTCCTCTCTCTAGTGAACTCCCTCACCAGAGCTCAAACATTCCCACTCCTTCAAAATCTAATTCTTTCTTTGGATGGTTGACAAAATCTACTTACGACCCGGGGTGGGGGGTGGGGATCTTGTGACTTGACAAAATCATATTTATCTTTTGAAATATGGTTTGAATGAGTTGAGAGTGCGAGACTGTACATGTGTAAGATGATACTTAGTAGAGTCGCTTTAGTTTGGTTGAAGGTTTAAAGAGGCCTTTGATATTAAAGGGAAAACATTTAAAAATTGAAGATGCAGAATAAGACCTAAGATGCTTGGACTCGGGTGTGGGTATCCGATACGGGTGCGGATCTATAGCTCGGATCCTCTATGATCTAAATTTTACAATTCGGGGATATGGATCTATGTATTGATACGGGTGGGGGCGGGGGATTCAACTAAAAATAATTCAAACATGTAAAAATAGAGTTATAAAACTCCAGCAAAATCAAAGTATTTGCCTTCTGGGTCGAGCTCGTCGCACCGGACTTGCTTAGTGCGGGTTACCTCTCCTATGTGGTTTGCGAGCTATTGCATAAGAGCGGGGGTTTACTCTGTGCGCACCCAAAAGGTAGCGGCTATGAGTTCTCCTTGTCATAAAAAAATAAATAGAGTTATAAAATTTAAATTATGAGATTATGTGGAAAACCTTAGGAGAAAATATTGATCAAGAGGAGAATCCTAGAAGGAGATAAAAGGAAAAGAAGTGACACTAGAAATTATCTATACAAGATATTCCAATGTTACCAAGTTAAAAAAAAATTCCATTTTCTTCAATTTCACTTTAGTTTTTATTTTGATTACAAAAATCATTGAATCTGTCCAAAATTTCTTTTTGAATTTGGTCAAAGTATCCAAAACCGGTTGATCAGATCGGGTAAGGATCCCACACCCACACCCGCACCCGCACCCGCACCCGCACCCACACCCACACCCCCCCCCCCCCCC
>JAOTQJ010000096.1:9906944-9925510 GCA_025642045.1 Solanum sejunctum | reverse complement strand
GCGTACATCCGACCCCCCCTCACCCCGCAATGAGCGGGAGCCTTTTGAGGCACTGGGGTATGTTGTTGTTGTTGTTGGTATGACCTAGAATCAATGCACGGTCTCCCAGTCTGCATATCTCCGTAGAAACAGGCAATACACACTCATACAGGTGCAAGTCAATTTAATACGCCTGCCTGCCCTAGGCTCTAACTCATATTTCGCCATTACGAGGCCTCTTTCTATGTAAAGCAACTCATAGGGCAACGTCGGTATAACCTAAGCTAAGGCCCAAGAGGTTAGATAATCAGAAGGATGACACCCACCAAGATCATATCGTAGCTCAGCAGCCACCAAAGATATCACCTAAGGTAACCATGTACCGGCCCACTGAAAATGTGCCCCTCTCAACTAGATGCCAGTCCCCAGAGCTAACCCATATAACTAGTGTCTCGCCGCAGATAGCCTAGAGGATATAACCTACACCCCGCTAACAGGGTCACACTCCCGTCTCTAACTTGCCAGTGGCTCAGTGTCTATGCATCTCGCATTACAGGTAACAAGGCTTCTTTGGGGGTACAGCTATGACCGTCCCCAGAACATGGTGTATCTCTAGTCACTAACTCGTGGCACGAGTACATAACAGATAACAACAGTATGTAGGATCATAAACCATAGGGCAAACATAGAATCAGTTTTCTCAGGAAATTCTACCAAAAGCACTCAATAAAGATATAGATAACCGTAGCCACATCATGCATATACATACCAACAAGATATACATACTAGATTCAGCGCACAATGTAGCATGTAATCACGATCAACCTCAATAACTCGTATATTCCAGTAGCCTCAAACCACACACACATACAAGCAATAGTCAAGCTCAGTGTACATACCTGTCACCTGTTCCCAGCTCCAAACACCCCTTTTAGACCCTTTCGTAGTCATATAATGTAAGAACTCAGGTAATATGGCAGCTACAACCAAAACAGCCCTTAACGCAACAACTATCGTCCCATAACATTATATATAAACAAAACACCGATCACATCCAGCCATATACAACATATACTCCACAACTCACTCCATAAACAATACATTTCTACGCATTACAACTCAAATATGCAAACATCTCAGCTTATTCTAGGTTGTAGAGAAAGCCTAGCCTACTTGACATCCGACGTCTCTTGCTTCGAGTCAATCCAACCAAGATTTCCCCCTTTGAATCTCTTCTCGATGTTGTTCATCTGTTCGAACTAAGTCACAAGATCATTACAGCTGATTTGGCTGTAAAATCTCAAGAAACGACAGAAATTACATCAATTAATATTAAAATAGGGAAAATCGGGACCCACAATCAAAATACCGAACCAACCCTCGTAAAATAATTTCCATATCACCCCGAGTTCATACCATAAATTCAGCCCAAAACGAACCCAGAAGACCAAGAAAAGGCCCAAAAGCGAAGTTAAAAACTTCACCGGGAAAACATTCTTTTCAAAACTTTCTCGGTCAATATTTTCAAAAACTGGACAAAATCAGCGAGCACCTAGCATACCACAACATCCTTCTCGAAACATCAAACAATTTAGACACAAATTTCACTTAATTCCGTTAAGAAATGATTGAAGTATTGCAATGTAAAGTTTTCACTCATTTCCGATATATCAATAAAGAAAAAGCAGAGATTTACCTCAAATTACGTGTCAAATCCCGAATTCGACTTCACCACAATGTTCCTTGCGAAAAACTGAGAATGTAGCCTTTTGAATCACTCAAATCGGATGAAAAATGAGCTCGGAATCGCGATGTGAAGTTGGAGGAAATATTTATATGTATATGTATGCTAGCGTCCTGTAAACCACGTATATATACACCATATTATGCTAAGTATGCTGCAACCACCTATCTGCCACGTGGCAACACAAGAATACGCCACGTGGCCAGCTCATTTTTTAATTCATCCTTCAATCCCTTTTTCGTCATTTCGGGCTCATCTGGACTTCAATTTTTGCAAACAAATGTAACCCTATGATTTCAACGTTCCGGACCCAAGGCCCAGTCAGAATTTCCAACGGAGCTTTCTACGATAAAGCGAGGGTCCCACTCCTTTATACGCAACTTTTTACGGAAAGCCCCCGGGGTCAAATCACATCCCGACGTTCCTGGTATCAAACAAAGGGTCGTTCTAGACCAAAATCGATGTTTCAGATTGTGCTATGAAAATTCTCATCCGGGGCACGATTCCTGAGAGCATTGACTGGGTCAGCTATTCATCGGTTTCGACGGCCAAATTTGCAATCCACAATATAATTGCACCGGACATGCTCCTAGCCTAATTTGATCGTTCTGGAGCTAATGGAATCGTCAGAATTCTATTCTTAGGTTGTTTACTAGGACTTTACCCGAAAACTCATTTTACGAATATAACTTCTCGGTTAACCCAAAAATCCATATCTCCCGCATAGGCTGGCCAATAATCATCCCAATAGACCCGAGGTCACTATGCACATGCTCATATCAACATAATAACAGCAAAACCATATAAATGACCTGGAGGGTCATTACAGAGATACATGCGGAAACACATAAATGACCTAGAGGGTCATTACAAAATCTCACCTGGCCCAAGAGTAATAACTTTGAAAGGAATATGGAGGATTGGGCATAAAAGAGTTTGCCCTACATAACAAGAATATGCTGTTGGAATGGCATGGCACCAGTGTTATCAAAGGTGAAAAGCACAAAAAAGCTCTAAGGTTTGTTGGGGTTTTAGCGAAAGAACAAATAAAGGATGGGCTTTGATGAAAAAAGGCACAAAGGGAGAAAAAAATACAGATAAGCATGGTTAGTCCAAGACTAATAATTGTATACAGGAACGAATAATATATGACCAAAGAAATTGAAAATAATTATGGTAAAGTGAAATATCAATTGTTTAGTGTCACTTCTATGGAAGATGCTCATTGGCAAGGAAAAGTTTACCTTAGAACCTTGATGACTAGACTGAAGCGCACATGAAGAGAGGTGAAGCGCTCGACATGTTTTGAGCCTCGCTTTAGGGTTGAAGCACACTTAAAGCGCCTTTGACTACACTGCATGCCACTGTATAACCTTGATAGTCCTGGGCTGTGGAAAGCTGTGATTAAAGAAAAAATATGTTTAATTGAGCAACTAGTGCACCAGGCATATCAGTTTATCTCATGGCACGAGGCTAGGGAAGCACGTCTTTAAACTTTGGTTGGAATTCCTGCTCAACTCTAGTCTTAAGGAAATGAAGCATACATAATATATTGGAAGGACAGACTACTCAAAAGATAAATTTCCAAACATATACTCACTGTCAACTAATCAAAACTCCAATATTCAATGGAGCTGGAAACACAACTCGTGGGACTTGCAACTGAGGAAACATTCAAGATTTAGAGTTGAATGAGCTAATGGAACTACTTGACAAACTAGAAACTAATGAAGTTAATCCTCAAATGAGAGATAAGTTGCTACGAGGAGGAATTAAAAGGTGGGACATTCACTGTGAAGAATGGATACTCACAACTCTGATCTAACAAGCAGTTGATTGACAAGTGGCCATGGAATTCACTAAAGTGACTTGTTTCAACTGGATGGCCTTATATGAAGCTTGTCTAAGTCAAGACAACCTTTGTAGGAGGAGTATTCAGATAGTGCACAGGTGTTACATGTGTCAACTGGAGTCTGAAAGTGAGACTGAGACACCTTTTCCTACATTGCCAGCAGCAAGAGATCTGTGGAGTGTGTTGTTTCTAATTTTTTACTACCGCGGGTCATGCCTAACAATATCAAGGAAGCATATGAAAGCTGGTGTTCATGGTGGTATCCTGTTCCACTAAAAAACTTGGTTAATGGTGCATGCTACAATTTTTGATGCATTTGGAATGAAAGAAACTGGAATTATTTGATGGGGTCGCAACTCCAAATCATGCGCTCAAAGCTTATCTTATTTAGTTCGCTCAATCAGGCACTGGATCTAACTGTGATCTCTATGTCGCTTTAAGTGGTAGATTAGTTTTTGTATTAGAGCAGACACTTCCTCCCTTTCATGTATTTTTTGCCTGCATGTTTTGATGCCTTCTTGATGAAGTTTCTCTTCATTAAAAAAAGGTAAAAGAATACCCTATAGATGAATTTTGTTCAGCTCAGTATAGTATCTTGTTCCTTGTCATTTTGATGCACCGGAAGATTCCTTTATGTATAGTACATTCAGTATTGCTCGTCGAAAACCATCTCTTTATGTATGATTTCTATTTTTTGGTTTGCTTACAGTATATGGGCATGCTTTTCCCCAAACATTTTGATAAAATTTATAACTGTGATATCAAAATAAAAAAAGTAAAAAACTCTATTATTTAAAGAGTGAAAAATTGTTTCCTTTACTGGAACTTATCCCAAAGGAATATAGTAAAATAATATAAAGAAATTTAATTGGGTTCTCAAGTTTATCTCGCTTGATCCATTGTTGTATTCACTGCTAAGGTTCATTTTTATCTACAGAAGCGGCCCTAAGATTGCCACCTGCAAAGTGGCAAATGCCAGAATCTGGGTCCTCTTTATGCTCTCTTTGTTCTTCTTCATCCAGTCTCCATCCAGTTTGCTGTTCACTAATTCGAAAAATGTAATCAACGAGCTTATTAGTTTTTTTTGTTCTTCTTCATCCTGTCTCCATCCAGTTTGTTCACTATTTCGAAAAATTTAATCAACGAGCTTATTAGTTTTTTTTGATCTTCCTTGCTCAACTCTGGAATATATTTCATTTACATTACAACCATCTGGTGTACTAATAAAATAGTACACTTGTAATTTAGAAGTCCTCTTTAATATTCTTTTGATTAATCTAAGTGTACTTTTTTGACTCTCTCTCTGAAGTTACTACTCTGAATCAGGATGGTTGCATGTAATTGCAACAGAAAACTTAGGTGGTATCTGACATGGTCTTGACCAGGGGCGGACCCACGTGTTGCGTTCCGGGTGCTCCAGCACTCACAGACCTTGAAAAAATCTGTGTATCCCTATAGAAAATATGAAAAAATGGTGTAAGGTTAAGCACCCCACTGAACAAGAAGTTCCGTGGGTGTAGTGGTTCTCCATGCCTTCTTAAGGTTCAGGATGAGTTGCAAGACTCAGGTTCGAATCCCACTGGCAACAAATTTTTTTCCTTTGAGCACCCATAGTCCAGGAATCCTGGATCCGCCACTGGTCTTGATGATGTTTAAAGATGTTTGGTAAAAAAGAAGTATAAACTTTTTTTAGTGTATATTTAAAATGCTGTCTGTGTCTACTTCTTCCCAAAAAAAGGAAAGGTCTTAAGAGTACAACTAGAAAATTTTGGTTCTGCATTTATAAATATGGTGCTAATATCATGAATCCTTTTGTGAAGATTCTTGCTAAATTTTTTCCGCTAATACTGTGTTTTTGTCAGGTTCCTTGTGGTACAGAAGCTGGACAAAAACCTCCAAAATGTCGTAAATTATGTTCTGTAGCTCGCTTATGCAGGCACCCTTCTAATTGCAAGGTTGTATTTATTGCATGTGTTAATTATATGTACTTGATGATCATATGAACATCTTTAAATTGTCCTTTTTATGAATGTTATTAGCAGGGATATCACTTGATGCCTCAAAAAGATGTCCTTTTATGAATGTTATTAGCAGGAATATCACTTGATGCCTCAATCTTAATCCAACTTCTAGCGTGAAATAAAATACTGTCTACTGTGGAGCCTAACATGTGCACTATTTCTCTAGCCACATAGGTGTCACTATGGAGCTTGTCCACCATGTCGTTTACTTTGTGATGAAGAATATCCTTGTGGGCACAAGTGTGAATTGAGGTTGTCTTTGTTACATTTCTGGGTATCTACTATGTATACTGGTTCATTCACTGAATCATTGTTGTTCGTTGATTGTAAGCAGGTGCCATGGCCCTACACCTCCACCTCTTCCAGATTTTAGTTTGAAACCAAAGAAAAAGAGACCGAACAATCAAATTGAACCTACTCCTGGTTCACCATGCCCCCCATGCCCACAACTTGTTTGGAGGTCTTGTTTGGGTAATCATGTAGGAGCAGAAAGAATGGTGGGGATCATATTATCCTTACATCATGGACAATACTTCCATTTATCTTTTGTTCATTCTCTTCAGGAGCTATTTTTTCTTTAGTTTCTATCAAAAGCTTCATATTTACTTGCCAACAAGAATTCATGTGAGCTCTTTCTCATTTCAGATGGTCTGCTCAGACAGGGCAATATTTTCCTGTGACAATTTGTGTGGAAATCTTCTTGCTTGTGGAAATCACTACTGCACTAAGGTTTGCCATACCTTGACTACTAGTACTTCAAAATTCGAAAGTAGTAGCCGAGCCGAGAGTTGTGAAAAGTGTACTCTTCCTTGCCAACAGGTATAAATAAAATTTTTATCCATCTCATCTGTTGGTCTTAGTAGGTTTTTCTTTTGTGGCCTAATTCAACAATCAATACTTTCATGACATATATGCCGGCTCTATCAGTTTGATGGTTGCATTCCTTTATAGGTTGTAATTCGGGTATTAACTGTATACTTTTATTGACCCTTATTTAGGAGCGGAGACCTACTTGCCCGCATCCATGTCCCTTGCCTTGTCATCCTGGTGAATGTCCCCTTTGCAACGCACTGATAAAACGTTCATGTCACTGCGGTTCCATGGTTCACGTCTTTGAGTGCATATACTACAACAGCTTGTCAGCAAAAGAGCAGCTGGCTGTTCGGTCATGTGGAGGACCATGCCATAGGTAGTTTCATAAACTTTTCTCGCTTTTTCTTCAAATCTAGCCTCACCAAAAGCTGTAATGTTTTATAGGTAGACTATATTTCTTCGTATATCACCAAAAAGCAAAAGAAGTACACGCCTTGATAGCTGTAGAGGCTATTGGCATCTCAGCTTCTTTCGGCACCCTCCTTCCCCTTTAGGCTTATAAAAGCTGAATTGTGTGTATTTGCAATGCATCTGAAACTTCCTAACTGACCTCAATGAACCCTTTCTTGGTTTGGATGACAAATCTGCAGAAAATTACCTAATTGTACGCACCTCTGCCCTGAAACATGTCATCCTGGTGAATGTCCATCTCCTGATCAATGCTCCAAGAAGGTAATTAATTGATGTACTCTCGCTGCATGGTTTGTTGATCTGCTATCTGGGTTTGCTATACTTCTTAATCTGAATTATAAAGAGCTTATGATCTTAGCATCTTATTTTAAATCAGATGTAATAATTCCTAAAGCTGTATTTATTATTGGAGGAAATTACATGTTTTCTTGACCAGAGCAAATATCCTTTTAATATTTTTTTACTTTTAGTTGCCCAAGAGCGGCCGGGGGGGAAGGGGGGGGGAGGGCATTTTACTGGTTCAGAGAGGTGCAATACTCGGTCTTATATTCATTCGCTTCCTGACCTCTTCTCTAATGAGCTGATAGGAAACAAAGTGAGAAAATCTCCATTCCTTGCTTGGACAGACAGATAGACAGAGACACACACACACACACACACACACACACAGAGAGAGAGAGAGAGAGAGAGAGAGAGAGAGAGATGTGTGGTGTGTGTATATATGTATCTATACTTATCTGTGAATGTGCATGTATACATGAAATAGAGCAAGGAGGAACAGAAAATAAAATTAAGAAAAAAGTCTTTCTGTGTTTGGTCCATAAAGTGTGTAATTTCCATGGTGCCTCCAAACATGGAATCATCATTTGCCTTTTACTTGTTTTTCTAGTGCAAGCAAGGAATTAACTTCAATATTGCCGGTACATAACATTTTTCCCTCCACTACTTTCTATCCCATGCTGTCATCTTTATAAAGCTGTATGAAAGCAAGTTGTCTGGATATACCTTTGCTTTCCATCAGCTACTGCTTATTTGTGTCAATTATCTGCTGAAATTTAAGTACACAAGAAAAGGAAGAAAGTTCCTTCTGATTGTCAGGGAGAAAGGAAAAAATAGGGTGAAAGAAAAGAGCAAGATTTAACTTCTGTGAGAAATAATTACTAATATTTCAGAAAAGAAAAAAAAAAGTTTTTACTTTGGTGAGTGTCACATCCCAAAATACCCCCTAGATGTGACTGGCACCCGCCCACACTATTTGTCGGGAGAACCAAATATTCATACACATCCAAACTATCCAAGCACTAAGAATATATGTGCAACTCCAAAACTCATCAATACTCATAACAATAGAGTAACTAGCAGACCAAAATCGCATACCAATTTATGAAAGGAAAAGGTAACTTAACAAAATATCTCTAGTCCAAATCCCACAATAAGATCATGGAGCATCTAATAGAGTGATATGAGTTTAACTGATGGGAATACAACCCCCCAAAAGAAGAAAAATATTAACTATACTAGATAAAGCTGAAGTAGTAGCCTCTACGAACAATGTGAAGGCTCACCTCAGCAACAAAATCCATGGAAACGAACTCGTCAGCCACAAGCCTCACCCTCTGCAACAGTATCTGCATTGTCATGCAAGTAAGGAGTGAGCTATATATAAATATAACCCAGTAAGATCCTCGACTCACTACTTTAATACCCCTGGAACAAGAGTTATAAAATACATCAGCACAACGGATATACATAAATAATATACATAAGAATATACTTCACAATAAGCTCAGTAAGTTCAAACAAATGTTCAAAAAGGATCACAACATGTCTCAATTCAATCACCACTCAAAACTAGTCATAAACGGCAGCGAAGTAGATCAACCCATCACCCCGACAAGTCCATGACAGCATGTACAGTGCTCGTAAAATGTACTACGACAGCGTGTACAAAGCCCCTAACATATTATGTCAGCATGGGTATGCCCCTAACATATTCCGACAGCTAAGTATGCCCTAGTAACCACATCACAGTAATAAAGAAGGGTATTCAGCATCACACCACATATAACTCATGAAAATTTTCGATATTCTTCTCAAAATAGCACATCTAGGGTTTATCAAAGAAACATCAACTCTGTCAAGCACATGCATGCTTGTTCCAACACATACACTAGACAGAGAAAGATATATTTTTCACAGCATGTTTGAAAAGCAAGCATTAAAGCTTAAAGTCTCACTTACCTTATTAATCACAAGTTCCACAACCTTGCACTCGTAGAACACCCACCAAATCAGCCCCTACCTTCCTCAATCTATGGAAAATATTGATTATCGATATCAATTATGTTGGCCAAACTCAAGTCTCAATGTCCCTAGACTTCAAGTTTAGGGTAATACCTTAGACTATAAGTTAAAAGTAAAGGTATTCTTAATCTCATTGTTAAAACCCAATTAGTGAAAATTCCAGTAAATATGTTTTCAACTAACAAGAGCACACAATAAACAAGAAAATACTTGCACTTTATCACCCAGAACAGTGGTATAAAGATCAAGTTGATTTTATGTATGAGTTTTCCCCAAATCACCTTGTGAGTTGCGTGTTTTCTTCAAAGAGTAAAGAACGAAAGAAGAAGAAAAAGAACTGCTCAAGTTTTGTTTTTCCTGCTGCAACAGTTCTGTAAAAAAAAAGAATTGATCGTTTCCCCCTTTTGTTTTGTTTGCTGCGTGGAAATTAAAAATAAAAGGGGCTAGGTCCTCTTTTTTTTTTTTAAAAAAAATCTTTTAATAAGAATTATTAATGGTTAAAATTACCAATTAACCATTCATTAAAAATATAAGGGTTATTACATTCTCCCCCACTTAAAATAACATTCATCCTCGAACGAGTCTAGACTAATACCTGAAGTGTCAAATAGGTGAGGATATCTCTCGCATGTCCGCCTCGGACTCCCAAGTAGCCTCTTTGGTCGGATGATTGCGCCATAACACTTTCACTGAAAATATCTTCTTCGACCTCAATTTCCTCACTTGCCTATCCAGAATAGATATCGGACCTTCCTCATATGCTAAATTTTCATCTAGCTCCACATCTTCTAGATTAATCTTATCGCTATCATCACGAATATTTTGTCGAAGCATGGAGACGTGAAATACAGGATGTACAGAGGACAATCTCGGAGGTAAAGCAAGTTGGTATGTCACGAATCCAATCCGATCTAAAATCTCATAAGGACCAATATATAGGACTCAACTTACCTTTCTGACCAAATCTATCACTCCCTTCATAGGAGAAACTTTCAAAAAGATCTTTTCGCCCTTGATGAACTCCACATCACGGACTTTTTTATCTGCATGGGATTTCTGTCTACTTTGTGCTGTCCGAAGCCGTTCTCGTATCACTGCAACTTTCTCTAAGGCCTGCTGAACCAAATCTCGACCTAGTAATTGTGTTTCGCCGGGTTCAAACCATCCAATTGGTGATCGACACTTGCGACCCTATAGAGCCTCATGTGGTGCCATCTGTATACTCGATTGTAGTTATTATTATAAGCAAACTCTGCCAACGGCAACTGATGGTCCCAATGCCCACCGAAATCAATCGCGCAAGCTCTAAGCATGTCCTCCAAGATCTGAATAACCCGCCCAGACTGTCCGTCAGTTTTTGGGGATGAAAAGCTGTACTCAACTCAACTTGTTATCCCAACGACCTCTGGAAAGATTTCCAAACTCAGCAGTGAACTATGCACCCCAATCTGATATTATTGAAATAGGCACTCCATGAAGCTGAACTTTCTCTCAGAGGTAAATGTCTGCTAATTGCTTTGCGGTATAAGTAACCTGAACTGGTATGAAATGGGCAGATTTTGTGAGTCTGTCCACAATCACCCAAACTGAGTCGTGCTTCTTGAAAGTATTCGGCAACCCAGTAACAAAGTCCATAGTAATCCTTTCCCACTTCCACTCTGGGATAATCAAGTTTTGCATTACTCCACTAGGTTTTTGATGTTCATATTTGACCTGTTGACAATTCAAACAACTAGTCACATGCTTCAAAATATCAGACTTCATAAGCACCTGGATGGATGGAGTATCGCGAGCTATGAGCCTCTTCAAGTATTAGCCGCTTTACCTCACCTACCATGGGAATGCACAATCTACCATGTCGATGCAAAATGCCCTCGCCATCAATTGAGAACGACTTCACGTCTCCACTCTGCAGTCGATCTCGCAATCTAGCAAGTTGGGGATCGCCATATTGGCAAGCCTTGGCTTCTCCAACTAAGGATGATTACATCACCATTACCTGCAAAAAACCTAGCAATCACCAATACCTTCAAGAAACCTGCCAGGAAATATATGATCAATTTGAACTCCTTGATTGGCTAAAGACAGAATATCCCTAGCCATAGGTCGCTTTTCAACAGCAATCAAGCCAAGATGCCCATAGACTTTCTACTCAAAGCATCTGCCACCACATTCGCCTTTCCAGGATGATATAAGATAGTAAGATCATAATCTTTAAGTAGCTCTAACCATCGTCGTTGCCTCAGGTTCGGATCCCTTTGCTTGAATATGTATTGCAAACTCTTGTGATCAGTATAGACTTCACATGGCTCGCCATAAAGATAGTGTCGTCATATCTTGAGAGCAAATATAATGGTGGCCAACTCTAAGTCATGTGTCAGATAATTGTTCTCATGAATCTTTAGCTGTCGAGAAGCATATGCCACCACTTTACCATTCTGCATTAAGACACCACCCAATCTGACTCTAGACGCATCACAATAAATGGTGAAACCACCGCCACTGTAGGTAAGGTCAGAATAGGAGCTGTAGTCAATGCAGTCTTTAATTTCTGGAAACTCTCTTCACATTCATCTGACCATTGAAAAATCACACCTTTCTGAGGTAAACGTGTCAATGGAGCGGCTATCTTTGAGAAACCCTCCACAAACCGTCTGTAATATCCAGCTAGCCCCAAGAAACTGCGTATCTCTGTAGGAGTATTAGGTCATGGCCAATCCTGAACAGCTTCTACTTTCTCGGATCGACTTGAATCTCATCTCGTGGCACCACATGTCCTAAAAAGGAAACTATCCCCAACCGAAACTCACATATTGAGAACTTAGCATAAAACTGTTGTTCTCTAAGTGTCTGCAATACAACTCTCAGATGATGTTCATGCTCAGCTTCATCTCGAGAGTAGACCAGAATATCATAAATAAATACAATCACAAACTGGTCTAAGTATGGCTTGAATACCTTGTTCATGAGGTCCATAAATGCAGCAAGTGCATTAGTTAATCCAAAAGACATCACCAAAACTTCAAAGTGCCCAATACCTGGCTCGAAAGGTTGTCTTTGAGATATCTTCGGTCTTTATTCTCAGTTGATGATAACCTGATCTCAAATCAATTTTTGAAAAGTAAGTAGCACCCTGCAACTGATCGAATAGATCATCAATATGGGGCAACAAATATTGTTGTCGATGCACATTCTCATCATGCCATATTTCTTTTCACAAATAAAAGTGGGGCACCCCAAGGTGATATGCTAAGCCTGATGAACCCTTATCAAGTAGCTCTTGGAGTTGGACCTTCAATTCTCTCAACTCTGTTGGAGCCATACGATACGGAGGAATAGAGATAGGTTGAGTGCCTGGTACTAAATCAATGTTGAACTCAATTTCTCTCATCGGAGGTAACCCAGGTAAGTCTTCTGGAAACACATCAACAAATTCTCGCACAACTGGAACACTATTGATAGTAACATCCTCCCCTCTAGTATCATGGACAGTAGCAATAAAACCAAAGCACCCATGATTAATCATTCGGCATGCCTTTACATAAGATATTATCTTTCCCTGTGTTAGATGAGTCATACCTTTCCATACTAAAGATGGTTCTCCATGGAAATTAAAATGTACCAGCTTAGCATAATAATCAACCAAAGCATAACATGTTGCTAACCCATGCCCATAATTTCATCTAAGTCAGATAGTGTCTACTCTAATAAAGCAACTATTGTGTCCTTCCCTGCACAGATATAACACAATCTCTATACACTCTATCCATTGATAAAGTCTCCCGAACTAGAATCATAACCATATATGGCACATTAAGAGTGTCAACTCGTCATTCTAAAGATATAGCAAAAGATAGGGATACATACGAATGCGTAAAACCAGGATCAATAAGAGCATATGCCTCATGAGAATTGATAGTAATAATACCTGTGACTACAACATTAGATCCCTCGACATCCTATCTGCCATAACAAATAATCTCGGTGGTTTGCCTGCTCCCTGAGCGACCTGTGCACCCTGTTGACCCTGTCCATGAGCACCCTGGGGAGCAGCCCTAGCTGGCTGAATCTGAGCCTGAGTATCTGCCATATTTCTCTGCACCTGTGTAGTAGCCTGACCAGTACCAGAATCTCCCTTGGGACAAAATTTAACAATATGATCTCTTTCACCACACGTAAAACAAGGACCACCAATACCAAAGCAACGACCACTGTGATTCCTCCGCAATTAGAACACCTTGGATGTTGTCCAGACTAAAGGAATTATCACCCTTTTTCTGGATCTGTTGTTGGCCCTGTCTAGCTGGATAACCACTCTTAGAAGATTGTACCACTGAATCTGACTGAGTAGGCCTAGACTGTCAACGATGAAATCCACTCTTGCCTCCAGATGGAGCACCACTAAATACGTGCCTTCTTTTTTTCTCGCTCTGTTTTCTCCATCTCCCAATAGGACTCACAACGAAGAGCAGTGTTAACCACATCCACATATGTACCATTTTGCATATCTCGTATCATAGGACTACGGTAACGGTGCTCTAGTCCATCCACAAATCTCCTCACTGTCTCCCTTGGATCTGCAATAAAAAATATGAATACCTGGACAATTCAGTGAACTTGGCCTCATACTCCGTATCTGTCATATTGCCCTGGTGCAGCCGATCATGGAATTGACATCTCATGTCATCTTCTTTGCTCAATGGAATAAATCTATCCTTAAACATCGTTGAAAACTCTGACCAGGTGATAGGTGGTGACCCTGCTTCTCTAGCTCTCTGAACAGAAGTCCACCATGCCTTTGGAGATCCTGAAAACACAAAAGTGGTAAATTCCACACCACGAGTCTCCTTCAACCCCAATGTGGTAAGTATCTTTTCACATCGATCAAGGAACTTCTGAGGCTCAATAGACGCTGGTGTCTCATCAAATTCTGGTGGCTTAAGGTCCATGAAATTCTTAAGATCTTTGGGTTGTGGATGACCAACTTGTTGAGGGGCCAAATGCGGTGTCTGAGTCGCATCAACATTCAACTGATCCTGTTCTTGCATTTGTGTAGTAGTCTGAGGGGCTGGGGTTCCACCCTGATTAGGCACCAATGCCTCTTAACACATTCAACAACCTCATCACAATATCTATAGGTAAAGCGATAGTAGGTGTAGCAGCTAGCACTGTCTGTGAGGCATCCTGAACAACCTATTCCTGCACTTGCTCTGGGGCAACAGCTCGGGTCTGTCCCTCACTCATAACTCCTGATTGAGGAGCAGTAGCTGCCCTGGTCCGAGCTCTAGTAGGGAGACCTACCCTGACTGCCAGTGGAGGTAATACCTGTCCCCCACCACATCCAACAACTGCATTAGTTCGAACAGTAGAGGAAGAGCCACGTCTCTTAGCCACCTACGAAAAATATTTAAAAGTTATACTTGATTCAGCTGAACACACGAATAAGGAATGAAAAAGTGAATACATCCTAAATGTTTAGTAGCCTCAAGGTCATAAGTATGGGTGCCTACAAACCTATGAACGAGACTCTACCAAACACTGCTCCATGACCCGGGACTTAAAGCCTAGGCTCTAATACCAACTTTGTCACATCCCAAAATACCCCCTAGATGTGACTGGCACCGGCCTACGCTATTTGTCGGGAGAACCAAATATTCATATACACCCAAACTATCCAAGCACTAAGAATATAAGTGCAATTCCAAAACTTATCAATACTCATAACAATAGAGTAACTAGCAAACAAAAATTGCATACCAATTTATGAAAGGAAAAGGTCGCTTAACAAAATATCTCTAGCGCAAATCCCACAATAAGATCATGGAGCATCTAATAGAGTGATACGAGTTTAACTAATAGGCATACAACCCCCCAAAAGAAGAAAAACATAAACTACATTAGATAAAGCTGTAGTAGCCTCCACGAACAATCACCATCAGCAACAAAATCCACAGAAACAAACTCGTCAGCCACAAGTCTCGCCCTCTGCAACAGTATCTGCATTGACATGCAAGTAAAGAGTGAGCTCTATATAAATATAAACTAGTAAGATCCTCAACTCGCTACTTTATTACCCCTGGAACAAGAGTTATAAAATACATCAGCACAACGGATATACATAAATAATATACATAAGAATATACTTCACAATAAGCTCAGCAAGTTTAAACAAATGTCCAAAAAGGGTCACAACATGTCTCAATTCAATCCCCGCTCAAAACTAGTCATAAACGGCAGCGAGGGAGATCAACCCATCACCCCGACAAGTCTATGGCAGCATGTACAATACTATTAAAATGTACTACGGCAGCGTGTACAAAGCCCCTAGCCTATTATGGCAGCGTGAGTATGCCCCTAACATATTATGATAGCTAAGTATGCCCCTAGTAACCACATCATAGTAATAAAGAAGGGTATTCAGCATCACACCACATAACTCATGAAAATTTTCGATATGCTTCTCAAAAATAGCATATCTAGGGTTTATCAAAGAAACATCAACTCTGTCAAGCACATGCTTGTCCCAACATATACACTAGACAGAGAAAGATATATTTTTCAAAGCATGTTTGAAAAGAAAGCATTAAAGCTTAAAGTTTCACTTACCTTATTAATGATAAGTTCCACAACCTTGCACGCGTAGAACACCCACCAAAATAGCCCCTATCTTCCTCAATCTATGAAAAAATATTGATTATCGATATCAATTATGTTGGCTAAACTCAAGTCTCAATGTCCCTAGTCTTCAAGTTTAGGGTTAAACCCTAATACTCAATACCTTAGACTATAAATTAAAAGTAAAAGTATTCTTAATCTCATTGTTAAAATCCAATTGGGGAAAATTCTAGTAAATATGTTTTCAACTAACAAGAGCACACAATAAACAAGAAAATACCTGCACTTTATCACCCCAAATAGTGGTACATAGATCAAGTTGATTCTATGTATGAGTTTTCCCCAAATCACCTTGTGAGTTGCGTGTTTTCTTCAAAGAGAAAAGAACGAATGAAGAAGAAAAAGAACTGTTCAAGTTTTGTTTTTCCTGCTGCGACAGTTCTGTAAAAAAAAGAATTGATCGTTTCCCCCTTTTGTTTTGTTTGCTGCGTGGAAATTAAAAATAAAAGGGGCTAGGTCCTCTTTTTTTTTTTTTAAAAAAAGAATTCTTTTAATAAGAATTATTAATGGTTAAAATTACCAATTAACCCTTCATTAAAAATATGAGGGTTATTACAGTGAGCTAAGGTGAATACAACTAAAGTCTGTCTCAGAAAGTCGAACAAACATTTTTCTCCTAAGACGGATAACACTCTCTATACTGATAACCCAGATAACTAATTAGTGCAAAATGTAAATTCGATTCTGTTTTTTGATTGATGGTATGTTTTTTGAGTTCTTAGTTGATGAGCCAGAAAAACAGTTTCATTTATTTTGTTCTCTTGCACTTTTTTGAATCCCTTTTCCACTTTGTATCTACTATTTTCTGATGAAGCATGTCCTGTTAATGAGTCTTTTATTAGATTACTGTTCGTTGTCAATGCCAAACTTTGAAAAAAGAGTGGGCATGCAAGTATGTCCAAGCAGCCTATCAAAGTAGAGGTACTGATCCCAAAGATGTATCTAGAAGCCAATATGGACTTGGCCTACTCCCTTGCAGTTCAGATTGCACGAGCAAAGTGAAAGCTGATGAGGCAGATTTGCAACATCGTAAATCAAAAGTTCCCGAGGTAAACCTTTATAATTTTCTTAAATGCATCTGCAGAGTGTTTCTGGATTTCAACGTCTGCATTTATTGACCCAATAATTGTCTGAAATTGCTCTTGCACAGGAAAAGGAACAAGAAACAAAAGATAATGTGACGAAGCGAAGACGGAGACGAGTACGGGTGATCGAAGAAAAGAAAACTTCGACACTGCAGGTTTGTCGTAGAATTAGGGATGCATCCGTTGTGCTTTCAAAGCTTAACAGCAGTTATTTTAACTTGACAGAGAATTGTTGCTGGCATCAGGGGATTTCTTGTATTTGCTATCACTATAATAGCTTTGATTGTTTCAGTATATTTGGGTTATAAAAGCCTAGAATGGCTTTCGGAACGGATGAATGAAGCTGAAATACAACGACAAAGAAGATACGCACGAACATAGTTTGTCAGAATCAACAGAAATTTTCAGTGTTGGCTGATGAAGCATTTTGGACTTAGTTGATTTTGAACACGGTATAGCAAACAGACATGCCTGAGAAGCTTGGAGGAGTGGTCCCACCAAGTTCTCTGCAATAATGAAGGAACATTCGAGTTTGTTAATAGTAGTTTCTTATAGGGGAGAATCTTCACCAGCTCACTTCGTTTAGGTTTAGGTGTGCTGATTCGCGTATTTTATTAATTCACTGCATTTTCACCCTTTCATTTACTTCTTTTTCTAGTTGATTTTTTACTTGATATTACATATAATACAAGAGTTTTTTTATGAGGTACTCAAATCAATCAATCAATATATATAATACAAATTTTTCCTTTTAATTGTTGTCTTCTGATTTTTATAAATTCAGAAATTAGGTAAAGAATCATCGCTACTGTGATTTCTAAATTTGTAATGTTTAATTTCAAGAAATAAACAAACCAATATCCTATGCTAGATGATCATCTAGTGAATCCTCATAAAGCACAACTAGGGGGATATCATTTCAAAGGTGATAGAATTGCCTTATTCTTGCTCCCAATCAAGATACTATCTGAAATAGACTTTCCCACTTTAAATAATATGTTCCTGTTCATATATTCAAACACAAATTTCTCGCTGATACTATGTGGAGGATGTTTTCAGAAATATGTGGAGGATTTAGGTAGGAAACATAAAATTAAAGTGAATATTTTTATAAATATTTAAATCCTTGCCTAATAAATATAATTACAAATTTGACATTGGCTGTCCTATATTTCACATAATAAATATAATATAAAATAAGTATATAATAGAAATAAAATAAAAGAAAGATGTTTCTACTTTTAGATAGATTTTTGTTAGTGTGGAATTATATTTTTACCTTTGGCCGTCCTTCACTTCATCTTTTTTATATAAAAAAATATATAATAGAAATTATCTTTTTATTGAAAGATACTTCTAGATTTTTTTTTTGCTTAACTTTCTTTGTTAGGAGTGGGCGTTCGGTTCTTTGATTCGATTTTAGCAAATTTTGATTCAGTTTTCGATTTTGAAAAAGTGTGCACTATATACCGAACCAAAATTTTCTTTGGTGTTTTTAAAATGATTTTCCTGTGCAAATTAATGAAAAATAAAATAAGGACAAAATCAAAGTATAAGACACTTAAAATTTAAAATCATGTTAAATGATCGATGATGTGCTCGGAACACTTATTGTGCTTAAA
>JAOTQJ010000096.1:9888578-9902375 GCA_025642045.1 Solanum sejunctum | reverse complement strand
CATATCATAATCCTTAAGGAGCTCTAACCACCTTCTTTGTCTCAAGTTAAGATCTTTTTGAGTGAACACATATTGGACTCTTATGATTGGTAAACATATCAACATTCACCCTATACAAATAATGATGCTAAATTTTCAAAGCAAATAGCACGGTGGCCAATTCTAGATCATTAGTAAGATAATTATTTTTATGCACCTTAAGTTGTCAAGAGGCATAAGCTATCACCCTACCATTTTGCATCAAAACACAACCCAAACCAATCCATGAGGCATCATAATATACAACAAACCCTTCAACCTTTCTGGTAGATACAAGATAGGAGCAGATACAAGCTTATCCTTCAATGTTTGGAAACACCTTTCGCACTCATCAGTTCACAAAAATTTAGACTTCTTTTGAGGAAACTTAGTTATAGGGGAAGCAATAGAAGAAAACTCATTTACAAACCTCCAGTAATAACCCGCTAAGCCTAATAAGATCTAATATCCGATGGTGTCAAAGGTCTAGGCAAATTTCTAATCACTTCTGTATTTTTAGGATCCATCGTAATACCATCCCCCGACACCACATGACCTAGAAAGGCAACCTCTTGCAACCAAAACTCACACTTCGCATACTTAGCGTACAACTTATCTTCCCTCAATTTTTGTGGCACCACCCTCAAATGACTCACATGCTCCTCCTCACTATAGGTATAGATCAAAATATCATCAATGAAGACTAGCACAAACAAACCAAGGTAGGGTTTAAAGATATTATTCATAAGATCCATGAAGATAGCTAGTGTATTGGTCAACCAAAAGGCATAACTATGAATTCATAGTGCCCATACCTAGTCTGGAAGGTTGTCTTGAGAATGTCACACTCCCTCACCTTCAATTGGTGATACCCAAATCGAAAATAAATCTTAGATAAGCGACTAGCCCATTGAAGTTGATCAAATAGATCATCAATCCTTGGTGAAGGGTACTTATTCTTTATGGTGACCTTATTAAGTTGTCAGTAATCAATGCACATTCTAAGGGACCAATCCTTCTTCTTCACAAATAGCACTGGTGCACCCCAGGATGATTGGCTAGGCATAATAAAACCTTTCTCCAACTCCTTTAACTCCACCAGGGTCATACAGTGAGGTGGAATGGAAATAGGTTGAATATCAGGAATGAGATCTATGCAAAAATCTATTTCCCTTACGGGAGGAACAATGGGAAGCTCATTAGGAAAGACATCAAAGAACTCATTAACAACTAAAACTGACTCTATAGGAAGGACTTTAGACTCAACATCCCTAACCCTCACAAGATGATAGAGACACCCCTTAGAAATCAACTTTTGAGCTTTAATGTAAGAAATAAACCTATGCTTGACCACTACATCATAACTCTCCCACTTAAGGATTGGTTCATTAGGGAATTTGAATTTGACCCTATCGGTTCTACAATTAATAGAGGCATAGTATCGATGCAACCAATCCATCCCAATAATGACATCAAAATGCACATATCAAACTTAATGAAATCACAAGGTAATATTTTATGCAAAATGATAATGGGATAGTTTCTATAGACCTTTCTAGCAACAATAGATGTGCCAATAAGAGTAGAAACCTCATAAGACTCACACAACAATTTGGGTTCACATGAAACTTTTTGGCAACAAAAAAGGAGTAACAAAAGAAAGAGTGTCTCCTGGGTCTATTAATGCATACATATCAAACTCAAAGACTTTGAACATACCGATGATGACATCGAGCACCTCATCTATCCTTTCCCTCTCTTGAAGAGCATAAAACTCATTGTGCCTTAGGGCACCACCTTGTTGGCCACCTCTCCCGTTAGGAACTGTACTAGCACCTTGTGGATGAATATCCTTGACCTTGTTTAGATTATGAAGGAAATCCATCACCTTATACCCCACTTCGCCACAAGTATAACAAGTATTACTATCCTTGAAGCATGGGCTACTATGACCCTTACCATATTTTGGACACATAGCATTAGGCACCACACCACTATCCCCTTGGACCCTTAGGTTGTCATTAAGTAACCTTATATTAGGAGCATAAGAAGACCCTTGGCCTTAATAAGACCAACCACCTTTGAGACTTTGGAATTTACTATCAAAAAGGGCCTTCTGGCCTCACCACTCCTCCTTTTTCTAAGCTTCTCCTCTTCCAATTATTTGGCATATGTCATTAGGCAGGAAAAATCCATGTCACTTATCAACATAGTGGAATGACACTCCTTATTAACCAAATTGTATACCCCATCACAAATTTGTTCCTTCTAGACCTTGGGTCGGTAACCGATTGTGGAGCATATTTGGAAAGTTGGTTGAACTTGAGGGCATACTCCCCCTCACACTCATAGATCCTTGCTTTAAGTTCATGAACTCCATCATTTTGGCCTCCCGAAGCTCAAGAGGAAAGAACCGGTTTAGAAATGCCACCTTAAACTCTTCCTAAAGGATCACATTAATTTTCCCCTTCTCCGCTTTCCACTAGGTATATCATATTTGAGCCAACCCCTTGAGTTGGTAAGCTGCCAACTCTGCATTCTCCTCCGATCGAACCCCTATAATAGCCAATACTTTGTAAACCTCATCAATAAATTCTTGAGGGTCCTCATCCACTTTAGTCCCATAGAACTCCTGTGGGTTCATCCTAATGAAGTCCCTTACCCTAGATTCCAGAGTAGGAGCATGAGGGGCTTGGGTCCCTTGGTTTATTTGATTAGTCATAGCTTGAGCTAGCATGGCAATAGCAACTCGGAACACTTCATGAGCTGGTTGTTCTTTGATGTACGAGCTCTTCTTTCTCTTTGGATAGGCATGATCTAGCATAGCAAAGAACATTCATTGGGAGGGTGGACATTACCTTAACTTCTATAGCATGACATAGATCAAGAAAAAGGGAAAATTTCCCAAAATGCCTCATAGCCTTTTGCTCATAGTCGTGGTGCACTTCACAACCATGAACAAGACTCTAATTGGAGCAGTGTGTTGGATGCCAAAGACCATTAACAACTTAGTGCTCTGCTACAAAGTTTGTCATGAACCAAACGTAGGACCTAGATATGACACGATGAATCGAGAACATGAAGGGACCCCAAACAAGCCTCTTAGCATATCATTACACATTCTTGATCGCAGAAGAAACTAAATAAAAAACAAGAGAACATAAAATAAGGATAAAGGGGCTAAGGGAGTCTCTCATAGCTTAAAATCATACAAGAGTCAAGAGAGTCAAGCTCAAAGCATCATTACATAACTTGTCCAATAACACCTCTAAACATAAAATTGAGCGAGGGCCAAGACAACTTTCCGAACTCACCCTCATAGTAAAAAGCATACAATAAAAGAAAAGAGTCTTTGCATGACATAAGATCAAAAGATATCATCCTCAGAGTTGAGGACTAACCAAACTTGCTTCAAAGATAGAACTAGCCACATGGAGGAGGAAGATAATGAAGTGGAGCTCTGGTTCCTACATGGTAATATCATGTAGGTATAGAGTATGTGTTACTACATTCGGATGTACTAAGTATGTAAAATGCAATACAACAAGAGATTGGCAACATAACCAAAATGCGTACATATAGGCAATGGATGAACATAGTAATAATATGGCAACCATGAATGATGCTTGTAGTAAAACATGCTTATATAGAATATATTACATGTGTAAGAAGAGACCATTATAACAGAGACCAAGGCCCACCACCCCCTAGGCAAGGCGATTGATATACAAATCCCCCAACATCGTAGTATAAGCCTACCTTCCCTCGAGCGAGGCAATTGAGGTACAAACCCCTTTACATGGTTGCACAGGCCTACTACACCCTAAGCGAGGCAATTGAGGTACATCCACCCCAACATGGTAGTTCAGGCCTACCACCCCTAAACGAGGCATGGTCAATTAGAAACACTATAGATATTATTCATGGAATCAACACATATATACATTTCTTTCATCATCATAAAGTGACTTAGCTCATATGCTATGCATTAGACCTTCAATAACGCAAGATTCCATAACCGAACATTTTATCAAACACTTGGCGAGTGTGTAATGCTAGTACAAAATCATATAATTCAAGAGTGAAATTATGTGAGAAAATACAATTTAAAACCACCTACCAACACTTGGTTATACCCTCATACAAGATACATCAAAAACCCTCTTCAAATCACATAATGGATCATAGATTCATAGATCAAAACATGCTTAAATAGTCACCATTTTATGAAAACCCAACATACTTTATAACCAAATTCATAAGAAGTAAGACCTATAAGTAAATCAACTTAGAAACATGCAATTTATGTAAAAAAAAAAAGAAAAAAAGGAGGCTGAGCACCATGGGTGAAAGGATCCAATGGTTGAAACCCACATACCTCAACTTTGGAGATTTCTTTGTTAAAGATTTGATTGAGAACTTGAAGCTTGAATGAAATCCTTTAGATCCGGATTGAGATTGGGACACTTGAATTTTGGGTGAAATATTTGTCTAAGTGTTAAGATGGTTTTGAGGAATATCTTGAATGACATGAGGTTGAAAAATGACTAAGTATAGGTGCTTTACGCATTGGAAGGCTTAGGACCAAGACACAAATTGGACCGAACAAAAGAAAACTGGCAAAAAAATGTATAGGTCAAAGCCTTGGGCGCGTCACGCTAGGGGCGCGGATCAATTCTAGAAATCAAAAACTTTGGAAAATTAAATTTTGATATGGTTTCTCTATAATCGGCGTTACACTCATTTTTCACTCAATTTTCCCCCCTAATAACGAATATGATATCAGATTTTCGATATCAAGAATGGATATTAAGATATATGGAAATTATGATTATGGGCACTTTTGAGGCACATTTTCAGACACTTGTTGGGTTCGTTTCATCCTTAATCGTAATCCTGTTATTAATAAATACCTCATGTAAAAGCTTTCTCATGCATTAATGAGAGGTGAAAGTAAAGCATGGGTAGATAAGAATCAAGTTTAAATAAAGATAATTAAGTGAAAACATGCATAATCCATAAATATATGAACGTTTAAATCATAATTAAGATTACCCATGCATGATTGCCGAAATCATCAAGTCATGTAATTTAAAATCATGAAAGCCATGCAACCTGAGAGAAAAAACTCAATACATGCTTAAATCATTATTTAAATATGATCCATATCATAATTCTAAAATTTGAAAAACAAATCATTGAAACCCAACTAAGACCATAAGAGTTTAAATTTAATGAAATTAGATAAGTCTAGATTGAGCTGAATAATTGAAAGGAACTAATGGATGAATCGTATATACATAAGGTTAGATTGATGAATTTATAGAGAAGTTAGATTGAAACTTAGAGCCTTGATGAAACTTCGCCTAGAACATTAGAGGAGGAATTAAAGGATGTTTTTAAGAGATTGAATTTGAGATTAGGTGTTTAACGCATGCATGGAATATTATGAAAGGATTAATGATTGATTTAGGAGGGTATCGGGGTCATTAAATATCCTATAAGAGATTAGAGTTAGAGGAAATGACAAAGAAAACCTTACTAATACGGATCTTAAAATGTCACCTAAGACCTTCACGATGAACTTCACAATCCATGAAGTGCACCACGTCAACTGGTGCCATCTGTTGTATAGTTCCTTGGTCAAAATAATGGGAGCCAAGTAAAGGCACCCTCCATGAGCCACACCATGACCTATGGTGTGGGATATGATCTGTGGTGCTCCTTGATGACGTTCAAACATACTTCCTTATAGAAATAAGGACTATCGTTAGTATATTATTTACCCAACTTATAGTTAGGTTGATTTCACAGGGAATAGTTTGAAACAACCCTACTAGTTATTCTATTTCAGTTGTTGGTTCTATTTCTTGAAAACAAATGAACATAGAAAGAAAATTTGGGTGTTTTGAAGAAAATCCTAATTACGAGTACAAGTGCCAATAAAATAAACTAAGGCTTAGATAATTGATAGTTGACTAGGATTGTGGTCCGTAGGACACATAACTAGTAAGCATTTAACATAGGGTATATTGTTCATCATATTGCATGTAAAATCTAGCGAGGTAGATAACCTGTATTTTACCTCTTTGGTCCTTCCTAGAAGCAT
Source organism: Solanum sejunctum (assembly GCA_025642045.1). Lineage (NCBI taxonomy): Eukaryota > Viridiplantae > Streptophyta > Magnoliopsida > Solanales > Solanaceae > Solanum > Solanum sejunctum. Next base: position 9,896,248 of record JAOTQJ010000096.1, on the reverse strand, counting down.
TTCATTCATCTCATCCCGGTCTTAGAATTTTTTCAATACTAACCCTAACTCCGAATTTCAGGAAACTATCACCTCCCAATCTCAAGTTCTTAGATGAAGTTGTCACATTCAAATTTATGTTGTGATATTCTTTTCCTAACCGCTAGCCCACACTTGAGTAAGAAATGAATACGGGAGGACATGAAAACTAATTTAAAACTTCAAACGATAGTAAAATGTGCAACTAAAATTGTCGGAACCTTGCTCACTGTCCTGTCGTGTAATTAGGAACAAATCTAGAAAATAAATTGATGAATCCATGCAAGAGTAGCCTATAAATGTTAGGAATAAGTTTTTCAAAACAAATAATGGAAGTGCTATTTATATTACATAAAACCTAGCCCAAAGTAATTAGGAAAACTAATCCCAATTGGACTAGGAAAACTTAAACACATTTGGACACGTTCCTTTTTCACGGGTCTGACCACTGATCGTGGTTAGTTTCACATCCCTTGAATTTATTCTGTTGTGTCCTCCTGGGCCTAGAAACTGTCCAAAATTTCACGAGAACTTTCATGACTCTTGAAGCTATTCACTAGTCATGGAAGGCTGCCTTGATGAGTGCCTTCACAACTTGGGATTTACCAGTGCATTGGTGCCTTTCATTAACTGTACCCTAACTCATGCTCCTTTTGACAACCATCAAGGCCCTTCCATGGATGGTGTTAAAACTGTCCATACACAGGCTCCTCTTCACAAACACCTTTACAACTTGGGAATATGTAAATGAGTCATAAAAGACATCTTGCACTTTGCCTTCAAATTTCTTACGTCTCCACTGTCTTGGTGGATTTCACGAGCACCTTCATAGCTTGTGGAGTGCACCATAAGTCGTGAAAAGGCTCATGGTGAGGAATTTAATGATGTTCCCGGCAACGGACAGGCAGTTTCACGACTAGTCAAGCACACCACAGGTCACAAAACCCCTCATGGGGTGCTCATTTCTATTTTGTTTTGCCTCAATTGCTCCTGGAACATTCAGACACTGCTTCTCATCAACTTCCTACCATCAAATGATTGTTTAGTGGACACGGGAAGTAGCACCTCCCCAGCACAACATTAACAATGCAGCTTGATCATTTATCCAAGATAGCTTGTGACTTCTCTGTTTTAGCTTTTGTTGCTGCATTGTTGTTATTTTACAGCCTACCACATGACCTCTTGCTTTTCCAAACATGCTCTCAGCCTAATGCAAGTCCATTTCCTCATAAATTAGCTCAACGTCCATGAAATCCATGCAATTCTTGTTTTCCTATAAAACAAATATAAAACACATATTAAACTAACAGGTACACTTAAGAAATCACAATAATTATATATTTTAGGCAGTGTAAAATTCATGTATTCATGGATCAACAACACTCTTAACTTAGAACCCTTGCTTGTCCTCAAGCGATGACCAGAAACTAAACATAACAACACGTAAATACAAGTATTCAACGGGAATCATAATCTCTTTCATCATCACAGAAATGCCCAAAAAGTAAGCTTACAATGCACTTACACCCAAACTAACTCACATAGATCTAGTCAAGCATTATAACACACAGGGTAGCTTACAGTGCACTCACACCGAAACTGACTTTCATAGATCCATTCAAGCATTATACCACACAGGGTTGGCCTAAATAAGCTCAAGAGCAAAGATAAACTAATTAGTTTAGCAACCAGATAGTGAAAGGATAGTGCCCTCACTATAATGAAGTCTCAAACACTATATGTAAATGTAAAACAGAGGCTGGAATGTATACACTCACACTCACCAAAAAGTGTCAATTGACATAGATATACATATGCTTGCGCTAATTTTCACCACCTTGACTCTTGAATGACTTTTTTAGGATCACTTTAAGACTTACGGCCTGTAACATCAGATTGGGCTAGTGTAAGGTACATTAAAGATTAAAGTGACTAATTTGTCCCTCCAAGACACTACTTTGGCTTATCCATCTACTTTTATCCCCCAAACTCTTATGCCCGTATTTACCCTACTTTCATTATTGTTGGGAGTGATTTCCATTTTCAAACGAACTTTCTTAGAGAAATATGGACGATCATTAGTACTCTATTTAACCAACTTTGTGTTTGGGTTGATTCCACAGGGAATCGATTGACATAACTCTACTAGTTATTCTATTTTGGTTATTGGTTCTATTTCCCCAAAACAATTAAATGCAGAAAGTAAAAATGGGGTTCTGAACTAAAGTCTTAACTGTGAGTATTAGTGTAAATAAAACAAACTAATGCTTCGACAGTTTGATGGTTGACTAGGGTTGCTTTCCCCATGATGTATAACTAGTAAGCATTTAACATAGGATATATTATTTGTTATATTGCATGTAAAATCTAGCGACATAGATAACCTCTAGTTCATTTTTCTATCCTACCTAGAAACATGTCATTCATCTCCTTCTGATCTCAAAATGTTTGTAATACTAGACCTCGCTTTGGATATCAGAGAACTATCACCTCCCAGTCTCAGGTTCTTAGGTGAAGCTTCCACCTTTGAATTCCTATAGTGATATTTTTTTCCTAACACTACCCCTCTCCCAGGAAAGCAAGAATACGGGTGAGTTCTTAAAGAATGCACTCATCAAGAAAATCTTTTAACCAAGGAAAATCACAATGCGTACAATACAAGTCCCAATAAAACCCTAAGCTTTGCCTATTTTATTAAAATGTCATGGTTCCCACAACCTTAGTTGTGAGTCTAAACTATCGATCTTGCAAGCATTAAAATAAGAATCATGTTGAAATTCATCGTTAAATTACTTACAAGGAAGAGTAAATCAATCATTAAGGTCACACGAGGAATCCAGAGACGAAAACTTGATTTAAAACTTCAAATGATGGTCAAATGTGCAACTAAAATTGTTGGAACCTTGCTCCCTGTCCAGCCGTGTAGTTTAAGAACAAAATCTGGAAAATAAATTGATTAAGTCAAGCTCCCTATCAAGGCGTCTATATTAGGAACAAAATCTGGAAAATAAAGTGATTGAGTCGTGCAAGAGCATCCCCAAAATGTTGGGAATAAGTTGTTAAAAAAAATAGTTACAGTCCCATTTCTACTACATAAAACCTAGCCTAAAGTAATTAGGAAAACTCTAGTTGGACTAGGAAAAATTAAACACATCTGGACATGTTTTTTTCTTCATGGGACTGACCACAGATCGTGGTCATTTTATTTCCATTGAACCTATTCCGTGCTGTCCTCCTTGGCTTGGAAATTGTCTAAAATTTCACTATCACCTTCATTACTTGTGAAAGTGCTCATGACACATAGAAGGCTGCCTTCGTTTGTGCCTTCACGACTTGGATTTACCAGTGCCTTGGTGCCTTTCATGAAATCCAAGACCTTCTATGGTGCTTCCCTTACTGTTTAAAACTATCGACAGGTAGGCGCCTCTTCACAAACACCTTCATGACTCATGAAGGTGTAAGCGACTCAAGAAAGGTAGCCTTGCACTTTGCCTTGAAATTTCTTGCATCTCCACTATCTTAGTGCCTTTCACGAGCATCTCAACAGATTGTGGGTGCACTACAAGTCATGCAATGGCTCATGGTGAGGCTTTCAATGATATTCCTAGTATCAACAACCTTGACGAGTAGTTTCACGACCAGTCAAGCACAGCACGGGTCGTGAAACCCCTTATGTTGTGCCCCTTTGCTCTTTTTTTTACTTATTTTCCTCAATTTCTCATGGAACATTTAGCTACTTCTTCTCATCAACTTCCCACCATCAAATGAGTTGTACCAATGGACATGCGCAATAGTAACTCCCCAGCAGAACATTAACAAAGCATCTTGATCATTTTTCCAAGATAGCTTGTGACGTATGGGTTTTAGCTTTTGTTACTGCTTTGTTGTTATTTTCCACCCTACTACATGACCCTCATGCTTGTCCAAACATGATCACAGCCTGATGCAAGTCTATTTCCTCAAAAATTAGCTCAACATCCGTTAAATCTATGAGATTCTCAATTTCCTACAAAAGAAACATAAAATGCATATTAAACTAACAAATGCGCTTAAGAACTCACAATAATTCTATGTTTTAGGTTGTATAAAAGTCATCTTTTCATGACTCAACACCCCTCGTGGTGGGAATGCCTTTCAGGCAACCAACCAAAAGTGGCCAAGGACCCTTCCCTAGGAACATTCATGGCCAGTAGTGAGGTCTATAAGATGGGAAATGCTCCTCGGTGGAGAAACTTTTCCAAAAACATTCAAAACTTTTGTTTAACCTCATTAAAGACTTACAAAATTTTGAGTTCTTACATTCAATAATTTGAATTAATTTTTTACATAAACCAAAAAGAGTCAGAGCATGTTGAAGGTCGGCAATTGGTGTACACTTATCGCATCATCGAGTATATTTGATGAGTCCACTTTTATAATATTTTAAAGAAAGATTGGTACTTGAGATTATTGGAAGATTTGGTATAATAAATGCATCTTCAGTGCATCGCAAAGATGTTAGCTGATGGTTGCCTAGCCTGTCATTTGGTGCCTAAAAATCCCTTGAACTCCTATAGGTGTCTGTAAATTTGTGCATATTCAATGCATCACCAAATTTTTTCGGCTAGGTAAGTCAAGCCATAACCTACTCAACTCACCTGGTTGCCTCACTTGGAGAAAAAGACCCTTCTTATTCTTTTTTGTTTTTACCTTTAATTGTGTCACACTTAGATGATTTTAGCTTCTAAGAACTTCTCACCGTTGTTGTTTGCATCAATTATCTTTGATTTTAGTGCCTACTTCAGTCTTTTCTCCTACATCTCATCCTCAAATGAATGTTCTTGCCCCTTACTTTTAGTTTTGTTTGCCTAAACTTGTTTTCTAGAGGAATTGATACTTGTTTAGTTATAGAATTGTTATGAAATGAGTGGTATCATTTTTTAGGGCCTTGGGTAACCTTTATTTTAGGAGAATTTAATGGGCCTCAGAGTTTTGGTATAATTGAAGGAATAATATGGAAATTCAATTGCATTAATACTTTACTTCTATGTCAAATGAAAACTTGATAAATAGCAATGTTAGCAATTTTAAACTCTTGAATCTAATTCTCGAATGCCTACTATTGAACTCTGAGCTCTGTGGATTAAAATTGCGTGTGTTGTAGAGATGTTGAACCCATTGTATTAATACCAAGATTGTTGCTTCATGGGTGCTTATTATGAACTTCTATATTGCTAAATTTTATGAGAATCATTTGTGAGTCTAGTTTATATTTTAAAATGCATGTATTCTAGAATATCACTCTTGGATGAGCTGTCGAATAAAGATTTTATGTTGATGGGTAGTAGTGTGATTGATGGATTGTGTGAGGGTGAAGTCTAAGTAATTCATTCCTAGTTGAATGACTTAAACTTACCTGATGATAGAGTGTGTGATGACTTTCTTAAGGATTAAGTGTTCATTTTGTTAGATTCTTAAGGCTTACGAGAAGTCTAACTGCCCTAAGACTTCTATTGGCATTGAATAATAAGGAATGTATGTTGAGTTGATAATTGGAACCCCCGTGGATTACTTGGTCATGTCTTTAAATTTGAATTTTGGTGTTGTAAAGTGTTACTCATCTTTAAGTGGTCAACTTTAGCTTGCCAAAGTGATTTGACCCATAGACGACTTGAGTTCTGATAGCCTAAATTTTCACTGTTGTGTGAAATTGCCTCTTTAACATTCGGTATTGGCAAGTTGGCTCGCCAAAATAATTATGTGATTAACCAAATGGACCACTCCATCTTAAATTGTGATAGGAATTTGGAAAAAAAAAATTCTAGCACTTTACACAATGGTCATTTAGCTCAGTGAACATATTCAGCAATTTACCAAACCGCTTTGATGGTCTGAATAACTATCACCCATAGTGACATTTCAAGTCATTCTCTTAGTTTTCATTGACACATACCCTTCACTCACACATTTTTTTATGGTGTTTACAGGATTCTTAAGCATATTTGTAGAAAGATAGACATGAGGAATAAGGGATTCATTCTATATAATGGTTCGCAATAATGTCAACCTGTAAATCCCCAAACAAAGCCTCTATGTAAAGGAAAGAAAAAGATAGCAACTCAAGATAATTGTGATAATGATGGTTTACTTGATACATAGTCGACCAATTCAAGGAGTAATGATGAGGGGTCTGAAATCGTCCATGCCCTAGCTGCAATTAAACCACAAACAAAATGTTGATGCACAGAAGAGCACACTTAAATGGCTTATGATCCACTTGATGTCTAGTCATAGGTTATGTGAAGTGTTAATGCACCCTCGTTTGAATTAGTTGAAAGTTACTGGGTTGAGAACAATTTAGGAAGACAAATTCCTCTTATCTATAGATGCAGTTGTGGATAGTTACCCCAAGGTATAGGAAGCACTCAAATTCTATGACTTCCAATTTTTTAATTGCCTTTGGGATTTATATATTCCATGATGGATTTGTGAGTTCAATCACACCTATGTGTTGTTAGTTCCAAAAAGTAGGGGTATAGTGAGGGTTATTCACGAACCAATTGATGCAGTTGAGGTTTGTAGAAACTAGTCATATGTGGAATAACTGAGACTAATGAATATTTTCATTGTACAGTTTAGGACTGCAACAATTTGACAAATAAAATTAAGAATAGTACTTTTAATGACTCAAAGATATGGTTAGCCCGATGTTGAGTGGTGTAGCACCTGTGTGGCTTTTAAAGAGGGTACAAATTGAGAAGGAGTTAAATGTCCCCTCCCATTACTTGTTTTGGTTTATATGAAGTAACTTGAAGCCATCTCAAAATAAACAAGTCCTTAGGCATCTGAAGGTTACTGGTTAGGTTGAATTATGGATAGGAGGCATTGGAATTTAGGTTCCATTATTTCCCTAGAGATATTGATGACGGCAAAGCAGCAACAGACCTCCTTGCCATTTTTGGTATTGATAATGACCCATTGTCATAGAGCAAATGTATCCTTTTACAAAAAGATTATTGTTGAGAACACTCTGTCATCTACCATAGACATCCACCATAGTGAGATTGAGAATAGATGAGATAAAAAGGAAGATAAAAAGAAAGCACTAGTTGATTCATAATCCGTAGCTGAAGTTATGTGTTTAGAGGCGAGGACTTGTTGTATGCATATGTTTCAGTGACACTATTTAGCTTTATGCCTACTCCTTCTCCTACATCTACATAAGTTCCTATATGAAATCTTACTCATAGTTCTTGGCTCGAGTTGACTCAAGTTTTCATCCTTCACATGGTTTCACATTCCAAATTAGTAAATGTCCATTCGACTAGGGTCGAGGATACTATCCTTAGGATAATTGATTTGGCCTTCAAGGCTGCATTTGACCCTCTTCAGAAGGTCATAGATTCCAAATTAATCTACTTAAGGAGTTCGGGTTTCAGTTTGACCAATTGACAACATGAGTTGAGAATGTTGAGAAAAACATTAGTGCTTTAGATGATGTGATGGATACTAAGACTAAGATTGTTGGTTTGAGATAGGATATGGATACCTTAAAGTCCATGGATAGTAAGTCACTTTAGGGACTATTGAGGTACCTTCTATTAGTGTCGGTGTAGCTATAGGGCTCTCAGGAGTAGGTTTGATAGATCCTATTCATGAGGTGATGATCCCTG
>JAOTQJ010000096.1:9872886-9888478 GCA_025642045.1 Solanum sejunctum | reverse complement strand
AACCCCTGAGTCTCAAACTCCTATCCCTCCATCACCTGCACCTTCAGGTCAACTAGCTTGTAAGAACCCATACTTCAAAATTTAGAATCGAGGCTTGAAATTTTGTTTTTGTGATTGTTGGCCAAGGGTGCTAACAAAGATACCCTTCACAAATAGTAGGTCCATACAATTGTCCCTAAAAAGGGCTATGGTAGGTGCTAATTGAGATTTGCAGGCTTCCCTCAAGGGGTTGCACACCACAAGATCCTCCATGGGATTTGGTGCTTACCATTCCTCTTGAAGGGACTCAAGAATGGGTCCCTTAGCTTGTTTGGTTGCTGCCGAGTATAAGGAGTATACCACAAGACCCTCCATGGGTCATGGATACTCCATGACTTGTGGAGTGGCTTATGGTAGGTGCACTATCTAGGTCCGAGTTCCCTTATTATTTTACGAAGCACACTACGAGTTCTGGTAACCATTATCGCTTGTGGAGGGTATCTTGAAACTGCACCATCCATTTTTTCAAGAGTGTCTCTACAAGGGTATTTAGGTCTTTTTTCCTAATTTTTTAACTTCTTTTGTATGTTTTTAGACTACAATACCCTCTTAATGTTATCCTAACCTATCCAAAGTCTTTCAATCTCTCCTAAAACACTTAGAATAGAAATAACTCCCAAGTCTTCACTCAATCTCAAGTGTAGAATTCATAGAAGAACCCTCAAATTTCAAGTCAAATTCATATTAAGCTCTTTAATTGTCCTTAAGGTATGTAAGATTTATCCATTGGTACCTTTCACCCATGGAGCTTAACCTATTTTCCTTGGTAGTTTATCTATTTTCAAGTATGATAAAATTAGGTTTCCATGACTTTCATTTCAAATGTCAAGATTATGACATGCATTACTTTTATGTGATCAAATATACATGAATCACAGTAAAATGCATTATACGAGTTCTATGGGATTTCTCAATTATGCTATGATGACTATGCGAACCATGCATAGGTAACTTCAATTATAATTCAAATGATCCTCAACTCAATGATTATACATGTCTGTACTCAATTATCATAATTTTAAACTTGTTGAACATAAGCCCATACTTTACTTGTATGTTTCATCACATGATCGTTCATTTATAAGATTTTTAAATGTACTTATGATTATGAATAGGGTATTAAGGACCATTAGGTTGATATGGGGTCTTGATAGGCAGATTCAGGATTTCAAAAGGAGACCTAGGAACCTAGAATGCTTTTAATAGGGGATTTAAGACCTTGAGGCTGACCCAGGGTACCTACAAAGAGATTCAAGATTTTGAAAGAAGACCTAGCACCCTAGTAGGAGATTTAGCATCTTTAGGTTAATTAAAGGTCCCAATGTGGAGACAAAAGATTCCGAAAGATGACCTAGGACCCCAGTATGAATGAGCTATTCTTGTTCATGATAGTTTAAACTATGAGCCATGATCAAGTTTGAGATTATTCATGTATCTGTGAATTATGATGACTTATGATATTTTATGACAAGTATGCCTATATGCATATATTATTTATTCCATTGGATATTGACTTAGCACCAAAAATACCTTGGTAGATGTATTTGTCCTTTAACTATGTTCCACTATTAGAATGATGATTTTCCTAATAAGGGGTGCTAGAGATTCCATAAATCTTATGATATGACATATAGAGTCCTGACATGTCAAGTAGGCTCTTCTTTTCTTGATGTAGGGGAAACATTAGGATTCCATATTATAGTTATCATAGTCCTATTTTCAGTTACGACGACATTCCCACATATGTTTACGTACTATGATATCATGCATCATGACTCATATAGCATATTGGTGTGATGATTTCATTCGCTACTTTGATTTTATATATATATATATGCCCTTACTGATATATCATTTTTTTATAGTCATGATATTATTTATTAATATTGTATGGCATTCTTTCATTCATAGATTCAGACGTACTAATGTATACTTTATGCCTACATTATATCACAATGTAGGTGTAGGTGACCATCCTCTTCCTCATCCTCTGGCTAGATCCAGATTGCTTTCAGAGTCAGATTAGATGAGTCCTTATGCTTTAGGGAAGAAACCTTTTTTCATCTACCTCATATGTTATGTTGAGACTGTCTTTTATTTTTTTAAGGGTGAGCTTAGGAGATGTCCCAGCATATGCCTAGTTTATGGATTAGAGGCTTGTTTGACATGAGGTGTTACTCATTGACTTTTACCTTTTATAACTTTCATGCTTCAGGTTATGATTATGTTTGGCTTCATCTTATATTACTCTCTTCTTATTTCATAGGATGTGTATGATTTTCTCAGAAGGCAAGTTTGGGGTTCCCTCGGGGATCTTATTTCCATGTTACACCTAAACCTATCTAGGGTGTGACAAACTTGGTATCAAAGCTCAAGGTTTTAAAGTGTCCTAGTGAGTCCAACATATCGTGTCAACTAGAGTCTCATTCATGGGTGTGAGGCATATCATATCTATGGATAGAAGGTATGATATCTTTTAGGAAATATTTCATGTCTTTCATGATTCATTTAATGACATAGAATATACCCCAAGGCTTCCTAATGTTAATTATTGTTCTTTTCATTTTTCAAAAATTGCCTCCAAGAAGAGTGCCTCAGCCAAGAGAATTTTGTGCTAATAAGGACCAAGCTCCTCATCCCCTTTTTGGAAAGGAAGTCCTCAATGCTGAACTCTAGACCACTGTTGCTATGTTGGCTCGGGCTATAACAACCTTGGATAATCAAGGTGTAATTGCTCTACCTCCTCATGTTCCTAGCCCAATAGCTAGGGTAAGGGATTTTTCTTTGATGGATCCTCCTAACTTGCATGGTTCGAAGATAGATGAGGATGGACAAAAACTCATTCATGAGGTGTACAAGGCATAGGCCATAAGTGATGTGCCTTTGGAGGAAAAAGCAGAATTCACCACTTATCAACTTAAGAGAGTAGTCTATGTTTGTGTAACTTAATGGGTGTTCGAGAGGGTGGATAAAGGTCCGATTGGTTGGGAAAAATTCAAGCTTGTATTCCTAGATCATTTTTCCCACTTAAGATAAGGGTAGCAAAACTGATTGAATTTATCAATCTCAAACAAGGGATATGAGTGTGAGGTAGTATGTCCTAAAGTCCACTAAGCATGCTCCATCCTTGGTTGCTAATCAATATGCAAGAATAAACAAGTTCATTTCAGGAATGTAGGATTTTGTTATCAAAGAATGTTGGACTGTTATGCTTGTGAAGGAGATGGACATCTCTTGGCTCATGACTTATGTTGAGCAAATTGAAGTTGAAAAATTTAAGGAGAAGAGGGTGAGAGAGTCCAAGAGGGCTCAGTTTGAAGGTGGTTTTCCTAATGCTAGGTCATGAGGTAAAAATTATCATCTCAACAAGGACAAGGATCATTTCAGGCCCCGAGTTAAAGGTCTAAAAATGATAGGGTGTTATATCCAAGGATTAAAGGTAGCAGTGTACAAGGCTTTCTTAGGTGTGGAACTTGTGGGAAGAACCATGTAGGGAGGTGTTTGGAAGGTAATGTTATTGGCTTATTGTTATAGATGCAGTAAAATAGGCCACAAACTGTCTGAGTGTCCAAATGCAACATGTAAAGGTCAAGAAGGTCATCCACAAGGAAAGTTTGCCCCAGTTGGTCAAGGGAAATAGAGGGTTAAACATGGTGGTGCTTAATGGAACAACAATTTTTATGCCCAGATAAGAGTTGGAAGTAACTCCTAATATAGTTACCAATATGTTAAAGGTTTTTAACTTTAATATATGCATTGCTTGATCTGGGTGCAAATTTATCCTTCGTCATTCCTTAATACTATGTTTTCAATGTGTCCTGAAATATTATTGGAGCCTTCCTTAGTCTATACTCTCATGGATGAGTTAGTTGTAGCGCAAACACTCTATCGAAGTTGTCATATGTTAGTGTTGTATAAATTATTCCTTGTGACCTTGTTGAGCTTGAGATGGTTGATTTCAATGTTATTCTTTGGGTATATTGGTTGTATGCTTCTTACGCCTCTTGAGACTATATGACCCATGAGGTCAACTTCTAATTCCTGAGTGAGATAGTTTTTTAATAGGTAGGTAGTGACTCAACTTTCAAAGTTCGCTCTTACCTAAGGCTCCGAATCTAATTTATAAGGGGTATATTTATCATATAGTAAGAGTTAAGGATATCAGTTCCAAGTCTCCTAACATATGTCAGTTCCTAGGGTGAATAAATTTGTTGATCTCTTTCCCTAAGATTTGCCCAGTATTCCTATTTATAGTTCTAACATGCTTCAGAACCATGAATAAGGCTCTACTTTATGTGGTGTGTTGGATTCCCAAGGACCATTTACAAACCTAGTGCTTTGATACCAGGGTTTGTCATAACCTAAGCCTATGGCATGAACGTGAAACTGTGAATGGAGAACCCAAAGGAAACCCAAACAAGCCTCTTAAACATGCATACCGCATCTTTGGTTGAAGAAACAAAAATTAAAGCAAATAATATATAATTGCTAGGGGAAACAGGACTTTTGACTCGAGTTATGGGGATGTTATAGGGAAGAATATTAGCATGGATCATACAGAAAATAAAGTCTAAGGGGTAGGTAAGTATGACTCAGGTGTCATGACCCAAGCCTATGGCCTAGATGTGACACAGTGAAGGAGAAACCCAAAGGGACCCCAATCAAGCCTCTTAACATATCATTATATATCGTTAGTCGTGAAAGCAATAAAACAACAATAAGAGATAGTAAAGAGGGGCCAAGACAAGAAACTAGGCTCACCTTTGTAATCAAATCATACAATAAAGTAAAGAAAGTCTATACATAGCATAAATCAAGAGAAGTATGTCCTCGAAGTTGAGGACTCACCAACTTGCATTGAGAGATATCATACTAGACATGTTGAGGAGGAGGAGGATCAAGTGGGTCTCCAGTTCTTAAATAGTAACATCATGTAGGCATAGAACATGTGTTAGTACATTTGAATGTACTAAATATATAGGATGCAATGCAATAATAGATAGGAAACATAGTCAAATGCATAATTGGGTAATAGATGAACATATAACAATATGAAATGCATGAATGATAATTGAAGTAAGCATGCTTATATATAGAACATATTAAATGTGTACAAATAGACCATCATCATAGACCAAGCAACTTAGTACTTGGATCTAAGGTAGATAACCCCTTAGAAGTGATTGAGAAATCAACCCCTCAATTGGTTGATGGACATGGCCACCCTCTATCAGAAGTGATTGAGTTATCAACCCCTCAATTGGTTGATGGCCTAATACCCCCATCTGAGGCGATTAAGGTATCAACCACTCAATTCACTAATGGACATGACCACCCTCTGCCAAAAGTGATTGAGGTATCAACCCCTCAATTTGTTGATGGCTTACCACACCCTTCCGAGATGATTGAGGCATCACTCCTCAATTGGCTATGGTCCACTCACGACACTATAGATGCTTTTCATGAAACCAACACATTAATATCATTTTTCCATCATTATGAAGTCTCTTAACTCATATGCCAAGCATTAGGCCTTCGACAACTCAATATATATTAACTGGATACTTCATCAAACACTTCGTATTTGAGCAATGCTAATGTAAAACCATGCAATTCAAGAGTGAAATCATGCAAGTAAATTTAATGTAAAACTACTCACCAATACTTGGTGATACCCTCATGCAATATACATCAAAACCCTTCATCAAATCTCAAGATAGATCTACGATTCATAGCTCAAAACATGCATAAAAAGTCAAACTTCTACAAAACCCCAACATAGTTCATAGTCAAGTTCATAATAGATAACTCATAAGTAAAATCAACTTAGAAACATGTAATTTAGGTAAAAAGCAAGCTTGTGCACTATGGGTGAATGTAACCAATAGTTGAAACCCACATACGTTAACTTTGGAGAATTACTTGATGAAGATTGGAAATGAAGACTTGAAGCTTGAATGAAATCCTTAAGATCTACATGAGTTTTGGCACTTGAATTTTGTGGTGAAATATTTTTCTAAGTGTTTGAGAGAGTATCGGGGAATGTCCTATATGATATGAAGGCAAAATATGGCTAAGTATAGGTGTTTCCGAGCATGGGAAGACTTAGGTTCGAGACCCAAAATCCTCAAACTGAATAAGAAAATTGTCCACAAAATTACACCGAGACGCACCCTTGGTGCGTCGCGCCTTGGGCAAGGAAACCTCTCTGGAAATCGCATTTAGCGATTTTTAAATATTGATATGGCTGCTCTAAAATCAGGGTTAGACCTATTTCCCAATAATTTTTCCCTCTGATCATGAATAGAAAGTTTAATTTTTAGTATCACACATGGATTTTGAAATATATAGAAATTACGAATCTGGCCACTTTCGGGGCACATTTTCGAGCACTTCTTGGGGTCGTTTCAATATTTTTCCCATTGGGAACATTTGTCCCTAAATGTAAAAGAAGTAAGAAGAGTAATCATGAAGAAATCAGTCCCAACAAGAATGCAATAATGCACTTAAACACCATTTTCAAAAATCTCAACATAAATGTAAAAATCATGATGAATTTGTCAACATAAATATGAACGCATACATATGACATATAGGGCTGATACATGAGACATGAAATCACATAGAAGACATAGAATTAGTACCTTAGGCTTGAGTAAAAATAAAAGAGATAGGGATATCACTTTTACATGTGCCCTCAGCCACCCGTGTAGCACTTTCAACTTATTGATTCCTCCAGAGGACCTTAACGGATGCAACATCCTTGTTTCTCCACCTCTTCACTTGTCTATCCAAGATCTCTAGTGGAGCTTCTTCATAAGTCAAGTTGTCTTCAACAACACCCACAACATCGAATAGGACACATTCGGGTTACCCACATATTTCCTCGACATGGATACATGAAATACCAGATAAACCAAGTCTATTTCACTAGGCAACTCCAACTCATAAGCCACCTTTCTAATCCTCCTCAACACCCTATAAGGACCCATAAATCTTGGACTCAATTTACCCTTCTTACCAAAATGAATCACACCGTTCATGGGTGACACCTTCGAATAGACCCAATCACCAACTTTAAATTCAAGCTCTCTTATCCTCACATCGGCATAGGACTTTTGACAACTTTAGACTGTTTTCAACCTTCTTATAATCAACTTTACCTTCTACATAGCCTCCATAACCAGATCCGGACTCAACAATGTCACTTCTCCCACTTCAAACCACCTAACTGGTGATTTACAATGCCTATCATGGAGGACCTCAAGTGGAGCCATACCAATACTAGAATGGTAGCCATTGGTATAAGCAAACTCATCCAAAGGAAGATGATCATCCTAACTACCCTTAAACTCTAAAATACAAGCTCTAAGTATATCCTCAGGAGTTTGGATAGTTCTTTTGGCTTAGCCATCCATTTGAGGGTGGAAGGTCGTAGTAAACTTTACCTTGGTACCAAAACCTCGTTGAAAGGACCTCCAAAAGTATGAAGTGAATTAAGCACCATGATGCGATATGATAGACAAGGGCACCCCATGCAATCTCATAACTCATGTATGTACTTTAGCCCTATAAGTAGTCTTAACTGATAGAAAATGAATTAAGTTTGTCAATCTATCAACCACAACCCAAATAGAATCAAAACCCTTCCTAGTCTTAGGCAACCTAACCACAAAATTCATGTTAATTTCATCTGACTTACAAGTAGGAATCTTTTATATCTTCAGTTAGGTCACCCGGCCTTTGATGTTCGGCCTTGACTTATTGGTAACTATGACAACTAGATACAAATTTGGCAATGTCTTTCTTCATACCACCCTACCAATACACTTCCCTCAAATCCCTACACATCATTATAGAATCAGGGTAAATAATATAGAAAGAATTATGAGCCTCATCAAGAATATTCTCTCTCAAGTAATCAACACAATGCACGCACAACCTACCTTGGTACCTAAGGGCACCATCTCCCCCTTGGGAGAAAACCTCCACCTTTCCATCTCACATCAAAGCCTTCAATTCTAATAAGGAGGGATCAAGATCTTGCTTTGCTTTTACCTCATCATCCAAGGAAGATTTTGAACCATTAACAACCACAATACCACCATTATCAACCTCTTCCAACCTAACCTCCAATCCAGCCAATCAATGAACCTCCCTAGCCACCTCTTTGACCTCATCATAAACATGAGCTAGGCTACCCATAGATACCCTCCTCAAAGCATCCTCCACAATATTAGCCTTACTGGGATGATAATGGACATTCATATCATAATGCTTAAGAAGTTTGAACCACCTTCTTTATTTTAAGTTGAGATCTTTTTGAGTGAACACATATTTGAGACTCTTATGATCAGTAAACACATCAACATGTACCCTATACAAATAATGATGCCAAATTTTCAAAGTAAAAACCATGGTGGCCAATTCAAGATCATGAATAGGATAATTCTTTTCATGCACTTTGAGTTGCCTAAAATCATAGGCTATAACCATTTTGCATCAAAACACAACCCCAACTAATATGGGAGGCATCATAATACATAACAAACCCTTCCAACCCTTTTGGTAGAGACAAGCTTATCCTTCACGTTTTGGAAACTTTTTTCACACTTATCGGTCTACACAAACTTAGCCATCTTTTGAGTCAACTTAGGCATGGCGGAAGCAATAGAAGAGAACACATTCACAAATCTCCGATAGTAACCCCCTAAGCCCAAGAAGCTTCTAATGTCCAATGGAGTCAATGTTCTAGGCCAATTTCTAATCATATTAGTCTTTTTTAGGATCAACCTTAATACCATCCCCTAACACCACATGACCTAGAAAGTAACCTCTTTCAACCAAAATTCATACTTCTCCTATTTAGCATACAACTTCTCTTCCCTCAATCTTTGTAGCACTACCCTTAAATGACTTACATGCTCCTCCTTACTATAAGTATAGATCAAAATATCATTAATAAAAACCACTACATAAAAATCAAGGTATGGTTTAAAGACCCTATGTATAAGATCCATAAAAATAGCTGGTGCACTAGTCAACCCAAAAGACATAACCACAAATTCATAATGTACATACTTAGTCTGGAAAGATGTCTTGGGAATGTCATACTCCCTTACCTTCACTTGATGATACTTTGATGAAAGATCAATCTTAAAGAAGTGACTAGCCCGATGAATTTGGTCAAGCAAATCATCAATTCTTGGGAAAGGGTACTTATTGTTGATGCTAACCCAATTAAGTTATTGGTAGTCAATGCACATTCTAAGAGACTCAACCTTCTTTTTCACAAGCAACACTGGTACACCCCTAGTTAATTGTTTAGGCCTAATAAAACCCTTCTCCAACAAATCCCTCAATTGCTTCTTCAACTACTTTAACTCCATTGAGGCCATACGACAAAAGGGAATAGAAATGGGTTGCCTATTGGGAAGAAGGTTTATATCAAAGTCTATTTCCCTTTTAGGAGGAATACCGAGAAGCTCATTTGGAAAAAATCAAGAAACTCACTCACCACCAAAACCAACTCTATAGGAAGGACTTTGGACTCCAAATCCCTAACTCTCACAAGATGATAAAGACACCCCTTAGAGAGCAACTTTTGGGCTTTAAAATGCAAGAGATAAACCTACCCTTGACCACCACATCATGACTCTCCTACTCAAGGATGGGTTCATTAGGATATTGGAATTTTACCCTATGGGTTTTGTAATCAATAGAGGCATAATATGCATGCAACAAATCCATCCCAAGAATAACATCAAAATCAACCATATCCAACTCAATAAGATCACAAGGCAATGTTTTATGCAAGATACAAATAAGACAATTTCTATAGACCTTTCTAGCAATAATAGATGCACCAATGGTAATCGACACCTCATAAGACTCACAGAGGAGTAACAAAAAAAAGAGTGGCACCCAGGTATATCAATGCACACATTAAAATCAAAGACTTTTAAGATACCAGTGATGACATCGGGCACCTCATCAACCCCTTGTCTCCCTTGGAGAGCATAAAACCAATTATACCTTAGGATACCACCTTCTTGGCATCCTCTACCCAATAGAACTGCATTAACACCCCGGGCTTGAGGATGAGCATCCATAACCTTATTGTGATTTTGTAGACAAACAATCATCATGTGGCCTACCTCCCCACAACCAAAACAAGCATTGGTATACCTTAAGCATGGGCCACCATGGCCCCTACCACACTTTGTACACATGGGTCTAGGCATCATACCTCTACTCTCTTGGGGCCTTGGGTAGTCATTGGCAAATCTCTCACTAGAAGCATAAAAGACCCTTTGCCTTGGTGAAATTGACCAAAATTAGGAGTTTGGAACTTACAGTCAAAACAGGCCATCTTAGCCTCATTGCTCATCCTCTTTATCAATTTCTCCCCCTCCAATTATTCGGCATAAGTTATCAAGCGAGACAAATCCATATCACTAATCAACATGGTTGTATGACATTCTTCACTCACCAAGTCCGATACACCCATCACAAACTTATTCATTCTAGACATCGAGTCAGCAACTAAGTGTGGAGCATATTTAGAGAGTTGGTTGAACTTGAAGGCATACTCCCTCACACTTATAGTCCCTTGCTTTAAATTTATGATTTCCATCATTTTGGCCTCCTTACCTCAAGAGGAAAGAACTGATTGAGGAAGGTCGCATTAAACTCCTCCCATAGAATCACATTGTTGTTCCCCTTCTCCTACTTCCATTAAGTATACCATATTTGAGCCACGCCCTTGCATTTTTAAGTCGCCAACTCCGCCTTCTGTTTTAACCTCACATCTATAATGGACAATACCTTATATACCTCACCAATAAATTCTTTGGAGTCCTTATCCACTATAGACCCATGGAACCACAGTGGATTCATCCTTATAAAGTCCCTTACAAAAGATGTCGGAGTAGGAGCATGAGGCACTTGTTCCCCTTGATTGACTTGATTAGCTACAACTTAAGCTAGCAAAGTGAGAGCATCCTGGAGCTTACCATGAGTCTGTTGTTCCTCAAGTGTGCATGCTCTTCTTCCTCTTGTGTTCTGTATGAGGCGCAAAGAACAATTATTGTGGGTGTGTAGATCCTTACCTTAGCTTCTATAGCATTTCATAGAGTAAGAAGAAGGGAAACAATTCCTAAAATATTTCATAGCTTCTTATCATAGTTGTGGTGCACAACACAACCATGAATAAGACTCTAATCAACATGGTGTGTTGGATGTCGAGGATCATTAACAACCTAGTGCTCTAATACCAAGTTTATCACGATCCAAGCCTAGGGCCTAGACGTGACATAATGAAGGGGGAACCCAAAGGGACCCCAATGAATCCTCTTAACATATCATTATCCATTTTTGGTTGTGAAAGCAATAAAACAAAAATAACATATAGTAAATAAAGGATACAGGGCTAAGGGACATCTTTTATATCACTAAACATCAAAGTGTCAAAAGGAATCAAGCTTATAGCATCATTACATAACTTGTCCAATAACACCTCTAAACATAGAACTTAGCGGGGGCCAAGACTGGCAATTGGGCTCACCCTCATAGGCAAAGCATACAATAAAGAAAATAGAGTCTATACATAACATAAATCAAGAGAAGTATGTCCTTAAAGTTGAGGACTCACCAACTTGAATTGAGAGATATCACACTAGCCAGTTAGAGGAGGAGGAGGAGGATCAAGTGGGTCTCCAGTTCCTACATGGTAATATCATGTAGCCATAGAGTATGCGTTAGTATGTTTGAACATACTAGGTATATAAGATGCAATGCAACAATAGATAGGCAATACAGTCAAAATGCATAATTAGGAAATGGATGAACATATAATAATATGGGATACATTAATGATACTTGAAGTAAACATGCTTATATATATAACATATAACATGTGTAGGAATAAACCATCATCATAGATCAAGAAACTTAGTACTTAGAATCTAAGGTAGACCATCCCTTAGAAGTGATTGAGGAATCAACTCCTCAATTGATTGATGAACATGACCACCTTTCATCGAAAGTGATTGAAGTATCAACCCATAAATTGGTTTATGGCTTACCTCCCACATCCGAGGAGATTAAGGTACCAACCCCTTAATTCTTTGACAAATATGACCACCCTCCACCAAAAGTGATTAAAGTATCAACCTCTTAATTGGTTGATGGTTTACCACCCCCATCCAATGTGATTAAGGCATTACCCCTCAATTGGCTATGGTCAACTCACAACACTATAGATGCTTTTCATGAAATCAACACATAAATATCTTACTTTCATCATCATGAAGTCACTCAAGTCATATGCCAAGAATTAGGCCTTCAACAACTCAAGATACATTAACCGGATATTTCATCAAACATTTAGTAGGTGTACAATTCTAGCGTAAGACTATGCAATTCAAGAGTGAAATCATGCAAGTAAATTTAATGTAAAACTACCCACCAACACTTGGTAATACCCTCATGCAGTATACATCAAAACCCTTTATTAAATCTGTAGATAGATTTGAGATTCATAGCTCAAAACATGCATAATAGTCACACTTTTACAAAACTCTGACATAGTTCACACTCAAGTTCATAATAGAAGACCCATAAGTAAAATCAACTTAGAAATATGTAATTTAGGTAAAAAGGAAGCTTGGTCACCTTGGGTGAAAGGACTAATGGTTGAAACCCACATACCTTAACTTTGGAGAATTACTTGATGAAGATTGGAAATGGAGACTTAAAGTTTGAGTCAAATCATTAAGATCCAGATGAGTTTTGGCACTTGAATTTTGGGGTGAGATATTTGTCTTAAGTGTTTGAGAGAGTATTATGGAATGTCTCGTATGATATGAAGGTGAAATATGGCTAAGTATAGGTATTCTCAATCATAGACAGACTTAGGCCCAACACCTAAAAGCCTTGGATCGAACAAGAAAACTGGCTAAAAAATTACACTAGAGGCGCGCCCTTGGTGCGTCACGCCTTCGGTGCGAAAATTCTCTGGAACTTTTGATACTATTGCTATAAAATAAGTGTTAGACTCATTTTTAACACAATTTTGCCCCCCAATCAAGAACATAAAGTCAGAGTTTTGATATCACGCACAAAAAATTTGAGATATATGGAAATTACAAATCCAGGCACATTTTTGGGCGCTTTTGGGGTCGTTTCATCAAGCTATGAGGGTAATTAGGGGCTTAGGTATTCCACCTTATCCATACAACAAGAATTCAACACAGATGAGGGAATAAGGGATTAAGGGAAAGCCTTCATTAATACATAACATAAATATAATAAAAGTCGAGCTCATCGCATACACATATAAATATCTAGCAACACGTCTAATATGAATGGAATGGGGGCCAAGACATCTCTTAGGTTCACCCTCAAAAGATAATATCCATAAAAATACAAGTCTAAATAAGATAAGAAAATAAATGTCTATTGTCCTAGAAGTGTAGGACTCACCCAAAAAGATCTTTAATCGAATCGTCTATCCACATGGAGGAGGGTGGATAGAAGCTTTGGTCCTTATATGGTTAGATCATGTAGGCAAAAAGTATGTGTTAGTACTTGAAATGTACTAAGTATGAAGGGTGCAATGCGACGAAGAACATAAACCATAATTAATGAATATGCATAATCATAATCAATGGGAATAAGATCAATATGTCATAGATGCTCAATGTCATAGCCAAAATATGCATAAGGAATCATTAAATCACATAACATATCATACGTGTATTGGAAGGGAACATAACCAACAAATAAGACCAGTGAGCTACTACTGGGAATCCTAATGTTCACTCTGCATTGGACTAGGAGTGATCTAATTTTCTAAGGTAAACAAACACTTACCTTATGGGAACTCCCCTATTTCGAAAAGTGTTTCATTAATAACTTATGAGAACACCACCCTTTTTGGATAAATTATGATAAAAACCTTACAGGAACACCACCCATTTCAATACTTGAATAACATGTGACGTACAAGAACACCAGCCTTTATGGTTAATCATGTAACATTAGATATATGGATCTATTAGCTAATTCACAAATCTATAGTGGCAACATAGTTATGGGACAATGGTTATCTACCAACGTCTTCTTGGTGCTAGGTCATAACCCCAAGGAATACGCAAATTATACTTATAGACATGCTATTTAAAGCATCATAATATTATAACGATATCATAGAGTAGCTCATCAAAACCAAAGCTTCATAACATCAAAATACGACTCCTTAACTTTCATAATTTTTCACAACATTCTCATATCTCATAGCATGCATAATAGCCCCTTTTAAAATTATATCATTCGTAGTTTGCATAACATTCCATAAGGCCCTAAACATCATAGAAACTTGGCATACATCTTTAGTCAAATCATGGTGGGTATGATACATAGTGTTTAAAACATGTAATGCAAAACCAAATGATTTGAGAAGTGTAAAATGGAACCACTTGAACATTATTCAAAATAACCACCAAAAACAAAACAAGACTTAGCTAGGGCATCATCAAAGCCTCATAAAAATCTATAAATTTCATATGACTTTTCAATGCATAAACATGTACAAAAGTAAAACATCATAAATCTCTTCATAATATTATCATATAAAAGAGTTCACAAAACATTCATAAATATCCAAAAATTTCATGTAGATAAAGAAGGAGAATGGTTGAACTTGTGGAGGAAAGGTTTCCATAATCAAACCCACATACTTTGGTCATTTGGATATGGAAATTCTTTTTGGAATGTAGACAAATTTTGAAACATAGCTGGCACCCTTTGCTTGAATGGCTTGAGGAGCATGAGAGAGTTTGGGAGAAGTTAAACTTAGCTTATTTTTGGGAATGAGTATGAATGGGATAGATTAGGGTTGTATGGGGCTAATAAGGGTTCTTTTGGTGGCTTAGACGACATAGTATAGGCATTAAGTAATAGGAAAGGTCAAATTTGCCCCTTATAATTCTCTGTCGGATGGGACCACGAGACTGCAATGATGGGTCATGGTCCAGTCTACAGGCTATAGAAGAGGGGTTTTTTTCGCTAATATTTTGGATCCTCAAAAACTTTCTTTGTTCCTCACCCTGCGACAAGACTTGCGACACATAAATCAAGGTATGACCTATTTGCTAAATCATACTCCCAATATAAAAAATCCATATTTTTACAAAGTCTGGCCTTTACTACATGAGAATAAGTATGACCCGTTGGACCACTTGTAGTTCGTAGGCCCTTCCATAATACCTCCTAGTACTTAGAAAATATTTTCAGATTTCATATTTTAGGTAGGTTTACACCCTCTAAGATGTGGGACCTCATATTAGCACAATCATATATATCATCTTTCAAACTTGGATATAGAAACATCGAATTTATCTCATAAAATCAATAATTTCATAATAACTCATGGTGTCATAACATTCATAAAATAACTTTGTAATAGAAAGCCATTGAAATCAACTCATGCAAAAGATGAATATTCTTGAGATAACTCATGCTTAAAAGGTCTACTTTGGGTCATCTTAAA
>JAOTQJ010000096.1:9853626-9865228 GCA_025642045.1 Solanum sejunctum | reverse complement strand
TATTTTGGCTTGTTATCACTGTTTATCTGTTTAAAGGCATGTAAAATGTAGAAACCCCTTATAATATGTATAGAATGCATATAGTTATAGGTTGATTCTCCTGAGCCTTATTGGCAATAGGTGCTGGTCCGCCCTACGAGAATTTGGGGTATGAGGGGCATAACAGATGCATAATCATCATAAATAGACATAAGCTAAATATGACATGAGTAATTAATGTTTTAGTCAAATATGTATAAAGGTGATCAAACTTGCATAGATTATTATACATATGTGGGAAAATACCTTAACTGATATATAAGACCAAGTAAGTTACTACTTGAAATCCGGATGTTTACCTCCACACCGAAAATATAGTGGTTTACTTGCCAAGGTAAACCAAATTTTACTCCGCATAATGAGTAACTTGACATAGTTAGATCCACTAGTAAAAGTCCATTTAGGAAAAATAGCATGAACCTATGGAGGCATATAGTTAAGAGACTAAGGCTTTATATAAGGACCCCTTGGGTCAAGCCCCCACCTTAAGTCTCTTTCGGTGCTAAGTCTAGTCCCACGAAATACTTGACATAATCATACATTTAATAACAACTTGAATGCTTAGAAAAACATGATAACCTGGTATGAGTGGTTCATTCATATACTTGACCACTACAAGTGAGCATATACCTTATACTAGAGGGTAAAACATTTTAAGAACTTGACTGCTGCTAGCAAGCATTGGTTTACACATTAGGTGTAGGACTTGTAATATACTTGATCCCTTCTAGTGAGCATTAGTTTGTACATGAGGGTAAAATACTTTTCATACTTGGACCCTTCATGTAGACAATATTCATTCACTAGAGGGTGGAATATACCATAATGGCTCAACATCTTACTTACAAATCATAAAAAAATTTCATGAGTTCAATATATGATTAGGAGCCCATAATTTATCATATCATGTTTGTCTTGCAAAACATGCGATAGTCTTTCATCAAATAAGAATCCTTATCATATAAATTTAGCCAAACATGGTGGGTATATATACATATACTTAAAATCATACAATTCAAGAGTATATGACAAGGGAGGAGTAAAATCAATTCATTCGAAAATCATTCAATTCAACCCACCAACATTGTAGTAGAAACTCCAGTTTAGGTGTCATGAACTCCCTCTTAAAAATTCACAAGCTTTCATAGTTTACATAGTTCTCATCATACATAGCTTAAATATATATAAATCAACTCACAAAATAAGTCTTCAATAGATATTTATGCTTAATCAATCAATACTTGAAGAATCCAAACTCAAATCATTTTTATAATGCATAATAAAGTTTACCTATAAAATATTTAACGTCAAAAATCATAAATTTTGGTAATGGAGAAGGATTGGCTTCATGGGTGGAAGAATCCCCATGAATTAAGCCTCCATACCTTTTACTTGAGACTTTCTTCAAGAAAAACTTATGAAAATCTTGAGGCTTCACTTCGCTTTCTTGGAATCCAAAGTAGTTCTTGAAATCTTGAAATTGAAATGAAGGATTTATAGAAGATTTTGAGGAATTTTCATGACTTTTATGGCTGAAAGAAGGTTAAGGAATAAGGGTGTTCCGTCTATGTACACATTGGGTTATTACCCAATTGCTCTTAAGTGAAAATAGGAAATTAAGGAACTTTTTGAACTAGAACACGAGAAGTCTGCGATGCGGACTTTTACAGAGTAGTACATTTTCGCATGAAGTTTAATTATTCCCCTATTTTGATACATGAATGAGTTTAGGACATTTTTGCACTAATGGGCGACAAGTCCGCGATGCAGAATGATCGTATACTTTACTAGTTAAGCCCCAAATTACCTGAAAAATTATTTTTCTCTATGGGTCATCTAAATAATTTTGCCTCCTGAAACTGAATATGAAGTCGTATTTGCAAAATCATGCGCTAATTTTTTAAGATATGCAAGAAACACACTATAGGTCATTTTTTCTGAGGCACGTGAGAGATGTTATAAAATCATGTTCTAAAAATGCATTTATCATTTATCTTATCTTATGTCTTATTTCTCTTGCTATGATTATGCATATTGCTTATCATGATGTTCTGATTTTCTTTTTACATTGAGTCCATACACTTAGTACATATGGAGCACTAACGCATATTTTTTCCTATTCCTCCTCCTCCTGTTGCACATGGATAGCTCTTGGGAACATTTGAAGACAAGATTTGGTAAGTCCTCTAGCTCGGGTATGACAACTTATTTTCTTTCTAGCTTGATATATGAAGACTTTTACACTATTTCTATTTCATGCCTTTGCTACTTCTATTTGAGTGTGATCTAGGAATATGTTATAAAAATTAGAGGTATTGTTGGACATTATTAAAAGTTATGATGTAGTTCTCAATTATGCTTGATTCTCCCTCGGTCTCATTTCCCTTTAATTTTTGTTTTATTTACATTTATTACCTATGAAATACTTGATGAATGGTAAGAGGCTTGGGTGATGTACCTTTATGTTTCTCATTCGCAGTATTAGAACTATGCCATAGGATTGGGTCGTGATATCAGATGTCCCTATCATAGTTTTAGTGTCATGTTCATTCATGATTAATAATGTAGCTTCGTTTATTCAGACATGTTTGCTTTGAGTCTTTCTAATATTTCTAGGTTATACTTTGACACTTATTCTCTACTTTATGATGTATCTCATGTCTTTATTTACCTTTTTATTTGCAACGAATACAAATAGGTTTGATTGGATTTCTTTAGTATCCTAATTGTTATGTTATGTTAGGGACTAGCTTATATGTGATAAGAAGCAAACCTAAATTTCATGAAATCATAGAGATATTTTCTTAAAAGTATCTTAAATTTATAGCTCTTTTCAAATCATAGATCACGTATATCAGCATAGCTGAATTTATAATCATAAAATGCTTGCATGGTATGGGTTCATAAAGATTATCTTTAAAATCATTAATGCATATGTAAATCATGCATTAGAAGTAAAATTTATAAGAATTCAATGCAATTAAATAAAATGTATAGGAATGTCTGGAACCTAACTAGAATCATAAACAAAGCTTATGAAATTAAGTTTAAATTGGGTCTCAAATTGATGGAAAAGGATTCATGGATGATCCACGGTAGAAATATGAAAAAGGAGATTTGACTTGAAGAATCCAATAGCCACCTTGATCTTGCCTTGGTAGAAGAATCTAGAGAGAGAATTTTCTAATTTGGTTGAAAGTTCAGAGAGAATGAGGCCTTAGACTAATATGAATCCCTAAATCTCACTTATATTAATCGAAAATAATGTAGTATAAACATTAAATAATAGGCAAAAATTTGAATACCCTTGAGAAATAGTTATTGGCTTGGGATGAGGGATCTACAAACCATAGTTCTATTAACAGCCATGGAACCTCATTCGTAGAAATCAAGTCAATTGTCTAAGTATTTGAATCTCAATCATAAAATCATTTTGTGAGGACCTATAAGATAAGAGTAGTGGCAGAGCCAGGATTTACATTAAGGGTGTTAAAATATAAAGTAATAAAGAAAAAAAACATAACAGTTAAATAAGTATAGAAAAATGCAAATTAAAAAAAAGAAAAAAAATGCAACAGTTAAATAAGAAAAAAACTTAGCAGTTAACTAAGGAAAAAATACTAATTAAAAAAAAGAAAAAAATGCAAAAGTTTTGCTGAAAAATACACTTGAAATTAAATAGCCCCTAATTGCATTTGAACTCTAGATGTCAGAGCAGGAATCCTACAACCCTAGAATCACTAAGCCAAGCCTTTACCTTGTGTCAAGTGGTATCAAATTTAATATATATACATATAAAATCAAAATTTGACTAATCTACAAAATATATTTTTTTGACAAAGGGGTGTCGCTTGACACTCTTCTGCATAGGGTAGATCTGCCCATGATTAGGAGGTTAGAAAGTGTAAAAGAAGTGAAACTAAAAATGTTATAGGCCTAAGTATGAGCCTAATTTATGGCTCGTGGTTCAAACCATGGGTCGCAAAAAAGGCTCACGGGTAGGATTAGCCTAGATGAAAAATTGACTAAGTGTAAAAGCCATTTACAAAGGGTGTTTATGGTATGTAACTGGAACTATGGATCGTAGAATGGGTTCGTGGTTTGAGGCCTTGAATTGATGAAAAATTGGGCTTCTGGAGCTAGAACTATGAAGAATAAGATAAGTCATAGATCATTTTCTGGACCATGCTTTGAAAAGGGGATGAACGGTCCCAATCCTACCCGAGGAAATTCTGCATAGAATTATTTTTTATTCATCAATAGAATCGTCTTGCTTCATATGAAACATGAGTCTGAATTTCATATTTTCGTATGTGAGTCTGATCTTATCTACACTAGACTGAGTCACTGCCCTGCTTTGTCTCTCTCTTTTCATTCGTTTTTGGGAATCTCGTTCATGACTAGGCCGGGCGAAGGACTTTTTGAAATTCGATCGGTTAGGAGTCTTACTACCCTGATGATATAACAAAATAAAAGCAGGCGGGAATCGCAGAGAGAAATGAAAAGCAAAAAGTTTAATATTTTAATTAATTACTTTTTTGAAGTTTAATTAATTTCTTTTTTTGTATTTTATAATAGATTCCGCCCAAACAAATCAAATATCAAATATCTCACCCAGCATGAAGTTTAATAGTTTAATTCAAAATATGATTTTGCTTGTATATATTATAATGGATTCTCCTTTTACTGCAACTGCAACAGAAGGGGCTGGGGATTAGCTGAGCTCGAAGGCAGATGGAATGGAACTTTCTTTTTCCTAACTGGCTAAAAAAGAACTCACTTGCTCAACGACTGACAAAAGGGCTTACCCTACGACTGCTAGCTTTTACTTGCTTGAAGGAGATTTAAAAGGCTTCCTTCCTTGGGGAAAGTCTCCTATTATAGGGTATTACTAATACAGATACGGGGAATGAAGACACCACATATCACATAGAGAAAAGAAAGCAGAATAGCGGGATGAGGTGAGGAAAAGATCTTGATACTCTGACTTCAGGAGGAGAATTCATTATAATAGGTCCTCCTACACATATTCTACGGGAGGGGAAAACACCAGACCACATGCAGGGACAATACCAAGCACTTTGTTACTAGTTCGCGAAGGAATAGAAGGGGAAAAGTCTTTTATTATGATTGGCGGGATATAAATAGAAAGACTGGAACTCTAGATCCTCTAACGTTGAGTAAAATGAAAATCATAAGCTATTGATTACACCATGGCCTGAGATTGTTGGGAGGGGGCTTGAACTTGTTGTAGAAGTAGCTAAGTTTCCAAAGGTCCCCTTATCCTCTCAATCTCTACGGGCTTATTAGGAGGATTTATTTGGGAAGACGAAGTCACTCGACTGAAAGGAGCTCAGTGCTCTCATGAGAAAAGGGAGGTTCAGATAATGGGATAAAAAGTCTTTTTTTTTGTAAGATCTGCTACTTCATCACGAGACTGATCGGATCTGTTGTAGCTTCTTTCAATGATCGGCCACTCTTTAGAATTCCAATTAAGTTAGCTTTCATCGAATACATGCTCAAAATGAGCAATAGTCATAAAAGGTCGTGTCATCTTTCTGTCAAGAGACTGATTGATCCTACTTAACTTGAGTAGGTTGAAAAAAGACATACAACCTTGGCAGGAATGGCATTCCGCAGAATATATGACTCATGCTCCTTTAGGTTCTTTAAATTCCGTGGGTGGTGTAGCTACCGAGATCAATGCAGTCAATTATGTATCTCTTAGAAGTTGGTTAGCTATCTCTCATTTTGTTTTAGTATTCTTCTTCTTTCTAGGTCATTTGTGGCACGCAGGAAGGGCTCATACAGCTGCAACAGGATTTGAAAAAGGAATTGATCGTGACTTTGAACCTGTTCTTTCCATGACCCCTCTTAATTGATATGAGATAGGAGATCTAATGCTTGAATGAAGTGCAAATTACTTTGATTCAATCATACATCTTGGAATCAGCTTAAGTATTTCTTTTTTCCTTTTTTTCAACTCATTTATTTTATCTAATTTATATCTAATCTACTTTTATGGCTTGGCTAAGTGGGATAGCCGAGCCATTTCCTTTTCTTTCGGATAGCAAATTGGGCAAAATCACTAAAGAAAAAATCTATTCAATTAGCAAAAAAGGAGAGAGATGGCAAAAATTCAGGTATTTGGAGTTACGAAAGAGTAGCGGGAGCACATATTGTGTTTCCTGGCTTATGCTTTTTGGCAGCTACCTAGCATTGGGTGTATTGGGATCTAGAAATATTTTGTGAAGAACGTATAAGAAAACTCTCTTTTAATTTGCCAAAGATCTTTGGGATTCATTTATTTCTCTCACGGGTATCTTGCTTTGATTTTGGTGCATTTCATGTAACAGGCTTGTACGGTCCCGGAATATGAGTGTCCGATCCTTATGACTAATGGGAAAAGTACATCCTGTAAATTCAGGGTGAGGCATGGAAGGTTTTGATCCTTTTGTTCCAGGAGGAATAGCCTCTCATCATTTTGGAGTAGGAACATTGGGCATATAGGCTGGTCTCGTGGTCAAGGGTCTAAAAATTAAAAATTTTCTATGTGTAAAGGGAGACCACGAGAGATTTCTATGACCCATAGTTCATTTCATGAGTCATGGACTGAAGTCATAGATTGGGCTTCAGAGACTAGTTTTAGAAGATTTGAAAATAAATAGGACTAAACCTAATATTATGATCCATAGATGGTTGTACAACCTGTAATCTAGGTTGTGGTCTGAAATGTGACAATTTTCATAAAGGACATTTTCGACCTTTCTCTATACTCTAAGCCTAAAATTACATCATTTTGGAAATTACCACCAATATCAGACCCTAAGCTCTGATTCATCCTCATTCTCACTATTCCAAACTCTCCTAAAAGCTTTTAAGATAAACAATCTCAAGCAAGGCAAGAACTAGGGTTTGATCCAAGGGATTTCTTCTTTAACTTCTTTAAGCCTTTTGTTAAGGTCATTATTAGGTAAATGAGTTTAGTTTGTGTCTCTCTTTCATCCATAAAGTTCCGTACTAATTCATTATACGTTTTCTTTTTATAAGTTCTTGATAAATAATGAGATTCATTAGTATGTTTTAAATACAATTTTAATGACATATTTAGATGTATTTTGATTATAATGATGTTATGTGATGAAGTACTATGAGTTTTATGGTTATCAAGTTGAATGTTATGATGTCATTATCTAGGATTTTCAATATTTATGTGGGTTATTTAATCATGGTTTTAATTTGATGAATTTTATCATGATCTTGCATTATTTTTCTAAAGCATATGATCTTGAAGTCATTGTCTAAGCCCACTAAGTTTAAGATGATTACTAAATGATATTGATGATGAGGGCATAAAAGTAAGTTTAGTGTTATGAATGATGCCAAAGATGTAAGCATGTTACAAAGTGTTTAATTATCTTTATGATGGACACTCAATGTGAAAGATTATCACATGAGTGGCTTCCGAGTTAATGAGGTACTCCTATACATTGCTACTTATGATTCTAATATATTATTGCATGACTATACTAATATTTTTATAATATTTCATGGGATTTACTTAACACCAAATGAGAAATTGAGGTGGAGTCGATAAGAAAACCTTAGAAGCAACCTCTTATCTTATTAACTATGTGCCATCATAACAATCCTTGTAGGCAAAGGCTAGTGGATCCACAATAGCTATGTTACACTAAGATAGACATGCATAAATTGATGGAGTTCCACCCAGCAAGAGGACTGCTTGTGTCAACATATTGAATTTCATGTACTAGCTCATATAGTTTTATATGACGGTTACAATCTTTTTCCACAAAGTTATGAATTTGATTTTTGTATTGCTTTAAACTTACTTCACATGTTGCCTTGATTTTTAATTCATATTGAATTTTATTCCTTGGCTATGGTATTGCATGTTTTGAATGATGGTGTTACAGTTTCATGCATGATGGCATTATAGTTTTATGTTTATATTGCATCTCACATACTTAGTACATTCAAATGTACTAACACATATTTTACCTACATAATGTCACCATATAGGGATTGACACTCAACGTCCCCCCACCGGCACGTAGCTAGCTTTGACCTTCAAGACTAGTAATTAATTAGTGAGCCCTAAGATTCGGGAATTTCATCTCTTTCTTCATACTTTGTATCCTTGAGACACTTATGTCCTGAGTTGTTTTGGAAACTTTTACTCTCTATCTTATTTTCATGACTTTTGTATTTAAGGGGAGCTTTGGATATGTCTTAGCTCCACTACTTCTTTACGCAGAGTGGTATGTTTGGAAGATATATTCTGGAGTTGACTTCTTTCCATGTTTCAAATAATTAAGTGTTTCACTTAGTCCAATTCCCCACTTTAATTTCGCTTAATGGTATTTAATTACCTATAAATTTTTTATGAATGCTAAAATGGTTGGATGAGGTGCCTTCGGACCGCTCATTCGTCATGTTATAACTAGGCCCTAGGTTTGAGTCATGATACATTTCTACGATCCATCTTGTCATTTTGTAGAATCAAGGTACTAAAAATATTATTCTCTAAATTTCATCTATGAAGCTTAAAACTATGATTCGTCAAACTTTCTATGACTTGTAAAATACCCTTCGTCCAGTCTGAGGTTATTTCTCCAAACTCTTTGAATTTTAACTATGGGAGGCATCAAAGATTCATCAATCGAACTATGAACCATGCAACCCGATTATGAACACTGACAAATTTTTTCAAATTTTCTCAAATTTGAAGACTCATATATGGTTTGTAAACTTATCAACGGCCCATAATAAGGTCTCATAGACCATCCACCAGATCACCTTTCTTTCTTCCCAACTTTTGGAGTATTATAAAAGGTCATCGCCGAAGTGCTTCATTACGTCACCAAATTAAGGGTCTATTGCCAATTTGTGAAGGAAAGTCATATACTTTGGCATGCTCAAGGCCTTCGCCAGATTCTCTCTTCATGTTGCTAAAATAGACAAATTCAAGATGACAAGATGCAAAAGGACTAACCATTCTTGACTACATTTTAGGCCGATTGAATAAGTCACTTTTAGGACATTTGTATAAAAATGTTACTCTCGTAAGAGGAATTTTATAGATCGATGCCTTAGCCTTTTTGTTTCCAAGCTTGATTTTGGATGTTGAGTGAAGAAACTCATT
This sequence comes from Solanum sejunctum, assembly GCA_025642045.1. Classification (NCBI taxonomy): domain Eukaryota; kingdom Viridiplantae; phylum Streptophyta; class Magnoliopsida; order Solanales; family Solanaceae; genus Solanum; species Solanum sejunctum. The sequence goes on along the minus strand of JAOTQJ010000096.1, from coordinate 9,856,023 downwards.
TGAACTGTGTATTTCAATAGCAGATTACCTTAGTTTAGTGTAGCTAAATCTAGATTGTTGGTGGATAAATTTTCATTGTTGATTTAAAACTCTTTAACCTTGATTTCATTTGAGATTGCTCATTTGTTGATTTAATTGATTTGTTTCTTTTCGAATTCAAGTTTTTCTTCTATATTGGTTAATGGATTCATTTTAACCTTTATTTCTTCGCCTCTCATCTCATATTTCTAATCTATCTTATCTTGTATTGACTAAACTTCTGCATTTTATTTTGATAAGATTCATCCAATATTGAAATCCTCTCATCTGGTATCTTAGTTTAGGCTAGAGCTTATTCATAAATCTCAATCTTAGGTTCATATATTTGAAAATCATTTAAAAATTTTGAGTAACATTTCAAAAATAAAAAAATTATAAGTCATGCGAATTGTGTTTGTTTGAAGTTTCTAAAACTAGATTTAAATTCTCTAGTATTTATTGAGTCTAAATCTAAAATTTTGACTTTTTTGGAGTTGATTTGAGATTTTCACCGTTATTGGATTGAAGAACTTAAAGACCAAGCAAGTGAAATAGTTTAATCACATAATATCATGCCTCACACGAATTAATTATAAATAATTAATATCGAAAGAACCTCATCAACTCATAATAGATAATTAATTTAATGATATTTTAAGAGTAAAAGAGCAATGTTTGACGTTGCTTTTGAACATTTCATGACGTCTACTAGAGGTTGCGGTCTTTCCCTCCGTCTCTCCAAGCCTTGGCCCAATATTATTCATATAGAATGACTCACATCATCTGTCTTTGGAGTAATGTTTCTACCTTAATTATTTTCCATACGTCATTTTATGATTCAATCATCTGTCTTGTGTAATTTTACGTTATGTAACTTTCACTATCCTCCACGTGTCATTGTTTAATAAGACTACATATTTTGATTATTTTAATCTTATACAATAACACAATACATTTTTGACATTCATTATCATATTAATATAAAAAAAAGTACAAACTTTGAATTACTTTTAAGTTTATCCTAAAAAAAGGATTTCATTTTTTTCCCGTGAAATTAATAAGCCTTGAACGTTGAAATTAATTTTATAAACAAATAACTACGTGGTTGAACTTAAAATATAAGTATTGAAACTAAATAATTAATATGTTTGATAAGAGAAGTGTTGATGTAAATGGAACAAAGAGTGATATTTTTTTTTTTTGGTAAAGTTACAAAATTATTAGGAATAATAGTACTAAAATTATTGATCAAATCAAATAATTTTGTAAATTGAGAAATCATATGTTTGAGTTAACTGCAAATAAATAAAATAGTAATTGTAGAATGATTGAATTAACTTGCTATATTTTTACCCAATCATCCTCTGATTTAAAATAGGCGAAGCACAACTACAATCCTTATTGCTGCTTCTAGATCCCTTCAACATTTTCCACAAGCTCATTTCACAGCAACAAATTCGTGTCATTTGAGATCAAGTCTTTGAGTTAGTCATACATTCAGAATTTCTAATTTAAAAATTGCAACGATTGTTAACTAATATATTATGTGGAAAACGTGTTTGGACTCAATATTAATTAATACTCCATATGTTTCATATTAAATGAATTTGTAAGGTAATACGTTTTATACGGTAATACACACATATTAAGAAAAACATTCAAAAACAAACTTTACACTATATTTTCCATTATTACCCTTTGTAAAATCATAAATATATAGTATAATTTATTTCATAAAAAAAATATAAAAGTTCAATAAATGAAAGGTAAATATGGAAAAAGTATCAAATAATTATCTTGAACTTTAAAAAATTCAACTATTTTGAACGTTGAAAAAACTTAAAAAATTTAATTAATTTCAGACAGAGGAAATAGTAAAAAAATAAAAGTCAGAAATATACTTATACTATGTATTCTCACTTAAAAATATTATTACGTCTGTCCCATATTATATGGGCACTATCTATTTTACATGATTATTAAAAAATTACAAATGCATCAATGAATTTTACCATTTTACCCTTTAATTGTATTAATATATATTAAATTAGATTAGGAAAAATTATTAACATACTAATCAATGATGGATAAATAAAAAAAATTAATTTTATTTTAATTTAATAAGTATTTATATAATATAAGATAAATATTTATATAATATAGGACAGAACTAATAGGTGTTTTATGTTAAATTATTTAATTATAACACCAAATCAAAATATTTATCCTAATATAATAACATTACCCCAATACTTCGAAGGTTTTCTGTCATCGATAAGAAAAGTGAAAAGCCACCTCAAATCACTCTCAAAAATTGCGTGAGCTTTCGTGTTCGGTGAAATTAAGGTAAAAGGGACCCACGGAGCCACGTGCAATATT
>JAOTQJ010000096.1:9782478-9848783 GCA_025642045.1 Solanum sejunctum | reverse complement strand
ATATATATATATATATATATATATATATATATATATATATATATATATATATATATATGAACTAAATTAAACACAACCAAGGGAGTATGCCCTTTTATATCATTCTACCCTAATGTACTATCTCTGTTTCACAAACCCTCATCAACACTGCCTTCAGGAGGAGTAAAATTTAAATTGCTAACATTGTAACATCGTTATAATTTGTTAGCCCTCAGTATTACTCAATTCTTGATAATGTGAAAGTAGATGGTTGGTGGATACATCTTATTTTTCTGTACCACAGATAGGACAATAACCTCAATGGAGGAAGATCAGAGCATGTGATTACTTCTGCATCTACTGGCAACAGAAGAGGTGTGTGTGTCTATGGCTATGGTCAGGATGGTACACATTTGAGTAATGTATCTTTATTGGCCAAAACATTTATTGGCAGATGTTTCATCTATGGCAATCTAGATCATTTTGCACCCAAGAGAACATTATTCCTTCTCTCGCAGCATGATTGCTCGCCACGTCGTATGTTTCAAACTTTTTTTTTCTTACTAATGTTCATTATTTTATTGTAGTAAGTACCAATAGCTTGATTTCCTGTGAATGTATGTTAAATCAACAAGGTACTCTTCAAATTGAAGACTAAAGGAACAAATGGACTTAACCAATGTGTAGGGATGTTTAAAGGATAGTTATGACTTGAATTAAACCTATACAAACGATATGTTGTACACATTCTTCTAGATTTTGTAATAGTGAAATTGTAAATGGTTGTTGCAGTCATGAATTAGACTTTAATGGAGGAGATTTGATCATCGTAAAGTTCTACACATGATTTTTACAAGCCAAAGCTAAGTAAAGGTTGCTTAAAAACCTATCACTTAACAAGCCAAAGTTTAGAGAAGACATCCCTTTACATAGTGGATGCCTCCTCTACGCCACTTCCCACTAACACAAACTCAAGTCCCATGGTTCTCCATCACTAGGCTTGATTTTTAAATCATCGTTGTCTCACCCACCGCTTACCAAGTATGCTGATCATTCCCTCTCTACTCTTTTTCCTGCTATTGCTAACTCACGCCTGTCACAATCTGAGCCTAGGACCTAGATGTTACACGACAAATGGGGAATCCAAAGGGACCCCAAACAAGCCTCTTAGAATATCATTACACATCCTTGATCGCGAAAGCAAATAAACAACAACAAGGGATCATAAGACAAGGATAATGGGGCTAAGGGATCCTTTTATAACTTAAAAACATACAAGAGTCAAAGAGTCAAAGCTCAAAGCATCATTACATAACTTATCCAACAACACCTTTAAACTTTGAATTTAGTGGGGGCCAACACAACTTTCCAGGATCATCTTCGTAGTCAAAAGTATACAATAGAAAAAATAGAGTCTTTGCATAACATAAGATGAATAGATATTGTCCTCAGAGTTGAGAAATAACCAAAGTTTCTTTAAAGATAGTACCAGACACGTAGAGGAGGAAGCTGATCAAGTGGACCTCCATTTCCTACATGGTAACATTATGTAGGTATATAGTATGCGTTAGTGTCTTTGAATATACTAAGTATGTAGGATGCAATACAACAAGAGATAATCAACATAATTAAAATGCATAAGTATAGGCAATGGATAAGCATAGTAACAATATGACATGTATGAATGATGCTTGAAGTAAAGTATGCCTATCTAGATGTATTACATGTGTAGGAAGAGACCATCATTATATACCAAGCAAACTTAGTACTTGGAATCCAAGGTTGACCATCACTTGCAAGTGATTGAGGAATCAATTCCTCAATTGGTTGATGGTTGTCACACCCTACCATCCATGGTGATTGAGGTGTCGATCCCTCAATTGGTTAACGAGCATAATCACCCACCATCGGAAGTGATTGAGGGATCAAACTCACAATTGGTTGATGGGCATAACCACCCCCACCGAAAGTGATTGATAAATCAACCCCTTAATTGTTTAATGGGCATACCATCCCCCATCGAAATAGTTGAGGCAATTTACCCCTCCTCAACTAGGTGGTCAACTCACAACACCATAGATGCTTCTCAAGCAAACAACTCATATATACTTCCCTTTTATCATCATAAAGTCACTTAACTCATAAACCATGCATTAGACCTTCAATAGCTCAAGAATCCATAACTGAACATTTTATCAAACACTTGGTGGATGTGCAATGCTAGTACAAAATTATGCAATTCAAGAGTGAAATAATGTGGAAAAAATCAGTTTAAAGCCACCCATCATCACTTGGTAATACCCTCATGAAAGATACATCAAGATGCTTCATCAAATCACATAATGGATCATAGATTCATAGCTCAAAACATGCTTAAACAATTACAAATTTATGAAACCCCAACATAGTTTATAATCAACTTTCATAGTAAGAGATACCCATAAATAATCTACTTGAAAACATGCAATTTATGTGAAAAAAAGAAGGTTGGGCACCATGGATAAAAGGATCCAATGGTTGAAACCCACATATCTTTACTTTGGAGAATTCGTTGATGAAGATTTGATTAACAACTTGAAGCTTGAGTAAATTCCTTGAGATCCGAAATGAGTTTAGGACACTTGATTTTGAGTAAAATATTTGGCTAAGTGTTTGAGAGGGTTTTGGGGAATGTCTTGAATGATTGAGGTTGAGAAATGATTAAGTATAGGTATGTTTACGCACAGAAAGACTTAGCCCAAGACCCAAAGGACTTGGATCGAACAAGAAAAAACAGGCAAAAAAATGTATAGGTTTGTGCCCTGATCGCGTCGCGCCAGGGGTACGGATCAATTCTGGAAATCGTCATTTCTGGAAAATTAAATTTTGATACAGTTGCTCTAAAATCTAATTAGACACATTCCCTACTCAATATTTCCCCTTGATTAAGAACATTAATTTGGATTTTCAATATCATGCACGGAGTTACTCCACGTATTTTGAGATATATAAAAATTACTATTATGGGCATTTCCCAAGTACATTTTTGGACATTTTTTGGGGACATTATATTTCTCCCTTGGTAATATTCGACCCCGAATGTCAAAGAAGCATACATAACAAGAGTAATCATGATTATTTCAGCCTATATAAGAATGCAATAATGCACTTAAACATCATTTCAAAAATCTCAACATAAGTATCAAAATCACCATGATCTTGTCAATTTAAAAATGATTTTATGCAAATGACATGAGGGATAAATCTTAAGACTTGAAATATCATAGGGGACTTAGATTAGTACTTTAGGCTTGAGTAGAATGGAAGAGATAGGAATTTCACTTTTGAATGTCCACCTCAACTTCCTATGTAGCACTTTCGACTTGTTGATTCTTCCAGAGGACTTCAATAGAAGCTACATCCTTGTTCCTTAACCTCTTCACTTTTCTATCAAAAATTTCTTCCGGGACCTCTTCATAAGTCAATTTGTCTACAAAAACACTCGCAACATCCAATGGTACACTACATGGAAGATCGGATGAACTAAGTCCATTTCGCTAGGCAGCTCTAACTCATAGGCCATCTTACAAATCTTCCTCAACACCATATAGGGACCTATATATCTTGCACTAAATTTACCCTTCTTAAAAAAACAAACCATACTCTTCATAGGTGAGAAATTCAAATAGACCCAATCACCAACCTTAAATTCAAGGTCCCTTCTCCTCACATCGGCATAGGACTTTTGAAGACTTTGGGATGTTTTCAACCTTTCTCTAATCAATCTCACTTTCTACAAGGCCTCTATAACAAAATCCAGATCCAACAAGGAAACCTCTCTTACCTTAAACCACCCAACCGATGATCTACAACATCTACAATAAACGGCCTCAAAAGGAGCCACCAATGCTTTCATTATAGCCATTATTATAATCAAACTCAATCAATGGAAGATGATCATCCCAACCGCCCCTAAACTCCAATACACAAGCTCTAAGCATATCCTCAAGACTTTTAATAGTTCTTTTGGCTTGGCCATCCATTTGAGGGTGAAAGACCATACAAAGCTCAACTTGGGTACCAAGACCTCTTTGGAAGGACCTCCAAAAGTGTAAAGTGAATTGAGCACCACGATTTGATATGATAGACAAAGGAACCCCATACAAAATAACTCATGAATGTACAATCTAGCATATTTATTACCATATGTAGTCTTAACAGGTAGGAAATGAGCTGACTTTGTCATCCTATCAACCACAACCCAAATAGAATCAAAATCTTTCCTATTTTTAGGTAACACAACCACAAAATCCATGTTACTTTCCTCCCACTTCCAAGTGGAAATCTCTATGTCTTGGGCTAGGACACCCGACCTTTGATGTTCGGCTTTCACTTGTTGGCAACTATGACAATAGGATATAAATTTGGCAATGATCTTTCTTCATACCTCCCCACCAGAACACATCCCTCAAATCTCTATACATCTTCGTAGAACCAGGGTGAATAGAATAACAAGAATTATGAGCCTCATCAAGAATCTTCTCTCTCAAGCCATCAACTCTAGGTACACAAAACATGCCTTGGCACCTAAGGGCACCATCTCCCCCTTAGGAGAAAACCTCCACCTTACCATCTCCCACCAAAGCCTTCAACTCTAATAAGGTAGGGTCAAGATCTTGCTTTGCCTTTACCTCCTCAACCAATGAAGATTAGAACCATCAACTACCACTACATCACCATTGTCACCCACTTCCAACCTAACCCCCAATTTAGCCAACCGATGGACCTCCCTAGCCATTTATTTCCCACCACCATCAACATGAGCTAGGCTACCCATAGACACCCTACTCAGAGCATCGACCATAACATTAGACTTACTAGGATAATAATGCATACTAATATCATAATCCTTAAGAAGATCTTGTGCATATCATAATCCTTAAGAAGATCTAACCACCTTTGTTGCCTCAAGCTAAGATCTTTTTGAGTTAGCACACATTGGAGACTCTTATGATCGGTAAACACATCAACTGCACTCAATACAAATAATGATGCCAAATTTTCAAATCAAATACCATGAGTCAAATTCAAGATCATGAGTAGGATAATTCTTTTTATGCACATTGAGTTGTCTCGAAGCATAGGCTATCACCTTACCAGTTTGTATCAAAACACAACCCAAACCAATTCTTTAGGTATCACAATACACAATAAACCTTTCTGACCCTTCCGGTAGTGACAAGATAGTAGCGGAGACAAATTTATCCTTAACAATTTGGAAACACTTTTCACACTCATCGGTTTACACAAATTTAGCCTTTTTGGGTAAACTTAGTCATATGGGAAGAAATAGAAGAGAACCTATTCACAAACCTCCGGTAGTAACCTATTAAGCCTAAGAACCTCCTAATATCTGATGGAGTCAAAGGTCTAGGACAATTTCTAATCATTTTCATCTTTTTAGGATCAACCTTAATACCATCCCCTGACACCACATGACCTAGAAAGGTAACATCTTGCAACAAAAACTCACACTTCTCATACTTAGCATACAACTTCTATTCCCTCAGTTTTTGTAGCACTGCCCTCATATGGCTCACATGCTCCTCCTCACTATGGGAATAGATCAAAATATCATCAATGGAGACCACTACAAACAAATCAAGGTAGGGTTTAAAGAACCTATTCATAATATCCATGAAGATAGCCGGTGCATTGGTCAACCCAAAAGACATAAATACAAACTCATAATGCCTATACCTAGTCTAGAATGCCATCTTAGGAATTTTACACTCCCTCATTTTCACTTGATGATACCCAAACCGTAGGTCATTCTTATAGAAGTGACTACCCCCTTGAAATTGGTGAAATAGATCATCAATTCTTGGGAGAGGGCACTTATTCTTTATGGTAACTCTATTAAGTTGCCGATAATCAATATACATTTTAAGGGAACCATCTTTCTTCTTTACAAATAACACTGGTGCACCCTAAGGTGATTGGTTAGGCCTAACAAAATCCTTCTCCAACAAATCCCTCAATTGCTCCTTGAGCTCCTTTAACTCCAGCGGGGCCATATGGTAAGGGGGAAAAGAAATGAGTTGAATATCGAGAAGGAGGTTTATACCAAACTCTATTTCCTTTTTGGGAGGAACACCAGAAAGATCATTAGGGAAGACATCAAAAAAAATATATTAACTACTAGAATCGATTCTACAGGAAGAATTTGGACTCAACATCGCTAACCCTCAAAAGATGCTAGAGACATCCCTTAGAAATCAACTTGTGGGTTTTAATGCAACAAATGAACCTACCTTTGACCACCACATCATGACTCTCCTACTCATGGACAAGTTCATTAGGGAATTGGAATTTGACCCTACGGGTTCCACAATCAATAGAGGAATAATATGCATGCAACCAATCTATCCAAGAATGACATCAAAATCCACCATATCCAACTTAAAAAAATCATAGTGTAATGTGTTATGCAAAATGAAAATGGGATAATTTCTATAGACTCTTCTAGCAATAATAGACTCATTAATAGGAGTATACACCTCATAATGCTCACACAATAATTCAGGTTTAACATGAAACTTTTTGACAACAAAGGGAGTAACAAAAGAAAGAGTGGCACCCGAGTCTATTAATGTATACACATCAAAATAAAAGATTTTTAACATACCGATGATGATATCGGGCACATCATCAACCCCTTGTCTCCCTTGGATTGCACAAAATCGATTGTGCCTTGGGGCACCACCTTGTTGGCCACCTCTTCCCCTAGGAACCATATTTGCACGTTATGGATGAACATCCTTACACTTGTTCCAATATGAGGGCAATCCATCACCTTATGCCCCACCTCACCACAACAAAAATAAGCATTGGTGTCCTTCAAACATGGGCTACCATAACTCTTACCATATTTTTGACACATAGCATTGGCACCACACCACCATCACCTTGGGCCCTCAATTTTCATTGGTAAACGTTCTACTAGGAGCATGACAAGACCCTTGGCCTTGATGAAACCGGCTACCCTTTCAACCTTGGAACTTACCCTCAAAATAGGCCCTCTTGGCCTCACCACTTCTCCTCTTTCTCAACTTTCCCCCCTCCAATTGTTCGACATGAGTCATTAGGCGAGACAAATTCATGTCACTAATCAACATAGTGGCATAGGACTCCTTATTAGCCAAATCGGATACCCCAATCACAAATTTTTTTATTCTAGACCTTGGGTCGGCAACCAAGTGTGGAGCATCTTTTAGGTAGTTGATTGAACTTGAGGGAATACTCCCTTACACTCATAGATCCTTACTTCAAAGTCATGAACTCCATCATTTTGGCCTCCCTAAGCTCAAGAGGAAAGAACTAGTTGTTATGACCCAAACTAGGGCCTAGATGTGACACGATGCATGGGGAACCCAAAAGAACTCCAAGCAAGCCTCTTAGCATATCATTACATATCTTTGGTCACAAAGAAAATAAAGTAACAACAAGAGATAGTAAATAGGGATAACTGGGGCTAAGGGAACATCTTTCATATCATAAATAACAAGAATCGAGGGAGAGTCAAAGCTGATAGCATTATACATAACAAGTCCAATAACACCTCTAAACCTTGGATACTTAACGGGGGCCAAGGCAAGCAACCAGGATCACCCTCATAATAATGATAATAGGTAATCCAAATATATAAGATATCTTCTTAACATAAGCTTCAGAGAAGATAGGTATTGTCCTCGGACTTAAGGACTCACCATAAGCTAATTTGGACAATCCGTCTAGCCATGCAGGGGAGAATCAATAGGAGCTTCAGGTATGACATGGTAATATTATGTAGGTATAGAGTATGAGTTAGTACATTTGAATGTATTAAGTATGTAGGATGAAATGCAACAATAGATAGGCAACATAGTCAAAACACAGAATAATAATCAATAGATAGTATAATAGCAATATAACATATATGAAAGATGCTTGATATAAATCAAGCTTATATAGAACAAGATACATGTTTAAGGAGTGTCCATTGTTAGTGAATATTCAAGGGCTACCAGCTCCTTGGAGAGGCGAATGAGGTACAAACACCTTAATTGGTTGATGAGGTACAAACCCCTCAACATGGTTGATGGGATACAAACCCCCAAACATGGTTGATGAGGTACAAAAACCTCAACATGGTTGATAAGGTATAAATGTCTCAACTGTGTTACTAAGGTACAAATCCCTTAACATGGTTGGATGATCCTACCACCTCCCTATCGAGGCGATCGAGGAACAAACCTCCAAATAAGGTTACCCAGGCCTACAATCTCCTGAGTAAGGCTTGGTCAATTCCTAACTCTATATAGATAATAACATATACCAGCATAATTTTCATCATCATAAACTAATTTAAATCATACTACATGCGTTGGACCTTGAATTCCTAAAGAAATCATAACTGGACATTTCGTCGAACACTTGGCGGGTGTGTAGTGCTAGTGTAAAGCCATGCAATTCGAGAGTGGTATCACGCTAGAAAATTCAGTGTGAAATCATTAATAGATACTTCGTAACACCGTCAAACAATATTCATCAAAACCCTGCCTCAGATCACACAATAGATCTTAGATTCGAAGATCAAAACCTACTAAAAGAATCACAATTTCATGAAATCCCAACATAGTATGCAGTGAAATTCACAATAAGTAAGACCCATGAGTAAATCAACTTTAAGTTATACAAATTTTAGGTAAAAGAAAGCTTAGGCATCATGGGTGAAAGGAACCCATGAAAGAAACCCACATACCTTAACTTTGGATAATTCTTAATAAAGATTGAAAATGGAGACTTGAAGCTCGAATGAATTCCTTAAGATCTGGAAAAGGTTTTGGCACCTAAATTTTGAGAGAAATATTAGCCTAAGTGTTTGAGTGAGTATGGGGGAATCTCTTGAATGATATCAAGTTAAAATATGGCTAATAATAGGTATTTTCACGTATGAGAAGGCTTAGGCCCAAGACCCAAAAGCCTTTGACCGAACTAAATATACTGGCACAAAAATACTATATGGCTTGCCCCTAGCGCGTCGCACTTCGTGCACGAATCTTCACTGGAAATTGCTCACTAGGAAAATTGAAATTGTTATCCATTTGCTCCAACATCGGGTTAGACCTATTTTCATTTAATTTTTTTCCCTTGAACAAAAATATGAAGTTGAATTTTTGATATCACTCATCGATTTTGAGATATATGGAAATCACGATTCCGAACACTTTCGAGGAATATTTTTAGGCACTTTTTGGGGTCATTTCAATATCTCCCTCTTAGGAACATTCATCTCCAAATGCCATATAGACATATATAAGAAGTGTACTCCTGAAGAAATCAGCCCCCAAAAGTATGCAATAAGGCACTTAAACACCATTTTCAAAAAATCTCAACTTAAGTGTTAAAATCACCATGAACTTGTCAATATAAACGTGAACATATGCAAACTACATAAAGGCTGAGACTTAGGACTAGAAATCACATAGAGGACTTAGATTAGTACCTTTCGCTTGAGTAGAATGGATGAGATAGGGATGTTATAGGGGACTTAGATTAGTACCTTTAGCTTGAGTATAATGGATGAGATAGGGATATCTCTTTTTTATGTCCACCTCGGCTACCCATGTAGCACTTTCGACTTGTTGATTCCTCCAAAGGACTTTAATGGAAGATATATCCTTGTTCCTCAACCACTTTAATTTTCTATCCAAAATTTCTTTGGGGAACTCTTCATAAGTCAAGTTGTCTTCAAGAACACCTACAACATCCAGTGGCACAATAGCATGTGGGTCAACCTATCATGACCCAAGCCTAGGGCCTAGGCGTGATAAGGCATATAGGGAAACCCGAAGGAATCCCATACTTATCAATATACATCATTGATCATGAAAGCATATAAAAGACATAAGAGTAAGAATAGGGGCAAAGGGGCTAAATGGAAAGCTTTCATAACATCATATTCAAGAGAAAAAGAGTCAAAGCTTAACTCATAGATACCTCTACTACATAGATAAGAGCGGGGGACTAGAAAAAAAAACTAGGCTCACCCTCATAGTCAAAATAGAACATAAGAAGAATGTCTCAATACATAACAAAAGAGCATAGACTAAGATACCCCAAAGTGGAGGACTCACCAATTAGCATGAAAAGCACTGAACTAACCATATGGAGGAGGACAATAATCAACTTGGGCTCCAGTCCCTACATGGTGATATCATGTAGGCAAGATTATGCATTAGTATGTTTGAATGTACTAAGTATGTAGGATCAAAGCGACAAGAGATAAACATCATAATCAAAATGCATGACAATAGTCAATAGGTAACATATAACAATATGGAATATATAGTCAGTGCATAAGTAAAACATACTTAAGTAACTCATGCTCATAGGTAGTACCTTTTGTATAAAATAAACTAAGCTAGATTCCCAAAGTGCTAATCCTTGGTTGGTCGATGATGATCTCACCCCATCATCCTGATGATGTGGTGCAAATCCTTCACATGTTGTTGATAATCTCACCTAATCACCCTGGTGGTGAAGTAAAAACCTATCACATGGTTGAAGAATACAAACCCCCACCTCGATTATCAAGGCACTAGCCCTTTGATTGGCTATCAAGGTACTAACCTCACAACAAGGTTATCCGGGCTCTTAGTACCCCCGGATTGGGCATGGTCTAATGCAATACTTTATATAAAATTTATCATATATATAAGCTCATTTCATCTTCATAACGTCAATCATATCATAACTCATGCTTTGGGCCTTCATTTCCTTAAGAAACCATAATTGAACATTTATTCAAATACTTGGAGGGTGTGAAATGGTAGTATAAAATCACACAATTTAGAGATGAAATTATGCAAGAAAATTTCTTGTAAAATCATGAATCAGCACCTTGAAACACCCTAAAGCAATATTTATCAAAATCTCTCATTAAATCTTACAATAGATCCAACATTTATAGCTCAAAATATAACAAAATAGTCACAACTTTACACAGCTTTAACATAGTTCATAGATATGTTCATACTAGTAAACCCATTTGTAAAATTAACCTTAAATCATGCAAATTGAGGAAAAAGGAGATTAGTGAACTGTTGGTAGAAGGATCTTATGGCTAAAATCTACATACCTTAGCTTTGAAGAAGCTCTTGATGAAGATTGAAAATGGATACTTGAAGCTTGAAGGAAAATCCTTAGTTCTAGATGAGGATTTTGAGACAGGAATTTAGGAGTGAAAATATGGGAAATGTTTTGGGTGATATGAGGGTGTTATATGGCCAAGTTAGGTTAAAACACGTTTGGGACACTTAGATCCAACACTTAGAAATTTTTAGATGAAGTTAAAAAAAATAGCCTTAATTTTACACTGGTGCGTCGTGGAAGCGGCGTACACAACTAACTGGAAATCTTATTTTTGAATTTCATAATTGCTAAACTTTTGCTCTTAAATTTTGACCCCGTGAACAAGAATATGAAGTTGGGTTTTCAATTTCGTGCATGGATTTTGAGATTTATGAAATTTAAAATTCCATGCAATTCGAGGCACATTTTGGACACTTGTTGGAGTTATTTCAATATCTTCCTCTTGGGATGATTCATCCCCAAATGTAAAAGAGACATACAAGAGAAGAGTGATCATAACGAATCATCCCCCAACAAAGATGTAACATTACATTTAAAACACCATTTTTAATATCTCAATATAAGTGTAAAAATCATCATAAGTTTGCCAATTTAAACATGAATATATATGAATGACATAAGGGCTGAAAGTTAAGACTTGAAATCATATAGGGGACTTAGGATCAGTACCTTAGGCTTCAGTGGAGAGGAAAGGATAAGGATACCACTTTTGCGTGTTTGTCTCGACTTCCCATGCAGCACTCTACACTTGTTGGTTCCTCCAAAGGACCTTAATGGATGCCACCTATGTGTTCCTCAATCTCTTCATTTGCCTATACAAAATCAAAACCAGAACCTCCTCATAAGTCAAGTTATCCTCAACAACACCAACAATATCAAGAGGCACAATAGCATTAGGATCCCTAGAACATTTTCTCAACATAGATACATGGAATACCGGATGAACCAAATTCATTTTACTAGGCAACTTCAACTCATAAGCTACCTTGCCAACCCTCTTTATCACCTCTTAAGGACCAATATATCTTGGACTCAACTTCCCTTTCTTACCAAAACAAATGACACCTTTCATTGGAGAAACTTTCAAATAGACTCAATCATCCACTTTGAATTCAGGGTCTCTTCTTCTCTCATAGTCATAGGATTTTTGAAGACTTTGGGCTATTTTCAACCTTTTCCTAATCATCTTAACATTTTCAAGAGCCTCTATAACCATATCCGATCCCAATAATACCACCTCTCTGACCTCAAACCAACCAACTGCTGATCTACAATATCTCCCACAAAGAGCCTCACAAGGAGCCACATCGATTCTAGAGTGATAGCTATTGTTGTAGGCAAACACAATCAATGGAAAATGATTATCCCAACTACGTTTAAGCTCCAAGACACAAGCCCTAAACATATTCTTAAGTGATTGAATGGTTCTTTTGGCTTGGCCATCCGTTTAAGGGAGAAAGGTCATACTAAGGTGAACTTTAGTACCAAGACCCCTTTGAAAAGACCTCCAAAAGTGTGAAGTGAATTGTGCACTATGGTCCGATATAATGGACAAAGGAACGCCATACAACCTTCTTAACTCATGGATGTACAATCTAGCATAATCTTCAGTCCCATATGTAGTCTTAACAGGTAGAAAGTGAGTTGATTTGATCATTCTATCAACCATCACCCATATGGAATCAAAACCACTCCTAGTATTGGGAAACCCAACGACAAAATACATGTTAATAACCTCCCACTTCCAAGTATGAATCTCTATGTCCGAGGTTAAGCCACTCGGCCTTTGATGTTTGACTTTGATTTGTTGACAACTATGGAAACCAAAAACAAATTTGGCGATGTCCCTATTCATTCCTCCCCACCAATACATATCCCTCAACTCTCTATACATTTTGGTGGAATCGAGGTGGATAGAGTAAGAAGAATTATGGGCCTCATCAAGGACCCTCTCCCTCAAACCAGCAACACAAGGCAAACACAACCTAACTTGGTATCTAAGGGCACCATCTTCCCCTTGGGAGAAAACCTCTACTTTGCCCCCATTCACCAAGGCCTTTAGTTCAAGCAAGGAGGAGTCTAGATCTTGTTTCGCTATCACCTCATCAACCAAACAATATTTGGAACCATCAACAACAACCATACCATTGCCCACTTCTTCCAACCTAACCCCTAATCTAGCCAATTGACACACCTCCTTAGCAATCTCCCTATCACCACCATCAATATGAGCTAGGCTAACCATAGACACCCAACTCAAAGAATCTGCAATAATATTTGCCTTACCGTATGGTAATGCACACTCATGTCATAGTCTTCAAGAAGTTCTAGCCACTTTGTTTGTCTCAAGTTGAATTTTTTTTTAGTGAAGACATATTTGAGGCTCTCATGATTGGTGAAGATATCAATATGCACCCCATACAAATAATGACACTAAATCTTTAATACAAACACCACGACAGCCAATTCAAGATCATGGCTGGGGTAGTTCCTTTCATGCACCTTGAGTTTCCTAAAAGCATAGGCGATGACCTTGCCATTTTGCATAAGCACACAACTCAAACCCACTCTAGAAGCATCACAATACACAACAAACCCCTCAAGACCATCTGTCAGTGACAATATAGAGCGAGTAGAAGCTTATCTTTTAATGTTTGGAAGCTTCTCGAACATTCAATAGTCCACACAGACTTCACCTTTTTTTGACTCAATTTTTTCATAGGGGAAGCAATAGAGGAGAACCCATTGATAAACCTTCAATAGTAACCCACAAGGCTTAAAAGACTCCTAATATCCGATGGGGTCAATGGTCTAGGCCAATTTCTAATCATATCGGTCTTCTTAGGATCCACCTTAACACCATCCTCCAGCACCACATGACCTAAGAATGAAACCTCCTTCAACCAAAATTCACACTTTCCATATTTAGAATACAATTTATCCTCCCTTAACCTTTACGATAGAACTCTCAAATGGCCCATATGCTCTTCCCTACTATGTGAATATATATGAAAATATCATCAATGAAGACCACAACAAAGGAATCAAGGTAGGGTTTAAGACCCTATTCATTATGTCTATAAAGATGGCTGGCGCATCGGTCAACCTAGAGGACATCACCATAAATTCATAATGCCCATATTTAGTCTGAAAGGCCATCTTGAGAATATCAGACTCACTCACCCTCACTTGATGATACCTGGACTGAAGATCAATCTTAAAGAAAAAGCTAGCCCTTTGCAATTGGTCAAATATGTCATCAATACTTCGAAGAAGATATCTATTCTTTATAGTGGCCTACTAATTGCAGGTACTCAATGCAAATTCTATGTGACCTATCCTTCTTCTTTACAAACAACATCGGTGCACCCCAAGGTGATTAGCTAGGTCTAATAAATCCATTCTCTAACCAAACATATTAATTGCTCTTTTAACTCCTTGAAGTCCGATGGGGCCATATGGAAAAGGTAAATGGAGATAGGTTGAGTATTGGTAAGGAGATAAATTCCAAAATCTATCTCCCTTTTGGGAGAGACACTAGGAAGGTCATTTGGGAAGACATTAAGAAACTCATTTACAGTCAGAATCGACTCTATGGAAGGGACTTTGGACTTCACATCTTTAACCCTCACAAGATGATATAAACACCCCTTAGTGATCAACTTATGGTCTTTAATGCAAGAGATAAACCTACCCTTTACCAGCACATCATGACTTTCCCACTTGAGGACAGGTTAATTTGGAAATGAAACTTGACCTTATAGGTTCTACAATCAATAGAAGCATGGTATGCATGCAACTAATACATCCCAAGAATAATATCAAAGTCAACCACATCCAATACAACAAGATCATAAGGTAAGATATTATGTTAGATGTAAATCGAACAATTTCTATACACCTTCCTAGCAACAATGGATGCACAATAGTAGTAGACACCTTATAAGACTCATGCAATAACTTGGAGTCAACATAGAACTTTTTAGCAACAAAAGGGGTAATAAAAGAAAGAGCGGCAGCTGGATCAATCAGAGCATAAACATCAAATTCAAAGATGTTCAAAATACCGGTAAGAACATCAAGAACCTCACCAACCCCTTGCCTCCCATATAGAGCATAAAACTAATTGTGCCCTGAGGCACCACCATGAGGACCATATCTACCCAATGGAACCATAATTGCACTCCAGACTTTGCCATGGTATCTTAGACAATCTACCTTCTTGTGACCAATCTCCACAACTGAAGCATGCATTAGAATCTTTCAAGCATGAGTCTCTATGATTCCTTCCATATCTAGGACACACATCAATAGGAGTCACACCACCCACACCTGGTGTTATAAGAAAGTCATGACAAACCCCCTATTAGTAGCATGAGAAGGCCCTTGGCCTTGAAAAAATCTAGCACCTTTTTGGAACTTACCCTCGAAACAAGCCTTCTTAGTCTCATGACCCCTTTTCTTCCGCAACTTTTCCTCCTCCACTTACTTAGCATATGTCATAAATTGGGACAATTCCATATCACTAATTAGCAAGACGGACCAACATTCTTCACTCACCAAGTCGGACACCCCTATCACAAATTTATTCATCCTAAATCTAGGATCAACCACCAAGTGAGGAGCATATTTTGAAAGTTGATTAAACTTGGGGGCATACTCCCTCACACTCATAGCACCTTATTTCAAGTTCATGAACTCTACCAACTTAGCATTCCTAAGCTCAAGAGGGAAAAACCAATTAAGGAAGGCCAATTTGAACTCCTCCTAAAGCACCACATAACCATTATCTTTATTCCTTTTCCATTGATCATAAAAAATTTGTGCTAACCCCTTGAGTTGGTACGTCGCCAACTCCACCTTTCATTCAGTCCAACACCCATGATATTCAAGATCTTATAAACCTCAACAATGAACTCTTATGGATCTTCATCAACCTTTGACCCATACAACACCAGAGGACTCATTCTCATGAAGTCCCTCACCTTAGCACCTGGGGTGCTTGCATGAGGGGTTTGAGCCCTTGATTGACTTGGTTGGCCACAACTTGGGCAAGCATAGTGAGAGCATCCTAGAGTTCACCATTGGTAGGTTGCTTCTCAGGAGTTTGGTCCCTTCTTCCTTTAGTGTTTGTCATAATCTAGCACAACAAAAAACAATAGATAGGGGGAAAAATCCTTACCACAACTCTATAGAATTACTTAGAACATGAAGAAAGGAAACATTTGCTAAAACACCTCATAGTCTCCTATTTATAGTCATGGCGCACTTCAAAACCATGAATAGGACTCTAATCAACGCAGAGTGTTGGACTGCGAGGATATATCAACATAGTACTCTGATACTAAGTTTGTCATGACCCAAGCCTACGGCCTAGGTGTCACACGACATATGGGAAAACTCGTCGAAACCCCACACAAGCCTCTTCAATTATCATTACACATCTTTGGTTGTGAAAGCATATAAAAGACATAAGATTAAGAATAAAGGTAAAGGGTCTAAGTGGAAAGCTTGCATAACATCATAATCAAGAGACAAAGAGTCAAAGCTCAACTCATAGATACATAATATATACAACATACACCTCTACTACATAGATAAGAGCGGCGGCCAATACAAAACAATCGAGCTCACCCTCATAGTCAAAATAGAAAATAAGAAGAATGTCTCAATACATAACAAGAGAACATAGTCTAAGGTTCCTAAAGTGGAGGACTCACCAAATAGCTTGAAAAGCATTGAGCTATCCACGTAGAGGAGGAGGATGATCAACTTGGGCTTTGGTCCCTATATGGTGGTATCATGTAGGCAATAGAATGCATTAGTACATTTGAATAAACTAGGTATGTAGGATGCAATGTAACAAGAGATAAGCATCATAATCAAAGTGCATAACAATAGACAATAGACAACATATAACAATATGGCATGTATGGTCACTACATAAGTAAAACATGCTTAAGTAACTCATGCTGATATAGAGTACCATATGTGCAAAATATACTAAGCTAAATTCCCAAAGTACTAACCCCTTGGTTGATGATGCTGATCTCACCCCATCATCCTGGTGGTGTGCTACAAATCCCTCACATGGTTGATGAGAATCTCACAGTATCACCCTTGTGGCGAAGTACAAACCACTCACATGGTTGATGAGTACAAATCCCTACCTTGTTTATCAAGGCACTAGCCCTTTGATTGTTTATAAATGTACTAACCCCTCACAAGGTTATGCTCTTAGTCCCCCCTGGATTTGGCACGGTCTAATGTAATACTTTATTATAGAATTTATCATATATATAAGCTAATTTATTCATCATAACATCACTTATATCATATCTCATGCTTTGGGACTTCATTTCCTTAAGAAACCATAACCAGACATTTTATCAAACACTTGGAGGGTGGGAAATGGTAGTATAAAAATATGCAATTTAGAGATGAAATCATGCAAGAAAATCTATTGTTAAAGAATCAATCAACACCTTGCAACACCCTCAAGCAATATATATCAAAACCATTCATCAAATGTTACAATAGATCCAAGATTTATAGCTCAAAACATAGCAAAACTATCACAACTTTACACAGCTTTAACATAGTTCATATGCATGTTCACACTTTTAATTCTATTTGTAAAATCAACTTTAAATCATGCAAATTGAGTAAAAAATAAGATTAGAGAACCATGAGTGGATAGACCCAATAGCTAAAACCTACATACCGTAGCTTTTAAGAAGCTCTTGATGAAGATTGAAAGTGGAGGCTTAAAGCTCAAAGGAAATCCATAGTTCCGGATGAGGGTTTTGAGACTTGAATTTAATAGTCAAAATATGGCTAAGTGTTTTAGTGAATATTGGGAAATATTTTAGGTGATATGAGGGTGAAATATGGGTAAGTAAAGGTCAAAATACGTTTGGGATACTTAGGTCCAATATTTAGAAATATTTGGATGAAGTAAAAAAATAACCGCCCAATTTTTACATTGGTGCGCATTACGGAAGTGCCATGCACAACTCACTGGAAATTGCATTTTCAAATTTTATAATTGTAATCTTTTGCTCTTAAATTGGGGTTAGATCTTTTTTCACCTAATTTTGACCCCTTGAACAATAATATGAAGTCGAATTTCCAATATCGTGCATATATTTTAATATATATGAAATTCAAAATTCCAAGCATTTTGAGGTAGATATTTGGGTACTTTTTGGGGTCGTTTCATACCCACACACTTCCTCAACATAGACACATGGAAGAACGGATGAACCAAGTCCATTTGGCTAGGCAACTCTAACTGATATGCCACCTTACCAATCTTGCTTGACACCCTATTAGGACCTACAAATCTTGAACTTAACTTACCCTTCTTACCTAAACAGACCACACCCTCCATTGGTGAGACCTTCAAATAGGCACAATCACCAACCTTAAATTCAAGGTCCCTTCTCCTCACATTGGCATAGGACTTTTGACGATTTTGGGCTATTTTCATCCTTTTGCAAATCAATCTCACTTTCTCTAAGGCCTCCATAACAAAATTCGAGCCCAACAAAGACACCTATCCTACTTCAAACCACCCAAATGGTGATCTACAACATCTACCATAAAAGGCCTCAAAAGGAGCCATACCAATGCTTGCATGATAGCTATTATTATAAGCAAACTCAATCAATGGAAGATGATTATCCAACTACCTCTAAACTCTAATACACAAGCTCTAAGCATATCCTCAGGAGTTAGGACTATTTTTTTGTCTTGGCCATCCATTTGAGGGTGAAAGACCGTACAAAGCTTAAACTTGGTACCAAAAACTCTTTAAAAGGACCTCAAAAAGTGCAAAGTGAATTGAGCACCACGTTCTGACATGATAGACAAAGTCACCCCATGCAATCTAACCAAGTCATGAATGTACAACCTAGCATAATCTTTTGCACCATATGTAGTCTTAAACGTTGAAAAATGAGCCGACTTTGTCATTCTATCAACCACAACCCAAATAAAATCAAATCCCTTTCTAGTTTTAGGCAATCTAAAAATAATCCATGTTAATTTCCTCCCACTTCAAAGTAGGAATCTCTATATCTTAGGCTAGGCCACCCGACCTTTGATGTTCGACTTTAACTTGTTGGCTACTATGACAACAGGATACAAATTTGGCAATGTCTTTCTTCATACCTTACCACCAAAACACATCCCTCAAATCTTAATACATCTTAGTAAAACTGGGGTGAATAGAATAGGAATAATTATGAGCCTTATCAAGAATCTTCTCTCTTAAGCCATCAACACTAGGCACACACAATATACCTTAGTACTTAAGGGCACTATCTCCCCCCTAGGAGAAAACCTCCACCTTACCATCTCCCACCAAAGCCTTCAACTCTAACTAGGCGGGGTCATGATCTTGCTTTGCCTTCACCTCCTCAACAAATGAAGATTTAGAACCATTAACCACCACTATACCACCATTGTCACCCACTTCCAACCTAAACTACAATCAAGCCAACCAATGGACCTCCCTAGCCACTTCTTTAGCACCATCATCAATATGAGCTAGGCTACCCATAGACACTTACCCAAAGCATAAGCCACAATATTAGCATTATAGGGATGATAATGCACATCATATCATAATCCTTAAGAGATCTAACCACCTTTGTTGCCTCAAGTTAATATCTTTTTGAGTGAAAACATATTGGAGACTCTTATGATCGATAAATACATCAACATGCCCTCCACATAAAGGATGGCGCTAAATTTTCAAAGGTAATACCATGGCGGCCAATTCAAGATCATGAGTAGGATAATTCTTTTCATGCACCTTGAGTTGTCTAGAAGCATAGGCTATCACCTTAACATTTTTCATGAAAACACAACCCAAACTAATTCTTGTGGCATCAAAATACACTAAACCTTTCTAACACTTCCAGTAGTGACAAGATAGTAGCGGAGATAAGCTTATCCTTCAAAGTTTGAAAACTCTTTTCACACTCACCGGTCTACAAAAATTTAGCCTTGTTTTGGGTCAACTTAGTTATAGGGGAAGAAATAGAAGAGAACCCATTCACAAACCTCTTGTAGTAACCCGCTAAGCCCAAGAAGCTCCAAATATCCGATCGAGTCAAAGGTCTAGGCCAATTTCTAATCACATTCATCTTCTTAGGATCCACCTTAATGCCATCTCTTGATACCACATGACCTAGAAAGGCAACCTCTTGCAACTAAAACTCACAATTTTCATACTTAGCATACAACTTGTCTTCGCTCAATTTTTGGAACACTACTCACATGATCCTCCTCACAATGGGAATAGATCAAAATATCATAAATGAAGACCATCATAAACAAATCAATGTACGGTTTAAAGACCCTATTCATAAGATCTATGAAGATAGCCTGTACATTGGTAAACCCAAAAGACATAACCACAAAGTCATAATGCCCATACCTAGTCCCGAAGGCCATCTTGGGAATGTTACACTCCCTTACTTTAACTTTATGATACCTGGACCGAAGATCAATCTTAGAGAAGTAACTAGCCCCTTGAAGTTGGTCAAAATAGATTATCAATCCTTCAGAGAGGGTACTTATTCTTTATAGTAACCCTAATAAGTTGCCGATAGTCAATACACATTCTAAGGGAAAGATCTTTCTTCTTCACAGATAACACTGGTGTACCCAAAGGTGATTGGCTAGGCATAATAAAACCCTTCTCCAACAAATCCCTCAATTGCTCCTTTAACTCCTTTAATTCTGTGGGGGCCATATTGTAAGGGGAAATAGAAATGGGTTGAGTATCCGGAAGGAGGTCTATACCAAAGTCTATTTTCTTTTGGGGAGGAACACTGGGAAGATCATTATGGAAGACATCAACAAACTCATTAACCACTGAAACCGACTCTATAGGAAGGACCTTGGATTCAAATTCCCTAACCCGCACAAGACACCCCTTATAAATTAACTGTTGCACTTTAATGCAAGAAATGAACCTACCCTTGACCACCACATCATGACTCTCCCACTCAAGAATGGGTTCATTAGGGAAATGGAATTTGACAATACGGGTTCTACAATTAATAGAGGAGTAATATGCAAGCAACCAATTCATTCCAAGAATGACACCAAAATTCATCATATCCAATAAAACAAAATCACAATGCAATATTTTATGCAAAATAAAAATGGGATAATTACTATAGACTCTGCTAGCAATAATAGATATATTAATGGGAGTAGACACCTCATCTGACTCACACAACAATTTGAGTTTAACATGAAACTATTTGGCAACAAAGGGAGTAATAAACGAAAGAGTGCCACTTGGGTCTATCAATGCATACACATCAAAATCAAATACTTTTAACATACTAGTGATTACATCGGGTACCTCATCAACCCCTTGTCTCCTTTGGAGTGCATGAAACTGATTGTGCCTTGGGGCACCACCTTGTTGGACACCTCTTCCCCTAGGAACCATATTTGCACCTTGTGGACGAACATCCTTATCCTTGATCCAATAGGAAGGTAATCCATCACCTTATGTCCTACCTCACCACAACAAAGACAAGCATTGTTGTCCTTTAGACATAGGCTACTATGACCCTTACCACATTTTGGACACATAGCATTAGGCAGCACACCACCATTACCTTAGGCCCTTGTGTTGTCATTAGCAAACCTTCTAATAGGAACATGAGAAGACACTTGGCCTTGATGAAACCAGCTACCGTTGGGACTTTGGAACTTACCCTTAAAATGGGCCCTCTTGGCCTCACCATTTCTCCTCTTTCTAAACTTTTCACCCTCCAATTGTTTGGCAAAAGTCATTAGGCGGGACAAATCCATGTCACTAATCAACATAGCGGCACGACAATATTTATTAACCAAATTGGATACCCCAATTACAAATTTGTTCATTCTAGACCTTAGGTTGGCAATCAAATGTGGAGCATATTTAGAGTGTTGGTTGAACTTGAGGGAATACTGTCTCACACTTATAGATCCTTGCTTCAAATTCATGAACTCCATCATTTTGGCCTCCATAAGCTCAAGAGGAATGAACTGATTATCATGACCCAAACTATGGCCTAGATGTGACAAGGCGCATGGGAAACCCAAAGGAACCCCAAGCAAGCCTCTTTACATAACATTACACATCCTTGGTCATGTAAGCAATAAAATAACAACAAAAGATAGTAAATAGGGATAACCCGGGCTAAGGGAACATCTTTTATATCATAAACAACAAGGGTTGAGAGAAAGTCAAAGCTGATAGTATTATACATAACATGTCCAGCAACATCTTTAAACCTTAGATACTTAATAGGGGCCAAGACAAGCAATAGACTCATTCTCATAATAAGGACAATAGGTAATCCAAATATAGAGGATATAGTCTAAACATAATCTTGAGAGAAGATAGATTTTGTTGCCAGACTTAAGGCCTCACCATAAGCTAACTTGGACAATCTATCTAGCCACATGGGGTAGAATCAATAGGAGCTCCGAGTCCTACATGGTAATATCACATAGGCATAGAGTATGCACTAGTGCATTTGAATGTACTGATTATGTAGGATGCAGTGCAACAATAGATAGGCAACATAGTCAAATTGCATAATAAAAATTAATAAATAGCATAGTAGCAATATGACATGTATGAAGGATGCTTGATGTAAATCATGCTTATATAGAACAAGGTACATGTGTTAGGAGTGACCATTATTTGTGAATATCCAAGACCTAAAACCTCCTTGGAGAGGCGAATGAGGTACAAACCCCTCAATTGGTTGATGAGGTACAACCTCTCAACATGGTTGATGGGTTACAACGCCCCCAACATGGTTGATGAGCAAATACAAACCCTTCAACATGGTTGATGAGGTACAAACCCCAAAACATGGTTATCAAGGTACAAACCCTCAACATGGTACGATGGGCCTGCCACCTCCCGAGCGAGGAGAGCGAGGTACAAACCACTCAATAAGGTTACCTGGGCCTACAACCTCCCGAGTGAGGCTTGATCAATTCCTAACACTATATAGATTATAACGTATACATACAATCCTTTCATCATCAAAAAGTCATTCAACTCATAAGACATTCATTAGACCTTTAATTCCTCAAGAAATTATAAGCGGAATTTCATCAACCACTTGGCGGGTGCTTAATGCTAGTGTAAAATAATGCAATTTAAGAGTGGAATCATGCTACAAAATTCAGTGTAAAACCATCAATAGATACTTGGTAATACCCTCAAACAATAGACATCATAAATACTTCATCAAATCTCACAAATCTTAGAATCATAGCTCAAAACTTGTTAAAACAATCACAATTTCATGAAACCCCAACATAGTGTGTAGTGAAATTCACAATAAGTAAGACCCATGAGTAAAACAACTTTAAATCATGCAATTTTTAGGTAAAAAGAAGCTTGGGTATCATAGGTGAAAGGAACCCACATACCTTGAATTTGGAGAATTCTTGATGATGATTGAAAATGGAGACTTGAAGTTTGGATGAATTCCTTAATATCTGGAAAGGGTTTTTGCACTTGAATTTTGAGAGAAATATTCGTCTAAGTGTTTAGGTGAGTATTGGGGAATGTCTTGAATGATATGAAGGTAAAATATAGCTAAGTATAGCTATTTTCACCTATGGGAAGGCTTAGGTGCATGACCCAAAAGCTTAGGAACGAACTAAATAAATTAGCACAAAATACACAATGGCGCACCCCTAGCGCGTAGCGCCTGGGGTGCGAATCTTCACTAGAAATTGCTCATTTGAAAAATTGAAATTGTGATTCATTCGCTCTAAAATAGGGGTTAGACCTATTACTCACTCAAATTTGGCCCCTAAATAAGAATATTAAGTCAGATTTTTGATATCACACATGTATTTTAAGATATATGGAAATTACGATTTTGAGCACTTTTGAGGCACATTTTTAGGCTCTTTTTGGGGTCTTTTCAATATCTCCCCCTTGGGAACATTTGTCCTTATACGTCAAAGAGACATATATAAGAAGAGTAATCATGAAGAAATAAGTTCCAACAAAAATGCAATTAGGCACTTAAACACCATTTTCAAAAAATCTCAACTTAAGTGTTAAAATCACCATGAATTTTTCATTATAAACATGAGTGTATGCAAACTGCATAAGGGCTAAGATTTAGGACTAGAAATCATAAAAAGGACTGGATTTATTATCATAAGCTCGAATAGAATGAAAGAGGTACGGATCCCCAAGGGCCTTAACGAAAGACTCTTATAAAATAACCTTTATTCATATGCACCCAACTTCTCCACCAGACCTCCTCATAAGTCAACTCATCCTCCACAAGGCACACATCATCAAGAGTCCTATAACACTTGAATCACCAACACACCTCATCAACCTAGATACATGAAGAACCAGATGAACCATATTCTTATCCAAAGGCAATTCCAATTCATATGCAACCTCACTAATCTTTCTTAGTACTCTATGAAGACTCACAAACCATGAACTCAATTCGTTATTTACCAACACAAACCATACCTTTTATGAGTGAAACCTTCAAATAGACCCAATTATCCACTTTGAATTCAAGCTCACTCCTCCTCACATCGGCATAGGACTTTGACGACCTTGGGCTATTTTCAATCTTTCCCTAATTAACCTCCTTTCTCCATCACCTCCATAACAAGATTCGTGCCCAATAAAACTATTTCTCCCACTTTAATCCACCTAAATGGGAACATACAATGTCTACCATACGGGGTCTCAAAAGGAGTCATACTGATGTTAGAATGATAGCTACGATTAGTCTCAAAAAGAACCCTCTTTCTCAAGTCATCAACACTAGGCACACACAACCTATCTTGGTACCTAATGGCACCATCTCCCCGTTGGGAGAAAACCTCCACCTTGCCAACACTCACCTAAGCCTTTAATTCTAACAAGGAGGGATCTAGATCTTGCTTTGCTTCAACCTCATCAACCAAGGAAGATTTTTGAACCACCAACAACCACAATACCACCATAGTCAACCTTTTCTAACCTAACGATCAATCTAGCCAACCGGTGTACCTGCCTCATTATCCCTTTGCTACCACCATCACTATGAACTAGGCTATCTATAGACACCTTACTTAAAGCACCATCCACAATATCAATCTTACCAGGATGTTAATGCACACTCAAATCATAATCCTTAAGAAGTTCTAACCATCTTCTTTGTCTCGCGCTAAGATCCTTTGGGTGAACGCATATTGGAGACTCTTATGATTGGTAAATATATCAATAAGCACCAATAGAAACAATGACATCAAATTTTGAAGCAAATACTGAGGCGGCCAACTCAAGGTCATAGAGATGATAATTCTTATCACGTATCTCAAATTGTCTAAAATCATAGGCTTCCACCTAACCATTTTGGATCAACACACAACCCTAAACCAATCTGGGAGGCATCACCAAACATAGCAAACCCTTCCAACCCTTCCGATAGAGACAAGATAGGACCGTACACAAACTTATCCTTCAAGGTTTGGAAACTCTTTTCTCACCCCTCAGTCTACACAAACTTAGCCTTATTTGAGTCAACGTAGTCATGGGAGAAGCAATAGAAGAGATCCCATTCACCATCCTCAAGTAGTAACTCGATAAGCCAAGAATCTTCTAATATTTGAGGGAGTCAAGGGTCTAGGCCAATTTCTAGTCACATCCATCTCAAGTTCCACCTTAATACCATTCCCCAAAATCACATGACCTAGAAAGGCAACCTCCTTCGACCAAAAATCACACTTCTCATACTTAGCATACAACTTCTCTTTCCCCAAGATTGCAACACTACCCCAAAATGGTTTACAAGCTCTAAATAAATCAATACTTCATAACTAGAGACCACCACAAACATAATTAGGTAGGGACTAAAGAACCTATTCATGAGACCTACAGACATGATTGGTGCATAAGTCAAACCAAAAGGCACTACCCCAAATTCAAAGTATCGAGAAGGACTTCACTAACCCAATGAGCACTGGAATCAACTCAATAGAAATAACTTAGGTTCAACACCCATAACTCTTATAATATGATAAATGCAACCGTTAGAGATCAGTTGCACCTTAAGACAGGAAACAAACTTATCCCTTCACAACCACATTACAAGCCCCCACTCAAGGATGGGTTTATTAGGGAATTGGAATTTAACTCTACGGGCCCTATAATCAAAGGAGACATAAAATGCAAGAAACTATTCCATCCCTAGCATGACATTAAATCTACCACATCAACCCCAACAAGCAACAAGGCAAGGCCCAATGCAATACAGACACGGATCGACACCTATGAACTTTCTAGCAACAATATACTTAAGAAAAGGGCAGACACCAAGGTTCACATAACAACTCGGACACACAAGAAGCCAACCGGCCACAAAAAGAATAACGAAAGAAATAGTGGAACACCAAACCTATCAATGTACCCACATCAAAGTCAAAGGGAATTTCGACATACTGGTAATAACATGGGGCACCTCATCCCCTCCTTGAGCCCCTTGATCAACATGATCACCTTGATATAAAGTTCGACTACCCTTACACCTCCTTATAGAATATAGACAATCAACTAGCTTGTGACCCACTTCACTATATCCATAGGAAGTATTGGTCTTCCTCAAGCATAGGCCATCATGGTTTTTTTCACATCTTTGATACTTGGGATTAGTCATCCCATTATCACCTCCTTTACTCTTATTGTGTTGATGAGGGTAATCATTCTTTTTATGGCCCACATCACCATAATCGAAATAAGCATTGGTATCCTTCAAACAGGGGACTCTATGAATCTTACCACATATAGGGCACATATCATCACCTCTACCTTTGGGACTTTGGAGCTTACCTTCAACACGAGCCCTCTTAGTCTGACCACCCCTCCTCTTAACATTTGAAGTCTCGAGATCACTCACTTGTTATTGAGTTGAGTTGTCAACTTTGTCACCACCTTGGTCATTACCCATAGAGCATTGCAAATCTCTTCATTCAATATATCACCATCATAAGTGGCTTGAGACATATTCTAAAATGCAAATATTAAATTAAGAAATAAGCCTTAGGGGACTTAACTCTATTGCACGACATAGATCATAAAGTGAAACATTTCCTAGAATGCCTTATAGCCTCCTATTCATAGTCGTGGCATGCTTCGCAACTATGAATAACACTCTAATCGACATGGTGTGTTGGATGCCGAGGACCTAACAACCTAGTGCTCTAGTACCAAATTTGTCACTACCCATACTAAGGGCTAGACGTGACACGGTGCATGGAGAACCCAAAGGCACAATTGGTTAGGCCACCCTACCTTTGATGTTCGGGTTTGACTTATTGACAACTACTCTAATTCGAAACAAATTCTGCATTGTCGCTCTTCATACCTCCCCACTAATACACATCTCTCAAGTCTCTATACATTTTGGTGGAACCAGGGTTGATAGAGCAAGAAAAATTATGGGCCTCATCAAGGATCCTCTCCCTCAAACCATCAACACAAGGCACACACAACCTACCTTGATATCTAAGGGTACCATCTTCACCTTGGGAGAAAACCTCTACTCTGCCCTCTTTAACCAAGGCCCTCAATTCAATTAAGGAGGAGCCTACATCTTGTTTTACTGTCACCTCATCAACCAAAGAAGATTTGGAACCATCAACAATAACCACACCATTACCCGCTTCTTCCAACCTAACCACAATCTAGCTAATTGACACACCTCCCTAGCCATCTCTCTAT
Source organism: Solanum sejunctum (assembly GCA_025642045.1). Lineage (NCBI taxonomy): Eukaryota > Viridiplantae > Streptophyta > Magnoliopsida > Solanales > Solanaceae > Solanum > Solanum sejunctum. Next base: position 9,820,846 of record JAOTQJ010000096.1, on the reverse strand, counting down.
CACCACCATCAATATGAGGTAGGCTACCCATAGACACCCAATTCAAAGCATCAGCCATAACATTTGCCTTACAAGGATGGTAATGCACACTCATGTCATAGTCCTTAAGAAGATCTAGCCACCTTCATTGTCTCAAGTTGAGATCTTTTTGAGTGAAGACATATTGGAGGATCTTATGATCAGTGAAGTCATCAACATGCACTCCATACAAATAATGATGCCAAATCATTACTGCAAACACCCAGGCGGCCAATTCAAGATCATGTTTAGGGTGGTTTCTTTCATGCACCTTGAGTTGCCTAGATGCATAGTATATGACCTTACCATTTTGCATTAGCACACAATCCAAACCCACTCTAGAAGCATCACAATACACAACAAACCTCTCAAGAAAATCCGGTAGTGACAATATAGGAGCACACACAATCTTATCTTTCAATGTTTGGAAGCTTCTCCCACATTCATCTATCCATACAAACTTAACCTTCTTTTGAGTCAATTTTATCATAGGGGAAGCAATCGAAGAGAACCCATTCACAATCTTTCTATAGTAACTCGCAAGGCCCAAGAAACTCTTGATATCCGATAGGGTAAATGGTCTAGGACAATGTCTGATAACATCGATCTTCTTACGATCCACCTTAATACCATCCCCCGATATTGTAATGCAACCTCCTTCAACCAAAATTCACACTTTTCATATTTGGCATACTATTTCTCCTCCCTCAATATTTGCAACACAACTCACAAATAGCCCATATGCTCTTCCCTACTATGTGAATAGATCAAAGTATCATCAATAAAGACCACAACAAAGGAATCAAAGTAGGGTTTGAAGACCTTATTCATTAGTTCCACGAAGATAGCCTGTGTATTAGTCAACCGAATGTACATCACAATAAATTCATAATGCCCATATCTAGTTTGAAAGGCCATCTTTGGAATATCACACTCCCTCACCCTTACTTATGATATCCAGACCGAAGATCAATCTTAGAGAAAAAGCTAGCCCCTTGTAATTTATCTAGAAAGTCATCAGTTCCTGGAAGAGGATACCTATTCTTTATAGTGACCCTATTGTGTTACCGGTAGCCAATGCATATTCTAGGTGACCCATCTTTTTCTTTACAAACAATACTAGTGCACCCCAAGGTGATTAGCTAGGTCTACTAGATCCTTTTTCCAACAAATCTTTCAATTACTCCTTTAACTCCTTCAACTCTGTTTGGGTCATACAGTAAGGGGGAACGGAGATAGGCTGAGTATCCAGAAGGAGATCTATGCCAATATCTATCTCCCTTTAAGGAGGGACACCAGGAAGTTTATTAAGGAAGACATCAAGAAACTCTTTTACAATCAGAACCGACTCTATGGAAGGGACTTTGGACTCCACATCTTTAATCCTCACAAGATGATACAACCACCCCTTAGTGATCAACTTATAGGCTCTAATGCAAGAGATAAACCTACCCTTTACCACCACATCATGACTTTCCCACTCAAAGATGGGTTCATTTGGAAATTAAAACTTGACCATACGAGTTCTACAATCAATATAAGCATAGTATACATGCAACCAATCCATCCCAAGAAAAAAAATCAAAATCAACCATATCCAATTAAACAAGATCACAAGGTAAGATTTTATGCAAGATGAACTAATAGGAGTAGACACCTCATAAGACTCATGCAACAACTCAAACTCAACATGAAACCTTTTATCAACAAAAATGGTAACAAAAGAAAGAGTGACACCCGGATCAATCCAAGTATATACATCAAAGTCAAAGATTTTTAACATATTAGTAACAACATTATGAACCTCACCAACCCCTTGCCTCTCATGTAGAGCATAAAAACGATAGTGCCTTGGGAAACCACCTTAAGGACCATCTCGACCCATGAAACTACATTTGCACCCCAGACTTTCCCACAATCTCTTGAACAATCTATCTTCTTGTGACCAAGCTCCCACAACCAAAGCATCCATTAGAATCTTTCAAGCATAGGTCTTTATGATTCCTTCCATATCTAGACACATATTAATGGGAGCCACAACACCCACACCTTGTGGCCTAGGGAAGTCATTGACAAACCCCTATTAGTAGCATGAGAAGGACCTTGGCCTTGAAGACTTTTGGAACTTGCCCTCAAAATGGGCCCCCTTGGCCTCATGGCCCCTTCTCTTCCTCAAATTTTCATCCTCCATTTACTTGGTATATGTCATAAATCGAGATAAGTCCATGACACTAATTAACAAGGTAGACCGACATTCTTCTCTCACCAAGTTGGAGACCCCCAGCACAAATTTATTCATCCTAGATTTAGGATCTACCGCCAAAATAAGGAGCATACTTTGAAATTTGATCAAACTTGAGGGCATACTCCCTCATACTCATAGCCCCTTGTTTCACGTTCATTAACTCTACCAACTTAGATTCCCTAAGCTCAAGAGGGAAAAAATAATTAAGGAAGGCCAATTTGAACTCCTCCTAAAGGACCACATAGCCATTAACCTTCTCCCCCTTACATTGATCAAACCAAATTTGGGCTACCCCTTGAGTTGGTATGCTACCAACTCCACCTTTTCATTCAGCCCAACACTATCGTACTCAAGATCTTGTAAACCTTATCAATGAACTCTTGTGGATCTTCATCCACCTTTGACCTATAGAACACAGGAGGATTCATCCTCATGAAGTCCCTTACCCTAGCTCCCGACGTAGTACCATGAGGGGCTTAGGCCCTTTGATTGACTTGGTTGGCCATAACCTGGGCAACCATAATGAGAGCATCCCGTAGTTCACCATTGGTAGGTTGCTGCTCGGGAGTTTGGACCATTCTTCCTCTAGTGCTTGGCATGATCTAGCATAGCAAAGAACAATCATTATGGGAGAAAAACTTACCACAACTCAATTGCACGACCTAGAACATGAAGAAGGGAAACATTTCCTGAAATGCCTCATATCCTATAATTCATAGTCATGGTGCACTTCACAACCATAAGTAGGACTCTAATAGATGCAGTGTTTCGGACTCCGAGGATCTATCAACCTAGTGCTCTGATACAAAGTTTGTCATGACCCAAGACTAGGGCCTAGGCATGACACAACGTATGGGGAAATTCGAAGGAACCCCACACAAACCTCTTAACTTATCATTACACATTATTGATCACGAAAGCATATAAAATACATAAGAGTAAGAATACGAGCAAAGTGACTAAGGGGAAAGCTTGCATAACATCATAATCAAGAGACCATGCAAAGCATAAAACCAATTGTGCCTTAGGGCACCATCTTGTCATCCATTTCTCCACAAATGAACTGCATTAGCACCTTATGGACGAACCTCCTTACCCTTGTTACAATTTTGAGGGCAATCAACCACCTTATGTCAATTTCCCAACAATCATAACAAGCATTATTGTCCCTCAAGCACAGGCCAATATGACCCTTACCATAATTTGGACACACCCCTAACACCTTGGGCCCTTGGAAAATTATTAGCAACCCTCTTTTGAAATGCATAAGAAGCCTTGGCCTTGATAGAATCGACTAGCCTTTTGACTTTGGAACTTGCCATCAAAACGGGATCTCTTGGCCTCATGACCTCTCCTTTTAGTCAACTTTTTGTCCTCCATTTGTTCAGCATAGGTCATCAAATGAGACAAGTCCATGTCACTAATCAACATAGCGGACCAACATTCCTCACTCACAAAGTCGAACACATCTATCATTAACTTGTTCATTCTACAACTTGGGTCTATAACCAAGTGGGGAGCATACTTGGAAAGTAGATTGAACTTGAGGGCATACTCCCTCACACTCATAAACCCTTATCTCAAATTCATAAACTCCACCAATTTAGCTTCCCTAAGCTCAAGAGAAAAGAACTGATTAAGAAAAGCCACTTTGAATACCTCCCAAAGCACCACATTGTTAACTCCCTTCTCCTCTTTCCATTGATTGTATCATATTTCTACCACCCCTTTGAGTTGGTAGGCTACCAACTCCACCTTATGTTCTGACCTCATACCCACGATAGCCAATACCTTGTATACCTCATCAATGAACTCTTCAGAGTCCTCATCTACCTTAGGCATATAGAATTTCAGGGGATTTGTCCTTGTGAAGTCTCTCACCCGATAACCCAGTCTAGGAGCATGAGGGGCTTTGGCCCCTTGGTTGGCTTGGTTAGCAATAACTTGGTCAAGGAAAGTGAGAGCATCCCAAAGATCTCCATGAGCTGGTTTCTCCACGAGTGTGCCGACTCTTTTTTTTCTTGTGTTAGGCATAATCTAGCATAGCAAAGAATAATCGTTATGGGAAAAACCTTACTTTAACTCTATAGCACAACTTAGAACACAAAGAAAGGAAATATTTTCTAAAACGTCTCATGGCCTCTTATTTATAATTGTGCTGCACAACACAACCGTGAATAAGACTGTAATCAATATAGTGTATTCGACTTAAAGAATCTATCAACCTAGTGCTCTGATACCAAATTTGTTATGACCCAAGCCTAGGGCCTAGAGGTGACACAATGTATGAGGAACTCGAAATAAGCCTCTTAACATATCATTACATATCCTTGGTTGTTGAAGCAAGAAAAAAAACAAGAGCTAGTAAATAGGGATAATCAAGGCTAAGGGACAACTTCCATATCATAATCAACAAGAGTCAAGAGAGAGTCATAGTTCATAGCATAATGCATATTATGTCCAACAACACCTCTACTAAATAGATAAGAGCGGAGGCCAAGACAAGCAATCGGGCTCACCATCATAATCAACGCATACTTAAAAGAAAGATAGTCTTAGAATATAGCATAAGATCAAGATAATCTTAGAACATAGCATAAGATCATAACATCGTCCCTGAAATAGAGGATTCACCAACAAGCTTAGGAGAAATTTTACTAGCCACGTGGAGGAAGATAATCAAGCAGGGCTCCGGTTCATACAAGGTGACATTATGTAGGCATAAAGTATACGTTAGTACATTTGAATGTACTAAATTTTTAGGATGCAATGCAACAATAGATAGACAACACCATAAAAATGCATAATTAGGCAATAGTTGAGCATATAGCAATATGGCATGCATGGAAGATTTTGTAGTAAATCATGCTTATATAGGATGTAATACATATGCAATGAGTGACCATTATTAGTGCAATCCAAAGCATACCACCTCCTTGGAGAGATGATTGAGGTACGAACCCCTCAATAGGTTGATAAGGTATAAACCCCCCAACATGGTTGATGAGGTACAAACCCCCTAAAATGGTTGATGAGGTACAAATCCCCCAACATGGTTGATGAGGTACAAACCCCTAAACATGGTTATCAAGTTACAAAAACCTTGGGATGGTTGCACAAGCCTTCCACCTCCCGAGCGAGGCGATCGAGGTACAAACTCCTCAACAAGGTTACCCGGGCCTACAACCTCCCGACTGAGGCTTGGTCATCCCCAACACTATATAGATAATATCATATACATATATTCCTTTCATCATTATAAAGTTATTCAACTCATAATACATGCATTGGACCTTTAATTCCTCAAGAAATCATAACCGGATATTTCATCAAACACTTGGTGGGTGTGTAGTGCTAGTGTAAAATCATACAATTCAAGAGTGGAATCATGCTAGAAAATTCTGTGTAAAATCATCAATAGATACTTGGTAATACTCTCAATCAATATACATCAAAACTCTTTATTAAATAATATCTTATATCTTGGTTTCATAGCTCAAAACATGCTAAAACAGTCACAATTTCATAAATCCTAACATAGTGTGCAACGAAATTCATAATAAGTAAGACCCATGACAAAATCAACTTTAAATCATGCAATTTTAGTTAAAAAGAAGCTTGGGCATCATGTGTGAAAGGAACCCATGAGAGAAACCCACATACCTTAGATTTGGAAAGTTCCTTGAAGAAGATTTGAAATGGAGATTTGAAGCTTAGATGAGAACCTTAAGATACGGATGAGTTTTGAGACTTGAATTTAGGAGTAAAATATTTGGCTAAGTATTTAAATGAGTATTAGGGAATGTTTTGAATGATATGGGGGTGAAATATGGCTAAGTATAAGTATTTTCACGCTTGAGAACACTTATCCCTAAGACTCAAAAGCCTTGGATCGGACTAAAAAAAATACACAGGAATTGGTTGTTGGCGCGTCGCGCAAAGAACGCGCAGACCTCATTGAAAATCGCATTTTGCAATTTTTAAATTTTGATACAGTTGCTCTTAAATTGGGGTTATACCCATTCCCCACTTAATTTGACCCTCCAAACAAGAATATGAAGTCGAATTTTCCATATCACGCACGAATTTTGAGATATATAAAAGTTACGATTCTTGGCACTTACGAGAAACATTTTTGGGCACTTTTCGGGGTCGTTTCATGACCAAACTCAATATGAGCCACATCCACAAATTACCAATCACAAGGAAAACTTTATTGGTAAGAAGAAGGAACTTTAACTATGCAGCCCATGCTCAAAAAGAAGTCAAGGATCCATTCCATGTAGTTGTTACGCAAATTGCACATTACAACAATTCAAGTTAAAGTATCAGTAGATGACTAAAATAATGGCTCATGACAGTACGCTTTGGTGAGGATATACGAAACACTTAAAAGTGTAAAATATATATATGGTGGAACAACCAGATTTATTGAGAATCAATTTACCTTTCTGTTGAATGATGTACTAATGTTATGTACGCAGGTCTAGGTTTACATCCCTTGATCCTTTGGAAACTGAGAGTTTGCTTAAGGGTAAGAAGTTGTAAGTATGTGGATAGATATCTTTATGGTTATGCATTGCTAAAGAGAATCTACAACTAACCTTAAATAGAAGATTATTAGCATGTCCTCAACCTAACAGTTACTTACAAGTTGAGACCTTATGGTGAACCTCTGCTCTAATGCATGCGGTAGAATGAAATATGGTAGCCTCTGATAGTATGCTTGGAAGCATAACACCTATAAAAATACTTGGTTGAGCTTTGGAAGTCTTAGAAGGCCCATGACAAGATTTCAAATAAGAAATTTTAAAAAAGCTAATTGGTTTTAATTGCAGCGACAAAGTCCCTATTTTTGGAAGAAGAACTCAAGCCAAAGAGAATTTTTTGTCTTAGTGCTATAACTATTTTAATGGACAAATTGAGCAAGTAAGTTGGACATCTTTTTAACACGTTCAAAAGTTTTATTTGACATATCTTTTTAACTGATAGTGTGAAGTAACAAGAGAAGTTTAAAGGTGATGAGAATTAAGAGTTAAAAGTTTGTGTAATGTTGATAAGTATAATGTGTCTTTCTTTCAGTCATGATAACAAAAACAAATAGAGAAGCTAACGACCTATAGCAACTAAGTTTGTTTCTCCTTCTACAATTTCAATGGCCTATTGTCTATTAGACTTGTTTGCATTCTTTACTATTCAATATGATTAATATAAACAAACTATGGCTATTGTAGTATTAAGTAAAACTGCCCCCCCCCCCCCAAAAAAAAAAAAAAATTGTCTTTCTGGTGCAAAAAAAGTACAGTAGAGAGATTGTTTTGGACTTTTTGAGTCAATACTTATAAATTCAGGCACTTTGAATTGTATCTTGTACAGTCTCTTGATATAAAGAATAATATTTTCATTACTTTGAAAAAGTATAAAGCCTTTTAATCTATAATGTTGGTCTATATCTATGCAGAAATGCTTTGAATCTATTTGTTTTACCTATCACTTTTATTGTGTTTACAAGCCTCTTTACTTGCCTACCTTTATTACTTAGAATTTTGGGAGAAAAAAAAAAATTGAGACAAGGCTTGACATTACCCCAAAAAGGGAACATGTAGAAACATTATAAAAATATATAATTTTTTATTATCTTTTAAAGTCAAAAATATTGAACTAGATTATTCGTAAATTTAATAGTTTATTTGTAAATTTAAGGAGTCATTCATCACCACACAAAGAGCGGGTGAAATTACCTAGTTTCCAATGATTTAAAACCATAAAGAAAGAGTTAAATTACTATCTTTCATACAATTCCCTCACTCCGCCCCAACACATCCAATACTTGACATATATAATCGAAGTGAGTAGAGACAAATATATCAATTTCTGTTAGTTGGAATTGAGTAGAGACAAATATATCAATTTCTATGTCAGGATCTATATGAAAAAATACAAACCCATGAATGGGACTAATTGCCCAAGAAATATGTATGCGCTACATAGTTAGACAACTAAATCAATAATTTTATATATTGATAAAATAACAATTCATACTAAACTCTCGTTGTTTGTGCTCACATGTTCGGTTGAATAATTGATGAAATCACAATCACCAAGCAACTTCCACATAACACAGTACTTTCGGGTAGACTTACCGGTCCCTGTTGTAGAATAGAGCATAACTAGTTACTTAAAAATTATCATAACATTCGGCAACAAATAGTTTGCAAAACAAATAAAAGAATTTATTGAAGATGTTCTTAAGACTTACTAATACGTGCAATGCATGTGCAGTAAATCTAGCTTCATTAATTTGTCTGAATATTTATACAAGGAAGAAAACAATGAATAAGGAAAGAATCAACTAATAGAAAGATTATGATCTTCTCCTAATCATAAAAGAAACTAAATCACTAATAAGATACTAAGATATGGAAGATCAATCAAGAGATATCCTAATATTAATTAAGAATATCACTAATATGACCCTGCAAGATGGTAGATCGTTAAGATATATTAATCTTGTACCTTAAGTGCTTTGAATGGAGATTTTGGAAGTGTCTTCGTAAGATGATCAGCTAGCTGGTCATGGGACGAAATATAAGAAACACGCAGCAGTCCTTGTTGACCGAGATTTTGAACAAAATGATGGTCAATCTTAATGTGCTTCATCTTGAAATGATAAACTGGCTTACCACACACATAGGTAGCGTCAAGATTACCACAAAAGATAACCAGCGATTCCCTGAGGGAAATAGATAAGTACTGCAAAAAATTTTTGGACCCAATACGTTTCAGCTAATGCTGAAGTAATAGCATAATAATCATTTTCCATGGATGAGCGAGCAACTAATCTTTGCTTCTGAGAGCTCCATGAGATTGGATTGGATCCTAAAAATACAATGTATGATGTAGTAGAAGAGAAATCTTCACAATTACCTGCTCAGTCAGAGTCAGACGAGGAATGCCGATTTAGTGACTTGCCTCTGCGAAGAAATAGACCATTATCAAGATAGCGAAGAACTCATTTAACTATAGTCCAATTTGCAGTTGTTAGGGCACTTGTAAACTGAGACAATTTGCTTACAACAAAAGCAACATGTGGTCTAGTAAGGTGAAGATATTGTGAACTTCCAACTATACTCTGATATTCTTTAGGATCCTTAGTAAAGAACCATCGGTACTCATGGGACAAGATCCGTTTGCCAATGGTGTGAGCATAAGATTAGCTTCAACCATGTTCACTCGGTCTAAGATCGCATAGATATGCTTCTGTGGCATAAGAAAATTTAAAAAGGTTAGCAAATAACTTGAACACCCAATTCAAATCACCAAGATCTTTTCTTGAAAAACAATTTTCAATACACTGAAATAAAATCTGCTACCGTACTTTGTTCATTATTCTTGATAATTAGATCATCAACATACACAATGAGACAGAGCATAACTCCAGATTTAGCATATATAAATTGTTGAAAATTTACTTATAGTTACTCCACTAGGTTTTAGCAAAATAAGTTGTTTAGTTTAAAATAAATTTGAATCTTAAATTTTAGTTAAGTTGTTGAGATGTTTTAGGTTATTTTAAATTTCAAATTACATAGATTTTTATTTTATGTGGCTATTTAAAGCCCTCAATGCTTAATAAAATCATTGAAAGCTATTGAAAGTCATTTCAATCCCTTGTCTCTTTCAATGTTTTTGTTGCCCCATTCATTCTTTAGAAAAAACCAACAGCAGTATCAATAGCCTCATTGCTCCTATTGGATTTGTTAGTTCTTCCAAAGAACTGCCATATCATTTTCAACCTGTAAAGGCTACTTTTTAAATCATTTTAACTCGTCAAGGTTATTTTTAACCCATGCTCTATTTAATGTATAGGCTTTTTGAATCTATTTTTAACATAAGAATGAAAAGGAGTAGTCTCTCTTTAAATACCCTACAAATTTTCACTAGCAAAATTTATCAAATTTGGTCAATGATAATAAAATCTCATTTTGAAACCTATGTTTTATGTGATATTGTGATGGAAGAAAAATCATCACAACATTTCTCTCCAAATCCTATCAATTTTCAAATAAACGACACTTTCAAACCAGAGAAGATCATTGATGGTGTTTTTTAAGTACATAACCAAAAAAAAGTTAAAAAAGGAAGAACTTCTGCAAGTTCGAAAACAAAAGAAAATCATAATCAACTGGTAAAGCAAAAATGAGGAGGAACAGTTTTTAAAAATTGCAATAACTAAAGCAAAGGAGAAGTGTTAAAATTTTCTTTTAATTACTCCACTAGTTTTTAGCAGAATAAGTTGTTTAGTTTAAGATAAATTTGAATTTTAAACCTTAGTTAAGTTGTTGAGATATTTTAGGTTATTTTAAATTTTAAATTATGCAGATTTTTATTTTATGTGGCTATTTAAAGCCCCTCAATGCTTAATAAAATCATTGAAAGCTATTTCAATCAATTGATAGACTTTTCAAACCCTTTTTACTTCTCCCTTCGTCCTTTTAAAAAAACCAACATTAATAAGTAGTGATCTAATTGAGAGTGGAAAAAAATCATATGAAATAAGATAGGATTTGTGTTCCTCATACCTTGCTCCTGGAGCTTGTTTAAGCCCATAAATTGCTTTGTGAAGCCGGTAAACATGAGTAGATATATATATCGTTCACAAGCCTAGGAAGTTGAGACATATAAACTTCTTTGGTTAGAGTACCATGCAAGAAGCCATTGTTGACAACTAATTGTTGAAATGGCTGAAGGATAAATAGAAGTAAGATATTTTTCTTAGAGAATTTTAAGTTATATTAGCCTACTTAAGGTCACTTGATATGATTACAATCGCTAATTACATCTTTATTTATACTACTTGAAATGTCAATTCAAGAGCCATGCCCACACAATAAGATACATGTATTGCAATCTACTAGATACATATATTAACTAGATAAGTATATTATTAACTCCTAAAAGACTTCTTGAATAACTAAGAGATAACATTGAAGGACTAAAAGAAAAGGTAAGATGCATGTATTCTTGTGAACTCATGTATTAATTCCAACACTCCCCCTTATTGCATTTGCTTGACAACACCAATGCATTCATGAAGATTGCAAAACTTTTTGTTGGGAAGTACTTTGGTGAAGATGTCAGCAAGTTGTTCTCCTTTCTGGAAATAATGCAATTGAATTTCGCCTCTCACTTGTGCTTCTTGGATAAAATGGTGCTTGATGGAAATATGCTTTGATTTTTCAAGGTTGGCTGGATTCTTGGCAATGGCAATCGCTGATTTTTTATCACAATTCAAAACCATTTCTCTCTTTTATTTTTCACCAATGTCTTCAAGAATTCTCTAAAGACAAATAGATGGAGAAGTAGCCTTAGTTGCTAAGACATATTTTTCTTCACGGTAGATTGAGCAACAATAGTTTGCTTTTTTGACAACGAAAAATAAATTTCTTGAAACAAATAAGAAAGCATAACCAGAAGTATTCCTCATGTCATAAGAACAACCAATTAAGTTCAAATCTCCATCAACTTTTTACATTATCCCATAATTCGTTGTTCCTTGGAAGTAGGTTAAAACATTATTTACAAATCCAAAATGCACTTGGATTGGTTCATGCATGAATCTGGACAATAAACTAGCGACAAACATAATGTCAGGTCTTGTTGAAGTAATAGCAAGTTTCTAATGAAGCTCCTGCAAAGTGAGCTATTAGCTTTTTATCCTCCATCATCTTTTCTAAACTTCTCATTTGTTGCTAATGGTGTTGCCACAAACCTGTAATCCATCATTTTATATTTTTGGAGAATATTTTTAGTATACTTCTTTTGAGAATAAAAATTTCTTCTTTCACTTGAGAAATTTCAATGTCCAAGAAATAATATAGCAACTGATTCCATAAGGTTCCATCCTATTTTTCTTGAATTTCTGCATCATCTTTAAGTCATTTCCTGCAAAGAGCTGATCATCCACATAGATGTAAACAATGACAACGCTGCCATTTTCTTGTTTCACATACAAAGTGGATTCACTTTTACTTCTCTGAAAATTATTTTTCAGAAAGTATGCATCAATTTCATTATACTAGGCTCTTGGAGCTCGCTTCAACCCATAAAGGGACTCTTTTAGCTTATACACCTTCTTTTATCTCCCTTGAATAAAATATCCTTGAGGTTAGTCAAAATAGATTTCTTTATCAAGTTTTCCATTTAGAAAGGCAGACTTAACATCAAGTTGAAAAATCTTTCATTGCTTTCGTGCAGCAACAACAATCAGAGTTCTAATTGTCTCAAGTCGTGCAACTGGAGAGAAAGTTTTATAGAAATCAATACCTGGCTTTTACATAAATCCTCTTGCAACCAACCTTGCTTTGTGTTTTTGAATATCTCCTTCTTGATTGAGTTTAATTTTGTAAATCCATTTTAGACTTACAACTTCTCTTCCTTTGGTTACATCTATAAGCTCCCAAGTAATATATTTTTCAATCATCTAAATTTCTTCTACCATTGCTTTCTTCCAAACATTATGCTTTATTACTTCCTCATAGCTTTTTGGCTCAATATATTCAAAGTTTCATCTTTGATAGATATAACTCAAAATTCTTGTTCATTTTGGAGGTGGTTCTTCATCTTGTGGATCTGGGATTTTTCCCCCTTGAGGGACATCTTCTTCTTCCTCATCCTCTTTGTTACATGACCCCTCTAAGGAAATGGTAGAAGTGTTCTCCACTTTTTTCTCTTTCCAATGCCTTGCTGCTTTTTCATAAATAATGATATCTCTACGAACAACACGTTTGTTAGTTTTTATTTCAAGAAGCCTATAGCCTTTTGTCACTTCACTATAGCCAAGAAATATACATTTCTGATTCTTTAAATTCAATTTTTTTCTTTTCTCAGTAGGTATATTAGCATAAACAATACACCTAAAAATCTTAAAATGACTTATAGAAGATTTCATACCTTTGAAGCTTCAATTGGTATTTTTTCTTTCAATGCCTTTGTTGGACACCTATTGAGTATGTACATTGCTATATGTATTCCGCCCAAAAGTATTTTGGCAGCACTTTCTCACTCATCATTGTTCTATCCATTTCAACAATGGTTCTATTTCTTCTTTCAGATATACAATTTTATTGATGAGTGTACCCTGCTTTAAGTTGCTTCTCAATACCTTCACTTTTGCAATATTCTTCAAATTATCTACTTGTGTATTCGCCTCCTCTGTCATTGTGAATGATTTTTATGTTGCAGTCCTTTTGCATCACAACAAGGACATTAAATCTCTTGAATGTAGCAAATGTATCTGAGTTCTCTATTAAGAAATAAACCCAAGTCGTCCTTGAATAATCATCAATAAAGATGAGAAAATACCTTTGGCTTCCTAGAGATGGAGTCTATTGGACCACAAATGTTTGCACATCTAAAAATATACTTGGTCTCCTAGACTTCCTCTTTTTGGATAAGACTTTCTATGTTGCTTCCCCATAATATAACTTTCACGTGGATCCGCCTTAGTTTGTATCTCAGGACGTCCTTGCTCTATGTGTTTTTGCTTGAGCAGCTCCAAACCATGAAAATTCAAGTAACACAATCTTTTGTGCCAAAGCCATGAATCATCTACAACATTATTTTTGAATGCATAGTAATGAAGTTGTAAAGAAAAGTTTATTTTTGTTATCAGTACTTCAACAATAACTTGATTTGGCTCAATTTTGTCATAGAACTTTCAATAATTATCTCTAAACAAAAGAGAATAACCATTTTCCATGTGCTGACTAATTGTCACAACCCAATCCTAGGTCCTTGACATGACACGACAAATAGAAATCAAAGGGACCCCAAACAAGCCTCTTAGCATATCATTTGTACATCCTCGATCGCGAAAGCAAATAATCAACAATAAGAGAATATAAATAAGGATAAAAGGACAAAGGGAAGTCTTTCATAGCAGAAATGATAAAGAGTCAAATCTCAAAGCATAAATACATCACTTGTCCAACAACACCTTTAAATTTAGACTTGAGCGGGGGCCAAGACACTTTTCGGTCTCACCCTCATAGTGTAAGAAGATCAACAATAACAAATGAAAAAGGAAATAGTAACATAGCTAATGTCCCCGAACTTTGAGGACTCACCAATAGCTTATCTTCAAAGATGTCACAACTAGTCACAAGGAGGATGATCGGGAGGAGCTCCGATTCCTATATGGCAACATCATGTAGGCACAAAGTATGCGTTAGAATATTCAAGTATACTAAGTATTTAGGATTCAATACAACAAGAGATAGGCAACATAATCAAAATGCGTAAACATAGGCAATGGATGGTATAATAACAATATGGCATGCATGATCAATGCTTGAAGTAAAACATGCTTGTATAGGACATAATACATATGTAGGAAGAGACCATCATCATAGACTAAGCAAATTAGTACTTGGAATCCAAGGCATACTACCTCCTTGGGAAGGGATTGAGGAATCTACTCCTCAATTGGTAGATGGGCATGCCACCCCCATCAAAGTGATTGAGAAATCTACCCCTCAATTGGTAGATGGGCATGCCAACCCCCATCAAAGTGGCCAAGGTGTATACCCCTCAATATGGTAGATGGACATACCACTCCCATCAAAGTGGTCAAGGTATATACCCCTCAACATTGTAGATGGGCATACCGTCCTCCATCAAAGTGGTTGAGGCATATCAACCCCTCAACTAGGTGTGGTCAACTTGCAACACTATAGATACTTTTTTATGAAATCAACACGTAAATACATTCCTTTCATCATCATAAAGTCACTTGACTCGTAGGCCATGCAATAGATCATCAATAACTCAAAAACCCTTAATCGGATATTTCATCAAACACCCACTGGCTGCGTAATGCTAGTTAAAAATCATGTAATTCACGAGGGAAATCATCTGAAAAAACTTAAAGTAAATCAACCCACCAATACTTGGTAACACCTTCATGCAACATACATTGAAACACCTTATCAAATCTCATAATAGATCATAGATGCATAGCTCAAAACATGCTTAAACAGTCAAGATTTTATGAAATCACAGCATAGTTTATAATCAAATTCATAGTAAGAATACCCATAATTAAATTAACTTGAAAACATGCAATTTACATAGAAAAGAAAGTTGGGCACTATGGGTGAAAGAATTCATTTCCTTGATGAAGATTTGAATTAGAACTTGAAGCTTCAAAGAATTCCTTATGATCTGGAATGAGTTTGGGATATTTGATTTTGAATGAAATATTTGGCTAAGTGTTAGAAAGGTTTTTGGGTAATATTTTGAATGATATGGGGTTGAAAAATGGCTACGTATAGGTTTTTTAACGCATAGGAAGGGTTAGGACCAACAACCTCAAAGATTTGGACTGAAACAGGAATACTGACACAAAATTAACAATGGTTCGCGCCCTGGCCGCATCACACCAGAGGCGTGGATCAATTCTGCTTTTTGTCAACTTTGGAAAATTAAATTTTGATACGGTAGCTCTAAAATCAGGGTTATACCTATCTCTCACTTAATTTTACGCCCTGATCATGAATATGAAGTAGTATTTTTGATATCACGCACGGATTTGAGATATATGAAAATTATGATTATGGGTATTTTCAAGGCAAATTTTTGTCACTTTTTGGGGCATTTCAATGTCTCCCCCTTGGGAACATTCGTCTCCAAATATCAAAGAAACGTATATGAGAGAACTAACCAAGATGATTTCAGCCAAACACATGAATGCAACAAATGCAATAAAATACCATTTAAAAAATCTCAACATAATTATCGAAATCACCATGAACTTGTTAACATAAACATGAATGCATGCAAATAACATAAGGGCTGAAACATAAGACTTGAAATCATATAGGGGACTTAAATTAGTATCTTAGGCTTGAGTAGAATGGAAGAGATAGTGATACTGTTTTTGCATGTCTGCCTCGACTTCCCATGTAGCACTCTCAACTTGTTGGTTTCTCCAAAGGACTTTGACGAAAGCAACATCCTTGTTCCTCAACCTCTTCACTTGTCTATCCTAAATTTCTATCGAGACCTCTTGATAAGTAAAATTATCTTCCACAACAGCCATAACATCAAGAGGCACAATAGCATTTGGGTCACCCACTCACTTTCTCCACATAGACATACAGAAGACCAGATGAATCATATTCATGTCATTGGACAACTCGAACTCATATACCACCTTAACTCTCCTCCTCAACACTCTATAAGGACCCATAAATCATGGACTCAATTTACCCTTTTTATCAAAATGAACCACACCCTTCATGGGTGAGACCTTTAAGTAGACCCAATCACCAACCTTAAATTCAAGATCCTTTCTCTTCACATTGGCATAGGACTTTTGTCTACTTTGGGTTGTTCTAAACCTTTTCCTAATCAACCTTACCTTCTCGATGGCCTCCATAACCAGAGTCGAACCTAACAAAGCCACCTCACCCACCTCAAACATCCAACCAGGGACCTATGATCTCTACCATAGAGAGCCTCAAAAGGAGCCATACTAATGCTAGAATGATAGTTATCATTGTAAGCAAACTAAGTAGTAGAAGATGCTCATCCCAACTACCCTTAAACTCCAGAACACAAGCTCTAAGCATATCCTCAAGAGTTTGGATAGTTCTTTCGACTTGGCCATTCATTTGAGGGTGAAAGACCGTACTGAGCTTATCCTTGGTACCAAGACCTCCTTGAAAGGACCTCCAAAAGTGAGAAGTGAATTTAGCAATCATGATCCGATATGCTAGACAAAGGTACCCCATGCAATCCGACCAATTCATGAATGTAAAACTTAGCGTAATCTTTGGCATCATTGTAGTATTAAGGGGTAGGAAATGAGCCGACTTCGTCATTCGATCAACCACAACCAAAATGAGTCAAAATATCTTCTAGTATTAGGCAACCCAACCACAAAATCCATGTTGATTTCCTCCTACTTCCAAGTGGAAATCTCTATATCTTGGGCTAGGCCACCCGACCTTTGATGTTCGGCTTTGACTTGTTGTCAATTAGGGCAACCATATACAAACTTAGCAATGTCTCTCTTCATGTCACCCCACCAAAGCACTTCTCTCAAATCTCTATACAGGTTTGTAGAACTAAGGCCAGTAGAATAGGAGGAATTATAAGCCTCATCAAGAATCTTTCCTTTCAAGTCATCCACACTTGGAACACCAACCTACCTTGGTACCTAAGGGTACCATCTCCCCCTTACAAGAAAACCTCCACTTTGCCATCTCTCACCAAGGCCTTTAACTCTAACAAGGTAGGGTCAAAATCTTGCTTTGCCTTCACCTCCACAATCAATAAAGATTTAGAACCATCATCAACCACAATACCACCATTATCAACCTCCTCCAACCTAACCCCCAATCTGGGAAACCGATGGACTTCCCTAGCCACTTCTTTGCCACCATCATCAATATGACCTAGGCTCCCTTAGACACCCTACTCAAAGCATCGGCTATAACATTAGCCTTACTAGGGTGATAATGCTCACTCATATCATAATCTTTAAGAAGCTCTAACCACCTTTATTGTCTCAAGTTGAGATAATTTTGGGTGAATACAAATTGGAGACTCTTATGATTAGTGAACACATCAACATGGATCCCATACAAGTAATGATGCCAAATCTTCAAAGCAAATACCACAGCGGCCAATTCAAGATCATGGATAGGATAATTGTTTTTATGAACCTTGAGTTGTCTAGAGGCATAAACTATCAGCTTACCATTTTGCATCAAAGCACAATGAAAATCGATTTTTTAAGCATCACAACACACAACAAACCCTTCCAACACTTCTGGTAGAGATAAGACAGGATCGGAGACAAGCTTATCCTTTAAAGTTTAGAAAATCTTTTCACCCTCATCGGTCCACACAAATTTTGTATTCATTTGGGTCAACTTATTCATGTGAGAAGCAATAGAAGAGAACTCATTTACAAATCGCTGGTAGTAACTCGCTAGCCCAAGAAACTTCTAATGTCCGATGGAGTCGAAGGTGTACGCCAATTTCTAATCACTTCCATCTTTTTAGTATCCATCTTAATACCATCACCCGAGACCACATGACCTAGGAAGGCAACCTATTTCCACTAAAACTCACATTTCTCAAATTTGGCATACAACTTTTCCTCCCTCAAGATTTGCAACACCACCCTTAAATGATCCACGTGCTCCTCTTCACTATGGGAATAGATCAAAATATCATCAATAAAAACAATTACAAGCAAATCAAGGTAGGGTTTAAAGACCCTATTCATAAGATCCATGAAGATAGCCGGTGTATTGGTCAACCCAATAGATATAACCATAAACTCATAGTGCCTATACCTAGTCGAGAAGGCCATCTTAGGAATGTCACACACCCTCACATTCACTTGGTGATACCCAGACCGAAGATCAATCTTAGAAAAGTGACTAGCCCCTTGAACTTGGTCAAAAAGATCATCAATACTTGATAAAAGGTACTTATTCTTGATGGTGACTCTATTAAGTTGCTGATAATCAATACACATTCTAAGAAAATCATTCTTCTTCTTCACAAACAAGACTGGTGCACCCCAAAGTGATTTGCTAGGCCTAATAACCATTCTCCAACAAATTCCTCAATTGCTCCTTCAAGTCTTTTGACTCCACCACGTCCATATGGTAAGGGGGAATAGAAATTATTTGAGTATCGAGAAGGAGGTCTATGTCAAAATCTATTTATCTTTCGAGAGGAACACCAGGAAGCTCACTAGGAAAGACATCAAGGATCTCATTAACCACTGGAACCAACTCTATAGGAAGGACCATGGACTTAACATCCTTAACCCTCACAAGATAATAGAAACACCCCTTAGAGATCATCTTTTGGGTTTAATACAATAAATAAATCTATGCTTGACCACCACATCATGACTTTCCCACTCAAGGACGGAGTCATTAGGGAATTAAAATTTGACCCTATGGGTTCTACAATCAATAGAGGCATAATGTGCATGCAACTGATCCATCCAAAGAATGACATCAAAATCTACCATATCCAACTCAATAAAATCACAAGGCAGCATCTTATGTAAAATGAAAATGGGATAATTTCTGTAGACCCTTCTAGCAATAATGGATGCACCAATGGACTTTTGGGTTATCATCAGCAAACCTTCTAATAGGAGCATTGGAAGACTCTTGGCCTTGATGAAACTGGCCACCCTTGGGACTTTGGAATCTACCTTCCAAAAGGACTCTCTTGTCTTCATTACCTCTTTTCTTCCTTAACTTTTTCCCCTCCAATTATTTGGCATAAGTCATGAGGCAGGACAAGTTCATATTTACTATCAGCATGGTAGCACGATACTCCTCATTTACCAAATCAGATATACCCATCATAAACTTGTTCATCCTAGACCTTGGCTCAACCACAAATTATGGATCGTATTTAGAGAGTTGGTTTAACTTGAGGGAAAACTCCCTCACACTCATCGATTCATAAATTCCGTAATATTATCCTCCCTTGGATTAAGAGGAGAGAACTAGTTGAGAAATACCACCTTAAGCTCCTCCCAAAGGAATATTTGGTCATGCCTCCATCATCTCTTCCAAATTTATGTTCCAATATCTTCTTGTCATTTCTCCCCACAACCTCCCCCTTTTTTTTTATTCTTTTTCAAAAAAAAAAGTTGTTGTTTCCTTTCTCCTCTTTCCATTGAGTAAATGATATTTCGGCCACCTCTTTGAGTTGGTAGGCCGCCAATTATGCTTTCTCCTCTAATCTAACACCCATAATTGACAACACTTTATACACCTCATTGATAAATTCTTAAGGATCCTAATCCATTTTAGACCTATGAAACTCCAGTGGGTTCATTCTTATAAAATCCCTCACCGTAGAAGCCGGAGTAGGAGCATGAGGGGTTTGGGCCCCTTAGTTGATTTGATTAGTAATGGCTTGAGCTAACATGACATTAGCATCCTGGAACTCTTCATGAGTCGATTGTTCTTCGGGTGCACGAGTTCCTCTTCCTCATGCGATAGATATGATCTAAAATAGCAAAGAAAATTCATTAGGGAAAAATCTTATCTTAACTTCTATAGCATGACTTAGATCAAAAAGAAGGGAAACATTTCCTAAAATGCCTCGTAGCCTCTTGCTCATAGTTGTGGTGCACTTCACAAACATGAATAAGACTCTAATTGATGTTATGAGTTGGATGACGAGGACAATTAACAATCTGCTTTGATGCCAACTTTGTCATGACCCAAGCCTAGGGCCTAGACATGACATGGCGAATAGGAACCTAAAGGGACTCTAAATAAGCCTCTTAGCATATCATTTACACATCCTTGGTCGCAGAAGCAAATAAACAACAATAAGAGAATATAAATAAGGATAAAGGGTCTAAGGGAAGTCTTTTATAGCATAAATCATAAAGAGTCAAATCTCGAACCATAATTACATCACTTTTCCAATAACGTCTCTAAATATAGACATGAGTAGGGCCCAAGACACTTTTTGGACTCACCTTCATAGTGTATAGAGTTCAACATTAAGAAATGATAAAGGCAAGCGTAGCATAGCTAATGTCCCTGAACTTTGAGGACTCACTAATTGATTATCTTCAAAGATCTCACAACTAGCCACAAGGAGGATGATCGTAAAGAGCTCCGGTTCCTACAAGGTTACATCATGTAGGCATAGACTATGCGTTAGTATGTTGGAACGTACTAAGAATGTTGGATGCAATACAACAAGAGATAGACAACATAATCAAATGCATAAATGTAGGCAATGGATGGTATAATAACAATATGGCAGGCAAGATCAATGCTTGAAGTAAAACATGCTTGTATAGGACATAATATATGTGTAGGAAGGGACTATCATCATAGACCAAGCAAATTAGTACTTGGAATCCAACGCATACCATTCCCTTGGGAAGTAATTGAGCAATTTACCCCTCAATTGGTAGATGGGCATACAACCCCCATAAAAGTGATTGAGGAATCTACCCCTCAATTAGTAGATGGGAATACCATCCCCTATCAAAGTGGTAAAGGTATATACCTCTCAACATGGTAGATGGGCACCCCCACCTCCATCAAAGTGGTCAAGGTATATTCCCCTCAACATGGTAGATGGGCATACCACCCCCATCAAAGTGGTTGACGCATATTACCCCCTCAACTAGGTGTAGTCAACTTGCAAAACTATAGATACTTTTTATGAAATCAACACATAAATACACTTATTTCATCATCATAAAGTCACTTGACCCATAGGCCATGCAATAGATCATCAATAACTTAAGAACCATTAAACGTATAAGTATAGGTGCTTACATATAGGAAGGGCTAGGCCCAAGGCCTTAAAGCCTTGGATCAAAAAAGTAAAATTGGCACAAAATTAACACTAGGCTGCACCCTCGCCATGTCGCGCCAGGGGCCAAATTGATTTTTTTTATCAACTTTGGAAAATAAAATTTTGATACGATTGCTCTAAAATTGGGGTTATACCCATATCCTACTTAATTTTTCCCCACGGATCACAAATATAAATTTGGATTTGCAATATTATGCACAAATTTTAAGATGTATAAAAATTATGATTACTTGCATTTTCGAGGCAGATTTTCAGGCACTTTTTGGGGCATTTTACCAATACTAAAGAAATTTTCATCCAAATCAGGAACGTAAAGCACATCGTGAATTTGCTTATTGCTTCCTTTTTATTAACCAAAATTGTTCCTTTACCTTTTTCATCAATTAAAGCTCCATTCCCCATATTCCCTTTAGCATAGATGCTATGATTAATTGAAAGGAAAGCCTTTTTATCTCTAGTCATATGATTGCTACAACCACTATTAATATTACATTCATTGCTTTTTTCGAAGCATAAAATTTAGAAGCAAAGAAAAAGTTTTCTTCCTTTTCTTCCTCATTTCCTTCACAGAAATTTGCTTGTTCCTGTTGCTCGTGCCAACAATCCTTCTCGATATGGCTATATTTTTAGAGAAGTTATGTTGGAGCTTGCCTTTGTGCCCAAGTTTTTTTATATTATGATTAATCTTTTTACAAAATTTTAAAAAATGACTAGTACTTTTCTCATCTTTTTCTTTAATCTTCTTATTAGAGTCTGTTATTATCTAAATCCTTTGATGATCTCATTTGTAGGAAAAAAATAAAAAGTTAAAAGGAGGACCCATAAGATCCTTAGAAAATTTGAGGACACATAAAATAGAAATAAAGTAAGACCCATAAGATCCTTTGTATAATGTCTGCGAGAAAAGAAAGATTTAATGATGGAAGATCCTTTCAAAAGTCAAGGAGAAACTCAAGGAATCATATCCTTGACGACTGCAAATCACATCTGGAAAGAAGGAAGGACATCCAATGAAGCTGGATGCATTCCCAATCAAGGATTTTACAATATCCTTGATTGGAATAAATTCCTTGGGTCAAGGAATCTCCAACGTCTAGAATTCAGAAGCCTCTTCTAGAAATTTGCTCTTTTCGAAGAGTCTTAAAACTCTCACTAAAAAAGATCTAGCCTAAAGTAATACTCTTCTACTTAATGCAAACATTCTACTCCAACTATGAACAGTTGTAAAAAAAAATTAAAAAAGAAAGATATTATAGAGTAGACTATACTGAGGGAATTGAAAATTTTATCTGTGCATCTGCTAAAGTGTGAATACCATCTGTTAACCATTACCTACAATTGAGCTTTAAACGAACCCTTTCTGATGCAAGAGAACTAGAATTAGGCACCACATTAGTGTTCCAAATCAGTATAAAATTAGTTGTGATCTTACTTCTCTAAGGTTTATTACTATCTTTGTAAAATAGAATAAAGTTCTAGTCGACTGTCTAGTGAAAGTAATCAACTATCCGAAAGATTGAAACTCATCCCCCTTTTCTCCATGACTATCAGAGTAAACATGATCCTTCATCTTTTTTGGACTGTAGTACCTTTTTTTTGATATGTTGAGAAATTTTTGGAATTCTCATTGGTTCTGGAGTGAAAAGCTGTCTCTTTGGGTTGATCTTCATGAAAACATCTTCATTTTTCATGTGCACAAAATAATCCAACTAGTTCTTTTGATAGTAAGCTTAGAAAAATCATTTGTCTTCTCAATGATGGCAACAATATACTCATACTTTTTGGTGAAACTAATTAGAATCTTTTCCATAACTTTTCGGTTAGAAATTGTGTCACCATGATTTATAATTTTATTAACAATATTCATGACTCTTGTGTAATATTCAACTATTTTTTCAGATTCTTTCATCTTCCAATTATGAAACTCTCTTCTAAGACTTTGAAGATTGATAGTGCGTAATTTTCATCACCATACACCTCAGCTTCCAGAGACTCCCAAGCTTTTTTCGAAGTCTCATAAGTAGCAATTTGTGCAAAATATACTCTTGAGACTCCCATTTGAATTTTGGTCAAAGCTTTTGAAACTTGATGATATGTAGCCTTAAGATTTTTAATCTCTGCTATTGTAAGTTCATCATTGTCTTCTGGCTCTTCAAAGTCATTTGCAACAACAGTCCACAAACATTGAGCTTTCAAGTATGTTTACATTCTTATCTTCTAGCATTCAAAGTCATTTATAACAAATATTGGATAAGAGCAACTAAAGAATCAACACCTTCTTTTGTTTTAGATGCCATAATATTTTTTTTCACCTAACCCCAGATTAAAAATGAAAAATTGCTCTATTACCAATTTAAAGGATAAATAGAAGGAAGATTATCATGACCTCGACCAAGGGTCTAGGAGTGACATGGAGAATGAGAACCTGAAAGTCCTCAAACAAACCTCAAGTATCCATATTCACATCATCGGTTCAAAAACGTATACACAAATAGTAAACACATAGTTTTAAGGGACAAAAAAGGATGACTCGCTATGGGGATATCATAGGGATGAGGGATTAATATGGATTCATATTGCACATAACACATAAGAACTAAGGGGTGGGTATGTATGACTCACTCAATAGAGTCAATATGGGACTTAGGATCTTCCACATTTCTATATCAAAACATACATACTTATCATAATCCTCATAATGAATCCATAATAGTCATATCTAATAGATAACGATAATCGTAGGCTCCAAATACAACACAAAACATAAAGCTCTGACAAGAGTCTACAAGATGTCTAATAATGCCTCGAGTCATAAGATAGGACAGGGGCCAAGACATGTCCCGAGCTTACTCTCAAAGTAAACATAAACAAGACTTCATAGGTACAGGAACAGTGGTTTATCCTTGGAAGATAAGACTCACCACAACAAATGCCTCAAATCTGATCTAGCCATGGAACAGTGGATAAAGGTAGTCTTCGGTCTCTACATGGTTAGATCATATAGGTTAAAAGTATGCATTATTACATTTGAATATACTGAGTATGTGGGCATGCAATATATATGCCTTACAAAATTTGCAATCAATTGATAAGGACACATAATATAGAAAGAGATATATATTTAAAGAAGAGTAGTATAACAATATGCCATGAAACTAATGATGCATGAAATGCTCAAATGCTCATATATAGTGGGGTTGGACTATAACTGACAAATAAACTCATGCGAGCTATTACATGATTTCGTCTAATAAACACCTCCCATCGATAGGAGAAGATTAATTTCCAAGGGTAATCTACATCATATATTACGAACCTCGTCATTTCGGTGGATGGTCACGTTCTTACAACCCTGTCTCAAATATCCCAAAATGTGCTTTGAAATAACCATAATCATAAATTTCATATATCACTAAATTTGTGCGTGATGTCAAAAGTTCAACATCGTATTCTGGATAGGGGCAACATTTAGTGGGCAATGGGTATAACCCAGATTTTAGAGCACCCATAGAGAAAAATAATTTTCTCTAATTTATGTTTCCCAGAGACCGTCCACACCCTAGCCGCATGTAATAGGGGCACAAAGTAGTGTTATATATTCCTTCGCATTGGGTCTTCATCGCAGACTAGACGCAGGCTCGTACAATAGCTTCCTTATGCACCCAAATGAATTGGGGTCATAGCCCCATGTCCACTTAGACATGAAAGCTCTTATACTTCACCATTTTGAAACTCTATATCACTAAAGACCCTCTCAAAAACCTCTCCAAAACTTAACCAAATATCTCATACCTAATTCAAAGATTTGAAACTCAACTTTGGAACTCAAGGATTCACTTCAAGCTCTAAGTTTCCTTCAAGCTCATCTCAAGAAAACTCAATTTTGAGGTATGTGGGTTTCATCAGTTGGGTCCTTTCACCCATAGAACCCAATCTTTTTTTTTTGAAAATTGCACAATTTCAAGTTGTATTACCTATGAGTCTCTATTATTATGAAAAATGAGCATGAATTATGTTGCAGCTTTATCAAAGTATTGTTGATTATGCATGAGTATCTATTTTAAGCTTACACTATGAGTAGATCTTTGTCTATTGAGATTATCCATGTTTTGAGCTATGAAACTATGATCTATCATGAGTTTTGATGATGAATTTCTAGGTACCTTACATGAGTGTTTTACTGCATGTTGGTGGGTTGATTTGCATTAAGTTTACTCACCTTATTTCACTCTCGAATTGCATCATTTTGAAGTAGTATCATGAACCCACCATGTGTTTAATAAAATATCAAGTCATGAATTCTCAAGTTATTAATGATCTATTTCATGATTTACAAGTCAAGTGACTACATGATGATTAAGGGCTTCTAAGTATATGTCGAATTCATGAAAATTATGATGATTTTACAAGTTACAAGCTAAGCCCTATTTCAAGGTTTTTACCTCTTGTGAGCCATTCATGTTAAAGCAATGGTTCATGTATGATTATGATCTACTCTTATGTTTCAAGTTAGGCTCACACATAGAGGTCAAACATGTTTCAAGATCTACTCATGTCATGTTTCCATGTTTCTTACAAGTTATATAAGTTATGACTATTTCAAGTATTTCGTGGGATTTGACTTAGTACTAATTGAGGCTTAAAATAGGGGCTCAACTCAAGGGGTCCTTATGTAAAGTCTTTTGCCTCTAAACTATATGCCAACATAGGTTGATTATTACCCTTGCTATACTAATGGATCAATCTAGTCATGTTATCATTTTTGGTTTATCTTGGCAAGTAAACCACACCTACTCGAGTGATGTCATGCCTATTGCACCTTACTGAGGGGTTGTCATGCCTTGGATTCCAAGTTGTAGCTAATTGGTCTATGTCGATTGAGGTATCTTCCCACACATGTGTATGCAAGTATATATATATATATAGATAGATAGATATAGATATATATATTGTACAAAATGATGATTTACAAGCATGTTTTATTATGATCATTAGTCATGTATGCCATATTGAGATTATATATTTATTGCTTATGATTATGCATTTTGACTATATTGGCTTATGTCTTGTTGTATTAGATCTTGCATACTTAGTACATTCAGATGTACTCGTACATACTCTATGCCTATATGATATTACCATGTAGGGACCAGAGCACCTTTAGATTATCCTCCACGTGGTTAGTTGATACTTTGGAGATAAGCTTTGGTGAATACTCAAGTCCGAGGATAGTATCTACATTACTCTATCTATTTTGAGACTTTTTCATGTTGAACACTTGTTATTATGAGGGTAAGTCAGGAAAGTATCTTAGCCCCCACTCCATTCCGTGTTAGAGGTGTCATTAGATATTATGATGTACTTATGCTATGAACTTGACTCTTTTATGCTTTTGTGATTATCAAAGATTTTCCATTAGTCCTGCTTCCCTTTTATTATATCATGTGATGTTTATTTTGCTTCCGCAACCAAGGATGTGTGAATGACATGCTAAGATGCTTATTTGGGGTCCCTTTGGGTTCCCCATTCGCCGTGTCATGTCTAGGCCCTAGGCTTGGGTTGTGAAAATCTTGGTATCAGAGCAGTAGGTTGTTAATGTTCCTCAGAATCAACACACGATGATGATTAGAGTCTTATTCATTGTTGTAAAGCCCGCCACAACTATGAAAGGGAGGCTATAAGGCATTTTAGGAAATTTTTCACTTCTTCATGGTCTATATCGTGATTTAGATGTAAGGGTAAGGCTTTTCCCCTAATGAATGGTCTTTGCTCTTCTACATGATGCTGATTCCAAGAGAGAGACTTAGGAGATCCCATACACCCGAGGAGCGACCAACCCCTCCCATTCCTCAAGCTCCTCAAGGTAGAAGGATAGTCCAAGATGAGTTCCAAGATGCTATTACATTGTTGGCTCATGCTATGGCCTACAGATTAACTAAGGATCCCAAGCCCCTCATGCTCCCATTTTAGCTTCTATAGTGAGGGATTTCACAAGAATGAACCCATCGGAGTTCAATGGATCCTAGTCAGATGACTGATGATGTTCACGCTCCAATAAGAAAGTGGTCGCTATTAGAAATTAACCTAACCGATGGTTAGGGTCGAATCTAAAGGGAATATCGGGCTTGACTACAATATTTCACTACTAATCATTTTAAGTATAAATAATTAAAATCTCTAAATAGGGGGGGTTGTGATTCAAAAACAAAGTAAAATAAATACTAAACCATGACGCAAGGAAACACTAAATTTTAGGGACAACTTGGGAATTGTGTTCCCCATGGTTCGCTTACTCAATTACCCTAGGTAAGATAACTACAATTGGATATTCGCATGCAGAATGATAACTTAGGTTCTTCCATCCCTCTTATGAAGGTGAAGGTTGAATTTCACCATAGAGCTTGGTCGGCCACCATGGCGTGCTAACTAACAATTACCAATTGTCCCAATCAACCTCACCTTGGTTAGGTTTTGTTGATTAGATGAGAATACATCAATCGAATCCTATCATCTACTTCCCTTTTCCTATTCGTCACAACCTTGGTTGGGATCATGATGGTAGGTGGTTTTTGGTGTTGGCCACTACCAAACAACAATCATAATGAAGGGAAATAGATAATACATGCAAAATCACAATCATAGAAGTACAATACACCTAGGTTATTTCAGGTCAACTACCCATGGTTCCCACAACCCCAAGTTGTGGGTGCTTAGCAACTTCTGGCTAAGGAAAAACAAGCAAAAAAGCAAATAAATGACATGATTGAGAATTTTACCCAAGGCAATGAAGATCAAAGACACCACAAGTTGTAAAACAAAAGCTTGATAGATTGACAATGAGCACAAAGCAAGGTTTACAATCCCCAAAATTGGGTTTTCTAAGAGGAAAAGATAATCTGAGCTAAAAAAAACTAAGAGTTTTCTTGAGAGAATATTCAAAGGTGATAAAAACTTCTCTGAGACGAATCACTTCTTTTTTAAAACCCTAACTTAAACTATATATAGTGTTCATAAAATCACCCTAAAAATTACACAGAAAAGATTGCTTGCAGCTGGTGCGCCTCATAGGTACGACTCGTAGGATGGATGGCCTACGAGTCGTAATCAAGGTCTCATATCAGGTTATTGGCATCTTGGACTCAACTAGTATGACACACTGGTATGAGTTTTTGCTTGATCTACAACTATAAGCTCCTCTCACGGTCTAGGCCTTCAATTTTTCTGTCCAACATTTTTGTTCTCTGATTCCTGCTACGAGTCGACCCGTATGAGTCATACTGAGACTTACGACTCATAGGATGATCTCATAGGGGTGACCTCCACATATCAAATTTTTGATTTTTGGTCTCTATTTCTTGTTATGGCACACCTTATGACTCGTAGCTTAGGCTACGACTCCTAGGTGAGCTCATATGTCCTATGCTTTAGTAAAATCTGCAACTTTTCTTCAAAATCATGCCAACCTAACTTTTTTACAAGAACAACACAAAAACATATAAAAACCAGAAAGAGTCACATTAAGAACTCAGAAAACCCCTTATTTTGGGCATCAAATGTGTTGTATTTTGACAACACATCAACACCCTCAACTTAGAATTGTTGCTTGTCCTCAAGCGAAGGCTCAATCTATGCAGACAAAGCAAAATACATAGCAGCTATACTAATGGCATATACATCAATTCCTCTGACTCAAGTAGCTAAAATCATTTTCAAAACCAGATTGCGAAGTTACTGAGCATAACAAAACATGATGATAAATATGGTAATCCAACTACGATAGGCTAAGGAGCATCAGATTACTAGTACTACCATATGCTAATCAAATAGTGCAAATACCATCACAAAAAAAAGTTCCTCTTACTCACTCAAAAAGCATTTAGAATTTAGGGACTAAGGAATCATTCTCACTCTCATAATTGAAATTCATGCATATTGACTAACACCATAGGTTTGGTTTTATACTCATTTTTTGGGTTTGTGATAAAATAGATGTTGACCACATTAGGACTTATGGGCTATAGCATCAGGGGGCTTTGGCATGGCATTTTTGGCAAGTAGTAACTAAAAGCTATCCTTAAACCACGTTTACAAACACTTTTTGCTTTCATAATCCAACCTTTTTCACTAAATCCACCCTTATTTTCCTGTTTCAAACTTTTTCTTGAGTGTTTTCTTTTTATTTTCAGTCGTGCCTTATTTCTAAACTCAATTCTTGCTACTTTTTCTCAATTCGATGCACTTTTCTTTTTTTTTCTTCACTCGCCTCATTATTGTTCATTTCTTTCTTTATTTCCCATCTAACCATCTCATTGTCATCACTTTACCATAATAAGGGCCACCATCAACTTAAGCTTTTAGCCTGAGGTGAAGTACACAATATCTATTCCTCAAACTAGGGCCACACATTGTTGCCACCCTCAACTTAGGCTTTTAGCCTCACATAAGGTTAACATGTCCAAGGATAGACCAGGACCAATATCAAGATATTTCATCAAACAAGGTTAAGCTAGCAAGGTTTTAAGAAAGAATGAGTATATATGATAATCAAAAATTTGGAACAAGGGATTCACTCACACATTTGGTGGGCCATTTAAGCTAAAAGTGGGTTTACTCAAAGAACAAAGCCCTAAGACCCTTTCCATTTCAAAAACATCACCAAACAAATCTTAGAGTACTAAGGAAAGTTCTGAGTCCATAAAAGATGCATGAATGCAGCAGAATAAGCTCACAACACATATGACATTTCAACCACAATCAAGTATGGACTCATAAGTCATGCTTCAAGCCACAATTTACCTTTACCTTATCAGGAAAAACATCACCATATCATCAAAATGCATAAGTGCATCCTAATCACAATCTCAAAAATTTTGAGCATACCTAATTTTTCATCAAAACTTTAAAAAGAATCTAAAGGCTATGTATATGCCAACAAATAATACTACTATAAATTTACACATTATCTATACTACCTAAATATGTCAATTCAACAGAAAAGTAAACATCCACAAGGAAAAAGAATCATGTCGAGAAAACCTTGGGATCAAAAATAGAGGAAGTTGTGGACTCAAGATTACTCAAACTTCACCTTAATCCATAACTTCCCACACCCCACCAAAATAGGATACTTTCTCCTCAAAGTAAAGGCAAGAATGAAAAATAAACAAAATAACATATATATATATATATATGCGGACACATATACATTAGGTACCCAAAAACTAACTTCCAAAAAATAAGTAAAAACAACATCCAATATAAAATCTGTAAACATTCCTAAAAACTAACATAACCAAAAATTGTCTAACAATAGAATGAAATATCCATAATGACAAATTAAGAACTGGAGTCAAAAGAAGTCAAACATCAAGGTGCATCAAGCACCAGTCTCTGGCTAATCTATAGGGTCCTGGGGTACTCAGTACCTGAACTACCCTTGCCATGTGGGGTGTACTGCTCCTAATCTCTTCGAATAGCCACCAATAATAGCGAATCTTGCACTACCTCCTCGGGTATGGGATCCTCCTCCAGTCTCGGACTCTTCTGAGTTGGCTTTGGATCATTATCATGCTCAAGAGGCCCCTTACCGTGAATGTCTGGATGGTTAGCTAGCCATTCAAATGCCTAATCGCCCACTAGTGCCACCGCCAAGACTACAACAGGAGCTGCCAACATCTACAATAAGTCAACCTTAAACTTGGCCAACTCTTTTGTTACTACACTAGTGTTAGTAGTCCGAGCTCCCTTAAGTCTTTGATTGACTCTCGCCTTGGAATCATCTACTCGGGCATCTAGTGCTCTAACACTCTCATCTACCAAATAGTGGGGGAAATGCCTTCATCCTCTCCTTTGAGTCCCGAACAATCTGATCAATCCATGGACGGACTTGTACAGATATACTGTGAAGTCTGGACTCTGCCGTAGCCATCTTGTGTAATAATACCTGAAAAGCAATAATAGAAGTAAGAGAATCAACTTGTAATATAGTTGTTGTTGGTGATGGAGTACTAAAGAATGGTGTGGAATCGATCTCCACAGTTGGTGTGGGCTCTGTAGCAGCTGAAATAGTATCGGTAGCAGCTGGAGATGCACTCTGAGTCAGAGGCTCTACTAGAAATAGCTCTAGAATAGAAGGAGTTGCTCATGGTAAGGCCACTAGGTTCTCGTCAACCTTTATTAGGCTGGGATCCATAATGCATGTAGCCTCTATGTGCAGGTCCCAGTAGGGGTAAATAGGAACACCCGCTGCACTACACAAATGATAAATCAAAACCATAAATAATAGTGAGATGTTTGGCCAGACAACTGCCTCGTGGATCTAACTCTTCCTCCACTCTAGCCATACTTGCCTAGTTGCTGTATGGTCCATCATAGCCCATGTCTATCTAACTCCCCATCCACCCCAGGCACTTTATCCAACCCTGACTCATTCTGTCTCAACTCTTGATGAAATTATCGCACTGATTTGCCCTGTCCCTTGGGCTCTAAACCCTGATCATATATATCCTTCATCCCTAGGACACACCATCTGCAGTCAGCTGGGGGTTAAGACTAGACATCTTTTTACTGGGTCTAGGAGGTGCTCTCAGACTCTGATTTTGACTATGAGTTTGAGGGGGTCAATTGTGGTAGGCTGCTATTAGTACTATCTCTATTACCCTGATGTTCCTCCTTTTCCGACTGGGAGGAACTGCAGACTTCCATAGGAGTTTGTGCTACAAGTGCTCGAGTCTGATGTTCATTAGCTTCGGGGTCTATTCTAACCATGTGAACTTCTATACACATGTCAGATCTCTCTAGCTTAGAAGATTCATCAATCAACCTCGTTGAAAGTATTGGATTGTTCGTTTGTCCTTTGAAGGCATTATATCTGCAAAACAACCATATGACCCATGTGAGCATCAAGTTGTTTGATCAAACGAGTCACATAACAGAGAATAAAAAAATGTAAACACTGAAACATAGAAACAAAATAAAACAGAAGAAAGATCAATGAAATAACTGTAGGTACACAGGTACGAGTAGAGTTACTACTCATAGGTTGCCCTACGAGTCGTACAATCACCTTGTAGTAATAAAATTTCTTATAAAATTGAAGTCTAAACTCAGACAGAAGGGGTAGTTATGACTCGTAGTGGACACTATGAGTCATAGTCTGTCCTCGTACCTATTTGTAGAGACATTTTTTAAAACTTAGTTAGGATTATGAAAACCTCCCTATGAGTCATAACTGGTATTATGACGCATTTATGGGTCTCGTATAGCAAAAATGGAAAAACTACAGGTGACTAATGCTTGTTACGAGGGACCCTTACAACTCGTAGAGGGACCTACGAGTCATAGGAGTGCCTCGTAAGAAAAACTGGAGACATTAATAGTGTCTAATACTTTTCAACGACAAGCATAAGCAAAACAATCATAATTCACAACTAAGCACTTATAAGAGCAATATACTTGATTCGACACATAAATGATCCCATTATAAAACTGGAGAGTTAGACCAAACATCATTCCTCAGAATTGTAGACAATTCCAAATTACACCAAACTAAACTAAGAGTACTTTCAAACCCAAAACTAGCACTTTTAATCAACAAATCATGCTATAGAGATGCAAGAACAATTCAAACACTTTTAATCAAGTCCAACATGCTATGGCATATAAAACACACCCTCACTTCCTAATTCCAGTTCCAAAGACACTTCGAATAATAGTTAGGCAACAACAAAGCACTACATTCTATGAATAAATATTTCTCATAGTTGCACCCACCCATTCAAGGGTTCCAAATAATGTTTGAATCATAATCAAAACTTTTTGAAGTACAAAAAGCCTAGGTTACATGTGTAGATCAAAATCTCACCAAATGGGCACAATTATCAATAGTTAAACTAAGCATACTCTTATTTAAAGAATAAGACTCTTATTTAAAGAATAAGCTTTCCATAATAGAGTGCTAAATGTAACCACGAGGCTTGCCGATTGATCGGAGAACTTAACCAAAGCAAAGAGAATCAAAAACCATGCCAAACCCTAGGAAATAGTAACGTTACCGGAATCCTTACTGAAAAATGACGTGGGTGGATAGAAATTTGGTTGGAAAAGAAAATTATGGAGTGGGTATGGGGGGAAATGTCGATCTTAGGGTTGATGAATGAAATTAGAGGTCAAATATTTTTGAGCCCTTTTATAGAAAAATTGGGTAATCAATTAAAAGGTTGCTTATCGGGGCTATGAGACCCCAACAACATAGGCTATTCTATGACATATAGGTCCCAGTCTCATAATAGACCCAACACTTGCAAAAATTTAGGAATCACGCCTAGGCACTACGAACCCCACTTACAACTTGTAGTTGAACTTATAGATCATAAGGTTGGCTAGTAATGTACGTGCCTACTATTGATACTTACTGTTTCCTTCTATGAGGCATGACTACGAGTTGTAGAAAAGAAAATGACCTGTAGGCATGCTTATAGAAGTTGCTCCAAGTGTCATTTTCTAACTTTTCCAATTCTTCAATTTCCACTTGCAAACCAATGTCTCAAAAGAACAATATTTTTCAAAATGTAACAATCGCATCAATGTCTTTCAACTAAAAACAAACTCATACCTTCAACCTAAGAATCTCAACAGTCAAAAACACTTAAAACAAACCAACAATTATCAAAAATGCTTGGGTTGGCTCCCAAGAAGTGATTTGTTTAACATCATGGCTAGACTTGTCATCATCCTACATCAACTATCATCAATGGCCTACACCTCACTCTTGAACTCGTCCGAGTGTTTCATAGATTGGTGAACATCGAACACAACCTCTGCATCATTGACCTTAAACCAAATTTGACCAAAAAATGGTGCCATAATTTTTTGATGATGTTCACGCTCTAATAAGAAAGTGGTCATTGTCAGCGATTAACCTATTTGAAGGTTAGGATCGAATCTATAGGGAATACGGGGCTTGACTACAAGACTTCACTACTGATTATTTCAAGCAAAAATAACTAGAATCTCTAAATAAGGGGGGTGGGGGTTTGTGATTCAAAAACGAAGTAAAATAAACACTAAACTATGACGAGAGAAAACATTAAATTTTAGGAACAACTTGGGAATTATGTTCCCCATGGATCGCTTACTCAATTACCTATGTAACATAACTACAAATGGAGATTCGCATGTAGGATGGTAACTTAGGTTCTTCCATCCCTCTTGTGAAGGTGAAGGTCAAATTTTACTATGGAGCTTGGTCGGCCACCATGGCGTCCAACTAACTGTTACCTATTGTCCTAGTCAACATCCCTTTGGTCAGGTTTGGTTTGTTAGATGAGAGCACATCAATCAAATCCTTTCATCTACTTTCCTATTCTTATTCGTCACTACCTTTGTCTGGATCTTGATAGTAGGCGGGTTTTTGTGTTGGCCACAACCAAACAACAATCATAATAAAGAGAAATAGACAGTATAGGCAAAAACACAATTATAGAAATGCAATAAGTCTAGGTTATTTCAGGTCAACTACCCATGGTTCCCACAACTCTAAGTTGTGGGTGCTTAGCTACTCATGGCTAAGGCAAAATAAGCAAAAATGCAAACAAATGACATGATTGAGAATTTTACCCAAGACAATGAAGATTGAAGACACCAGAAGTTGAATACCAAAATCTTGATAGATTGACAATGAGCATAAAACAAGGTTTACAATCCCCAAAATTGGGTTTTCCATGAGAAAGACATAATCTTACCTAAAAACTTAAGAGTTTTCTTGAGAGAATATTCAAAGGTGATAAAAACTTTTTTGGGTCGAATCTCTTCTTTTTTAAAACCCTACCTTAAACTATATATAGTGTTTATAAACTAACCCAAAAAATTACACAGAATAGACAGCTGACAGCTAGTATGTCTCGCAGGTACTACTCGTTGGATAGCCTACGAGTCATAATTGAGGTCTAGTATCAGGTTCTTGGCATTTTAGGCTAAACTAGTATGACCCATTGGTACAAGTTATTGCTTGGGCTATGACTCATATGCTTTTCTCGTAGTCTGGGCCTTCAGTTTTTGGTCTTACATTTTGGCTCTCTGATTCCTGCTACGAGTCCACCCGTATGAGTCGTAGTGAGACTTACGAATTGTAGGATTATCTCGTAGGGGTGACCTCCACTTAGAAAATTTCTAATTTTTGATCTTTGTTTCTTACTACGACACACCCTATGACTCGTAGCTTAGGCTACGACTCATAGGTGAGCTCGTATGTCCTATGCTTCAACAAAATCTGTAACTTTTCTTGAAAATTATGCCAACCTAACTTTTCTGCAAGAACAACACAAAACACATAAAAATCATAAAAGGTCGCATTAAGAACTCAAAAAATCCCTTGTTTTGGGTATTAAATGTGTTGTATCTTGGCAGTACATCAATGAGGATCCCCAAGTGTTCATAGATGAGTTGTACAAGCTGCTATCCATCATGAAGGTCAAATTCGGAGGAAAAGATGTAGTTGGTGGCCTACCAACTCAAATGGGAGGCTCAAAATTGGTTTACTCAATGGATGTTTGAGAAGGGGAATGATAATGCTATCCTTGGGCAAGAGTTCATATCCACATTCCTCAAGTAGTTCTTTCCTATCGAGCTAAGAAAGGTAAGATGATGGAGTTTGTGAACATTAAGCAAGGTTCCATGAGTGTGAAGGAGTATGACCTCAAGTTCAACAAGTTATCCACATATGCTTCACAATTGGTTGCCGAACCTATATCAAGGATGGACAAATTTATGTTACGAGTGTCCGACTTATTTAATAAGAAATATCATACCACCATGCTAGTAGGAGATATAGACTTGTCTTGGCTCATGACTTATGCCGCACAACTAGATGGGGAAAAGCTTAGAAAAAGAAGAAGTGGCGAGTCTAAGAGGGCTTGTTTTGAAGATAGTTTCCAAGGTTTTAAGGGTAGACGGTTTCCTCAAGGCCACAAGTTCTAAGGCCAAGGGCCATCCAATGCTCCTATCAAGAGATTTGCCAATGATAGGGTGAGTAACCCTACACTCCAAGGTGGTAATGGAGGAATGGTAAATCCTAGATGTCCAAGGTGTGATAATAAATCATAATGGTCCATGTTTGAGGAATTCTAATGCTTGATATGCTTGTGCTGAAATGGGTCACAAAGTTATTAATTGTCCCCATGCTCAAAACAAAGGTAAAGATGATTGGTCACAAGGCCAAGGTGGAAATGAGTGTCTAAGGGCAAAGGGAGGCTAATAAGGGGGTACTCCAAGGCAAAATAGATTCTATGCTCTTCAAGGAAGAGAATGGGTGGATGAGGTGCCCGATGTTGCCACTGGTATGTTAAAGGTGTGATGACCCAAACTATGGCCTAAATGTGATACGATGAATGCGCAACCCGAAGGAACCCTAAAGAAGCCTCTTAGCATAATATGAACACATCCTTGGTTGCGGAAGCAAAAATAAACAAAAAGAGAAAACATAAACAAAGGAAATTGGTACTAAGGCAGAGAGAGTTTAGTACTTAAATAACATAGATTAATCAAAGCTCAAGCATAATACAGAACTTGTCCAACAACACCTCCAAACATAGAACTTAATGGGGGCTAAGTCAAGCAACCAGGCTCACCCTCATAGTCATAAGTTTCCAATATAAGAAGAGTCAATATATATAATAAATTAAGAGAAGTATGTCCTCGGAGTTGAGGACTCACCAACTTGATGGAATAGATATTACTAGCCAAGTGGAGGAGGAGGAGGATCAAGTGGAGCTCCGATTCCTACATGGTAACATCATATAGGCATAGAGTATGTGTTAGTACATTAGAATGTGGATGCAATGCAAAAAGAGATAGGCGACATAGTCAAAATGCATAATAATAATCAATAGATAGCATAACAACAATATGACATCTATGGTCAATGCTTAAGTAAATCATGCTTTGCAAATCAGTCATCTTACATAGAACATAATAAACAATTGTGGGAAGGAACCTCAACTGACATAGAATAAGACCAAGTGAGCTATAACTTGGAATCCTGATGATTGCCCCTCATCAATAAATGGGTGGTCTACTTGCCAAGGTAAACCATACTTCACCTTATAAGGTCCTGCCCCATTTCGGATGAAGTAACTCTCCTTACAGAGACCCACCCCATTTCACAAATTATTTATGACCATGCTCACCTTATGGGGTCACCCTATTTCAAATGAAGTGACCTTCCTTATGGGGACCCACTTTATTTCAAATTAGGCATTTTCATGGTAGAGTGCCCTAAATAGATCCACTAGTACAACAAAGGTAAAAGATATACTCCTATTTTGGCATATAGTTCAAGGAAAGACAGCAACCCTCCATCCATCTATGCTAAGTCGAATCCCATTGAATACTTATAACAATCATACTTTAATAACTTGAAATAAATATAGAGACATAGCATGACCATCTCTAAAACATCCTTGAACGCAAATGGTGAGCCTAACTTTAAACATAGGAATGGATAATCATCAAACATTGCCCTTGCATTAACATTAAAAGGCTCACAAGAGGTAACATTCTTGAAAAAGGGCTTAAATAGTAACACTTTTATGAAACCCCAATATAGTTCATAGTTAAATTCATAATAATTAATACACACAACTAAATTAACTTAAAATCATGCAATTTAGGTAAAAAGGAAGGTTGAGCTTCATAGGTGAAAGAAACTCA
>JAOTQJ010000096.1:9770202-9782378 GCA_025642045.1 Solanum sejunctum | reverse complement strand
ACACACAACTAAATTAACTTAAAATCATGCAATTTAGGTAAAAAGGAAGGTTGAGCTTCATAGGTGAAAGAAACTCATGAATGAAACTCACATACCTTGACTTTATGGGATTCCATGGTGAAGATTTGAAATGAAAACTTGAAGCTTGAATGAAATCCTTAGATCTGGAAAGAGATTGTGATACTTTAATTTTGAGGAAAACTTGGGGCTTGAATTGGTTTCCCTGATTTCCAAGAAGACTTCTTTAGAACCTTGATAATAGATTGAGAATTTTATGAAGATTAGAGAGGAATTTGAGATATTTTGGTTAGTATTTATGGCTCAAAACAGCTTAACAATGAGGGATTTTCACGTATATTGGTACTGGGTTATGACCCAATTGCCCTAGAGTAAAAAAAGAGCAATTTTAGAAGTTTTTTAACTGGTCCACGCCAGGTCCGCGTTGTGGACTGGACACAAATAGCTATTATTTTTGCAAAATTTAGCCAAAAATTTATTTTCTTGGCACGGATGAAGTATACCTTGTAGGCACTCATCTCCCCACATATTTTTTCTGTCTGAACAAGAATATTCTGTAAGATTCGCAAAATTCTACATCAATTTTGTGATATTGGAAAAGAGTACATCATAGGGTCTTTTCGATCTACAAGGAGGGGTGTTTAAATATTCCTAATTTGAAATATAAGGAAACTACAATTATAGGGAATCCCTAGGCAAACGTGAGGTGTTTCAATGTCTCACCCTTTGGAGCATTCATTCCCGAATGTTGAAGAAGCATGGGGATGAGAAGAAATTATGAAGGTTTCAGCCTAACATGAATGCAACAAATGTACTTAAACCTCATTTTGAAAAATTTTAACATTTATGTCAAAAATCACTATAAACTTGTTACCATTAACACGAATGCATGCAAAATGACAAAAGGGCTGGACCACAAGACTTGAAATCACATAGGAGACTTAAATTAGTACGTTAGGCTTGAACAGAATGGAAGAAGTAATTATATCGCTTTGCATGTCCACCTCGGCTCCCCAAGAGACACTTTTGACTTCACGATTTTTTCAAAGGGCCTTGACGTACACCACATCCTTAGTAATCAACTTTTCCACTCTTCCAT
The DNA here is from genome assembly GCA_025642045.1 of Solanum sejunctum. Classification (NCBI taxonomy): domain Eukaryota; kingdom Viridiplantae; phylum Streptophyta; class Magnoliopsida; order Solanales; family Solanaceae; genus Solanum; species Solanum sejunctum. Next base: position 9,781,261 of record JAOTQJ010000096.1, on the reverse strand, counting down.
CCAGTACCTCCATCGGGACCTTCTCCTAAGCCAACTCATCATCCACAACACTCTACAAGGACTCAAAAACCTTAAACTCCACTCCCTTTCTTGCCAAACCAGACTATGCCCTTCGTGGGTGGGGCTTACAAGTGAACCTAGTCATCGACACAAACACATATAGCCTACCTTAGTACCAAATTATACCATATCCCCCTTCAGAGGCAACCTCCATATCACCACCTTACACCTAAGCATTCGATTCTAGCAAGGTGGGGTCAATATCTTACTTTGCTTTCACCTTATCAACCAAGAAAGATCTAGAACCATTAGCCACCACTATACCACTATAGCTAACCTCTTCCAACATAACTCCTAATCTAGCCAACCAACTGACCTATCTAGTCACCTCTTGCCATCACCATAAACACATGATAGGCTACCAATAGATACCCTACGTAGAGCATCGACCACATCATTAGCCTTACCAGGGTGATAATGCATGCTCATATCATACTCCTTAAGGAGCTTTAACCACCTTCTTCTTACGCACAATTCACACTTATCATATTTAGCAAATAATATTTCATCCCCTAAGACTTACAACACTACCCCAATTGACTCACAAGCTCTAATTAAATCAATACTCCATCATTAGTGACCACCACAAACATGCCAAGGTAAGGTTTTTAGACCCTATTCATGAAACCCATAAACATAGCCGATACATAAGTCAAACCAAACAACTCCACCACAACTCAAAATACTCACTCCTAGTCCGATAGGACACCTAAGAATATCACCTACCCTCACGCTCACGAAAGAACCTGAACTGAAGATCAATCTTAGAGAAGCAACTAACCCATTGTGGTTGACCAAATAGACTATCTACCCTTAACCATCATGTTACAAACTTACGGGTCCTACACTTATTGGAAGTATGATATGCATGTCACTAAACCACCCCAAGACCTCCAACCCATCAAGCTAAGTTCAACAAAGATCACAAGGCAAGACTCTATGCAATAAGAATATGGGGCATTACTTATAGACCTTCTTAGAAATAATAGGCTCACCAATGGGGTAGATAACTAAAGGTTTACATAGCAATTTGGTACACACTCAAGAATCTTACTAGCAAAAAAAGGGACAATGAAACAAATCGTGACTCCTGGACCTATCAAAACATGTACATCAAATAAAAACCTTTAACATCTTGGTAACAGATTTAGGTACCTTATCCTCTCCTCGCTTCCCTTGAAGAAAATAGAAGCTATTTTGTCTTGGAGCACACTCTTAGCCTTGATGGCGACCATCTCTACGTTTGGTTTGACCATGAGGACAATCAATAACCCTATGACTTATTTTACCACATCCAAAACAAGCATTAGAGTTCCTCTAACATGGGCCACCGTGGTTCTTCCTTCAAGTAGGGCACTTGGACTTGGACCTCTACCATTACCACCTTGATGCCTTGTATTATCATTAGAAAATCTTTTGTTAAAATCATTGGAAGACCCTTGGCCTTGATGAGACCAGCTACCCTTGGGAAATTGGAACTAACCAACAAAACGAGCCCTCTTGGCCTCACCACTCCTCCTCTTCTTCAATGTTTTCCCTTCCAATTTTTTAGCAAAGTCATTAAGTGAGATAAATCCATGTCTCTAATCAACATAGCATCCCGGTACTCCTCATTAACCAAATCGGATACACCCATCACGAACTTATTCATTCTAGACCTTGGGTCAGCAACTAATTATGGAGCATATTTTGAGAGTTGGTTGAACTTGAGGAAATACTACCTCACACTCATTGAACCTTGCTTTAAATTCATAAATTCCATCAATTTGGCCACCTTAAGCTTAAGAGGGAAGAATCAGTTGAGAAACACCGCCTTAAGCTCCTCCCAAAAGATCACATTGTTGTTTATCTTCTCTTTCTTCCATTGAGTATACCATATTTGGGCCACCCCCTTGAGTTGTTAAGCTGCCAACTCCGCCTTCTCCTCTGACCTCACACCTATGATGGATAACACCTTGTACACGTTATCAACAAATTCGTGAGGGTCCTCATCCAGTTTATACCCATTGAACTCTTTTGGTCTCATCATAATGAAATCCCTTATCGTAGATATTGACGTGGGAGCAAGAAAGGCTTGGTCTCCTTGGTTGATTTGGTCGGTCACCTCTTGGGCTAGCATGGAAAGAGCATCCTGGAACTCTTGATGAGTCGGTTATTCCTCGGGTGTGAAACTCATCTTTCGCTTGTGTTAGTCATGATCTAGCATAGCAAAGAACAATTTTTAGGGGAAAAACCTTACCTTGACTCCAATAGCACGACATAGGGTAAGAAGAGAAACATTTCCTAAAATGCCTCATAGCCTCTTGTTAATAGTTATGGTGCACTTCACAACCATGAACAAGACTCTAATTAATGCAGTATGTTGGATGCCGAGGACCATTAGAAACCTAGTACTCTAATAACAAGTTTGTCATAACCAAAACAATGGCCTAGATGTGACACAGCGAACGGGGAACGGGGAACCCGAAAGAACCCCAAACAAGCCTCTTAACATATCATACACACATCCTTAGTAGTGAAAGCAAAAATAAACAACAAGAGAAAAGATAAACAAGGGAAAATGGGACTAAGAAAGAGAGAGTTTAATACTTAAATAACGTAGATGATTCAAATCTCAAGCATAATACATAATTGTCCAATAACACCTCTAGACATAGAACTTAGCATGGGCCAAGACAATCAACTGAACTCACCCTCATAGTCATAAGTTTCTAACATAAGACGAGTCCATACATAAAATAAATAAGGAAAAGTATGTCCTCAAAGTTGCGGACTCACTAACTTGCTAGAATAGATATTACTAGCTACGTAAAGAAGGAGGATGATCAATTGGAGCTCCGATTCCTACATGGTAACATCATGTAGGCATAGAGTATGCATTAGGACATTAGAATGTACTAAGTATGTAGGATGCAATGCAACAAGTGATAGGCAACATAGTCAAAATGCATAATAATAATCAATAGATAGCATAATAACAATATGGCATGTATGATCAATGCTTAAGTACATCATGCTTTGCAAATCAACCATCTTACATAGAACATAATATACAATTGTGGGAAGTAACCTCAACCAACATAGAATAAGACTTAATCAATCTATAACTTGGAATCCTGATGTTTAGCCCTCATCATTAAAGAGGTGGTCTACTTGCCAAGGTAAACCATACTTTACCTTGTGGGTTCCTACCCCATTTTGAATGAAGTAACCCTACTTATAGGGACCCACCCCATTTCACAAAGGATTTATGACCATGCTTCACTTTACGAGGTCCCGTCCCATTTTGAATGAAGTGACCTTCCTTACGGGGACCTGCCTCATTTTGGATTAGGCATTTTCATGGTGGAGTGAACTAAATAAGTCCACTAGTATATCAAGAGTAGAAGATATACTCCTATTTTAGGACATAATTAAAGGAAAGAGAGCAACCCTCCATCCATCGGTGCTAAGTCTAATCCCGCAGAATACTTATAATAATATTACTTTAATAACTTGAAAAAATATAGAGACATAACATGACTAGCTCTAAATCATCCTTGCCCTCAAATAGTGAGCCTAACTTAAAACATAAGAATGGATCATCATCTACCCTTGCATTAACATCAAAAGGCTCACAAGAGGTAGCATTCTTTAAAAAAGGCTTAATCCTGCTATGCAACATCATCAACGTTTTGAAGAGTTTAAACATATCTTTAGAAAGGCCAAAATCATCATAAAGTTACTTGACTCATAAATCAACCAATAGATTATCAAACTTTAAGAATCCTTCAAAAGGGAATTTTATCAAATACTTAGTGGGTAGGCAATGCTAGTTCAAAATCATGCAATTCAAGAGTGAAATCATGCAAGAAGAATCAATGTAAAACCTCCAATACTTGGTTATACCATCATGCAAGTTGCATCAAAACCTTTCATCAAATCTCAAGATAGATCAAAGATTCATAATCCAAAACATGCTTAAATAGTCACACTTTTATGAAACCCCAACATGGTTCATAGTCAAATTCATAATAAGTAATACCTACAACTAAATCAACGTAAAATTATGCAATTTAGGTAAAAAGGATGGTTAAGCTTAATGGGTGAAAGGAACCCATGAATGAAACCCAGATACCTTTACTGTGGGGGATTCCTTGGTGAATATTTGAAATGGAGACTTGAAGCTTGAATAAAATCTTTAGATCCAGAAAGTTATTGGGATACTTGAATCTTAAGGAGAACTTGGAGTATGACTTGGTTTCCTTGAATTCCAACAAGACTTGTTGAAAACCTTGAGAATGGATGGAGAATTTTATGAAGATTAGAGAGGAATTTGAAGGTTTTTGGATAGTTTTTAGTGGCTCAAAATGCCTTAAAAATGAGGAATTATTGTGTGTATAGGTATTGGATTTTTACCCAATTGCCCTTGAGAAAAACAGAGCAACTTTAGAATTTTTTAAACCATTCCACGCCAGGTCCAGGTCATCGACAATTACTGTTTTTGTGAAGTTTCACCAAAATACTATTTTTTGGCATGGATGAAGTATACCTTGAGGTACTTGTTCACCCACACAAATTTGTCCTCTGAACAAGAATATGTAGTCGGATTTGCAAAACACTACATAGATTTTGAGATATTAGAAAAAAATACACCATAGGGTCTTTCTGAGCTACATGGAGGGGTGTTTAAATATCTCCAATTTGAAATATAAGGAAAGTATTATTATGGGGAATCCCTAGGAAAATGTGGTGCATTTCAAAAGGTTTTTTATTTTAATGTGTATGCATTGATAGACCCGAGTGTCACCCTTTCTTTTGTTACTCCTTTAATTGCCAAAAAGCTTTATGTTAGTCCCGATTTGGTGTGTGAACCCTATGAAGTGTCAACTCACATTGGTGAGTCCATTGTTGCTAAAAGAATCAATAGAAATTTTCCTATATTAATATTGCATATGGTCTTGCCTTGTGATTTTGTTAAACTTGATATGGTGGATTTGATGTCATTCTTGGGATAGATTAGTATTCATATTATGCTTTTATTGATTGTAGAACCCATAGGGTTAAATTCCAATTCCATAATGCACCCGTCCTTGAGTGAAAAAGTCATGATATGGTGGTCAAGTGTAGATTCATTTCTTGTCTTAGAGACAAAAAGTTAATTTCTAAGGGTTACCTTTATCATGTTTTGAGGGTTGGGAAAGTTGAGTCTAACTTCTTTCCTATTGGGTTGGTTCTGGTGGTCAATAAGTTTTTTGATGTCTTTCTCGATGATATTCTCAGTGTTCCTTCTGGAAGGTAAATAGACTTTGGTGTAGACCTCCTTCTCAATAATCAACCCATTTACATTCCCACTTCTCATATGGACCCAGTGGATTGAAGGAGTTAAAGTATAAATTAAGGTATTTGTAGGGAAAGGGTTTCATAAGCCCTATTAAGTCACCGTGGGGGTGCACTATTGTCATTTTTGAAGAAAAAGGATGGTTCCCGTATAATGTACTTTGATTACTGCCATGTTAATAGAGTCACCATAATGAACAAGTACCCTTTACCAAAGATTGATGACCTTTTTGATCAACTTCAAGGGGCGATTCACTTTTCTAAGATTGACCTTCGATCCGGGTATCACAAAGTGAAAGTAAGGGAGTGTGATATTTGCAACATGGCTTTTCGAACTAGGTATGGGCACTTTGAGTTTGTTGTTGTGTCCTTTGGGTTGACAAACACACCAACTATATTTATGTATCTCATGAATAGGGTCTTTAAACCGTACCTTAACATGTTTGTGCTGGTCTTTATTGATGATCTCTTGATTTATTCCTACTATGAGGAGGAGCATATGAATCAATTGACGGAGGTATTGCAAATATTGAAGGAAGAGAAGTTGTATATAGAATATGAAAAATATGTGTTTTGGTTGAAAGAAGTTTCTTTGCTAGGGCATCTGGTGTTGAGTGATGGCATTAAGGTGGATCCTAAAAAGACGAAGGTAATTAGGAATTGTCCTAGACCCTTGACTCTATCGGATATTAGGAGCTTGTTAGATTTGGTGGGTTATTACCAGAGGTTTTTGAATGAATTTTCTTCTATTGCTTCCCCTATGATAAAGTTGACCCAAAAAAGGAAAAATTCATGTGGACTGACAAATGTGAGTAGAGTTTTCAAACTTTAAAAGATAAGCTTGTTTCAGCTCCTAGTTTGTCTCTATCGGAAGGGTTGGAAGGATTTGTGGTATATTGTGATGCCTCATGAATTGGTTTGGGATGAATTTTGATGCAAAATGGTAAGGTGATAGCATATGCCTCTAGACAATTATGGTGCACAAGAAGAGTTATCCGACCCTTGATCTTGAATTGGATGCCATGGTATTTGCTTTGAAAATTTGGTGTCACTACTTGTATGGGGTTTATTTTGATTTGTTACCAACCACAAGAGTCTCCAATATGTTTTCATCCAAAAATATCTTAATTTGAGACAATAAAGGTTGCTAGAGATTTATAAGGACTATGATATGAGTATGCATTATCATCCTAGCAAAGCTAACATTGTGGCTGATACTCTATGTAGAGTGTCCATGGGTAGTCTACCTCATGTTGATGATAGTGGCAAGGAGATGACTAGAGAAGTTCACCAATTGTCTAGATTGGGGGTTAGGTTGGATGAAGTTGATAATAGTAGTGTAGTGGTTGTTGATGGTTCTAAATCTTCCTTGATTGAGGAGGTAAAGGCAAAAGAAGATGTTGACCACGCCTTTTTAGGGTTTAAGGCCTTGGTGAGAGATGGTAAAGTAGAGGTTTTCTCTAAAGGGCAATATGGTGCCTTTAGGTACCAAGGTAGGTTGTGTGTGCCTAATATTGATGGCCTAAGGGAACTGATCTTGAATAAGGCCCATAATTCATCCTACTCTATTCACCTTGATTCTACAAAGATGTATAGAGACTTGAGGGAGGTGTTTTGGTGGGGTGGTATGAAGAGAGATATTTCCAAGTTCATATACGAATGTCACAACTGCTAATAATTGAAAGACAAACATCAAAGGTCGAGTGGCCTAGCCCAAGACTTAGAAATTCCTACTTGGAAGTGGGAAGAGATCAACATGGATTTTGTGGTTGGGTTGCCTAAGACTAGGAAACATTTTGACTCGATTTGGGTTGTTGTGGATAGGATGACAAAGTCGACTCACTTTCTATCAGTCAAAACCAATTATGGTGACAAAGATTATGCCAAGTTATATATACATGAGTTTGTTAGATTGCATAGGGTGCCCTTGTCTATCACTTCAAATCATGGTGCTCAATTCACTTCTCACTTTTGAAGGTCCTTCCAAAGAGGTCTTGGTACCAAAGTTAAGCTGAGCACGACCTTTCATCTTCAAACGGATGGTCAAGTTGAGAGGACTATGCAAACTCTTGAGGATATCCTTAGAGCTTTTGTTTAAGAATTTAAGGGCAGTTGGGATGAACATCGTCCACTTATTGAGTTTGTTTACAACATTAGTTACCACTCAAGCATTAGTATGGCTCCCTTTAAAGCTCTATATGGTAGGCATCGTAGATCCCTGGTTGGGTGGTTTGAAGTGGAGGAGATGGCTTTGCTAGGTCCAAATTTGGTCATGGAAGCCTTGGGGAAGGTAAGGTTGATAAGGGAGAGATTGAAAACATCCCAAAGTAGACAAAAGTCCTACTCCAATATGAATATAAGGGATCTTGAGTTTAAGGTTGGTGATTGGGTTTACTTGACAGTCTCACCTATGAAGGGTATGGTCTGGTTTGGCAAGATGGGGGAAACTAAGACCATGGTTTGTAAGTCCTTGTGAAGTTTTGAGGAGAGTGGGTAAGGTTGCATATGATTGGGGGTTGTCTATGGAGATGAATATGGTTCATTTGGCCTTCCATGGGTCCATGTTGAGAAAGTGAGTGGGTAACCCAAGTGCCATAGTGACCTTGAATAATGTCGGTGTTGTAGAAGATAATTTGACCTATGAAGAGGTCCCGATGGATGATAGGCAAGTAAAGAGGTTGAGAAACAAAGATGTAGCTTCTTTCAAGGTTTTTTTGGAGGAATCAACAAGTTGAAGTTGCCACATGGGATACCAAGGCGGACATGATAAAGTGATACCCATATCTCTTCCACTCCACTCAAGCTGAAGGTACTAATTTAAGTCCCCTATGTTATTTCAAGTCTTAAGTTTCATCCCACATGTCATTTTGCATGCATTCATGTTTATGTTAACAAGTTTATGGTGATTTTTGACATTCATGTTTAGATTTTTGGAAATGATATTTAAGTGCATGTTTTGGATTTATGTCCGTCTGAAATCTTCACGATTACTTCTCTTGTGCATTTTTCTTTGACATTCACGAACTAATGTTCCCAAGGGGGAGATATTGAAATGCCCAAAAATGTACTTAAGAATGCCCAAAATCATAATTCACATATATCTCAAAATTCATGCGTGATATAAAAAATTTAACTTCGTATTCTGTATTAGGGGAAAAAATTGAGTGAGAAATGGGTATAACCCAGATTCTAGAGGATTTGTAGTAAAAAATAACTTTTTCTAATTTATGATTTCCAGAGAACATTTGTGCCCTGCCGTGACGCGCCAGGGGCGCGGACTAGTGTTATCTGTTCTTTCATGTTGGGTTCACGTCACGAACTAGATGTTGACCAGTACAACCTTTTTCTTAGTTTTCTTGTGCACCCAAGGGTATTGGGGTCATAGCGTCATGTCCACTTAGACGTGAAATCTATTATACTTAGCCATTTTTCAACTTTATATTACTCAAGACCCACTCAAAAAACTCTTCAAGACTTAACGAAATATCTTAGAGCAAATTCAAGGATTTCAAGCTCAACTTTGGAACTTAAGGATTCACTTCAAGATCTAAGATTCCTTCAAGCTCATCTCAAGAAAACCCACCCATGGAGCACAATATTCCATTTTATGAAAATTGCATAATTTTGAGTTGTATTACCTATGGGTATCTCTTATTATGAAATATGAGCATGAATTATGTTGGGGTTTTATCAACTTATTGTTGATTATGCAGGAGTATCTATTTTAAGCTTATATTATGAGTTGATCTTTGTCTATAGAGACTATGCATGTTTTGATCTATGAAACTATGATCTATTATGAGTTTTGATGATGGATTTCTAGGTACCCTACATGAGGGCTTTATTACATATTGGTGGGTTAATTTGCATAAGCTTACTCATTTTATTTCGCTCTCGAATTGCATGATTTTGAACTAGTATCATGAATCTACTATATGTTTGATAAAATGTCAAGTCAAGAATTCTCAAGTTATTGATGATGTATTTCATGATTTACAAGCCAAGTGACTATATGATCATTAAGGGCTTCTAAGTGTGTGTGAATTGATGAAAATTATCTATGATTTTACAAGTTACAAGCTAAGCCCTATTTTAAGATTTTTACCTCTTGTGAGCCATTCATTTTAAAGTAAGGGTTCATGTATGATAATGATCGACTCTCATATTTCAAGTTAAACTTATAGTTAGAGCTCAAGCATATTTTAAGAGCTACTCATGTCATGTTTCCATATTTCTTACAAGTTATATAAGTTATGATTATATCAAGTATTCCGTGGGATTTGACTTAGCATCGATTGAGACTTAAGATTGGGGCTCAACTATGTGCCATCATAAGATTATGATTATTACCCTTGCTATACTAGTGGATCCATCTAGTCCTGTTATCATATTTGGTTTGCCTTGGCAAGTAGACCACACCTAGTCGGGGGGTGTCAAACCCATTCAAACTTACTGATAGGGTGTCATGCCTGGATTCCAAGTTGTAGCTACTTGGTCTATGTCAAATGAGATCGCTTCCCACACATATGTATGCTATATATATATTGTTCAAGATGAATGATTTAAAAGTATATTCTATTATGAGCATTGGTCATATATGCTATATTGAGATTATATATATATATATTTCTTATGACTATACATTTTTACTATATTGGCTTATGTCTTATTGCATTGCATTACGCATACTTAGTACATTCAAACGTACTAAAGCATGCTCTATGCCAACATGATATTACCAAGTAGGGACCAGAGTGTTAGAACCCATAAGTTAGAACCGTAAGTCCTTAATTGGTTCAATTTGGTAAAGTTTGGGACCAAATGTAAATTTCTTCTAAAGTGTAGTATTTAAGATTTAAATTGTTAGTGGGGTCATGTATGGTGGCACATGTTGATTGGTTCAAGTGGAACTTCATTTTCCTATATATATATGCATATATCTCTTGTATGAAAGAGAGAACTCCCAACACTTAGAAAAAAAAAGAGAACTAAGGAGAGCTTCAGCAACCTCTCAGGTTGCTACAGTACCTCAGGGGAAAATTTTATGTTTTTGATCTTTCGATTATTTGACGCTTGAATCTTGGTATTTTGGGTCTCTTAAGTGGCGTAGTGGCGTTAGTTGGTCAAGGAAGTGCTTGGTTTGATAGATATGAAGACTTGGGTCTAGTAAGGGGCTTGAAAGGTATGCTAATTTCTAGCTTCAGTTATGTAAATTAAAGCTTGTAGTGTGTTAGGGGTGTGTTAAATTGAAGGTAAAACATAAAAAGAGAGTTGATTGTTAGCTTCAATTTTGAATATGGAATTTGGGGTTGTATGGGCACAAGCTTGTATAAGAAAATATATTAATTTACAGTCATGTGTTTATGTTTATTTGTCATGAAAACAGTCCCTATGGAGTGAAAGAAGTGTTGGGAAACTATGCGAATGTATACATGAGGGTTAGCTTGAATTGGAGCCCCATTGGAAGTGCAATGTTATGTTTTAATGCTGGGAGTTTGCATTGTGCATTGGAGTGATGTATTATAGTTCTTGGAGTATATAGGAACGCTTGAAAATGGTAGATATGTACCTATATATATGCTGTCCTGTTTTATAAAAGTTGTGCCATAATCGCATTTTGTGGTGTTTTTGATGTTGTGATGGCATTGGAGAGGGATTATTGATGTTGTAGGTTGTTGTT
>JAOTQJ010000096.1:9757867-9770102 GCA_025642045.1 Solanum sejunctum | reverse complement strand
CAGTGAAGTCATGTCTCGCACTTTAGACAATGTGGTCCTAATATCCTAGTCATATGTATTTTCTTTTGGCTTGTTAGCACTGTTTATTTGATTAAAGGAACATAAAACATAGAAATCCCTTATAGTATGTATAGAACGCATATAGTTATAGGTTGGTTCTCCCGAGCCTTATCGGCAACGGGTGTCGGTCTGCCCTACTGGACTTTGGGGCGTGACACAAATGATTCACAAGCTCTAACTAAATCAATGCTTCACCACTAAAGGCCACCTCCAAATGCCAAGGTTGGGTTTTAAGACCCTATTCATGAAACCCATAGACATAGTCGGTACATAAGTCAACCAAACAACTCCAACAATACTCAAATGCTCACTCATAGCCCGAAGACACTTTGGAATATCACCTACCCTCATCCTCACTTAGGGGAAAAACCCGAACTAAGGATCAAGCTTAAAGAAGTGAATAACCCATTGTAGTTGACCAAATAAATCAACCATCCTTAGCCATCATATCACAACCTTATGGGTCCTACACTCATTGAAAACACAATATGCAAGTAGCCAAACCACTTCAAGACCTCCAATCAAACAAACTAAGTTTAACCAAAATCACAAGACAAGACCCTATGCAATAAGAACATGGGGTCAACCCTTAGAGATCAATTAGACCTACCTCTTTTGCTACCACTTGACAACCTTCCACTCAAAGACGGGTTCATAGGGAGTCAGATTCTAACTCTACGGGTCCTACTATCCATGAGGACATAATATGCATGCAACTAATCCACTCCAAGCATGACATTATTTCTACCACATCAACTCTAACAAGTCACAAGGCAAGATGAACACGAAACAAAAACTATGAACATTCTTAGCAATAATATACTCAACAAACAGATAAACACCAAATTCACATAACCACTTGTGACACAAGAAGCCCATTAGCAACCAAAAGTAATAATGAAAGGAAAAGTAACTCCCAGAACCATCAAAGCATGCACAACAACATCAAGAAAAGCCTTTAACATACTGGTAACATCCTTGGGCACCTCTTCCCCTCCTTGCCTTCTTTGAAGAACATAGAACCGATTACATCTTGGAGTATCCCCTTGATCAACATCACCATCTCTACCCTTTTTATGCCTATGAGAACAATCTATTATCTTGTGACCCTCCTCTCCACAACCATAACAAGCATTGGTCTTCTTCAATCACAGGCCATCATGGCATCTATCATATTTTGGGCACCTATCATAAAGTACCATACTATGACTACCTTTGAGACTTAGAACTTTCCTTCTCCAAAGGGCCCTCTTGGCCTCCTTACCTCTCCTTTTTCTCAACTTTTTATCCTCCATTTGTTCGGCATAGGTCATCAAGCGGGCCAAATCTATGTCACTAATAAGCATAGTGGACTGGCACTCCTCACTCACCAAGTCAGATACTCCCATCACGAATTTACTCATCCTAGAACTTGGATCGACCACCAATTAGGGAGCATATTTTGAAAGTTGATTGAACTTGATGGCATACTCCCTTACACTCATTGAACCTTGTTTCAAATTCATGAATTTTACCATCTTAGCCTCCCTAAGCTCAAGTGGGAAGAATCGATTAAGAAAAGCCGCCTTGAACTCCTCCCATAGAACCACATTATCAACCCCTTTCTCTTCCTTCCATTGATTAAACCATATTTGTGCTACCCCTTTGAGTTGGTAGGCCACCAACTCCGCCTTTTCATCCGATCTAACTCTCATGATAGCCAATACCTTGTAGACCTCATCAATGAACTCTTGAGGGTCCTTATCAATCTTTGACCCATAGAATACCGATGGATTCATCCTCATAAAGTCTCTCACCCGAGATACCGGGGTAGGAGCATGAGGAACTTATGCCCTTTGGTTGACTTGGTTAGCCACAACTTGTGCAAGCAAGGTGAGAGCATCCTGGATTTCTTCATGAACCTATCCCCTATCTTGAGGAACAGAAGGAGTCGATTGCTCCTCGAGGGCGCGAGCTCTTCTTCCTCTTTGTTAAGCATGATCTAGCATATCAAAGAACAATCGATAAGAGGGGGAAACTTACTTTAACTCTATAGCATGACTTAGAACATGAAGAAGGGAAACATTTCCTAAAATGTCTCATAGCCTCTTACTCATAGCTGTGGTGCACAACACAATAATGAATAAGACTCTAATTGACGTGGTGTGTTGGACTATGAGGATCTAACAACCTAGTGCTCTGATAACATCTTTGTCACAACCTAAGCCTAGGGCCTTGACGTGATCGGCAAATGGGGAACCTGAAGGAACCCCAAATAAGCCTCATAGCATATCATTACACATCCTTGGTCATAGAACTAATAAAATGACATTAAGAGATAAACATAAACAAGGGGAATTGGGACTAAAGGAGCGACAGAGAAAGAGAAAGTAATGCTTAAATATCATAGATGAGTCAAAGCTCAAGCATAATACATAAGTTGTCCAACAACACCTCTAAACATAGATACTTAGTGGGGGTCAAGACAAGCAACCGGGTTTACTCTCATAGTAAAAGTAGCAATAAAGAAGAAAGTATCAATACACAGCATGAGGAATATAGACCAACATCCACGGAATAGAGAACTCACCAACTAGCTTGAGAGACAATCATACTAGTCACATAGAGGAGGAGGATAGCCAACGGAGCTCCGGTTCTTACATTGTAACATTATATAGGCATAGAGTATGTGTTAGTACATTTGAATGTACTAAGTATGTAGGATGTAATGCAACAATAGATAGGCAACATAGTCAAAATGCATAATAATACTCAATAGATAGCATAATAGCAAGATGGCATGTATGGATGCTGCTTAGAGTAAATCATGCTTATATATAACATATTAAGGAGATAAGAAGATACCATCATCATAGACTAAGCAACTAGTACTCGAAAACTAAGGCTTAACACCCCCTTAGTAGTGATCAATGTACTAACTCCTCGACAAGGTTAACGAACTTAATACCCTCCATCAAAGTGGTCAAGGTACCAACCCCTCAACAAGGTTAATGGACTTAACACCCTCCATCAAGTGGTCAAGGTACCAATCCCTTAACAAGGTTAATGGACATAACACCCTCAATCAAAGTGGTTAAGGTACCAACACCTGGACAAGGTAATGGACTTAACACCCTCTATCTAAGTGGTCAAGGTACCAACCCTTCAATAAGGATAATGGACTTAACACCCTCCATCAAAGTGGTCAAGGTACCAACCCCTCAACAAGACTAATGGACTTAACATCCTCCATCAAAGTGGTCAAGGTACCAACCCCTCAACAAGGTTACTAGGCTTAACACCATCCATAAAAGTGGTCAAGGAACCAACCCCTCAACAAGGTTATGGTCAGCATGTAACATTATAGAAGCTTATCATGAAACTAACACATTTACAACATACTTCATCACCATAAAGTCATATATCTCATATGCCAAGCATTTGGCCTTCAACAACTCAAGAATCATAGACCGAACATTATATCAAATACTTAGCGGGTGTATAATGCTAGTGTAAAACCATACAATTCAAGAGTGTTATCATGCTAGAAAATTTAAAATAAAACCATCAATAAATTCTTGGTAACACCCTCAAGTAATATACATCAAAATCCTTCATCAAATCTCACAATAGATCTTAGATTCATAGCCCAAAACATAGTAAAATAGTCATAATTTCATAAACCCCAACATAGTGTGCAGTGAATTTCATAATAAATAAGACCCATGAGTAAATCAACTTTAAATCATGCAATTTTAGGTAAAAGGAAGCTTGGGCATCATGGGTGAAAGGAACCTATGAAAGAAACCCACATACCTTAACTTTTGGAGAATCCTTGAAGAAAATTGGAGATGAAGACTTGAAGCTTGAGTGAAATCCTTAGATCCGAATTGAGTCTTGGGACTTGAAATTTGGAGATGAAATATTGTCTAAGTGTTTGGGAGAGTATTTAGGAATGTCTTGGATGATATGAGGGTGAAATAAGGCTAAGTATAGGTATTTTCACGAATGGGAAGACTTAGGCCCAAGATCCAAACGTCTTCGATCGAACTTGAAAATTGGCACCAAAATAACATATTGGCGCGTCGCGCCAATGTCGTGCACCACTCACTAGAATTTGGTTTTTGGAAAAATAAAATTGTGATTCATTTGCTCTAAAATTGGGATTAGACTCATTTTCCACTCAATTTGATCCTTTGAACAAGAATATGAAGTTGGATTTTTGAAATAATGCACGGATTTTGAGATATATAGAAATTACGATTCCATGCACTTTTGAGGCACATGTTCAGCAACTTTTTGGGTCATTATAGACTACTTTTATGGAGTTGATGAACCGAATGTTCATGCCCTATTTTGACATCTTTCTGATTGTGTTCATAGATGATATCTTGGTTTATTCCAAGAGTGAGGCAGATCATGTTCAACACTTGAGGACTATACTCTAGAGATTGAAGGAAGAGAAGTTATATGCTAAGTTCTCAAAGTGCGAGTTTTTGCTTGAGTCTATTATATTCCTTAGACATATTGTGTCAAAAAAAAGTATATGGTCAATCTGGCCAAGGTAGCAGTTGTTCGTGAGTGTGCTAGGCCTACTTCTATGATTGAGATTCCGAGTTCCCTTGGTACAACGAGCTATTATTGTTCAGGGTTTCTCATCTATAGTAGCCCTATTGACTAGATTGACTCAAAAGGCTGTGGCATTTTAGTGTTCGGATGATTATGAGTTGAGTTTCCAAAAGCTCAAGAATTTGTTGACTTCAGTACCTATTCTTGCTTTACCTGAGGAGGGAGTTCCATTTGTGATATATTGTGATGCTTCAAGTGTGGGATTTTATAGTGTATTGATGCAAATAGAGAAGGTGATAGCCTATGCTTCTAGACAACTAAAGGTGCATGAGAGGAACTACCTTACCCATGACTTGGAGTTTGTTGTGGTTATGTTTGTGTTGAATCTATAGTGACATTATCTTTATAGGGTGCGTTGTGAGATCTTTACCAATCACTAGAGTCTCAAATACATCTTTACTCAGCATAATCTAAACATGAGACAGTGTAGGTGGTTGGAGTTACTTAAAGATTGATATTTCTATTCTATATCACCCCGAGAAGGCCAATGTGGTGGCAAATTCTTTAGGCCGGAAGGCTACTAGTATGGGGAGTTTGGCATTGTTGAGGGCTGAGGAGAGGCCCTTAGCTCTCGAGGTTCAGTCACTTGCTACGCAGATGGTCCATTTGGACATTTCTCTTCCTTATAGTATTTTGGCCTTTGTTGAGGCTAGATCTTCACTATTTGATCAGATATGTGCTCACCAGTTTGAGGTTCCCAAATTATGCATGATTGTGACAAAGTGTTGAGAGGTGAAGCCAAAGTGGCTATTACTGATTTTGACGGTGTTTTGAGGGTTAATAGTAGATTTTGTATGCCTAAAGTTAGAAATTAGGTGTAATTGATATTAGAGTATGCCTATTGTGCTAGATAATCCATTTCTCTGGGTATGGCTAAGATGTATCATGATTTTAAATAGCATTATTAGTGGTTTGGCATGAGAAAAGACATAGCCTAGTTCATGGCAAAGTGTTTGAATTATCAAAGGTGAAGTATGAGCATCAAAAGCCCGATGGATCGATGCAAAAAATGACCATTCCCAAGAGGAAGTGGGAGAGAGTGATTATGAATTTTGTTACATGTTTGCCCATGGCTTTGGGCAAGGTTGATTCAGTTTGGGTGTTCGTTGATTAGTTGACCAAGTCAGTATACTTTCTACCAGTGAAGACTAGTTACAGTGCAGAGCAGTTGGCTAGGTTATATATACAGTACATTGTTAGATTGTATGGTGTGCCAGTGTCTATAGTATCAGACAGAGGATTTGTGTTTACTTCTCATTTTTGGCAAGCTCTACAATGTGGTTTGGGTACTAGAGTCGCTTTGAGTTCAGCTTTTCACCCTCAGACTGATGGTTTGTTAGAGTGTGTCGTACCATTCAGGTGTTAGGGATATGCTTAGGGCTAATGTTATTAATTTTGGGGCTCGATAGGACTAACACTTACCATTTGCATAATTTGTGTATAACAACAGTTACCATTCCAGTATTTAGATGGCACCATTTAAGGTCTTATATGGCCGGAGCTGTAGATCACCCATTGGATGGTTTAATTCCGATTCAACTGAGGTATTAGGTGTTTATTTGCTTAAGAAGGCCATGGATTGAGTCCGACTTCAGAGTAGACTTTTAACTGCCTAGAGTCGCTAGAAGATTTATGTTGATAAGAGGGTTAGGCCTCTTGAGCTCTTTTCTGGTGACAGTGTTTGGCTGAAAGTTTCACCCATGAAGGTTATGATGAGTTTTGGGAAGAAGGGAAAGCTTAGTCCCAAATTCATTGGCCCATTTGAGATTTTGAGGAGAGTTAGTGAGGTAGCCTATGAGTTGGCTTTACCACCTAGATTATCCTCTGTTCATCTTATTTTCATGTTTCTATGCTTCGCCAGTACATTCCTGATGAGTCCTATGTGATTTCTTATGACTCTATTGAGTTGGGTCCAGATTTATCCTTTGAAGAGGAACCTATAGTTATATTGGACAGGCAGGTCCTTTGAAGAGGAACCTATAGTTCATGAACTCTATTTTTCATGTACAACTTCATTTTGAAATCAATTTCCAAATTTTAGACTTTTGAATTTTAGCTCTAATTTTGACCATTTTACCCCTAAGTCTAAATTACGCCAATATGGGTATCAAAATGCTTCTGCTGATGAGTAGTAATTATTATTGATAGTGGTTGATCAAATTGGAGGCTCGAATTGAGGATTTGAGTTGATCGAAAGCTTATCTGAGTGCGGTTTTGGCATCGAGGTAGGTTCAGCTAATCTTTTGGGAATGGTGAGTTATTAATCTTGTTCATGTGATGCTTGTGAGATTTAGAAGGATAATTGTGTAATTGAGTTGATGTATTGAAATGTTTATGGAAAGTGATCTTAGTTGAGCCAAATTATGGTATAATTTTGATCCTATTGATGATCTGAGATGAATTATGATGAAATGATCAGGACATGAGATAGAATGTGGCTAAATGAGACTTGTAAGACCAATTAGGACGAGTAAGATCCAGTGATATACTTGTATTGTAGGGACGAGTTAGGTCTGGTATCATTGTTATATTTGTATACTTGCCTATTTTGGATGAGTTAGGTCGGATAATATTAATATTCTTGTATACTTGGGACGAGTAAGATCCGATATTATTGACACTCTTGATTATTGATGTGATTATTATGATCTAAAATGTGATGATTGTTTGGGCATTAGATGTGACGCTTGATATAACTTCTTGAGTATATATGATTATTATAAGATTCATGTATTGATATTCCTGTTGTAATGCTATTCCCTGTTACATGCATAATTCGATTGTACTGTTGATTTACATCTATTATGTGTGACTTGTAACATCGCTTGAACCAGGTAGGAGGTAAGGACATCATGATTCACATTAGTACTACCCCTTTGACTCGGGCAGGAGGCTAGGGTGAGATTCATACTTTATATACCTTGACCACGGGCAGGTGGCAAGGACTTGGCATCATAATATTACTTGACCATAGGTAGGTGGCAATGTTGAGGCATTCTAATATTACTTGACCATGGGTAGGTGGCAAGGTTGTGGCATTATGATATTACTTGAAGGTGGGCAGGTGGCAAGGCTGTGACACCATTGGCATTTGGATTGAAGAGTTGTGCATTACATTTCACATTGTGGTTATATAGTGTTATGGATTCTTAAGGATATCTTAGCTTATTATTATTGCATATATTTTATCTTATGCTAACATTTTTGGATGTAGGTATAGGATTTTTCATTATTATATGTTTGTTTTAATTTCTCTTACCCAGTCGGTTGAACCTATAAGGTATATTTCAGAGTATTCACCCCTACTCTATTTCATCCCTGCAGATCGAGCACAATCACTTGCACCGGGTAGCTGATTCACTCCTTTGGACTTCTCTACATCCATCTTGATCTTACAGGTGAGGCTCAGATTTTGAGTCACCGTGGATCCTTTGGATTTCCTCTACTTTCTTTTCAAACTTGTATCAAATTTTATGAGGCATTGTTATATTTTCTTTTGAGACAATTGTATTTACCCTTTAGAACTATCTTAGATGCTCTTGTACTCACGACTCCAGCATTTGGGTGATTTGTTATGTTATGTTTGAGATTGTTTTCGTTTTATTCACTTTTCTTTAATTCATGACATAAGGTTTTGTGTTTTTGGGTCCTTCAAAATACCAGATAAACAGGACTTATGGCCCTTGGATTGACCTTCGCCCCATAAATGGATTTTTGTAAGTGAATCTGGCAATTTTTAATGAGGGGCAGTTTAGTCAATTCTGTCATTTCTATTCCTAAACTCAGTCATTTTGGGATCAAAGCGGTCTTAAATCAGGTCCAAAACCCTAAGAAGCCTTCATTCTCTCCATTCTCTCCATTCTCAAAATTTTTGTAAGGAAAAAGCTCTCAAGAAAAAAGCAAGGCAAGAACTAGGGTTTCCAAGAATCTTCCCAAGACTTCGGTTCGATTCTCCCAAGTTCCCCTAAGGTATGTGAGTTGATTTATGGGTACCTTTCCACTCATAAAGTTCCCTTTTAAGTATTTTACCTTTTTTAAGTTCCGCTAAGATATTATGCATGTTTATGTTGATTTCATGATGTTTTAAGTTATTAAAAGCTATTCATGATATCTTATGATAATTTTACTAAGTATATGCATGTTTGAGCAATTGATGATGACCTCAATGGTGGGTCTTGATAATGATGAAGTGTGGGCATTTTTTGTGGTCCTTAAAAAGAGAAATTTCCTGATGTTTTCTGTGATTTATGATTGTTCCATTTATAAAGCCTAGCGCACCTAGTTTTCAAATAAAGCTTTACATGACTCATGATGATTAGGGCATAAAAGTTATGTTTTAAGAAATGATTTGTAAAAGATAAAAGCATGTTGAATATATCCCTAAACGATGTTTAAGAAAAGTCCCCAAGATGAAAGGATAATTCTCACTTGGTGGTTCCTAAGTTCGATCTACTCCTATTATTGCTGCTAATGATTCTAAGTTATATTTTTAAAAGATTCCATGAGATGACTTAGCACCGAGTGGACTGGAGATTAAGACTCATTTTGTCAGTTGAGGCATAACCCTTTAAAGTTAAATCTCAAAATCCCTAACTATATGCCACCATAGGAGCCCTTGTAGGCTAGGCTAGTGGATCCACATAGGTCATTTATGTTATTAAGATGCATGCGAAGTTGACGTAGTTCCACCCGACAAGTGGTATCCCCGTGCCAACATAGAGGGTTATGTTGGATTCCATGTAGTAGCCCACATTGTCTTAACTGTCTGTTAAGGTCTTCTCCCACAAGTTTATGATCCTATGATATGTTTTCATTACATGTGCTTTCTCATGCACCGACCACCGACTCTTATTCATATTGAGTCGTATTCCTTGTGCATGCTTAAGCTCACGTTATGTATCTTTTATCTTATACGTACATTTATGTTATATTTATGAATGATGGCATTACAATTTCGTACATGCATCGCATTTCACATACTTAGCACATTTCAATATACTAATGCATATTTTGCTTGAATGATTTAACCATGTAGGGACAAGTACTCCTCCATCGGCCCGTGGCTAGTATTCAGCTTTCAAGACTAGTATTGTTATTTGTGGTGAAACCTTAGTTCGGGACTTTACTATTATTCCACTCTATCTAGTATTTACTTTTAGACAACATATTTTTAGCCCTTTTTTAGGTGTTTACTTTCTATGTTCCATAATTATGGGGTCTTTTCTATTTGATGGAGACCGAGCATTACTATTCCCATCCATCGACGTATTAGTTAGTATGCTTATGGACAAAATCTTATTAGTTATTCTTATTACTTTTAAATGTTGCTTCATTGCTTAAAATGGCTCATAGTCTATTTTTCATTATTTTTTCACAAATATTTTTATTAAATGCCTATGTATGCTTAAGATGCTTCAGATGGCTTGGGTGAGGTGCCTTCAAGTATCTCATTCACCGTGTGACTACTAGGCCCCTAGGTCGGGACGTTACCTTAGCTAGAGGATCCACATATAGCATGTGATATGATATAGATTCTATCTTGGCAAGTAGCCTCTCTTTTTCTAGTGTAGGAGTTATACTGGATTTCATGTTACAGCTCGCATGGTCTTATTGCCGGTTAAGTTTGATATCTAACAAATGAGTATGTTCTCTTATGACTTATGCTTCTTCAAAGTTCTCATTATGTTTTTCTTAATGCATTGACCATGTTCATATCCTTTCATCATACTTTAAATGAATTTCTTATCCTGTTTTCTATTTGGTCAATTATATATCATAGTTTCATAGTATATGCATTTCTCATATAATCAGTACATCCCATAGTATTGACCGCATACTTATGCTTATATTGTCTTATATATAGGTGCAAAAGTTCTCTGCCATCTATGTGGCTAGTAGCAGCTTCTACGATTTTAGAGATTGGTGGGTCTTCATGTTCCTAGGACATACTTTGATGATTGTCTTTTAGTTTTCTTTCAGAAATGAGTTAGCTAGGGCCTATCCCAATAGCTCATCAATACAATAGAGGCTTTTGGATATTGTTTTAGGCATTGAGTCTATGTTCTCATTTTTAGACATTATATTTTCCTTCTATGTTGTTAGATCGTTTAGACTCTTATTGTACTACTTCCTCATTATGATTTTCCTTAATTCATATGCTTATGTATGTCATGTGGTTAGCTTGAGGTCCCTCGAAATTCTGTGTACCGTGTTATGACTAGAGAGTAGGCTCAGGTTATGTATTAACACCATTTTGGCTTGAGGAAGCAAAATGGAGTTAGGTAAGACATAATAGTGAGGACTTGTTTGAATTATTCTATGGGTTTTAGTCGGGGATGGAATAATCCGAGTAATTTCTCATTTGATGATAAAAGCTAGAGATGATCTATCTACCAAAGTAATATGTGGTATTATCTGCACTCAAGTAATGTTTGGTGGTTTTTTAGTACAGGACTTGGACTTCAAGATAATTGAAGCGATATACATTTCATAGTTCAAGAGAATATTGGATGTAGCCTAGACCACATGCTATTCATGTACCAATCGATTTAGTTGTGATCAGTCTTTGTCTATTGCGTTGAAACCCCCATCATGATGCGCACGCCCCTAGTGTTTTCCAACCTTTGTAAATCTTCTTTGTTTTGATTCCTCCTTGTTGATACTCAGTATTGACTCCTTTTGACAGTTCTTAATACCTCCCCCTCCTACCCCTACCCTTCCCCCCTCCCCTCCAAACATTTTTTTAGATATACATATTGAAACTTCAGTTTGATAGTTCGTTTAAAATTAAAAAAGATTTCTCATCTTTCAATCCTTGTAGTTCGACCTCAAACTTTTAAAGTCGGATATTGTTTTGCTTATGACCATGTATGCCCTTAAAATGAGACATAATTAAGCATTTATCACACTTCTATGATGAGATAATTTGGATGATACGAACTAAATGAGTGCAGCTCTTTTGAGAGCTGATGCTAAGGCCTTTCTTCCTTGATAATGTTTGATGGCATTGCTTGCTAGAGGAATCATTCCTCTTGAGGGTGTCTCTATAGTTTAAATGTTTGCTTCATGTTCTGAATAGGAGGTTCTAACTTTAATATTATCATTATTGTCTATTAGATCCATTTTTGTTTCTAGCTTTCTATCCTATTAATTTATTGTTTCTAGCTTTCTATCCTATTAATTTATTGTTTCTAATTTTAGAGTTCTCTTCCATATTCCCATTTCCATATTGTAGCTAGGAAATCATTTTCCTAGTGAAGATGTTTTCCAAAACTTTTACTATGAAAAAATTGAAAAAACATTTTTTTCACACCGGACACACCCAAGGTGACACCTAGAACGTTTTAGAGACGAACATCATTCCTGAAGAGAGCATCTCAACAGTTAACTATAACTAGAATCTATTTCTGAGAGAAGGGAATCATTATTGACAATGACTGTTTACACAATTGCACAACACTAACACGCTCTGCGAAGGGGGGCTATGAACAAGTTACACAATAATCTTAATTTCCACAATGAGCATGTTGTGCAATATATTGGGGCGGGGGGGGGGGGGGGGGGGGGG
>JAOTQJ010000096.1:9732568-9755393 GCA_025642045.1 Solanum sejunctum | reverse complement strand
AAATCATGACTCCTAAAATACATGGTAAGAAAAAATATATACTAATTAAGAGGTATTAAAAAGAATCAATAAAGAGAATGAATGTTAATAAAAAGACTCCTAAAAAATATATATTAATGATATAATAAATTCATATAATACATTTAAACTCCTCTGCTACTTAGACAATAATCATATAATAATATGTTACTCGGTGATATGTATGTTCCAATTAAATAGTATTTGCTTTGCGCCTAGAATTATTCTCTTTCCTCCGTGAATGAATAGACAAAAGGAGAAAAACAAATCATTTTTTGAAAAGGTAACAAACAAACAAAGAAAAAAAAGGCGAAGAAAAGACTCCATGGAAGAATCGATACGTACAAATTCATAATTTTATTTATGTAATTTTCTTAACTTCATTATTCTGTAATAGTACTGTCATTTTCACGATGGTTATTAGATTATATTTTTGTTTTAAAATCAAAATGAACAACAATAATTATTAATAAATATTTTAACTTATATATGAAAAAGAATTAAAATTGAGTGAGCACGTAAACCTAATATTATTCACCTTATTTGAAATTTTTAAAGTTGAAAGTTAGAGTTGAAATTGTGTTTGAAGAAGCACGATTTTTACATTTTTAAAAATAACTTAAGTAACCTTCTTATATGAATTTTTACATATTTGTCCAAACATTTATTTTAACGTCAACTGTTATTTTCAAATAATTTTATTTTTTAATATAATTTTATTATTTGATGTAAAATATATGTACAAAGCACACTAAACTAGTTTTTTTAAACACATGACAACCATCTATTAGCTATAATTCAATTATTTAAAATTAATTACAAGCTAAAGTCGACCCGCCCCAAAGTTAGCTGAACCCGACTCTTAACCTTTCCCTCTCAAAATTAATGCCTTATCCATTAATTAAATAAAAACAAATAGAAAAGAGAATTGCAAATTTACTTATGTTTTCCCCCATTTCCCCTCATTTCTTGGCCTCATCTTCTTCGTTTTTTGTCCATTAAAAGTAGTGATCTTAATGCTTATCTATTTGGACAATGTTTCATAAAAGTTAGATGACATTTATGGACTATAGGCCCTTCCGTAGACCAACTGGTACTCAGAAAATTTCCAGATTTCATTTCTTAGGTACTTTTATACCTTCCAACATATGGGCCTTACACTAATTGTCACGATCCAAGCCTAGGGCCTAGCCGTGACACGACGAATAGGGAACCCAAAGGGACCCCAATCAAGCCTCTTAACATATCATTACATATCGTTGGTCGCGGAAGTAATCAAATAACAATAAAAGAGTAGAAAATAAGGGAACACGAGGCTAAGGGACACCTTTCATATCATAAACATCATAGAGTCAAAGAGAGCCAAGGCTCATAGCATCATTATATAACTTGTCCAACAACACCTGTAAACATAGAACTTAGTGGAGGCTAAGACAAACAACCGGTCTCATCCTGTATTGTGATGGATTTATCGTGTATTGTGATGCCTCTCGAATTTGGTTGCCTTGTGTACTTATGCAACATGGTAAGGTAATAGCATATGCATCAAGGCAATTGAAAGTGCATGAACGTAATTACCCGACTCATGATCTTAAGTTAGCGGCGGTGGTATTTGCTTTGAAAATTTAGAGACACTATTTGTATGGGGTGCATGTTGATATTTTCAGATCACAAGAGTTTGTAATACATGTTCACGCAAAGAGATCTTAACTTGAGGCAAAGGAGATAGTTGAAACTTCTAAAGAGTGTTTAATATCACCCCGGCAAGGCCAATGTTATAGTCGATGCTCTTAGTAGGCTATCTATGAGAAGTGTGGCTCATGTTGAGAAGTAAAAGGAGTTGGCAAAGTATGTTCACCGGCTAGCTAGGTTGGGTGTTAGGTTGACCGACTCTAATGATGGTAGTATTCATGTTCGAAATAGGGTCGAATCTTCGGTGGTTGTTGATGTAAAAGCTAGGTAAGATCTAGATCCATCTTTGGTTGAATTGAAGAAATTGGTTGTCGGAAAGAAAATTGAGGTTTTCTCCCAAAGGAGAGATAGTGTACTCCTGTATCAAGATCGGTCATGTATTTCGGATATGGATGATCTTAGGAGGGTGATCATGAGTGAAGCCCATAACTCTCATTATTCTATTCTTCCGAGGTCTACTAAGATGTGTCAGGATTTGAGAAAGGTTTATTAATGGCACGGTATGAAGAAGGACATAGCCAAATTTGTATCTGAATGTGTAGATTGTCAACAAGTGAAGGAAGAGCACCAAAGGCCCGGTGGGTTGGCTCAAGACATTGAGATTCCTACTTGGAAGTGGGAAGATGTGAACATGGACTTTGTGGTTGGTTTGTCTTGGACCCAAAGTAAATTTGACTCTATTTGGTTTATTATTTACCGGATGACTAAGTTGGCTCATTTTCTACCGGTCAAGACTACTTTTGATGCGGAAGATTATGCAAAGTTGTACATCCAGGAGTTGGTGGGGTTGCATGGTGTGCCTAGGTTTATCATATGGGATCGTGATACCCAATATACTTCTCACTTTTGGAGGTTGTTTTGAAGAGAGCTCCATACTAAGGTAAAGTTGAGCACCACCTTTAATCCTCAAACTGATGGAAAAGTCGAGAGGACAATTCAAACCTTATAGGACATGTTGAGGGCTTGTGTGTTGGAGTTCAAGGATAATTGGGATGACCATCTTCCACTCATTGAGTTTGCTTATAATAATAGCTTTCATGCTAGCATTGGTATGGCACCATTTGAGGCTTTGTATGATAGGATATGTAGGTCTCCGATGGGGTGGTTTGAGTTGGGGGAGATGGCTTTGATTGGTCTGTACTTGGTGTTAAAGTCTATAGAGAAGGTGAAGTTGATTAGGGAGAGATTGAAGATGGCACAGAGTCGCCAAAAGTCCTATTTGGATGTTAGAAAGAGGGACCTTGATTTTCATGTTAGTGATTGGGTATATGTGAAGGTTTCACCTATGAAGGGTATGATGCGTTTTGGTGAGAAGGGGAAACTAAGTCCCCGGTATGTGAGCCCTTATTAGATTGTAGAGTGAATTGGTAATGTAGCTTATAGGGTGGAGTTGCCTCTGAATTTGAGCTCTATTCACCCGGTCTTCCATGTGTCCATGTTGAGGAAATTGGTTGGCGATTGTTGCACTATTATGCCTTTGAAAGGTGTTGAAGTTGAGGAGAACTTATCTTATGAGAAGATTTTGATGGAGATTTTGGATACGCAAGTGAAGCGACTTTGTAACAAAGATGTGGCTTCGGTTAAGGTGCTATGGAGAAATCAACACGTGGAGAGTGCTACATGGGAGGCGGAGTTGAACATGATGAAGCGATATCCCTATCTTTTTTAATCTATTAAAAGAAAATAATGTACTTTTTATCATATATAATCATTTTTTCCATAACAAAGAATTAACACATTCAATGTTAATAAAACATATAAAGCTTGAATAACATCATATTATCGTGTAACATATTTAAGTATATAAAAATATTTTTCTATTTCTATTATGTATGTATAAAAATCTAACTAGTAGTTTAAGGTATTAGGCTCTTCCTCTTCTGAGTGGTCCTAACTCTTTCATTCTTGAGTCTCATGACATGACATGCATACAAGTGCACCAAAATGAATTATTTTATGATGTTTTAAATGATTTGAATACGTTCGATGAGATTTCCAATGACTATATCATTTTCAAATGATAAATTATGCATTGTATCTTGTATTTAGAAGTTTCAAGTTCTAAGTCAAGCCTTATTCTTGCACATTCTAGGACGAATGTTCCCAAGGAGGAGATAATGTAATGACCCAAACGTTGTACGATTTCGTTGGAGCTTAAAAATTTCATTTTTGGAAAGTTTTGGACCAAGGTGACACTTCAAGGGAGACCTCATAGTTCGTGTGAGGTCACACGACCCATATGGCCTCCAGTGGAGTGACCCTTGGCCTCAAAAATTTGGGGTTGGCCCTTCGTGTGGAGTTTCAAGCTAAGGCACGCCACACTTGGACACTTTATGGACCATGTGGAGGGTCGTGTGGTGCCCTTAGGCTTGTAACCCCTCAGATTGGGGCTAAGTTGAAGGACTCAACCACCCACACGACCATGTGGTGTCTCTCGGGTTATGACGCCCTCCGTATAGCTTTCTGTTTTAAAATTTTTCTAAGTATAGAATTACCGTCTCGTAACTTGTCGTGGAAGAATTCTGCCTAAGGGAAGTGACATGGACAGTGTCATGGTCTATGTGACACCACACGGCCTATGTGGCCCTCCCGTGAAGTCGATTTCATTAAAAATGCTAAGCGTGAGATTTCTTTTCCGTACCTTCATTGAGCAAATTTTGTCTAAATGTTGGTTCGCAAGCAAGTACACGGTCCCTATAGTGCCACACGAATCGTATACCCATCCTTGAAGTGGTGACGTTTAATTTTTCAACTCGTTTCATTAATGGCATTTTTATAAATATGATTTATCCTAATATTTTTTAGGACTTCCTGTGCTACCTAAAGACTTCTTAATGACCTAAATCCTATTCCTAATATTCAAAATTCACTCCTTATATTTGAAAACTCTCTCAAACTTCTCTCAAATAACTCTTATGGATTGCAAACTTGGAAAATAAGAAAAACTCATTTCTTTTTCAAAATTTCTCCTAGAACTTCTTCATTGCCAAGGTATGTGAATTTTTGATCCTTGGTTCCTTCCAATCAAGGAAATCCAAAAAATTTTCTTCAAAAAAATTTTCATGAATTGTTAGATTACTTTGAATTGGAGTTTTAAATATTATGATTCCTTAAATTTAAATAATATATGAGTTATATTTATTTACTGATTTTAAGTTGATTTAAGCTATAATATGATGAATTACATTACATTTGTGATGTTATGAATATGCATATCCCTTTAAGCTTGATTTAAGTATGAGTAATCTATATTATAATTTAAATGTGAATCTTATTTATGTTTTTACTTGAATTTCATAATGTATTGTTGATTTAAGTTTGAATCTCTATTACTCATGTTATTCTCATATCATTCATGGCATATGCATTTATGAGCATTGGATTTTATAAAAATTATGAAGTGGGTTAAGCCCAATTATGTTTATGTATATGATTTTGATAAGATTATAGCTATGACAAGAATGTAATCAAATATATGTCTTTAATTATGGCTCTTTGAGCATTTTGGGTGCTTGCACCATTCCGTACATGTAAATGAGATATTCCTATGCATGAGTATCATGATTATGAACTACGAGTTGGCTTTTGAGCTCAATTATGAAGATATGAGAAATGTGTTGGTTTTTGAACCTAAATGTGCATTGAAATGATTTGAAAGAACTATTGCCTCTTTTGAAATCATGGATATATATAAGTATTCATGTGGAATGACGACTTAGCACCGATAGATTGAGGGTTCCCTATCTTTCCTTGAACTATGTTCCTAGCATAGGTTATGTGAAAATTCTATCTAAAATGGGGGTACCGGTAAGGAACGTTGCTTCATGGGGATGCTCATAAGGTGAAGTATAATGTGATATTATATTATGTGAAAATTCTATACGAAATGGGGGTGCCCATAAAGAAGGTTACTTCATATGAAATAGGGGTGCCCATAAGGTAAAGTATAGTTTACCTTTGGCAAGTAGACCACCTCTTTACTAGTGAAGAAATTTCATTTGGATTCCAAGTAATAGCTTGCTTTGGTCTTACTTATATCGGTTGAGGTCTCATCCCCACTATATATGAGCATCTTTGCATTTTATGCATAATGGACTTCATGACATAGTATATGTTACTCTTCTTTAGATATATGGCTTTTTCTATATTATGTGCCCTTGTCATCTAACATTGATATGCAGGTTCGGTAAGTTATAATCATTGCATCCCGCATACTTAGTACATTTAAACGTATTAACGCATACTTTTGCCTACATGATCTCACCATATAGGGACCAAGGAGCACATTCATCCACTGTACGACGTCTAGCTCGGATCTCAAGTTGTGCTTGATGTGGTAAGTCCTATTTTCTAAGGACATACCACCATTCCTTCTACCTATGATTTCTTTATCTATCTCACTTACTTTGAGGATGAGTCCGGGGTATGTCTTGGCCCACCACCTATCTTAAGTTAGAGGCATTGTTGGACATCTTGTAAACTCCTTTACATTTGTATGCCAAATGTTTTGATTGGAGATTTTGATATGGCTTTGGCTATCTATTGATTAGCGTCTTATGGTTTGGTTATAAGCATTATGGTATGATATGTGTTATGATGTGAAAGATCCTAAGTCCCAAATTGCCCTCATAGAGTGAGTCATACTAATCCGTCCCCTAGTCTTTATGTGATATGTGAATTCATGTTACTCCCTTCTCCTATAACATCCCCATAGCGTTATTTTCTTGTCCCTTAGAACTATGTGTTTACTATTTGATTACGCTTCTGAACCGATGATGTGAGTTGGGATACTTTGAGGCTTATTTGGAGGCTCTTAGGCCTCCATTTGCCATATCACCCCTAGACCCTCCGTCCGGGTTATGACAAGGAATGTCGGTCCCTACATGGTGATATCATGTAGACAAAATATGTATTGGTACTTTGAATGTACTAAGTATATGGATTAAAAATGCAACATATGAAATTGTAGTGTCATCATGCATGAAACTATGATCCATCATGCATAAAATTGTAATATCATCCTAGGCAATATGCATAATCATAATCAAAGTGTAGAGCTCAATATGTAATAAAATGATCAATGCATCATGTGAAACATGATTTAAGATAACATAAATATCATTTACATAACTATATGGGAGGAGATTGTAATCAACATTTAAGACCATGTGAGCTACTATATGGAATCCAACATAACCCCCTATGTTGGGAGGGAAGCCTACTTGTCGGGTAGAACTCCGCCAACTTATGCATTCATATATTAACTTTAACTTTGCTATTGTGGATCTACTAGCCATCACTTATATGCGCTCCTATGTGGCACAGAGTTAATAAGACAAAATGTTACTACTAAGATTCTCTTACCGAACCCACCTCAATGCCCTATTTGGTGCTAAGTCAAGTCTCAAGAAATACTTTAAAAACATTGTCATAACTATGTATTCATAAACTAGAAAACATATACATTATCATCATTAGGTGTAGCTCATTAACTTAAGTATCCCATCAAGTGAGAATGTCCTTTCATATGAGGGTCCGTCTTTGGTAAGAATTATTCTTTCACTTAAACATCATATAAAGGAATCTTAAAGACTACATAAACTTTCATTAACTTTCATGAATATCAATTTGAAAGCCCTTATCATTCACTGTGTACTTCATCATAGAAATTAGCTTAAAACTTAGTGGGCTCGTCCAAGTAAACTTAAAAATATGCAATTCAAAAGTATTATGCAGCAACGTGATGAAATGCATCCATTCAAAAATGATTCTTAAAAGCCCACTTTTTACATTTAAAATCCTAGATAGAATCATCATGAAATTCATCTTGAAAACTATCACAAAGCATAACATGTCATATCATTGTATCGATATATCTCATATAACTGAAAATACATCATAATATCATCATTTAAAGAGAACTCATGAAACTCATAAAATTCATAACATAAAAAAAAGGTAAAATAGAAAATTGGTGGACTTTAGGGATGAAAGGGATCCACAAATCAATTCCGAAGCTTGAAGGAGGAGGGTTGGTGAAACCCTAACTTTCTTCTTGCCTTGCTTGAGAAGATTCTTGCCTCAGGAAATTTGAGAGAATTAGAGCAGAGAGTGCATGAGAGTGTATTAGGTAACTGATGTTGGAAAAAATTAACCTCAAAACGACGTAGTATTGTGCTTAGGGCACGAGGAAAAGATGAAAAATACCCTTCATTAAAAATCCGTCGGACCTAAACCACGACCACCATCTACGGGTCGAAAAAGGGGGTCTCGTCCGAGTAACACTTTTGGTCCCCTAAAATTGTCTCTAAAACCCAAACTAGAAGTGCCTTTTACGACTCGCAGGATGGGTTATGAGTTGTAGACCCTATCGTGGTTATTGTCTGCAGTTAGAAAAATGTTCAATCCTCAAGGAACTAGGAGACCTTAGAACGACTCGTAAAATGGACTATGATTCATCCTGTTCATTCGTAGACTCAAGTTCAGAAACCCAATTTTTGATCAATCCTGAACCCATTCTATGAACCCCTCTTTAGGTCTGTAGTTTCTTTTATGAATCGTAAACAGTCCTCATAGACCATCCCCACACTTGATCATTTTTCCACCTTGACTTATCCCATCCAAGAGACCCATGGTTTGAATGATGAGCCGTAAATAGGGCTTGTATTCTTGCCTACAACTTTCCGGATTCAACATTTTCCTACATTTTTGTACTAACTTATGGGGCCTTGCAATATTTATCATTTCTAAATATTTCCATACAAAACAATTGGCATTGCATGAAGAAATTCAATGAGTGTTTTCTTGAGTAGGAGGCTTAATCCCGTACCCAGCCAGTTATACCCTTTTTTCAGGAACGTCAATATAAAGGATGGCTTGTTCCAACTCTTTTGTTGTCGACTTGGTGGCATCAATATCCTCTAAAACCTTGAATTATCTTGTATGGAAGCCACTTTGGTGTCCCTCCTCGACCACATCTTCCTCCAACTATTCATTCATTCACCGGGTGTAGGTCAATAGGGAATTTTGATTGTTGTAATTTCTATATATGTGAACGCTTTCCACCAATGGCAAGCAGAAAGTTGTTCCCCTCATATATCCTAGACACTGCTTGGAGTTGGAAATTTCAACAGTTGATGGCAGTATGAAGAGAATACCCAGCCCTCATGTCGTAGATACAAGGCCTCTCGGTGATAATGTTGTAACTTACATCACCAAGCATTAGTTCAAACATGTTGTCTCGTTGGAACAAGGCAGTAACGTAATCTCCCCTGACTTATCTCACTCAACACCACAAAATTTTTGTTGAAGGAACTATCTTCTCAACCAGCTTCATTTTCTCGACATGGTTTAAAGGACAAGCGAATTGGAATGACCAGAACACCACGTTTGTTTATTTCTAACTTGCTTTTGATGATGTGTATATGATGACAAAGTTAGATAAGAATTGAATAGAACAACAGGAAGAGTAAGTGAATTCTAGTGTTGATGGCTGGCAACATCACTGAAAACTATGAGCAATCGTATCTCATAGCAGTGGCAGCTTGTGAGTACAAAGCTTGATTATAATGCTAGTGAATGAATTAAAAATCAGATCGGCATTCAATGAGGAAATAGAAGATTATTTATTTATAGCTAGGGAACATCGTCTACATATCTCAGCCACCCAAAAGACTCATGTTTGCTTCTGTTACGTCATGGCCAAAGAAGATTGCATATCTTCCAAAAATGGTTGAGTCTTGTGCTAACTAGTATGATATTGGCCTCGGATGTCTGTAATCTACATCTTCTATGAATACAGTTGCTTCTCTTAGTTGTCTAAGTAAAGATACCTGATGCATGCTGGTCGTCTCAGTGGAGTGGTACACTGGAGTTGTTTCTGGGCAGTTAAACTCCATTTCTTTGGGCAAGGGCAAGGTGAGAATGGTCGTTCAGGTGGAGTGGGTTGATTGACTGCAGAGGTGTTCCCTCAATCATTTCGATACATTAACACCAAGGGTGAGATCATCGATTGTTTCGATACGTTGGATGTCTTTTAATCATTAAAAATGTCATTATCAATATCACACTGAATTACATAATTTCTCACAGTTTTTTTTATTATTTCTAGTTCTACAAAGCATTTCCCGGATTTGGACATTTAAAATCGAAGAGATTGTCTCTACACAAATGAAGGAACAGAAACCAACATACAATCATGTTCTCTTCCAACAAGTTACTTTGTGACCCTAGATCTGTCTATATTCTGAAAATACTTAATCGTGTAAAACTAAATATTTGGGCTCCCAGAAAATCACCTCTCTACTTCTATGAGGTAGTGGTAAGATGTTCGTACATTCTACCCTCCCCAGATCCCACTTACAAAATTCCCCTGGATATATTGTGTAAAACTAAATATTTATTTTATCATATAATCAAGTAACAAATCAAGTTCAAATTTTTAAAAGTAAATAAATGTTCTAATTCTCTAAATCACATCTTCAGCTGTGTAAACCTAGATTCTTTAGAAGTACAATATTTAAAATTTGAAACATTTAATATGAGAAGCCTAAACTCACTGTGTTAACCACATAAGAGGGCAAGTAGCATTTAAGATGATAAACACAAGTTAATGTGTTTAATGGAGGTGCACACAATACATAGTATCCACTACAAAGTCCAACGTTGGATCTTAACAGTAAGCTAGGGATCCTGAACTTCATAAATCATAATCCTTGGCTCTTGAAAAATAACAAGTGACACTACATTGATTAATACATAGCTGCTTCTGATAAATTGAAAATTTCACCACTACCAACAGAACTAAATGACGATAGTTCAAAATATAATCATTGAGAAGATTAGTATTCCGTCCTCACAAAGAAGCATATAAAGTAGGAAATAGGGAGAACCATGAATTCCAATCTTCCTTCGTATTAGCAGTCCTGAGCACTGACTTCTCTATCCTAGAGAATCTGAGGATGTAAATATGGTAAGTGAGGGTGAAAGTGGCTACCGGAAATTGATATCTTTTATCAGAATTGAAAGAGGAAGTGAGATGTTTGGGCGAACGAACTCATGAAGTCATAATTTGTTTCTTTCCTAAAACAACGGAAGGGGCATACTCATGTGCTTAACTTGATCGCCGCCTCAAGTCCATCCACTGTGTTCTGCTGTGACCAAAGTTGTGCATACCTCCCAGGCCTTGATAGAAGAAATTCATGTGACCCTTGTTCCACCACTTTCCCTTTCTCCAAGACTATGATCTAATAAAACCACATATCCAACATAAATATCATCAAATGTACTCAACTAGCAAAAAGGATAAGTTCAGCTTCACAAAATAGAAGGATACAACACATTCTAACCACAATAAGGGGAAACGTCGACCCAAGGACAGCATATCAATTCAGCTCTTTGCATTAGTGATATAGTTAAACACCTTATAACGAATCGTCGTCCATTAATTATATTAATTTTTTACGTTAAACAACAATGACTATTCTCAGCCAATACACACTAAATATCATTCTGGTTTTGCAAGGTCCAAGAAGAAAAGAAATTTTGTAACCACGCATCTGATGAAACAAGTTAGAAGAAAAGAGGATTTTCTAACTACACTCTTCTGATGAAAAACTGCGGGGTATTTAATATATCAGCCAAATAAAAACAACGCAATGCACTCCTATCATCTCGAATTGTTCACTTTATGCCAATGATTCAGTCTTATTTATTTCTCAAGATACAGATTTAGCTAATAATCTGTATGTAGGTTAGTTTCAATTTGATTTAGCTATAATTACTAAGGTATTAGCTTGAATATTACTGTATCCAAGTGAAAATTGGTAAAAGGTCAACTCTTTTAAGAAATAAGATAATGTTCACAATAAGACAGCGTCCTAGAATTAATTTAATAGTAGAGTATTATGAAGTATTAGTGTAGAGAATAACTCACTTTTACGAGAGTGGATATAATTTTCGGACAACCCAAGAATAGGATGTAGGGTAATTGGATATAAGGGATATCTATCAAACATAAAAGAAGCAAGGAGTTCTAAATATCTGCATCCCACTACCATATCTTGAACTCTTAAATAATATAAAATTTGATGTGGATTACAATAACTTCACCTCTGGACTTATAATAAAACCATATTTCAGGAGAGCGTTTAATTATGCTAAACATAAACAAAACTCGGTATAATTTGCCAAAAAGAACAAAAAGAATAAAGATTGTAGAAAGAGCATTCAAAAGATTGTAGAAAGAGTATGCCATATAGAATTTACTAGAACACATACCTCATCGCATTGCATAGCTGTAGTAAGCCTATGAGCAATAAAAACTGCAGTCCGATTATTTGCTAGAGACTTCAAAGCACTTAATATTTCTGATTCTGTCGTGCTGTCAAGTGCACTTGTGGCTTCATCACAAAGCCTAACAGAGAAAGAAAACATAATAATCAAAAACTTGCTACAAGAACAAAGAATAAAGAAAGGAAATCAGCGATAATCCTCTATCGATCAATAGATGGTCGGTCAAAGCATTGCTGTCTGGTTTGAAAGAATTAAATTCCAGTTAACATGATAATCAGCTCAAGATTATTCAAAGGTCAAGGCCCTAAACAAATGCTATCAACTCAAGATTCTGTCAATAGAAATTTACTAAGCAACTAAAAATAGAGGAAGCAAGTTTCATGACAAATGATGCACATATATGCTCTCTTTTATTTAACCAAAAAAAAAAATGGAACTGGAAACTTTACTCTATATATCCACAGGTACACTACAACAAAAAGTGTAGTTTCCCCTCAAAAGTATTACAATCTATGAAGAGCTCAAAACTACATCTGTTTCCTATAAACAGTCTAGAATCTTTTAGCTAATAAACTATGTTTACACCAAAAATAAAACAGAGCTAAACACTTAATTTTGAAATCCTGAAGACTGTTTTGTACATTTTGAAAGCTTCTATTGTTTCTCTCTTTCTAGATTAACCACCAAATGCATGATGGGACAATCTTCCATCTCTCCTCCTTTCTAACATTTCCATCCCTGTTCCAGCTACTAAGTGCTCCTCTAATGCATCCTAGTTTCATCACCTGGATCTCCTTCTGGCTAGTGAACATTCTCCATAGTTGTTCTGTCCATTTACAATTTAATAAAAGATGGTTGACTGTCAGCTTGGTCTCTACACAGATAACAATCTAGAGGCCAACTGATAACCTCTCTTGTTCAGGTTCTCATGTGTTAGACCAGCTTCTTTCGCCAATAGCCAAGTGAAACAATTTACTTTGTAAGGCACCTTAGGCTACTATATCATCTTTCAAGGCCAATCTTTCTCCTGTCCCGATATCCTGTTAAGGGCCTTATAAGCAGACTTGACTGAGAAACTACCTTTGCTGTCCTACCATATTAACACATCATTTTCCTCAGCAAGACTTTTGTGAGTTGCTAAATAGCTGAGCAGCTGTGTCACATTTTCAATCTCCCAGCCATTTAGTTATCTACTTAGACCAAGGTTCCATCCCTATCCAGTCCACATATTAGCTACAGTGACCTGTTGCCATTGGCATTAGTGTAAACAGGACATGAGTGCTTGTCTCAAAACTACTGTGTCATTCCACTTGTCTTCCTAGGAGGGGTTTCCCTCCATCATTTCCCTCCTTAACTATGGTTCTTGTTTGTACCACTGGCCATAGATTCCGGATGGCCCTCCATACAGTGCAATTATATGGAGTAGTTACTTCTGTTATCCATTTGTTCTACATCCCATATTTAGCAGTAATCACATCCTTCCAGAGCATGTCATCTTCATTTGCAAAACTCCATAACCATTTCAACATCAGACTTTGGTTTTGTTTCTTCGGGTTCTTGATGCTCCTGTTTCCTTGCTCACTATTAATTCCTCCCACTTGACTAAGGAAAACTTCCCGTTGTCTTCACTACCTTGCCATCGGAATTTCCTCCACAGAGCATCAATACATTTGGACACACTAGCTGGCATAGGGAAAACAGACATCATATAGGAGGGAAGTGCATCAAGTACATTATTAACTAGTGTCTAGCTGCCTCCCAGTGACAAGTATTGGCATTTCCAATTGATAAGTCTCTTCGCACACTTCTCCAATACTCTATTCCAAATCCTTTTTGATTTGTTTTGACTCCCAGAGGTATGCCTAGATAAGTAGTTGGAAGTTCACCAACCTTTCCACCTAAAATATTTGCTAGGCCTTCAATTGCATTCACTATGTTAAAAGGATAGACAAAACTCACCAACCTTTCCACCTAAAATATTTGCTAGGCCTTCAATTGCATTCACTATGTTAATAGGATAGACAAAACTCTTTCCCCAATAAATATGCAACCTTGACACTGCTTCAAATATGACAAAGATCACCATCAGCATCCTGATTTCTTCATGTATTGCCTCAGAAAATACTAAGGTGTCACATGCATATTAAAGATGGGTGTGATCTCCATGTTGCTTAAGTCACCTACTTGGAAGCCCCTGTTCTTCTCTTTTGCTGTGTTAATTAAATTGCCCATACCTTCGATAGCAATAATGAAAAGCAAACGGTAAGGCATCACCTCGCCTCAGGCCTTTCTGAGGAGGTAAAAAAGCCATAAGGAGATCTATAGAATAGGATAGAGAACTTTACAGTACTAAAACAGTATTAGTGAGTGTTTGGATTGGCTTATTTAAGTGGCTTTTGATTTTTGGCTTTTAAGTACTTCTTTTAAATTTTGGAAGTGTTTGGGTAATACAAAAAGTGCTTTTCAGTACTTTCTTAAAATTGAAAAATTACCGAAAAAAAAAGGGCCAAAAGTCAAAAGTTGGGGGTTCCCATCTTACGGCTTTTGACTTT
The DNA here is from genome assembly GCA_025642045.1 of Solanum sejunctum. NCBI lineage: Eukaryota > Viridiplantae > Streptophyta > Magnoliopsida > Solanales > Solanaceae > Solanum > Solanum sejunctum. Next base: position 9,740,838 of record JAOTQJ010000096.1, on the reverse strand, counting down.
TAACTTATAAGATATTTGAAAAAGTCAATCCAAACGCCCACTTCCACTTGCTTCCAAAATCCAAATCCCATTTTTCCAAGCATCTGGATGAGGAAATTCTCATTTAGGTGGTCATATGCATTTTGAATATCTAGTTTGCAAACAATCCCACGTATGCAGCTTCCTTGTCTTGAATCTATATGTGAGAGCACAAGAGTTTGAGAGAGAACTCAGCTAGATTATTCCTACAAGTTATTGAGATTTAAATAGCTAAGTTTACATGCTCTAAAAACGAAAGGAAATCAATACCTAACTAAAAGGGGAGTAAATTTAGGAGTAAATCAGACTACCTACTATATTTACACATGCTATAGAATATTCATAAGATTCTAACACTCCCCCTCAAGCTGGTGCATATATATTACATGTACCAAGCTTGTTACATATAAGTTGTTCTGGGACAGGCTAGGGACTTGTGAATATGTCTAAAAGCTGATCACTTGACAGCACAAACCTTGTGATGATGTCTCTTGAGAATACCTTTTCTCTAACAAAATGACAATCAATTTCTATGTGTTTGGTCCTCATGAAATTATGGATTCGATGCAATGTGAAATGCACCTTCATTATCGCATACAAGTTCCATTCCTTTATTATCTCCTAATTTCAACTCCTTCAATAGTTGTTCGATCCATATGAGTTCACATGTTGCCACTACCATAGCCTGAATATTTTGCTTCTACACTAGATCTAGCAACCACATTTTGTTTTTTACTTTTTTCAAGAAACCAAATTTCCCCCTGCTAGAACACAATATCCATAAGTGGATCATTTGTCAAAGGGTAATCCTGCTAGTCTGCATCTGAATATCCAACAATTTTCTCATGTCTTCGGTCTTCATAAAGTAGTCCTTTTCTTGGAGTAGATTTCAGAGAATGTGAATAACTGCATTCCAGTGACTATCATAAGGAGAATTCAAGAACTGACTTACAACATTAACCAAGTGGGTAATATCAGGTCGACTCACTATGAGATAATTCAACTTTCCTACCAGCCTTCTATATCTTCCTAGATCGCTAAGGGAGTCCCCTTGACCTGGTAGAAGCTTGAAATTTGAATCAGGCCTACAATCTGTCGTTCCTGTCTCTTCAAGAATATCAAATGCTTATTTCCTTTGTGAAATGACAATTCATGATTTGGATTGAGCAACCTCAACGCCCAAGAAGTACCTAAATCAACCAACATCCTTAATCTGAAAGTATTGGAAAAGGTGATTTTTCAATTTGGTAATTTCCTCATCATCACTACCTGTGACAACTATGTCATTAACGTACACAACCAAATGCATGTAGAACCTGGAGTAGAGTGACAATAGAACACAGAATGATCAACTTCACTTACCATGCCAAACTCCTGAATAACCATGTTAAACTTCCCAAACCATGCTCAAGGTGACAACTTTAGGCCATAGAGTGTTCATTGTAGTCTGCACACCATGTTACTCCCTTGAGCAAAAAAACCAGGTGGTTACTCCATATATACCTCATCCTCTAGATCTCCATGAAGAAAGACATTTTTAATATCCAACTAATAGAGAGGCCAATGACGACCAGTAGCCATGGATATAAAAAGACAGACTAAAGCAATCTTGGCCACAGAAGAGAAGGTATCACCATAGTTAAGACCAAAAATGTGTGTACAACCCTTGGCCACTATTTAAGCTTTTAGGCGATCAATCGGTCCACCTGGCCCAATCTTAACTATACATACCCAATGACAACCAAATCAATCTGTCCATCAGGGCCAACCTTCACTTAACATACCCAATGACAACAAACCGTAGATTTATCTGGAGGTAGAAGGACAAGCTCCCAAGTACCACTAGAGTGTAATGCAGACATCTTCTCAATCATAGCTAGTTGCAGCCTGATGAGAGAGCTTTGCCTGTAGTCTTAGGAATAGACAAAGATGATAGTGATGATACAAAGGCACAATGGGTCAATGACAAATGATGATAGTTCAAAAAGTATATACAGTCTGAGGATTATGAGTAGATCTTTTCGAGTGGCAAAGAAAGGACTCTGTGTAGAGAAGTTCTTAGCAAGCGAGGATTCCGGTGGCGGGCATGAATCATCTAGGTGTGGACTACAATGATAGGTCGATAGTGGCAAAGGTGCATAGAAGGAAGATGGAGTTATAAGAGATGACGTGGAAGTATAGATTATATTGGGATCTCCAAAAGTTGAAATTGGTAGAACCGCATAAATGCATAATTTGTTCAGCAGAAGAGGATGTAAAGTAGGTCTGATCTTCCAAAAAAGTAGCATTAACGGACATATAAGGTATCGCTGGATGTCAGCTGAGAAGCATCAATATCCCTCTTGTACCTTTGAATAATCGAGGACACATATAAAAACATGAGAAGGAAATTTATCTTGCCCTGAAGTGAGTATATGGACAATGAGTGTGCTCCTAAAGACATGTGGTGGAGAGGAGAATAAGGTTGACTGAAAAAAACAAAACTGAGTGTGGTACCTGATTTTGAATAGCAGAGGAGGGCATACGGTTAATCAAATAACAAGAGGTGAGCATTGTATCCCCCAAAAACACAATGGACCATTTGCTTATATGAGAAGAGTGTGTCTCTCAACAATATGCCTATTTTCTCTCTCTGTGACCCCATTTTGTTGTGCAGTTTAAGGCAAGATGTCTAATGAAGAATTGCATATAAAGACATTGTTTAAATTGAGGGGATAAATATTCACATGCATTATCACTACAAATAGTACAAATGAAACACCTAACTGATTTTTTATTTCAGCGCAATAGGTCTAGAACATGGAAAATAATTTAGAATGATCTTTCATAAAGAACATCCAAGTGAACATTGAATAATCATTAATGAAAGTAACAAAATGTTTAAAACCCAAAGTAGAACTAACTCTACTAGGACGCAGAAATCAGAATGAACTAAATAGAAAAGAGACTGCACAATTATTAGAACTATGTTGAAAAGGAGCTCAGGTGTGCTTCCCCAATTGACATGACTCACAATCTAACTTAGACAATTCGGACAAGCTAGGTACCATCCTTTGAAGTTCGGATAAACTAGGGTGTCGCAATTATCTACAAATTAAATCTAAAGAATCGGAGACTGAACAAACAGTACTGGATTGGTGAAAATTAAGATAAGAAAGTCCATCCGACTCATGGCCTTCGCCAATTACCCCTCCCATACTGAGGTCCTGTATAACAAAGAAGTTACTAAAGAATGATACGAAACAATTTTGAAGCCTTAACCAAACAACTTATTGACAGGAGGCTAAAGGGACAACCAGGGACAAAAAGAACACTATTTAGAGTCAAGAAAGGCAACAGAGAGGCTTGACCAACCCCAATTGTCATGGTATGAGAACCGTTAGCTAACGTAACAATGGGAGGGGGCTGAGAATAAGTAATATTGGATAATAAAGATTTGTTACTAGAAATGTGGGTAGAAGCACCTGCATCCATGAGCCAAGGGCCAAGTGTGGTGGGATGTGATATACAAGCAGTGGGATTAACAAAATTACCAATTTGGGAAACGAAAACTATTAATAAAGATGTTCGCTTACTCACTTTACACTAAAAATAGTCATTGTATTCTACCTCAGACAAAACGAACAGTTGATTGGTGCTAGAGCCCACAGGTCTAGTGCTAAACATATCAAATTCGAGTGACATGAAAATAGATCTATTAGTGTCCAACAAATAAAGTAAATTCTGAAAAAATTGCTTATTGTATTGCTGAAAAAGGTACCTAAAAAAGAATCTTGTTATAAAATGATAGAAAAATACCAATGTGAGGATTCCGATCAAAATGGTAGTACTAGTATATGCACAATACCCATTTGAGTGTTGCAATAACGAAAAAATGAAGGTTTTGCAGGAAAAATTCTCATCAATTTTTTTCTCTTAATTTTATCTTGTTTCCTCATTAAAGAAAGCTCTGATACCATGTGAGACGACAAAAGTTTTAGAGAGAACTCAGCTCGATTGTTCGCACAACCTATCGTAATTTAAATGGCTAATTTACATGTCCTAAGAAGGAAAGGAAATCAATACCTAATCACTAGCTAATTAAAAGAGGAGTATATCTAGGAGAAAATCAAACTACCTACTATATTTGCACATGCTATAGAATATTCCTAGGGTTCTAACATGAGACATTCATTTTCTATCAATACAACATCCATAATCTGCCTCCTTTTAATGAAGGTCTGTTGTTGTCTATCTAGTAGACTATTCATCACCTTCATTGGTTTTTATGCCAGAATCTAAGCTATAATTTTGTAAATAATCAGGATAATGGTCTAAAGTCAATCAATTCAATTGCTCTCACTTTTTTTGGTACTAGGGCCACAAAAGTAGAGTTGAAGCTTGTTTCAAAGTAGCTACTTTCATGAAAGTTCTGAATAGCTACTACCAGTTCCACCTTGATGATGTCCCAACATTGTTTAAAGAACTCCATTGTGAAATCATCTGGACCTGGAGCCTTGTCCCCGGGACATGAGCTAATGGATTCCCCTGAAGCTCAAAAAGGGCCTCTAGCTTTAGGTTTTTCCCTTCAGTAATCTTGGGGCAGTTTATCATCTCTAATTGTGGTCTCCATTCCTCAGGTTCTGCATAAAAATTCTCATAGAACAGCACTAATTCTCTCATTTATCTCCTCTGGATCCTCCATTATCATCCCTTCCAGTTTCAACTTGTCAATGGTGTTGTATCTTTGTGTGCATTATAGTTTTGTGGAAGAAACTAGTCCTCCATATAGCCTAGGCCATTGTCTCCAAGCAATCTCATCTTTTCTAGCGATCTCTTCAAATTCATTGGTGAGAGTCAATCTGGATGTTATTTCCACCTCATGTAAAGCTCTGTGCTCCTGAATTTCTTCTCGAGCTGCTAGCTATGTCGACACACTCTATTTTTGTATTCTTAAGCTTCCCTAAACAAACTTGCCCCGATCCTTGAGCTGTCTTCAGAGCTGTCATCTTTGTCATAAGCATAAAGTCTAGATTGCTTGCACTATTGAAAGAATCCCACCAATTCCTAAATCTTTTCTTGCAACCCCTCTGTCTACAACCACCAATTCTCAAAGTTGAAATAGGATTTGCAATTTTCTCCATCCTCACACTGAACCATAATAGGGAAGTGGCCTGAAGTTACTTTCTGAAGCATACTTTGTTTTATATTCCTGAAACAGTCAATTCAGATCCTCTGAAATGAGAATCCTATCCAGTCTAGCAGTTTTGTCATGCCTATCCCCTTTTCTCCAGGTATGCTTGCCCCTTCCAAATCCAAATCCATCAACTCCATGTCCTCTATGAATTCTGATATGTCAAACACTGATTTACTGATTTTGCGGCAATTATTCTTCTCTGAGTAATGTCTAGTTGTCTTGAAGTCACCACACAGAATCCACGGTCTTGTCATTAGACCCTAGCCGTCCCTACCTCCCCCCAAGTCTCTTCCCTTTCCACTCTTCCATTAGGAACATAAGCCCCTGTTAAATGACACTCAAAAACTTGTTTTTTCCCGGTCAAGCTACAAGACACTGAGTACATGCCAACACTACTAACTACTCCTTCCCAGTGCCTCTTATTCGAAATAATGACAATTCTTCCCCTAATTCCACTAGCCTCCAGTTGAACAAATTGAACCCACCTATTCCACCAAACTTCCTTTACCTGCTCTAGTATGTCCCGCATTCAATTTCTTGGAGGCATACAATGTGTACCTTCCAAGTTTTAAGGATATTCCAGACCAGCTCTCTCTTCCTCCCACAATTCAACCCCCTCACATTCCAAAAAACAATTTTCAAAGTCATTGATCTTTGATCAGAAGGTAACCCCCTTGCTTCTAGAGCCATAGCTCCAAAATTTTTTGCTTATTTCTAATCTCTTTAGTTCATGGGACCCCTTCTTTTTATCTGTGTGTTCCACCATTCTGTTGTTTATTGCTATCAATTCTTTTGAAATAACTCTTTTGCCTTCTCCTCGCCTCTTTTGAAGTCAACACAAAATTCTTGATGCATTGTTGAATCCATTTAGAAGTGTTCAATTTCTGATCACTACCTTCTGTTGGCATCTTCATGTTTATCGACTGCTTCATCTTCTATCGATTCAGAATTTAGAGGTGGCCCCGGTGGCCGAAAAGATGAGGGAAGCGAGACTGCGATGGTTTGGACATGTACAGAGAAGGAGTACTGACGATCCTGTTAGGAGGTGCAAGAGGCTGGTTTTGGGAGATACTCGGAGGGGTAGAGGTAGACCGAAGAAGTACTGGGGGAAGGTGATTAGACAAGATCTGACGAAACTTGATCTTACTGAGGACATGGCCTTAGATAGAGAAAAGTGGAGTCTGCGAATTAGAGTAGCAGGCTAATGGTAGGGTTAGGTGTTTTTTTGCCATGTATTTGCATTACCTGTTATATTATGTGCTAGTTTACCTTATTTACATACTGTCATTATTAGTCGCTATTTTTCTGTTCCCTTCCCTCGTTTTGTCATATCTAGTTTGTTCTTACTTACGGGTTTTGAGACGAGGGTTTCCAGGAAACAGCCTCTCTACTTCTATCGTAGTGGTAAGGTCTGCGTACATTCTACTCTCCCCAGACCTCACTTGTGGGATTATACTGGGTATGTTGTTGTTGATTGCATAGCAATTAGCTCGCCTTCATTTGCTTGCATTGTTCCTCTTGTGGTCGAAATTGTTCGAGCTGCGACCTCCATCTTTTCTTCGTAGTCAGGATATTTTGTTGTGGTTGTTGCTTAACTAGGACTTAGCAATATTGGCTTGAATTTCTGTCTCCATAAGTAGTATCCTCCCACTGGGCCTTTATATTGGTTTCTAACAACTTAAAGTTTTTGGACTATTTAAGCTAAGGCCCACTTCTATGACTTTTCCGATTTGCCCCGCTACAGCCCATAAAGGGCGCTTTTCTTTTAATTGCCTTACCATGTGTCCTTAAATTTATATTGTCTCCTTCCTCTGCCGACTCCATGTGACTACCCCTATTGATACCCGAGCCTTTCACCAAATTGGATTTTTGTCCCAGCTTAGACCTCTATATTGTATTATCCATAGGTCCACAACCTAAATCTCCTTTCTTCTCCCTTGCAACCCTGAAATTGACCGGAACCTCCACACATATCCGAATTGTGTGCCCAAGTCCATCACTGGTCACCCCTATCTCCGTCGGAACAAGCTTGCCATCTCCTCTTACTTTGATCGGACTCGGTGAAGGTAATTTTGCAGCACTGTTTCCTCCTGTCTCTGTGAATCCACCGCATTGACCTCCAATCTGTTCGAGAATCTTTTGGGACTACAAGTTTAGTGGAAGCCCTAGAATTCTGACCCATACCCAGTCTCTATTTATTTCTGTCGGCCAGCAATCTGTAATGGGTTTCCACCATTCCAGCATTGTCTTCGTCTTCCTCCACTCCCAGACAACATTGAGCACATGCTCAGCAATTTTCCTCGATGGTAACTCGATAAGAAAGAGCCATCATTCATCGCGTGAACATTGACACTCTTGGATGATTTCCACGAGCTGTTTGCCCGTCTCCTTGCATCATCAAGGGTTGGAGGCTCCTGTAATTGGAACTTACCAACTAAGCGTCTCCCCTAAGATCCTTTTCCGATGATGTTATGCCTACAATGATTTCAATCTTGAGATCAATTATCTGAATATTCACCTTCTTCTAAGCTTCTGTTGACCATCTATTAGTATTGCAAGCCTCTTTGAAGGACATCTCTAGTTTGCTTGTAGTGATCATTTGAGGCTGCTTCTCCATCTCTGCTTCATAAATAAATCTTGCTATTTTATGGGCTATGTGTTAAATAAGCTAGCAGATTTGATTGTAATTTGCTGTTGTAAATATGGCCAACTGTAAATATGGAATAGAATATGTTATTATAGGAAATAAGCTTAGATGAAATCCCTTGATTCAAGGGATTCCTAAGAATTAGGGATTGATTAGTTTAATTATGTTGTTACTTATTCTCTTATAAATTTTGTACAAAACTATGAATGAAACTAACTTTTTTCTGCAGTATACTTTTCCTGCAATATATTTTTCTGCAATATTCTCTTCTGCAGTATACTCTTCTGTAGTATATTTTTCTGCAGTATACTCTTCTGCAGCATCATAACTTTCATGGTATCAGAGCGGATTGTTTTTTCCCCTTAATATCATATGGACGAAACAATCTTTAGCAGAGAGCAGCTTTCTGAAACATCAACAGCAGACAAA
>JAOTQJ010000096.1:9694458-9712086 GCA_025642045.1 Solanum sejunctum | reverse complement strand
TCTCTCATTTATTCTTTTTGGCCCATATTTATCCTTTTAACTAACAGCTCATTTTTAAGAAAATATTAATTATTATTTGACATCTTCCTATTGGCTAAAAATAAATACAAATCCATTTAATATTTTCCCACCCACTTTGACCCATATTAATAGCTCCATATATAATCTCTTTCCCCCTTAGCCCCAATATCTTTTTTCTTCTTCCCTCTTTCCTTCTTCCACAATTTATGATTAATTTCATTCTTCAACAATTTCAAGAGGAATATTTTGAACTGATTCTACAAATACAGAGACAGAAAGGTCCAACATGGTGGGAAAAAATTGTGTTGAACAAATATAAGCTATTCTGATTTGGTACACGTAAAATCAAACACTCCTTAAAGAAACAACACAGAGCTAAATAATATGCAAAATGTATTATTCCATAATAAACTCCAACAAAATATTATAGTGGTAGTTTAAGAACAAATTCTACTTCTCCAAGAAAAGCTTCTTCTAAAAGGGAAAATAACATTTTGCAAGATTTCTAAAAGGGGCAGTAGTAATAGCTCAGTCCAGCCGCGACTTTGCTACGAACTATCAAATAAGCCGGCCAACAGTTTCAGAGGTGTGAGCCTCGAGATCTCATCCATATTGCTCACCCAACAAAAGCTTAGGTCGTCTTTAGAAATTTTCACAGAGGTGACATAACAATAACAGAATCCACAAGATAAGCACAACCACCAACCATTCAACTGTCTTCAAGTATACAGTGAGGCATACTTCAAATATTTATGAGAACACATTATAGTTCCAGTAAATTACTCTATACTTCCTATTGAAATTGTTGAAGAATGAAATTAATCTTGAAATTGTTGAAGAAGGAACGAGGGAAGAAGAAAAAGATATTGGGGTCAAGCGAGAAAGAGATGATCAGTAATGGGTTTAGTTGGATCTGGATATAGAGCTATTGATATGGGTCAAAGTGGGTGGAAAAATATTAAATGGGTTAGTATTTATTTTTAGCCAATAGGAAGATGCCAAATAATATTTAATAATAATAATAATTTTTTTAAAAATGAGCTGTTAGTTGTAAGGATAAATATAGGCCAAAAAGGTTAACTAAGGGTATTTTTAACCCAAAAAGTGGATGAAGGGTATATTTTAACCATTTCAAATACTCCAAGGGTATTTTTCATCCTTTTTCATTTTCAAAATATCGCGGGTATATATACTAGTTCAAATAAAAGAAAAGGTCTCGTGCAATGAGGCTAGTTTTGCATAAATATGACATGGAATTTTCCCTGTAAAGATATCACACATCAACTGCAAACCCACAGAAGCAGCTTTTAACAAAAAATATAACCAAGAGAATTCTTATTATTTACCGAGAAACAAAAATCATGAATATATTCATAGACTCAACTGCATTGAGAGACTGGTTTATCCTCCAAAGGCAAAACAAAACAGTTTTTTCTATAATATCTACAAGAAAACATCAGTAATGAATTCAGCAATCGGTATATGCAACAGAGAATTTGATAACTATGTACCCATTGAATCAATATCTGTGACAAGAAGGAAGCTTTGCACCCTGAAGATAGCTTCGAGCTGGTGATGTACTAGTAAACGTGAACAAACATTACCAAAAACAAGTTAACTTGAATTCTACTCGTACCAATGAGAAAGCCAAGGGTGATCAAGGGCCTCTTTGGCCGTAGGGCGTTTTTGAGCATTTATCTCAAGCAATTTTCTGACAAAATCAAGGAACAATGGATCAGAAACTGACAGCTGATGCTCCAATGATGTTTCCTCGGGGATGATGTATTCCAGTAGACTAGTATCCTATTTCACAATTCCAAACATAAATCACAACTTGGACAACCGTATCATTCTATACTTTATCCAGTTATAAGTTGTAAACTGCAGCCACAACTCGTATGGAAAAGGAAGTGAAGAAATCTTTATTTAAAAATATGGGCCGAAAGCAAAGGCTTCACATTTTTAAAGTTTTTTTGAAGATTTAAAATCAAAATTTAACTTGGGTTATTGCTGCTCCCACCTGCAAGAACCCCAGTATCATGATGGTGCACTATTATTACCAGATTAAGTGACTACTGATGTACCAAACATATTCAGTTATATGACAGATTTTAGCACTTCTTTAAGATTTGGATATTGCAACTGCAAGTGAATGAACACGACTAACGGCAAGTAAATTGAAATTGCACTTTCTGAACTAATTATATCATTTTAGAAGAGCAGTAGTCGAGGCAAAATCTAGATAGCTAGAGTGTATACATATCTCTTTTTTTTATTTTAATAAATGTCCTTATTTCAAAAAACAGAGCTAACACCCTATCTAGATTAAGGGGCCTTTTCAATTGAATCTCCCACTAGATTTCGGACAATCAAATAGAAAGACTCTTTGTTAGCTCTTCGTGCCTCCTTGACTTTTCAAACTGAACTAGGACTGTTCAACTAGAGTATAGCCAGAAGGAGCTCTTAGGAATCACACAGAAATATCGCAAATTTTTCATCAATAATCTTAATCTTTTGAGATATGACTATGAGGTACTAGTCATTTAGACAGAACTATCGTACATACATGCCATATAAAGAGTTCCTTGTCAAGCAAAAAGATTCAAGAGCATATTAAGAGAAATAAAAGCCCAGAAAAAACGGAACACGCCCAAGCAGAAAAGTTCTCTTTTTTAATTTAAATGGGTTACCAGTTCTCCCAGTTCATCAAAAGGATAGCTGGATGATCCTACCACTTTTGTCGTCTTAGTTTAACTGCTCAAAGTTGAAAAATACTTGGGTGATTTTAAAAAATTAAGCAAAAAGACTCAAGGTTATTTTCTAGTAAGGTAAAGGATAAAGAGTTGCTTCAGTATAACTCAAGGAAATAAAGCAAAATGCCTTTTTAAACTGTCTGCGCTTCTTTCAATTGTGAAGTAGTAGTAAGTCAATGCAACTTTCGACGCTCATCATGGGTCATCAGGAAACAGTCGCGCTATATTTTTAAACATAGGGGTCAGGCTGCGTACATTCGACTCCCCCTTACCCCGCAATAGGTGGGAGCCTTTGAGGCATTGGGGTAATGTTCGTTGTTCGTTGTTGTTGTTTGCAAATAATGAACAGGAAGAATTTTACTTGGTGGAAAATGGGAAAGTCGTGGTATAAAGCAAACTAAGAGAGAGAATATGGGACAAAAAGAATAAGAGAATTAAAACATACCAAGACTAAACATTCACGTGAATACCAGCACAAGAATTGCTAAATTTGTTAATAATACAGTCTTGAAAGGATTAAAAGGATGAACTAAGAGGCAAACCTCATTTATATGATAAAGGTCATAGTCCTTCGTGAAATATTTGTGTGTCTCCAGTCCTCTTTCTAACATGTCCTTATCTATAGGACCAAGCATTCCGATCACACGTGCAAGCAACATAACAACTGCTTCATTTGGAAAAAGCACCTACCAAACAATAAAAATATTTAGAGTGCTTGCGTATAGTTGCCTGTGAAACATATGACAATGAATCCTCTTAAGTTGTTTAAAGCACACCATCCCTCCACCCCCACCCCACCTAAAAAAAAAAAAAAGAGGGATAAATCAGGATGAGGAACACCATAGTTTTGGCAATTTGAAACATATAAAGCAATAAAGTAAATAACATAAAAGGGAAAGGTTCAGAAAGAAAGAAAGAGAGAGAAAAAGAACATACATAAATCAAGGAAAAGTAGGAGCATACCTCTCCAGAGCACAGCTCTCCCAAGATGCAGCCAAGAGACCAAAGATCAATTTTTGTGTCATAAGGAAGGCCTAAGATGACTTCAGGAGCTCTATAGGAACGAGACTGTACATATAAGGACAAGCTGTCTGACTGAAAGCAACTGCTTCCAAGATCAATAACTTTTATCTCACATCTTCGATAACTTTTGATGAGAATATTTTCAGGCTTCAGATCACAATGGATGATCCCCAAATTATGCAAAAACACTAGTGCCTCCAAGCACTGTCGAGTTATGGTCTGTTAAGGAACAAATAACCAACAGAATTACATTTTACTCCTTTCCTTATACTTAGATATATTTTGTGGTTTCGCTGCCAATTTGAAATTTACTAGAACAAACAGACCTGAAGCCTGCTCATTGTAAAATAAAGCTCCAGATCAGACTCTCGGTTGTATTTCTGAAATTCATACAAATTTGCACGGAGAAGTTCAGAAACGATAAAGAGGTGTTCCTGCATGTTATAAAACCAAATAAGAGTAAAGTTAATAGATGTGGAGCACCAGATCCCAATAAATATCTTTTAACTGTCAGAATTAAGCAACATCAGAAGTTTCAAAACCAAAATCAGTACAAGAAATTACAGTAACAATTGATAAGATACCAATGATGTATAAGCTAAATGCGATTCAAGAAACTGGTATTGCAAATTCTCTTTGGCGTTTCAACATCTTTGTCTTAAGGTTATAACTAATGCAATATGACCGAGTACATTGCACTTCGAAGTTCCAACATACTACACAAGATGACTGCAGTAGAAAATGTGAATGTTAGAGATGGATATGGGGTCATACATAATTGGACAAGATTAGAAATGATCCATTTCTAATAGAGAGTGCAATAACACACCTAAAGGATAAAAAGAAAGAAGGTTGTGTGAAGTGGTCTGGTCATAGAACAAGACCACATAGAACTTCAGATGTAGCACTGGACGAAGGTGTGACAATATGATGATTGAAGGTTTTAAAATAAACGATATTCGCGGGGAGATTAATCCAAAAGACCTAAGATCTCTGGAATCAATGTACATTTATTAGTGGAAGCAGAGGATTCATAAGCGCGATAACAACTTTACTAGTTTGGATTAAACTGGGTAGGGATAAGTATGAGATAACAGAAACCTAATTTGTCTTAATAGTTAATCAGTTAGTATTAGAAAGAACAAGACCTAAATAGAGTGGAACACACATAGAGGACTCATGTAACTGACTTGGGGTTGAGGTATTGTTAATTGGTGAATGAAGACAATAAATTAGACACATGATCTCTGGGAAAGTGTAGAGGAACAGATCAGTTGTGGTGTAACAAATGCAACTGTTTTATAGTTAGTGCAGGAACTTATCATTTCAATCCAAAAATATCAAATCATTTCCAAGTCCCACAAAAACTAGGAACTTATTGTGTTTGGAATTATGTTATTCTTGATTGAACCAAAGTGATACCCTGATTAAGGCTCAACCAAGTACAATATTTGATCTTCAAGTCTTCTCCCACGGGATCAATGTCCTTATTAAGTTTAAACCTTGCAATTTCAACCATCATATATTTTATCTTGATTAAATCAAAACTTCAGTTTTTTATATTCTACCAATGTTTGCAGTTTTAGCCTTATAACACACACACACATTGATACGTTTTACCTTATATACGATATCTTAAATCACATTAAACCTTCAATCTTCAGTAATCAAAACTTATGACCTTGCTTGGCATTTTGCCTAATTGTTTTTTAGAGCATAACCATTGCATTTTTATTTTAAAAGATTAATAAACACAAACTTTTTTAACTAGGGGAAAAAAACAGCTAACTGAAAAACAAAAGAAAGAAGGTCAGGGAGTAGCAGATTGCACAACAAGCATCCGGAGGTTGCATGGTCATAGAAAGCAGCCACTCTTAGGAAACTTTTTGGCTTATCTCATTGTTTTTTAATTGACATCCTTTTCCTTTACCATTATTTCTCAGGGAAAACCAAATTGCTCCCTTTCATCTTTCCTATACAGTACTTTTTAATGCAGAGCAATTTGCAAAGAAATCCTGCAAAAAGTTATTAACTGAGAAGTCACTGAAAGGTCATCAATATTGAGGGATTCCATGTCCAAAAAAAGAAGCGAAAAGCATAAGGTTGAAATTTCAACCTTGGGTAACAGCACAAGGAGAAAAGTGTAATTTATGAGTGTTTAGCTACTCCCTCCATTTTACTCTATGTTAAATCATTTTCAAATTCATTAAGAAGCCATTCTTTTTAGAATAGACCAAAAAGTAATATTAATTGGAACAGAGTAAGTATTATAGTTTATAATGTTGACCTGTCAACATAATCAGAGAAAAACAACTCTTTGTTGATTCACAAATAAGTTGATTATTTCAAGCAACCAGCGGAAAAATCTCCTTGACAAAACTTTTAAGGTTACATGATATTAAAAGGAATAAGACAATACTAAATTCCGGGGATAACATGAGAAGATGACATGGATTGAGCTCCACAGGACTCACATACCAGCAAGCTCCAGAGGAGGTCCATGCTAAACATAAAACAAACATTATCCTTACTTGAAAGAATAAGGACAATCTTTAATGATCATTTTCTAGCCAGAAAGTTCGAGTTGAAAATTTTGAAATGCCTATTAGTGCTAACAACATAAATTCCATGATCGGAAAAGATCTCCCCAGGCAAGTATGGCCGTAAATCTTTGTACACCCCATATGTTGGAAAAGTTGAAAAATGGAGAAGTGCAGGAATCTGGTTCTGGGTAGGTAAGTATGATACACAATCAAGGAGTTAGAGTCAGACTTAGCCTTACAGAAGTAGTTAATTCTGTTGAAGCAGTTAGTTAGGCATAGAACTGATTTCTGTTATTCTGTTACTCTGTTAGATTTGTGAACTAAAAGCTTTACTATTCAGTCATTCAATTACAATGTAAGCTTGTAATCTGAACTGTCAAAGCATATATGGAAGTACAGATTTCTTCTCTCTTCCTAATTCTCTTCTTCTCTCTTAGTTCATCTTCTTCTTTAACTGTCTTCTCGAGATTACTCCTGAAACAGTAGTTCCATCCTCGAACTCGTTAAGAGTTCCTGCAATCGAGTAACAAAGTATGAGCCCATCTACGGCTCGTGGTTTGATTCACGGGTCGTAGATAGGTCTCTTGGATGGGCACAAGACTTGGCAAAAATTTTCAAGTTTGGAAGGGTTCTACAAGTGATTCTTTACGACCCGTAAACTGAATGACGGACTGTAATTGACCTTCGTTGTTTGGGTACTGAGGCAGCAAAATTTTCTAAGTCCGGGGAGTGTTTACGAGGGGCATCTACGATCCGTAAAAGGAACTATGGGCTGTAGAAGGATTTCGTAGATGGGGATTAGAGACCAATTTCAGAAGCTAAAGGTTAACTAGGACGAAACCTTTGATTCACGAGCCGTAGTTCAATCTATGACTTGTAGATCATGCTCGTAGATCAGCCCAACGGTTTCTAAATGAAGCACTTTTTGGTCATTTCATACCCGTTTAATCCCTAAACTACATTGTTCTAATGCTATAACTACCCCTAACTACCTTAAATCCCTTCAAACCTCATTCACTTTCATTCATTCCCAAACTTCTCCTAAAATTCTTCTAAGGCTATTCTCCCGAGGGTTCCACCATTGAAGCAAGCTAGGGTTCCAAATTCTCCAAGGAATCAAGGTCAATCTTTTTCAAATTTTTGTTAGTTTCTTCATCAAGCTATGTGGGTCTTCACCCATGGATCCAATTCATCCATGAGGTCCTAAAATCAACTCAATTCTCTTTCAAATTCTAAGTATAATTCTAGGTGTTTCATGATTTTCATATTAGTTTCATGATTTATGTCACATGTATGATCTCTATATTCAATTATATGTGATTTCCTATAAATTGTATAATTACATGATTTTCAATTCAATTTGAAGAAATTTCACTACTTGTTATTTAGGGCTTATGAAATTGATATGGGTTCTCTTCATTACGATTTAAATTGTCTCCACTTGCATGATTTTACATGGATTTTAGTTGATTTTATGATTTTAAATTCAATTGACTACGAACCCATGTTTTGTCCTAATTTCTATTCACACTATGATTCATGAATAAAATTACAAGTACTCAAGTATGATTTGATCATGATTATGAAGGGTGATTCAAGATCCTATTTTTATACAAGTTGATAGATGGAGAGTATCCCCACATTACATGCAAGTTAGGTAGATGGGCTATTCTTATGATTTAAAGTTGGTTTACTTGTCTAACATTCCCATCTTCCAATTATGAAATTATAATTACTACTAGTTATGAATTATGATATTGATTATTATATTGCATGTATATGTATTTTGTGGGGTTTGACTTAGTACCAAATGAGGCTTGAGATGGGGGCTTGATCCAAGAGATCCTTATGTAAAGTCTCAAGTCTTATAACTATGTGCTACCGTAGATTTATGTTGCCGGAAGTCTTAACTAGTGGATTTACATATAGCATCATGTGCATGACACCCACCTAGTGGGTTAGAGTTCTACCTTGATAAGTAGATTCCTCTTTTCTAGTGTAGAGGCAATATCGGGATTCCATGTAATAGTCTGCATGATCTTATTTGTCGGTTATGATCCTATTCCCACATAAGTATGTACACGATGATTTTGAAATGTTTTATGATGCTCCAACTCATGATTTAAAGATGCATTGATCATTTATCATCTCTTGTCCCTTATTTCCTTGTTATGATTATGCATATTGCTTATATGACATTATGATTTTCTTGTTGCATTGCATCCCACATACTTGTACATTCCAATGTACTAATGCTACTTTTTGCCTAAAATTAATCACAAATCACAATATGGGGACGAGCAACGATTCTACTACTATATATTGCTTATATGCTTGCTTTACTGATGTTGAAATGCTTAATTACCTTATGTATGCTTATGATATGTTAAGATGCTTGGATGGGGTGCCTTCGGGTTCCACATTCGCCGTGTTACAACTAAGCCCTAGACTTGGGTCGTGACAACCTTCCACCAAAATTTCTACTATATATTTAGAATGGTCGATAACTTTATAGTTGTCCTTTCCATCCACGTCTACCTTATATCAAAAACAGAAAAATTTGAACTTCTGAATGCTTCTTGTATTGTTCATTTAGAGGTTGGAGGATTCATTTTTAGCTCTTTATAAGCCTTGACGTAAAGTAAAGGACTCAGAAGTACATACATTTTCCGAAGCATACCTGATGGTAGAAGTAATCATATAATCGCAGTATATGGTGCTCATCACAAGGATCATTCTTGTTCACAAACTTGAGAAGCTTAATCTCATCTAAACTCTGATCAAAGAAGTCCTTGTCATTCTTAATTATCTTTAAGCAAACGTCTACTCCAGTGTGCATATCATGAGCTTGAATGACTTTACTGAATGCAGCTGAACCAAGGTATTCTGTTACATAGTATCTACCAGCAATAATACTATTTAGAACAATAGGTAGGTCTTTGCTCTCCTCAAAACCAGTCCTGTGGATAGCATGACAAATGAGTACAACTGTTTTCTTTAAATGAACAACCAAAAAAAACAAGCTCAATATCTCCATTAAATGTTAGAACAACTTTAGTGCCTAATGGAAATGAGGGAATGAGATCTGATTTGTTATTGTCGAATATGCATTATTAATCAAAATTGCTCAAGCCCTACAAATAAACTGATTCTTTTAACTCACTCATCAATATTGGACTTAAACTTTGGAGGTATTGATATGAAAAAAAAACCTGTTTTTCCTGTGTATAATTCTCAGATTAAATACTTCAAACTCATTTTCGCCTTCAAATATCAAAAGCTCATCTGAAGTAGCACCTCCCTCTTCATCTGCTGCCTCATCGGGTTCATTGCCTTCCAGAACCTCCAGTCTATCAACTTTTGGTTCATCATCACTGTGCACATATGAGTGGTAATCTTTCTCAACAGCCTTAGGTTGAAGGTCAAGGGTACCTTTGACATCTCCAATCCAGTTAGCATTGCCACTTGTTTCAATAGAATAGTTGTTTTCAATATCAATTTTGGTCTCTCCAGTCGGTTCGTACTGAAAATAGTTAGCCCCAGTTAAGTTGGTATCCATGTCGTCACGATAAATCCCTCTTGGCCCCTTGCAGCAAGCACAAAGAGGGGATGAACAGCTAAATTCACCTTTCCCTTCATGGTGCTTTTGTTTATCATAATGATTGTAATCTTTCAAGCCTTCATCTAATTCTCCATCGTTCACTGTGTCTATAAGCCATCCTTGTGATTTATACTCTGAAATGGTGCTGTGTCTCTCGGACATGACAAATTTGTCCTCGCTAGGGCCCCCCACAGCATCCGAGCTTCCAAAGTAAGGTGGCATAAGAAAATCTTCATCTTTCTCCCGGTACCAAAAGAGGTCATTTTGCATATCAAAATCATGATAATCTCTGGCAGTACCAAATTGAGATAACCTGTCAGATGATGATTGAGAAGTGGGAGCGGCGGTAGTACGAATTCCATATGGGTTTGTAAATTCTGCACCAGAGACAAAAGGATAAACCTTAAAAAGTATGCACAACAAAAAGGGAAGAATCACAACAAGATGATCGGTTGTTGAGTCATACTAATTTAGTAACTCGAGAATCTCAAAATCGTTAGCCAAGAGCAACAGGGAATAAATGACAACAATTCATTCTAAAATGGGTAACTGAGTAAAAAAGAAATTTTGAGAAAGATCCATGTTACCAGAGGAGCAAAAATCGGTAGCAGAAGAAGGCAAGCTGACAAATTCGTCGTCAGAAGAAACAGAGTTGGAATGATTGTTATAAGAAATGAGGTTAAGAGGAGGAGGTGGGGGATTCATAGGGAATAAGAATCTTTCATAATCAAAGGAACCCAATTCGGATTTCTCCATCATATCCTCCATAAGAGCTGATTCAGATGCTGAGAAGCCATTATTCTTCAAGAATTCCAGTACTTGTTTAATGTCAGAAACAGCCATAGTGGAGAAGAGGTGGGTTCATGGGAATGGAATGAAAGAGGGTCAAAAGTTGGAATACTCAGTTGGGTTTTGCATGTTGTATTATAGAAAGAGAAAGAGAGTCATGAATGACTTTCTGCTTTCCTTTCCTTTTTGTCTATGTGATGTAAAACTCAAGCTAACGGCAGCATAAGGAAACCGAAGATATCTTACCAACTTTGACAATTATAAGGTAGCTGTTGGAAGTGGGGTCCCAATAAACTCTTTCTCCTTTTCTGCTTTGAAGTTTCTACTCTCTTCTAAATTTTTGGACAAGACAAGCTAACAGCCTAAAAATACGTTTTCACTTCTACTTTTCAGTTTTGACATATTTTTTAAAAAAATTGTGTTTTACATTTACAATTAATTATTACATATTTCTTATATTATTTTTTTAAAACATAATATTAAACATTAATCAATAGAGATAGTGTGGCAAAATAGTAATGTTAATTAATATGCTCTTAATAGGATAGCAGGTCTAAATATGACAAGTTAAAATAAATGAAAAGAGTATATGAATTCTACATGGTCTTCTCGCCTTCCTATTAATTGAAACCAGTGAAAAGAAGTAGGTATATCTTTTTTCACAAAAACAAATATTAGGAAATACCAGGAAAACACTATCTTCTTTTCCATGCAAAAACCTAAATTTAATACCCCATGTGTCACGACCCAAGAGAAGGGCCTAGTCATAGCACAAGAAATGAGATAGTCGTAAACACCTCATCCAAGTCAACTTAGCATACTACGCATTCATAGGTATAAAACCATATATATTGTGAAAATAAAATGGGATAGGGTCTAAGAGACATCATTTCAATTAAAAAAAAGCATCTCAAAACATACATCATCATCCATAACATACTATCTAATCATGAGTCAACGGGAATCATTGCACAATTAGTTTCCCTCAAATAAAAAAGATTCTAAATTAAGTTAGAAAGTAAAAGCCTTCAGTTTAAAAAAAAGGTCAAAATATACATCATGCCCAAAGAGTACATAGCATGAAAGGAAATAGGTGAAGACCCGAACTAAGGGCTCACCATAACAAAACTAGTCTTGAAATGCCGGTAAAACTAGCCACAAGCCCATGGAGGAGAAGTGTTGGTCCCTGCATGGTGATATTATGTAGGCAAATACGTCTTAGTACTTTTAGAATATACTAAATATGTGAGATGCAATGCAAGTATGAAATGGTAATGTCGTCATTCATAATTTGGAGACTTTAATGCATGAAACGGTAAAGGCAACATTTATATGAGCTTAAGCATGCACAAGGAATGACGTTCAATATGAAATAAAAGTAATGCATAAATGAAACATATGTGATGGAACAAAGACATCATATCATACTTTGTGGGAATAGACCATAACCGATATATATGACCATATGAGCTACTACATGGAATCCAACATAACCCCCTATATTGGTATGAGGAATCCACTTATCGTGTGGAACTTCGTCATATGGCATGCATCATCATATAACATAAATGACCTATGTGGATCCACTAGCATTAGCCTACAAGAGCTCCTATGGTAGCACATAGTTAAATGGGCAAAAGGTTACTTCTAGGGTTTCCTTACCAAACCCCACCTCAATGCCTCATTCGGTGTTAAGTTATCCCACAAAATTCTTTAAAACATAAACTCAGTGAAATAATGACACTTAGAATCATAAGTAATAATTTCAAGGAGTAGCTCAAAACTTAGGAATCACCAAGTGAGAATTGTTCTTTCACTTTGGGGACCATTGTAAATATCATTTAGGACATTATTGACGTGCCTATATCTTTGACAAAAACATCAACTAAAAACCTTTCTTTTATATGCTATTCATCATCAATATATCATACAATGATTTGACTTATACGTAGTGGGCTTAATCATTTATTGAAAAACTCATGAATTAAGAGGGTCATACATGAACATGGGAAAAAGTATGCTTATTTAAAGCATGTATTAATAGCTCACAAATCATCATTTGAAACCTTAATCATTGGGGTCGTTATTATCTACTCAAAACTCATGAAAATACTTAGCATATCATTACATGATAACATTAAAGGTAAAATGCATCATAATACATCATGAAATCATCATTAACATGCATGGTAGTATTTAAAGGAACTTAAAGAAAAGGTAAAAGCTTAAGGAAGGACTTTGTAAGTGAAAGGAACCCACAAATAAACTCACATATCTTGCTTGAATTCTAAGAAGGAACAACTTTGGAGTTGTGAAGAATATCCTTAAACCCTAGCCCTTTTGCATTGTTTCTTGGAGAGAATAGTTGCCTTAGAATTTTGGAGAAAGTGGATGACTGAAAGGAATGAGGATTCTTAGGGCTTTTAGGTCTGATTAGGGGCCTAAAGAATCATAAAAATGACTTAGTTTAAGTCTACTATTCATGGAAAGAACAAAAATACCCTTGATTAAAACTATAGACATGAGCCACGACAAGTCGTGGAATGAACCATGAGTCGTGGAGTGAACCATAAGTCATGGTCCATGTCATCCTGTTCTTCTTTTCCAGTCTTCATAGTCTGGTTACCAACCCTTAAGACCACAAATATTTTCCATGGGCCATAAATAGATCCACGATTCGTGGATGGCCTCGTGAATCGTTCCACACTTAGTAAATTTCTTACTCCTCAGGAATCCATTATGATGGCAAACCACAAATTGTATGTGACACCTCGTAACTCTATGCTCTTATATATCCATGTTTAAAGGCTTATTTGGTTAGGTTGGGGTGTATTAGGTTCATGGGAGACTCCTAGTACCTAGACGAGTTCAAGACTTTCTTAAGAGTTGAGTTTTAGGTGATGGTTCATGCAAAAGTCAACTTTAAATGAGCATAACTTTTAGCACACTTAGAACTAGGTGGATCACAACATGTCAAATGAAATTCCTTTGAGTTAGTTTTTCAACACACTTGGTTTCACCTTATTCCGAGGTTGGATGATGGAGTTATGACCATTTTCGTGAGACCCTCCTGTGCAGTGATGTCACACCGACAGTTTGACGGGTAGTGTTGCCTTGGACAGGAAGTTGGGATGTATTGGGGATAGAAAAGGCCATTTTCGCCTATGTAATGGAAAAACATTTGCGTTAGCTTCGTAATATACTTGGTTTCACCTCATTCCGAAGTTGGATGAAGGATTGTTGATCGCTTTCGTGAGACCCTCTTGTGCAGTGGTGTCAAACGGACAGCTTAAAGACCAGTGAGGTGTGTGATAGAAAAGGCCATCTTTTGGCTAAGGAATGTGACACGTCTAGTGGCACGAGCCATGTGGCTAGCCACTAACAGTGTGGAGGTTTGTGGGGCTGTGCAAGAGGGACAAGCTTGGCATGAGCGAAGATTTTGGCTAACTGAGGTGCCATATGCACCCTTTACTGGCTATGTGAAGGCTGACAACTCGTAAGGCTGGGGCGTGAAGTGGCCTGGCCATATTTTCTTGTCCAAATATGGTGCAACGGACTATTAAATGGACCATGAAGCACCACACGACCTGTGAAGTGGTCCGTCAAAGTGACGTCAACGCTAACTTTTTCTTAAGACTTCCAATTACAATTTTGAGGCTAAGTCTTGTCTCACAGGCACTCCACATGACCTATGAGTGTAACATGACAAGTCAAGCCTCCAGTGAGGCTACACTTTGTCATTTTTCTATTCATTCACTAATGACATTTTGGTAATAATTATTTTAATGACCCTTTTTAGAATTCCAATGCTATATTAACCTTCCTAAAAGACCTAAACATTATTCCAAAGGATCAAACTCATTACTCTTATCTCAAATACACTCTCAATTCTGTCAAAAGAGTTTCCACCAAGACCACAATACCAATTTTAAGGAAACCCAAGAACAAGTTTGGATTCCAAGACCTACTTCTAAGCTTCCTTTCTTTTTACTCAACTACAAGGAACTTAAAGTCTAAGACATGTGGTTACTTTCATGAGTTCCTTTCACCCATGATACCCAAGACTCCTTTTACACAAATTGCATGATTTAAAGTTGGTTTACAAATGGGTCTTGCTTATTATGAAATTCACTGCACACTATGTTAAAGCTGTGTGAAATTGTGACTGTTTTGCTATGTTTTGAGCTATAAATCTTTAATCTGTTGTAAGATTTGAGGAGGAATTTTGATGTATGTTGCTTGAGGGTGTTACAAGATATTGATTGATGGTTTTAAAATGGATTTTCTTGTATGATTTCATCTCTATATTTCATAATTTTTACTAGCATTACACATCCTCTAAGTGTTTGATAAAATGTTCGGATGTGGTTTCTTGATGAGTTGAAGGTCCAAAGCATGAGATATGATATGATTGACTATATGATGATAAAATGAGCTTATGTATATGATATACTCTATATAAAGTATTGCATTAGATCATGCCCAATCTGGGAGGACTAAGAGCCCGAATAATTGAGGTGGGGGTTTGTACTCATCAACCATGTAAGAGGTTTGTACTTCGCCATCGTGGTGACAAGGTGTGATTATCATCAACCATGTGAGGGGTTTGTACCACACCACTAGATGATGGGGTGCAACCATCATCAACAAACCAAGGGGTTTGTACTTTAGAAATCTAGCTTGGTCTTTTCTACATATATGATATCCTATATGAGAATGAGTTACTTAACCATGTTTTACTTATGTATTGATCATAGATGCCATATTGTTATATTATGCCTATTTCCTATTGTTATGCATTTTGATTATGATTCCTATCCCTTGTTGCATTGCATCCTACATACTTAGTACATTAAAACATACTAATGCATACTCTTGCCTACATGATATCACCATGTAGGAACAGGAGCCCAAGTTGATCCTCCTCCTCTACGTGTCTAGTTCGGTATCATTCAAGCTAGTTGGTGAGTCCTCCATTCTGGGGACATTGAGCTATATTTCTCTTATTATGTATTGAGATACTTTTCTTTATTGCTGCTTTGACTATATGGGTGAGCCCAGTTGGATTGTCTTGGCCCCCGCTCTTATCTATGTAGTAGAGATATTGTTGGACATGCTATGTATCTGTGATATGAGCCTAGACTCTTCTATATCTTGGTTATGATGTTATACAAGCTTTTTCCTTAGTCCCAATGCCCCTATTTCTACTCTTTTATGTCATTTGCATGCTTCCGTGACCAATGATGTGCGATAATAAGTTAAGAGGCTTGTTTGGGACTCTTCGAGTTCCCCATTCTCCGTGCCATGTCTAGGCCCTATTTTGGGTCATGATAGATTTGATATCAGAGCACTAGGTTGTTAGATCCGCGGAGTCTAACACATCGTATCGATTAGAGTCTTATTCATGATTGTGTTATGCACCACAACTATGAGTAGGAGGCTATGAGACATTCTAGGAAATGTTTCACTTCTTTATGATCCATGTCATATGATAGAGTTAGGTCCCTTTGGGCTTATTACTAAACCCTAACCGTTACATTTCAATATATGTCTCAAGCTACTCAATATGGTGATGTATTATTTGCGGAGGTTCGTAATGCCCTATAGGTAATGGTCAAAGCAGTGACAACATTAGCAACTCAACTCAATCAATAAGTAGATGCTCCCGAGACGTCTAGTGGTAGAGGAAGAGGTAGTGAGGCCAAGAAGGCCTGTGTTGAAGGTAAGTTCCAAAGTTCCAAGGGGAGAGACAGAGATAGTGTGGTGCCTCATACTAGGTGCCCATGATGTGGTAGAGGCCATAATGACCCATGCTTGAGAGGCACTAATACTTGTTATGGTTATGGGGAGATGGGTCATTAGGTAAAAGAGTGTCCTCATAAGCATGAAAGGGGTAAAAAAGGTGATGGTGGGATGACTAATCCCAAGTGTTGAAGGTGTGGGAAGAACCATGGTGGCCCGTGTCGGAGGAATACGAGTACTTGCTTTGGATGTAGTAAAGTGGGTCACAAGCTAGTGGATTATCCATTTGTTCAAGGGGGTGTAAGGGTGGTCGACTCTTGGATCGAGGTGATCATGATGATTAAGTGGCTCAAGGGGGGGGGGGGGATGAGATGCCCAATGCTATTATCGATAAGTCAAAGTTTCCTTGGCCTTGATGTGCATCATTAATAGGCCCGGTGTGCCCCTATTTCTTCTCTATTCTTTTTGGTCGCTAATGGGGCTTCTTGTGTGCCCAAGTTGTTGTGTAGACCTTTTGTGTCTATCTTTTTGTTGGGTATGTTATTTCTAGAAGGTTCATAGGTGTCGATTCGGGTTTGAATTGCATTAGGTCTTGCTTTGTGGTTTGTTGGAGTTGGCATGGTGGATTTTGATGTCATTATAGGGATGGAATGGTTGCATGTATATTGTGTCTTTGTTATCATGAAAAATGACTTTTATTTAAAAATGATTCAAAAATTAAAAATTGATTTAAACTCAATTAATTTGAGAAAACCAACTCTCAAAATTCGAAAGAAAAATAGAGTCGCCACCTAATTTTGTGGATAATTAGAAAACCAATAAATATTTAAAAAGATATAACAGAAAAATCCTTTTAAATCCAGAGAACAGGTTTAGGTTCACATTTCCACTTCGAGAAGGTTTTACGCACTCAAAATGGCCACTAAATGCGGTTATCCGACAATTAAGATATTTGACTAATTTTTTACTTGAAAAAGATTGACTGATTGAAAATTGACTAATTTTGATTGATTTTGAAACTTGAAAGGATTTGACCAAAACTTGAAAAGATTGGGCTCTAGGCTTGACTAAACTAAAGCAGTTGACTAAACTTGAAAAATTGACCAAATTTGAAAACTAAACTGAAATGATGAAATAACATTTTTTTATTTTTTTA
>JAOTQJ010000096.1:9671063-9688206 GCA_025642045.1 Solanum sejunctum | reverse complement strand
GTTTATATTAAATAAGTAAAACTATTTATAAATAATATTGAATTAAATATTTAAAATATATATTATCTCTTGAAAGTATATTAATTAATAAACATATATTCTTAACTAATATTTAAGAAAAATTAATTTATATTTTATAAATTAGTGTATTTTAATTAAACTAATCATAAAAATTTAAAATAAAGATTTATATGAATATCATGAAATGCATGTTTGGTAAACAAGTATTAATATTATAAACATAATGTCATAGTAAAATTATAAAAATATTTTTTAAAAAATAGTATATCAAATCTAATTAAAAAATAAATGACTTGTAATGTGACCAAAATAAATGAAACTAAAAATAGAACATAGTTTAAACTCAAAATAAAAAATTTAACATAATACTCTTATGTCAAATTTCAACATAATGTATATAAATGTGATTTAAAAGGAAAAAAATGTAAGTTTATGACTTTATTTGATAATGAATTCAACTTAAATTTCAAATTTGGAATACTAATAAAATCGTGCCAATGAAAAAAATAAGCATATGATATACAAATAAAACTGATAAAAAAAAATTGCATAGAGTCACATGAAGTGGAGTGAAAACTGAGAATGAGACGAAAATGAAAAATAAATGTTATAAGGTAAAATATATTTTTTAAAAATATTACACAATTTAAAATAAGAGAAAAAAGTATTAAAAAAAAACAAAGAAAAACAAAAAAAAATAGAAATAAAAAAGAAGAGAGAAGTATCAAAAAAACACTTAAACTATCCTCTTGTTTTGAGTTTCATACCTAAACTATTGGGAATACGAGTTTCATACCTAAACTATCACTTATTAGTTTGAGATTATTATTTTAAGAGGGAGATGAAGTAAGAAATTTTTTTAAGAATTTACAATTTTTGTTCGGGGTAGGGGTACGATGAGAGGAAGTGGTGGGGAAGTCTAAAAAAAAATATTTTTATATTTTATTTTGTTAATTTTTCTGAAATAATAATACTTCAATATTAAAATTTAACTAATATTATTATTTTATCCATGTGGCGTGTGATGTGGCATATTTTTTAAAATAAAAGAGAGAGTGTAGTTCACACACCATGGTGAGAGTGAAATAAAAGATAGAGATGTGTTTCTCAAACTAATAAGTGATAGTTCAGATATGAAATTCACATTATATTTCAAGTGTGTTTTTGACACTTATCTCAAAAAAGAAATTAAAAGTAATCATCTTGTAATTATACTATATAATTACCAACAATTCATTGCCTCCTGTGAATTATAGAGTATAATTACATCCTGTCAAATTATACTTAATTACTTGTTGATCAAGTAATCATAGCTAATCAAATAGGCCAAACGATATAATTACAATCAATTACAATAAATCCAATTACCATAGTGGCTTTCCAAACAAGCCGTTAAGGATGTACTCCCTCACCCCGTATTAACTTAATTTTGGGATTTTTTTTATTGTTTAAAATTCAAAATGAATGTTTGAAACATTTTTCGTATTTATCTTTTTATTTAAGTTTTATATTTATTAAGTTAATATGAGACTGATGGAATGCTATTTATTTTGTTTTAAAGAATTCAGAACTATAGGACTCCTCCAAAGTATAAATGTGCAACTATATTTTCAAACAAGTTGTCCTGTGTTTCTATGCATTTTCCCAAATTTATAATTCAGGAAAAGATGAAGCTTCCGTTCATGCTCTAGAAACTAGAGGGGTGCGTTAGAATAAGTTGAAAGACAGGAGGCTAATAGAAGTATAGTGATTATTTGGTTAAATATTGTTTTCTGTTATATATTTCAGTTATTTTCAGGAGCTTTTATAGAGCTGGTCGATTTTATTCAGAAAAAGTTGCCCATGAAAGTTTTTTTTTCTCTCTTTCTATTACTATGTGATTGACATGTTTATTTTACAATCTATTCCTAACAGCTTGATGGAATCTTTTGTGCCATTGGGGGGGTTCTTTTCTACACCAGCTGGTGACATTAAGAGCCCGTTAAGCTGTTCATACCACACTGCATCTCGATGTCACCTATGCAATGAGAAATGCAAGCAAGAAGTGAATGCTCTGTCAAAGAGTGGATTAATTAGCAATGTTTCAGTTGCAGACCACTACCAATCAAGTCTGCCTTCTTGGTTGCAAATGATGGTCTGTTTCTTACAATTCTACTCTTCACCTCTCTATTTTCCTTGTCCTAGCATAATATTAGAGACCTCGAATTATGGCACCTTGTATGGTTTTACTCTTAACATGTAGCCTTTGGCTTGAATCATTGATATATTCCTATGGAAAAGGACATTTTAAAATTCATGCATAAGAAGATTATACAAATTATGAACCCATTGACTATAGATTTGTATTTTTCGAATCTCTAGCTTTTGGATTCTACCTCTGTGTACTCTAGCTTTTTGGTGGTTCTATTAGCAATTACTCCCTTTCTTCGGTTTTAAAATCACCTTCCTTTGTATTTTTCCTAAAAGAATGACACACTTCTTTTTTTTTGAAAACTATTTAATTTTAGCATTCATGTTCTTCCCTTGAAGACATTTATTGTAATAAAAATAACTTTTAGTGTCAATAAATATGCATTAACAAAGAATGCTAAAGTATTTACTGATATTAATTAATTGATATTGGATCCAATGCCGTTATAAACTTTAGGCGCATTTACAAAAAGTACTAAAATGTAATTGTCACTAGTATATATATATATTTATCAACAATTAAACTATTGCCATTAACTAATTGATGCCGCTAAAAATCATTTTTGTTATAGTGATTAGACATGATTTGTTGGGACTAGAGGCATTAAGTGGGCAAGTTAGGTTGAATTTGGGCGGGTCAAAACTATGGATTAGAATGAAATGCTACCTTGTACAATTCTTACTAAGTTTTAATTGCTTCATTTTTTTTTATAAATATTTCGTATCTAATAAAATTACATTATTATGGCTATATATAACATATCAAGTAAAAACATCTTTTTAAAATATTTTTACAAAATTTCTCATGAGTCAAATTTAGGCTACATATTAATTCAATTTTTAATCTGAAATTTTGATGTATAGAGTTTGATTTTGCCACCCAAATTTCGACGCATTTGATGTACAGACTACACGTCATTCTTTTTAAGGAGAGTTAATATGAAATGTATTGGTGTGGTCTCATCGTGTAATAACTTCTTCATATCTCTTCAGTGCAGGCCAAAGATGATAAAATGGTATTGGGTGCTAAGGTTGCTAGTTTGCAGAGAAAATGGGACAATCTCTGCCAGCGTTTACACTATACTCAACCATTGCCCAAGACTAGCAACTTCCAGACGAGTTCCGAAATCCCATCAGTTGTAGGCTTTCAAGTTGCTGAAGAAGGAAAACAAAGTGTCAACATTGAAACTGGAAGGAAGAAAATGACTTCCACAATTTCTTCATCAAATGAAAGCAGCAATTTTCTCTCCAAGTTTAGTGAAACCCCCTCACAAGGTAATGACGAGCATGGTTTCAACTCTCCAACCTCTCTAACTTCAGTGACAACAGATTTAGGTTTGTCCATGGCCTCTACTTCTCCAAGATTTGAGCAAGAGCAGTGGACAAACTGCAGTAGCACTAAACAAGCACATGATATATCATGCAGTGTATCAGCAAGTCCTGAGGTGTGTTTCTTTAACCAGTCTCCTCTATCGCCATCTTCAAAATCTCTTCAGCAGCAATTGGATCCAAAAGATTTTAAGATGCTATACGCGGCTCTTATAGAAAAGGTTAATTGGCAAGAGGAGGCTGTAAATGCCATTAGCCAAACAATAGTTCGGTGCAGATGTAGAAATGAAAGAAACAATTGTCCAAGTCGAGGAGATGTATGGCTCAACTTTCTTGGAGCTGATAAGCTTGGTAAGAAGAAAATCGCAATTGCATTGGCTGAGGTTCTATATGGAAGCACAAACAACTTAATATGTGTGGACCTGAGTCTACAGGATGAGGTCGGGTTGCTTGATCTTCATGTATTGAATCAATATGACGTGAGATTCAGAGGGAAGCATGTTGTTGACTATGTTGCTGATAAACTGAGGAACAGCCCCTTATCTGTTGTTTTCCTCGAAAATGTGGATAAAGCTGATATACTGGTTCAGAACAGCTTGTCCCAAGCAGTTAAGACTGGTAGATTTATGGACTCTCATGGTAGAGAAGTTAGCGTAGCTAATGCAATCTTTGTGACAACATCATCAAGATTAGCTGAAGAAAAAACTATTCCTTCTACCAAAGAAACAGCTGAATATTCTGAAGAAGATATATTGGCAGCTAAAGGATGCCAAATTCAGATACTAATAACATTTGATCTTACAGATGATGTGAAAAGTCCCAACTCAACTGCAATGATAACAAGAAAAAGATCTTCAAGCCAAATCATTGTGAATGGCAGAACACTTACTACTGGTCCAATCGAAACTGTAGATCAGCAATTTAGAAACTCGGAGATGGCCAAACGAGCCCACAGGACATCAAACATATGCTTAGATTTGAATCTTCCAGCTGAAGAGATTGAAAGTTACGAGAAATTTAGTGGAGATTGTGTCTCTGAATTTTCCAATGAAAACACGGCAGCATGGTTGAAACAATTGTTTATACAATTTGATGAGACTGTGATTTTCAAGCCATTGGATTTAGACTCTCTAGCTGAGAAGCTGTTGAAGGAGATCAAACTATGCTTCCACAAAATTGTCAGTTCCGAATGTTTGCTAGATATTGACTCAAAAGTATTGGAACAAATTCTGGCAGCTGCATGTTTAAGTGACAGCAAGAAAATACAAGATTGGATTCAACATGTTCTTAGCAGGGGATTTTTAGAAGCTCAAGAAAGATATAGCTTAAGTGCTCGATCTGTAGTGAAACTTGTGACCTGCGAGAGCTATTTCCAACCAGTGCAAATGCCAGGAGTTCTCCTTCCTAGCAGAATCATAGTGAACTAGAGTCTTTAAGTTTTCTCTATTCATAATATGTAATATACAGTGTATTCACATTTCAGCACACCTAGTTAATTATGCCTGTGTTACGGGATTTATCCCATGTTTTATTGGGTTTGTGCGGGTCATGTTTATTCAGTTTAAGCCATAAACTGTAAGATTTTACCTTAGGTAACTGTCAGGTTGAATAATGAATTAATTATGTGTTATGAGTTGATGCTTCTTCCCTATTGTTATTATCCATTTTTGTGTTCTTTCTAAAAATCCGTGGTAACGCTCTTATTGCAATACCCCATACTTTTGGGGTTAACGTTGAACTCTTTTAAAGTGGATAGATATTAGGCTCGAGCCACAGAGAATTTTGTTGTGCGCAGGTACAAAGGCCAGGGTTTGAGCTTACAATGGTTGTATATGAGGTAGGAGTTGAAAAGAATTTAAATATGCGGTGCTCTAACAACCCCAATTTCACAATAGAAATATTCTAGTATTATAATCATCAAAGTCAACGTTACAATTAAACATAGAACTAACAACAAACTAATAAAACAACTAAGGAATAGAAAAGGATAGATCCAAGAAGGGGAGCTGAGAAGTTTAGACTCAAGAAAGGGGATGAGAAGAGTTAGACATTTTTCTCAACAATTTGCTCAACCACTTTGTCCATCCGTCATCTTTTTATCTAGCTGTTATTTGGGCCCGGGTCCCAAATGCCTTTGCAAGGGCCTTTCAATTTTATTGCTTCTTCTCGGCCCAATATCTAATTGTGCGATATTCGTGTTTGTATCAACATTGGGCAAAATCTAGTTCATAACAATACTCCCGTCCTCAATAAGAACCTTGTCCTCAAGGTTCCAAGTCAAGAACAATGGTAGAAGCGTGCTGCCCACCAGTTGTAGCCAAAACAAACTGCGGAATTGTGGCAAAATATAGTATGTGATCTTGTATACTTCTTGCAGCAGCCACCCACCTGTTACATACCTTGCAGAGACGTGCATAATAATATGGACTCTGATATGGTCTCTCAAATATGCCAATATACTCATTTCCTCCATAGCATCGTGTACCTAAGTGCCCCCTACTATAGGTGATGGTAAATAGTGACATCAGATGCACTAAAAGATGATGCTCAAGACCCTTCCATTTCCTAGGTTTCTTAAGCTTAATTATATTAACACCATCTGGATCAATGTGTTCAAGTAGTGCATTACATTACTCCATCCATATATGTTGCACTAAAGTAACATGATTGAGTGCTAAGAAAATCGCCAAGCATCTGCTAAAATATTCAGACACATCAATGGCTAAATGTTTCTGGTCAAGTCCACAAACTTATTTACCCCACAACGTAACTGATGAGGAAGAGGAATAAACTTGAAGAATCATGCTCCAGGCAGAATGTTGTTTGGCGAAATGCTGTATAGAGCCTTCTTCAAAATACTGCTGCACAAATAATAAGAACTCGATGACATCCATGTGTTCTGCCTTCGTGCAGCCCTCAGTTGATACTCCAAAATCTCGCACAAGAACATAATTGACATAGTAAATTTGGAGATTTTCACCTTAGTGGTAGAACCTATTACAGGCGTAAACTAAGAATTAGTTCCAGGATCCCAAATAGAAATAGTTGGTTCAATTTCAATAAGAGGGGTAGCGAGTTCGACATTAGGACTAATGGTAGCACATATACCGTTGCTGTGAAACCTTTCGGCGAACATATGGTTTTCAAGTTTTACTAAATCATTCTTCATTAAATCAGCAACTGCCATGTCAATATCCCTATTAGGCATTTCAGCAAACGCCTTGTAGGCAGATACTTCTAAGACCTCCTCTAATTTTTCACTATTAACCTCGTCTAGTGTTCCGTCATTTAAATCAAATAGAAGATCAGAGGAAAGAACCTGCATATTTGTTTGGACAACATCGGCCTGAAGCGAGGGTTGAATGCACTCATCACCAGTGTCTGAATCAAAGGCCACTAAATTGTCAAAGCACTCATCACTAGTGTCTGAATCAGAGGCCACTAGATCGTCGAAGGCGTGAGCGGATTCGTCAAAAGACAAGGCAGAATCCTTCTCATCATCATAAGATGTGTCCATATCCAGACGCATCGTATCTTGAACGACTGACTGGGAGTAAACGGACAGTGCACATTGGACATTGTCGAGTTTGCAGAGTATAGTAGAAAAATTCTCATCCAACTTCCGCATCATATTAAGAGCGTTGACATTGTGATTGTTCATGTTAGAGTCCTTGCGCAAACGCAGGGCTAATTTCTCCTTAAAATGATTCCAATCAAAAAATTAGTTGTTGCGAAACAGCCAACGGAACCACTCAAGGGCCTAACCAACGAGATACAAAGAAAGAAGCGGTAGCCAATGCTCCTCAGAGAAACCTACGTAAGTGAAGTATCGTTCTGCCCAATAAATCTAGTCCTCTGGGTTACCATCGCCACTGAATCATCTAATATCACTATTATCAATGGAGTAGGAACAATGAAAGCACCAGTGTAACAACCCCAATTTCACAATATTAATACTGCCGTATTATAATCATCAAAGTCAATGTTACAATTGAGAATAGAACTAACAAAAAAATATTAGCATAACTAAAGAATAGAAAAGTATAGATCCAAAGAAGGGGAGATCACAAGTTTAGACTCAATAAAGGAGATGAGAGGAGTTAGATATTTTTCTTCATAATTTGTTCAATCATTTTGTCTTACTGGTCATTTTTTTTATCTAGTTGTTATTTGGCTTGAGTCTCAAATCAGCCTTTGCAAGGGCTTTTCAATTTTATTGCTTCTTCTCGATCCAATTTCTAATTGTGCCACATTCATGTTTGTATCAACATTGGGCCAAATCTAATTCATAATAAGTGCTTTCTTTGAATTTTCAATGAACACACAAGCTCTCAAATTTCCCATTTCCAAAAGTATTATTGAATTTCACAAAAGCAAAGATTTATTGCAGGAGTTAATCACAGAGAATAAATACCCAAGGCTATAGCGCTTTGCATACTACCATCTTCTCTAATTATAGTTGTTAAGTATGATTAAGGTATCTATTGAATTATTGAGTCATAGGGTTAATAATATGGTCATGGTATCCTTATCAATTATCCATTTATCTTATGGGTGACAAAACTGTAAAAATCGAGTATAAGATTAAAAGAACAAAATATGCATGATAAAATCCGCTAATCAATCACAAAATCAGAAAGAGATGTTCATATAATTTCCATAACCCTAGAATGAGGGCTTTTACATATAAATTAGTTCATAACTACAAAGATATAATAATCTAATGCTAGAGTTTAGAGGAAACCCTAAAATAATAGTGATTATTTCTCTATGCTCCTACAATGCTCCGTTACTTCAATAATGTCAAACTCTAATTAAAAACATCCACGAAGCAAGGGGGGTATTTTATAGACTTTAGGAAATATATACACCTTGGGAGCCCACCTAGTCAGACTAGCCAACTTTTTACCTTGGTCTATCTCATCTCACTATGAAAGCTCATTTCTTTTTAGTATGAGTTTTATCCACTTTTTACGTTTTTTGAGTCAATTTCAGCTACAACACATGAAACACCTACCATAAGCTCAAAATCATGTAACTGAATAAAAAATAAGGAGTGTCAAGATAGAAATTTCTCCAAATAATGCTCAATTGTGGATGAAATATGGTTAAAAAAGTGTAAATGCACCCAGTATCTGAAACACCTCTTACGTGCGTTGGAATTTCCATAATCATAATTTTCATATATCTCAAAATCTGTGTGTGATTTCAAAAATTTGACTTCATAGTCTTGATCAGGGGGCAAAATTGATTAGAAAATAGATATAACTCGAATTTTAGAAGACCCATAGCGAAAAATAATTTTTGCTAATTTTACGAATTTCAGTGGTTGTGCGTGCCCAGGCCGCGATGTGCCTGGGGCGCACTAGTGTAATGGTGCCTATGTGTTGGGTCTGCGTCGTACCAGGGACGCGAACTAGTGTAAGTTTTTCCTCAGTTTCTTGTTTCGTCCAGGGGCATTTGCATAATGACCCAATGCCTATTTAAACGTGAATACATCAATACTTATCCATTTTCACCTTCAAACTCTCAAGAAAACACTCTCTAAACTCTCTCCATACACTATCAAACCCTCCATTCAATCTAAACAATTTCAAGAGCTAACTTTGGATTTCAAGGACCCAAGTCAAGTCTCAAGTCTTGCTCAAGTCAATTTCAAGAAAACCCACGTTTAAGGTATGCGGGTCTTTATCCATGGGTCCTTTCACCCATTGAGCCCAACCTTCTTATTTTATGAAAATTACATGATTTCAAATTGTCTTACTTATGGGTACCTCTTATTATGAATTATGAATGTAAATTATGTTGGATTTTATCAAGTATTGATTGATTGTGTATAAATATCCATTTTGATCTCATACAATGAATTGATTTCTATCTATTGAACTTATGCATGATGTAAACTATGAAAACTATGAACTATTGTGGATTTTGAGATGAATTTCAAGATACCCTAAATGAGTGTTTTACTACAATATTGGTGGGTTGATTTGAATTGAGTTTACTCTTCTTGTTTTACTCTTGAGTTGCATGATTTTGGACAAGTATCATGAATCACCATGCGTTTGATAAAATTACATGACAAGAATTCTCAAGTTGTTGAGGAACTATTACATGATTTACAACACTACTAAAAATTGCTTGAAAAGCGACGGGCAAAAGCGACGGATTGCGTCACTTTTTTGGACAAAATCAACAGAAAAGCGACGCAGACCATTCCGTCGCTTTTTTGCTCAACACTTTTTCCAAATCGATGGACTGCGTCGCTTTTAAATCGACGGATTACATCGCTTTTAAATCGATGGATGGCGTCGCTTTTCCTTTTTCGTTGCTTTTTTAATCAACTTTTTTTAAAATAAAAGTGATGGACATTGGGTCCCTGTCTGTCGCATCTTTAAATAATTATTTTAAAAAATATTATAGAAGCGACGGACATGGGGGCCCTCTTTTGTTTTATTTTTTAAAAAATAAAAAGCGACAGACTTGTAGGCCCTATACGTCGCTTTTCTTAAAAAATTTTAAAAAATGTTGTAGAAAAGCAACGGACAAGGGGACGCAGTTCGTCGCTTTTTCTGCATTTGTTTTACAGTAGAAACCTGCAGTTTCTGCTGACCAGCTGCAAATTATAAAACATTTCAATTTCAATACAAATAACCTGTCCAACAACAGCAACAACAAGCTCAACAACAAGCTCAACAACAAAATACCTAACACCAATGAAAACTAAACATTAAAAATAGATAAAATTCAACAATTATAATATTTTAAACGAACATAAAGTTATTTAAAATATTCTAAATAGTTCAAAATATAACCTAAGTGTCCAAACATGACAAAATTGTACATAACTAAAAGGTGTCTAGAGACTATTCTCAACAAACTCGTCATCTTCATTATCATATTCGGGATTGGGAGTATGAGGTACATGCCTACAAGCGAGGTTGAGCACCTATTCTTTAATTTGTACCAGTTCTTTTTGTTGCTCAACCCTGCTTGCCTCAGAAGTTGCGAATGCAGTTGAAAGTTCTTGTATTTTCTGAGACATGACAGCCAATTGAGCCTGGTCAAGGGTCTCAATGATCCAATACCTTGTAAACCTGATTTTGTTCGTCGTATGTCATTTCTAGAGCCAATCCCATATATCCGGCCTTTGTGGCTCCCGCCAACCACTTTCTCAATCCAAATTTGATAGGACAGCTCAAGCGAAAGTTCGATATCATCTCCAAGCTCACAAACGTATCACTCGTACTCTTGCTACATATTACAAAAATAATTCAGACTTAGAATGAATACTTAATATATATATATATATATATATATAGAGAGAGAGAGAGAGAGAGAGAGAGATAGATAGATATATAGAGAGAGAAGTGTTAAGAAGCTTACGTAAGCTTGTTCGGCCCTCGGCTCGACCCACATGTGTGGGTCTAATCATTATCCTTCTTTCTAATATGATTTCTCTTGAAAACCTCATGTTGAAATGGAACCGATCCCATTTCTTGCTCCTATAAAAATTTAATAATATAATTAATTAAATAATAGTCAATCAAAATAAGTATTTAAGATTATGGATTTAAACTTTAAATTTAAAAATTTTACCATCTCCCTAGAAATAGTCCCAACACTCTTTGCACTTTCGATGTGCAACAAGCCATCCTTTAGACTCTCTCTAGCTTTTTTGCTTGCTTATAAATGGCTTTGAATTCATCGATGTCCCAATACTGAAGAAACTCCTCATATATGTGTGGCTGCGACCACTCCCCGAGATTTCCATCATCTTGCGCTTTCTTCAGCCAGCTAGATAGTCAGGAGCTGATTTTCCTCTTAAATGTGGTCCCCATGCACATATTATACTTTTCGTCCCAAGTATATATAGTCTGGACAAATAAGAAGAAAAGTGTTACATAATTAGTTAGATAAACTATATTATAAATAATAAAGTTAACTTAAAATAAATATGTAAACTAATTATATACCTTAAACTCATTAAACATGACCTGACGAATTGTGTGTGGATCTGTCCCTTGGAGTGATAGGGCTCATCAAACAGCCTCCTAACACACTCTTGTAAGGCCTTGGCAGCTGGGTTCAATGGATTCCACCTGCAAAACATATAATAAACATATTAGTTCATGAATATTTATTAATGTAGCAAAAAATAAATAAATAGAAGGACAACTTACGAGTCTCCATCAGGCACTATTGAAACTCTCTCAAGCCTGTCTCACTGGTCAGGAGCTAACCCTATGACATTTGGTGCTGCCTCGGGAGTAGCAGCAGAAGCTAGTGAAGCTGATGCCGAAGGATGCACATTATGTTGAGTCAATGAAGGAGTGACAGTCTCCTCACTAGAATCTCTAAGTCTGAGGGATGATGGGTGAGGAGACTGAGATGAGGGAGACTGAACACTCGGAGATGGAGTACCCGAAGATAATAATCTGTGAGTTCGTTGAATAGTAATTGTGGGTAGCTGTATGGCCTGGTCATATGAAGTGAACCTAGGTTGCGATGAGGAAGAAACGTCGCCTGGTCTTCGAAACAGGCTATAATAAGTCAGAGGATCCATAGTGCCAAAAGGAACAATCTCAATGGTAGAAGAAGTAGTTGTGCACCTGTAGAGATCGAGGGTAGGGGAAATATGTCCTGGAATATCCTCAGGATCAATACGTATCCATGTCTTTTTCTTCTTGCCCAAACTAGAACCATTTGCCCCAAGATTATCTTGAGGTCTATGACCATCACCACCAAATGACATCTGTATATAAAGTAATAATTGATTATATAAAATTTTTTAAATAAATTTAATGTTAGCACAATAAATAACGTACATGCTAGTTATAGTATATCGCTCTATTCCTCTTCGCTTCTTTCATTTTCATCATCCAGGAATTCTTCCTCCTCAATTATTGCATATTCATTGTCCTCCATTTCCTCCTCCTCAGGTGATTTATATTCCTCGTTTACTTGTTCCTTAATGTTTGGTATTACAAACTTATCATCAGAAATCTCTTCTAGTATTTGTTGAGGATGTTGTAGTGTCGTTTTCTACTCAACATCAACTTGCGGTTGAACAAGTGTGATATCGTTTTGGTGCACCACATCTAACATATTTTCAATTTCTATTCTTCCCACAAGCTTTGTCTTAATAACAACCCACCAATCAACCTTATCTCGACAATGGATATGAAGCATAATAGACTTACTCAGCATTTTGGGCAATGATAAAAGGGTCATAACTTGCGTATTGTCTGGTGTGTAACTTCAGCAATGTTATGTTGTTGGTCCACCCTTATGCCTCTTTGTGATAGATCAAACCAATTAAACCAAAATAGTATGATCTTTTTCTTAGGCCAGCCTGAATATCTTAGTTCAACAATCTCTTGAATGACACTAAAATATTCAATAACATGGCCATTATCGTCGACATCACTTTGAACATACATACCACTATTATTGGTTTTCTTGTGAAGTATATGCAAGTTATGCTTGTGCTGGAAATTTGGACAGCATGTGTCCTAAGGATTGTTGTGCACTTTTCTTGTTAATTAAGAGGCTTTTCTCTTCTTGGTTAGATGAATTATGAAGTAAGACTTATGTTCTTAACAAGGTTTAGTTTGTTAGTGATGTAACTAGGCTGCTGCACCACTTTTACAGTCGGCAAAAGTGAGTTCTTATATGATATCGCAATTGTGTTCTTAGTACTAACCCGGGCTGGTAGTTGGGAATTATTGTTCCATGACCTCTATCTACTTTGGGACTATTTTTGGAATGCTTTAAGGCTGATCTTATGTGTGATATATTATATATAGTTTGGTTGAAGTTAAAACAGGTTTGAGATTGTTAACTTCGAAATGTGACGAGATGCCGTAATGTTATGTCGCCTACTTATATGTTGTGTATAATTATTATATATTGTGCTTTGTGGGCTGTTGTGAGACTGTTATGGCTCTAAAATAGGCTGCACATGATATGTATATGATAATGTGTATTATAAAATATGATTAGAGGCGGAAAGGTTGGAAGAATGCGCTCGGGTTTATAATTACACGCTTGCTGCCTATGTGTTATTTTTTTATGAGACTGGGCTGCCAAGATGTATCTATTGGCTGCTAACGCTAGTTTTACCACCTACTGTATTATAGATAAATATTTGGAGGAAATAAAGGTTACTTTGGGTTAATAACGAGGTTGTACAACAAGGTATGTAAGACTACTTGATTTCATATTATTTGGCATGAAACATAGATCTCTCCTTGGCACATAAAGATACTTACCAACTCCGATATAACTAATAACCATGTTTCCACTCTTTCACGTGTTCATATTCTCCCATATATAGTCATCTTCAAATCTGCATACATACTTGGGGTACCAAGATACATGGATTCTTGTTGCTAAATAAAGTTCATGAGTTATTTTATCTCCTAT
Source organism: Solanum sejunctum (assembly GCA_025642045.1). Lineage (NCBI taxonomy): Eukaryota > Viridiplantae > Streptophyta > Magnoliopsida > Solanales > Solanaceae > Solanum > Solanum sejunctum. The sequence goes on along the minus strand of JAOTQJ010000096.1, from coordinate 9,674,238 downwards.
GCATTTCATTATTTGTGTAAGCTACTCTTTTCATTGTGGTATTATTTTATATAGTTATTTACATGTCACATGCTATATCTATGGTCCTATAGCTCCAATATTATGACCACCAAAAGAATAATCTCAAAAGAATTTGAAAGAGAAAGTAAAGTAAGTTGCTTATTGATGGGTGATAGCCCTAGGGGTGAAAGAATCACTTAGTATGGGTCGATCCCATTACGGGGATTAGCTCAGGGGTGAAAGAAAAAGCCTGGCATGGGCTGATCCCAATATAGATTTGCCACTAATCAACTGGTCATTTATATTATATGTTGTGCACAGATTATACAGTAAAGGTAAAGTAATAAAAAGAACATAAAGTACATGATTCCATAGTATAACTGAAGGTGGTCTCCTATACTTACATCAGTGCATGATTTCATTTAGGTTCTTACTTCATATACAATATTTTATGCCTTACATATTCAGTACATTATCTTATATTGATGTCCCTTTCGAGGGACTCATATTTCATGTTGTAGGTATAGGTGCTAATAGCTCTCCATAGTAGGAGTACAAGATATTCAACTACTATTATAAAGCTCCAGGTTGCTTCGGAACTTTGTGTGTCTAGAGCTTATATTTTTTCATTGTATAGTTAGTCATGAGGCGGGGCCTATCCCGACCCTTATCAGATATTGTTCCTTATCTAGAGGCTTTGTAGACTATGTAAATTAAAGTGTGATCATGCCTTGTACTTAGACAACGTGGCTCCAACAGCCTAGTCATAAGCGTTTCCTTTTGGTATGTCATTATTGTCTACTTTCTTGAAAGCGTGTTTAATGTGGAAACCTCTTAATATGTATAGAAAGTACATGGGTATGGGTTGGTTCTCCCCAGCCTTATCGACAACGGGTGCTAGTCCGCCTTAATGGGACTTTGGGGTGTGACAATATCCTTCTTGGATCCTCAAATGCACCCACACACATATTTCACGCTTCTCAGCCATTGTAAATGAAAAGCTAGCTTTGGGCTTTACAATTTTGCCATTTGGTATTTCCTACAGCCACAATTCCCTTCTTCTGCAATATTTTTGTAAGTCCAGTCTAGATTTTGGTTTTTCTTTTTTCTTCCCCTTGACATCCATCGTTGTGTTGAATAAATTGTCAATAAAAATTTTTCAATATGCATCACATCAAGATTGTGTCGCAAAAGTTTATCCTTCCAATAAGGCAACTCCCAAAATATGTTTTGTTTGGTCCAGTTATATTCAACGCCATATCTAGGAAGTCTTTCATGCATAAGATAATTTGTAATTTTAGGTAAACGAGAAACTCTCTCCAAAATTTGTTGGCCTGTCAATGATAGAAGTGGAGGATCATTCTCAACCCTATTTTCTCTGACTGTATGCTTCATATTTTTGAACTCGTGGTCCATTGGTAAGAATTGACAATGACAATCAAACCAACTGTTTTTCCTGCCATGCTTTAATGTAAAAGCCTTACTATGCTCCATGCAATAAGAACAAGCAAGCTTTCTAGCAGTCATCCAACCAGACAACATACCATATGTAGGAAAATCGTTAACAGTCCACATTAAACAAGCATGCATAACAAAATTCTGCTTAGTTGATATGTCCTATGTCAGAACACCTTCAAACCATAATTGTTTAAGCTCATCTACCAATGGTTGTAGATAGATATTAATTAAACTTTTTCAATTGCGGGGCCCCAAAATGATACAACTTAAAAATATGAATGGACTTGTCATGCACATTTTAGGAGGAAGATTATATGGAGCAAGAAATACCGGCCAACAAGAATAAGGCGTGGCAGAATTAGAGAATAGTGTTAAACCATTTGCACACAGTCCTAATCTAACATTTCTAGGCTCTCTAGAAAAGTCGGGGTACACATTATCAAAATGCTCCTATGCTTCCCTATTAGATGGATGAGACAAGACACCTGGCGGCCTTCTATATTCATGATGACATCTCATATGTGGGTCAGACCTTATCGATGCATACAACCTCTTTTGTCTAGGAATAAGAGGTAAATAATGCATCGTCTTAATTGGAACCATCTTTCTAGCCGAACTCCTCTTATAACGAGCATCACCGCAAAACTTACAATTTTCCAATTCACTATTATCCTTGTAGTATAACATGTAGCCATCAGCACAACAATCATGTCATGACCCAACCCAGGGCCGTGATTAGTGCCGGTTAGGTACCCTGACATACATTAAACTAGATTTCCATTCATAATAACTAAGGAATTTCTTGAAATTTAGGTAGAGTTTCCTCTGTTTTACTGACTAGCCTCACCTGCAAACAGCGAACCCAGCAATAACAAGCATGACTATACATATATATGCGTGCCGACAAGGTCATCGCTGCAGCAGAACCGCCCAACAAACGTATCATACAAACAAAGTCACACCAACACAGTTCCCATATCCATATGTATCCACAGACCTCTAGACACACAAACTGGATCATAAGACGGGACAGGGCCCCGTCATATCCTCGAGTATATATATACCAATGAAAAGTACAGAGAATAAGGAAACATGTATATACCAACAGACTGCTCTTGAGGCAAGGGAGCACTTCAACGGTAGGCGAAGATCCTAAGAAGACGACCCTCTAACCTATTCGTCTGTACCTGCGGGCATAAACGCAGCCCTCGAAGGGAGGGGGTCAGTATGAAATGCGTACCAAGTATGTAAAGCAAAAAGTACAAAATATGAACGGAAATAATAATTCAAGCGAAATGTATAACTCAAACCTGTATGAAAACATAAATGAATATTTCTCTTTTTAAACCATCAAAATAATCCGTATTGGACGGGAACGATGGCGACCTCCAAACTCGCGCCATACCACAGCCTAAACACCAAAAATTTCAAATCTCCGACAACTCTAACACAAGTCCCCAACTGTAACCCAAGTGAGACAAGGCGAACAACGACCAAGCACTCACGTCATAGGATAGGTGAACCAGGGCGACAGTGCCAAGCGTTCACGTATCGTAATGCATAAAGGTCATCATGCCCGTTTATTGATCCGAGGCAACGATGCCACTCACTCCCGTGAGCCAGCGCGAACTCAGCCCAGTACTCACACGTCATGATGCCATCCCAAGCCCAGCTCCTTATGTCTCCAAGCTAAGCAAAGTCGGCCCATGGGCAAACC
>JAOTQJ010000096.1:9654504-9665997 GCA_025642045.1 Solanum sejunctum | reverse complement strand
ATCTAAAAGTATACACTTCCACCTAACCATCTTGCATCAACACACAACCCAAACCAATCTGGCTGACATCACAATAAACAACAAACCCATTCTCAAACCTCCGGTGGTAACCCGCTAAGTCTAAGAAACTCCTAATATCCAAGAAAGTCAAAGGTCCAGGCAAATTCTTATTCATATACATCTCCTTAAGATCAATCTTAATATCATCCTCCGTCGCCACACGATCTAGGGAGATAACCTCCTTTAACTATATTTCACATGCTTAGCATACCACTCCTCTTACCCTAAAATTTGCAACACTACTCCGAAATGGTTCACAAGTTCTAAATAAATCCATATTTCATCACTAGAGGCTACCACAAGCATAACAAGATAGGGACTAAAGACCCTATTCATGAAAACCATAGACATAGTCGGTACATAAGCCAACCAATAACTCCAACATACTCAAAAGGCTCACTCCTAATCTGAGAAGATACTTAGGGATACCACCTACCCTCTTCATCACTTAGGAACAAAACTCGAACAAAAGATCAAGCTTAGAGAAGTGACTAACTCATTGTAGTTGACCAAATAGATCAACCATTCTTAACCATCACATTACAACCTTTTGGGTTCTACAATCAAAGGGAACACAATATGCAAGTAACTGAACCACCTTAAGACCTCCAATCCAACAAACTAAGTTCAATCAAAAATCACAAGACAAGACCCTATGCAATAAGAACATGGGGCAACCCTTAGAGATCAATTATGCCTTAAGACAAGAAACGGACTTACCCCTTTGTATCAACCTTATAAGTCCCTACTCAAGGATGGATTTAATAGGGAATCAGAATATGACTCTATGGGCCCTACCATCAAGGAGTCACAATACCAACACAACTAATTCACCCTAAGCATAGCATCAAAATCTACCATATTAAACTCAACAAGTCACAAGGAAAAACACAATATAATATGAACATGGAACAACAGCTATGAACTTTCAAACAACAATAGGCTCACCAACGAGACATACACCAAAGAGAGTTCAGGACACACATAAAACCCACTAGTAACCAAAAGAATATTGAAAGAAATAGTGGCATAACGGTCCCATCAATGCAAACATATCAAACCTAAAAGAAGTTTCAATATACCGGTAGTAACATCGGGCACCTCGTCCTCTTCTTGAGCCACTTGATCAACATGATCACTTTTACACTTCCTTCAAACATATGGACAATCCACTAGTTTGTCACCTACTTTACTACATCCAAAACAAGCATTGGCTTTCCCCATACGTAGGCCACTATTGTACTTCCTATACATAGGGCATTAGGGATAAGCCATTCCACCATCACCTCTTTTACCCTTATTGCGCTTATGAGGGCAATCTATCATCTTGTGGCCCTCCTCTCCACAATTATAACAAGCATTGGAACCCCTCAAGCATGGCCATTGTGGTCTTTACCACATCTTGGGCACCTAGCATAAGGCACCACACCACCACTACCTCTATATTTGCGACTTTGGAACTTTCTTTCACCACGGGCCTTCTTGGCCTCCTTACCTCCCCTCTTACCATTAGAAGTCTCAGGAGCAATCACTGGTTAATTGAGTGAGTTGCCAATTGTGTCGCTGCTTGGGCCAGCACCCAAAGAGCATTGCAAACCTCTACATTCATCATATCACCATTTAGAGTAGCTTGAGACATATACTAAAATTTAACAATTAGGGATAAGCAATAAGCCCTAGAGGACCTAACTTCATCGCATGACATAGATCATGAAGAAGTAAAATATTTCCTAGAATGCCTTATAGTCTCCTATTCATAGGTGTGGCGCGCTTCATAACCATGAGTAAGACTAATCAAAGTGGTATATTGGACACCAAGGACCTAACAACCTAGTGCTCTGATATCAAGTTTGTCTCGACCCAAGCCTAAGGCCTAGATGTGACACAGTAAATAAGGAACTTGAAGGAACCCCAAATAAGCCTCTTAACTTGTCATTACACATCATTGATCGCGGAAACACATAAATGACGTAAAGCGTAAGAATAGGGGCAAAGGGACTAAGGGGAAAGTTTACCTAAACATCATAATCAAGAAACAAGAGTCATAGCTCATATCATAGATTCATATCATGTCCAAGAAACACCTTTAATACATAGATAAGAGCGGGGGTCAAGACAAAGCAACAGGGGTCACACTTATAGTCAAAATAGAAAATAAAGAAGAGTGTCTCAGTACATAATAAGAGAAACATAGACTAAGGTCCTCAAAATGGAGGACTCACCAACTAGCTTGAGTAGTATTGAATTAGCCACATGGAGAAGGAGGAGGAGGATTAGCTTGAGCTCTGGTTCCTACATGGTGATATCATATAGACAAGAGTATGTGATAGTACGGTTGAGTGTACTAAGTATGCAGGATGCAATGCAACAAGAGATAGGCACCTTAATCAAAATACATAACAATAGGCAATAGGCATAATATATCAATATGGCAAGTATGATCAATGCTTAAGTAAAACATGCTTAAATAACTCATGCTCAGATAGGATATAATATGTGTAGAAGAGACCAAGTTAGATTTCCAAAGTACAAACCCCTTGGTTGGTTGATCATGGTTTCACCCCATCACCCTGGTGGTATGGTACAAACCCCTCACATGGTTAATGATAATTTCACCTTATTACTCTGGTGGCGAAGTACAAACCCCTCACATAGTTGATGAGTACAAACCCCACCTCGGTTATCAAGGTACAAAGCCCTCGACAAGGTTATCTAGGCTCTTAGTCCCCCTGGATCGGTCATGGTCTAATGCAATACTTTATATAGATTATATCACATACATAAGCTTTTTCCATCCTCATAACCTCAATTATATAATATCTCATGCTTTGGACCTTAAATTCCTCAAGAAACCACATCCGGACATTTTATCAAACACTTAGAGGGTGTGTAATGCTAGTATAAACCCATGAAATATAGAGATGAAATCATGTAAGAAAATCTATTGTAAAACTATCATTCAATACCTTGCAACACCTTCAAGCAATATATATCAAAACTCCTCATCAAATCTTACATTAGATCCAAGATTTATATCTCAAAACATAGCAAAACAATCACAACTTTACATAGCTTTAACATAGTTCATAGACATATTCATACTTGTAAACCCATAAAATTAACTTTAAATCATGCAAATTGAGTAAAAAGGAGGTTAGGGCACCATGGGTGGAAGAACCCAATAGCTAAAACCTACATACCTTAGATTTGAGGAAGCTCTTAATGAAGATTGAAAATGGAAGCTTGAAGCTTGAAGGAAATTCTTAGCTCCGGATGAGGGTTTTGTGACTTGAATTTGAGAGTGAAAAATATGGCTAAGTATTTGAGAGGATATTAGAGAATGTGTAAGATGATATAAGGATGAAATATAACTAAGTATAGGCAAAAACACGTTTGGGAACACTTAGGCCCAAGAACCAAAAGCCTTGGATCGAGACAAAAATTACTAGCAACTAAATACACATATTTGTGTCTGGTCTGCGATGCATACCTGTTGCAGAGGAAAAATTAATACATGTCCACGACAGTTGCGCATCATGTCACTATCTTGGATCGATTCTGGAAAAGGAAAATTATGAAAAATGAAATTTCTAATCGTTTGCTCCTAAATCGGGGTTAGACCCTTCCCCCTCCCCCCTCCCCTAATTTTGACTCCCTGAATAAGAATATAAAGTCAGATTTTTTATATCATGCATGAATTTTAAGATATATAAAATTTGAAATTCTAGGTATTTTGAGGCACATTTTTGAGTTTTTTTTGGGGGGAGGAGGGGGGAGGGGGGTCGTTTCAGGGTTATGACCCCAACGCCCTTGGACACATAAGAAAAACTAAGAAAAATATTATACAGGTTCACGTCTAGTCCACAACATGGAATAAACACGAAGGATAAGATTACACTGCTCTGCGCCCCTGGCACATCGCGGCCAAGGCGCGGATGCTCTCTGAAAATCAAAAATTAGCAAAAATTATACTTCACTACGGGTCCTCTAAAATTTGGATTATACCCATTTCCCACTCAATTTTTCTCTTTGATCGAGAATATGAAGTTGAATTTTTGATATCATGCACGAATTTTGCGGTATATGGAAATTATGATTATGGACATTCCGAAGCACATTTTTGGGGTGTTTCACTATCGAGGTGATGTAACAATCATTTTTATGAGGGTTGGTTTGATATTTTAGGTGTAGGCCCTATTTTTCCTTGTTTACTTGCAATTGACATATCTTTCCCCATTTCTTATCTATTACAACCAAAACAACCGTATTTACTTTGTGATTCATGTTTTGATAGCTGAGAAGTATTTGGAGGAGATCAAATAGAATGTGATCGAGGTAAGTTAAGCGTCGACGCTACCTATGTACTTATATTTGACTATTTAAATACTTATATGACCTATAGGACTTCCTGATACAGCTATTTGTATTATATTCAGTATGATTTTGGTTGCTTGTTAGTTATGCTATGATTACGTTGGCTAAATGCAAACTTGGTACACTTAATTGATATATATACCTATCTAGACACTTGTTTACCTGTATGGGTGGTTTGGCACTGGTATTATACAGACGTTGAGCTAGTGATTGACAGTTACACTCTTAGTTACACCTTGATACTCTGTGGCTATTATTCTAGTGATACGCCATCTCCCTAATTCCCTAGTAACTGAATTGCCTTCGGGATACTTGTCTGTAGTGCCCTAGATATTAATCTAAGACACGAGTTGTTTCTCATATACATATAGGCTCAAATTGATGACTTCTAATATGATGAGATAAACATATTGGTATTCAAAGTTGATTACATGTGATTTGGGGTCATGAGTTATCTCTTACCATGAGCCAAGATCAAAGGATTCCAATCGAGAAAGTTTCAATGTGAATTTGTATAAGGGTCAAATTAAAATAGGCATAAATTTAGGGCATAATGAATTAAGTGATCCACTACCTACAAAATTGTAAGTCTTTGAATTAGCTTTCCAATGCATTTGATTTCACCTCATTCTAAGTTCAAAGTAAAAAGTTATGACCTTTTTACTGAAGCCTTTTTGGGCTCTCAAAAAGGGCAACGGTCAGTTTGACCACCTAATGCATTTCATCCATCACTGAATAGGTCGCCAAATCACTCCAAAAAGTTTCAAAACTGTCAAAAAGGATAGTCTAAAGGTCCCATTCAGTGTCCCATCGAATGGTTTAGCAATGGGACCTTTGGACCACCGATTTTGCTGATGGGACACTTCAAAACATCATTTTTGATCTTTTGATGATATTTATACTTTTTCAAAATAGTATTTCAACTCATTTTACTGTCATACAGTCTTATAAGACATTATAGCCCTAATCCTCTCCCAAATTCTCCCCAAGACCTTCCATTTAATCTCAAGACTTCAAGAAATTTTTCTTGGAATTCAAGAATACAAGTGAAGCCCCAAGTCTTCCTCAAAATTTCCTTCAAAAAACTCCAAATCTAAGGTATGTGGATTCCATTCATGGAGATTCTTTCACCCATGAAGCACAATCCTCCTTTTTAATGAAATTTTCATGATTTAAGGTTATATATTGTATGGGTAATTCTTATTATGCATGATACACATGATTTAAGTTTGAGTTCTTCAAGCGATGGTTTAATTATGCTTGAATACCATTTGGGTTTGGTGTATGATGGATGTTATGATACTAAAGTCATGTACTTCATGATTCCATGAAAGTTATGAAGAACCTATAAATTTTAGTTAGATTTCATAAAACTCAAATTAGGGTTTCTACCATCATAGTGGTGGGTTAGTTCAAATGACTTTAAAATGAATTGATTTTACTCCTACCATGTCCTATTGTCACGACCCGGACCAAGGGTCTAGGAGTGCATGACGAATGGGATACTAAGAGTCCCCAAATAAGCCTCATAGTATCCACATTCACATCATCGATTTGGTGGCACATAACAAAGAAATAAATACATAGTTCTAAGGGACGTGAAAGTATGACTCACGCTATGGGGATGTCATAGGGATAGGGATTTGCATGGATTCACATATCACATAGTACATAGCACATAGGAACAAGGGGTAGGTAAGCATGACTCAGGCTATAGGGATAGAATGGGACATAGGACTTTCCACATTTTCACATGTCATCATAATTATATTATCATCTTATCAATACTCAATAGATAACCATAATCACACTCCATAAACAAGTAGCATGTCATAGCATTAATCCCTACAAAAGTCTACATGTTGTCTAACAATGCCTCTAAGTCATAGAATAGGGAGGGGGCCAAGACATGTCCCGAACTCACCCTCAAAGTAAATGAAACATAAGAGAAAGCAACATAATAGGTATATGAAAAATGGCTTTACCTTGGATGATAGGACTCACTATAACAACTTTCACAATCCGAGCTAATAGTCAAGAGGTGGATGAAGATAGTCTCCGGTTCCTACATGGTTAGATCATTTTGGAAAAGAGTATATGTTAGTATATTTCAATGTACTAAGTATGTGGACATGCAATGCATATGAACTCATTAAACATACATTCAAAGTTAAGTGACAAGGACACATATATAGAAAGGAGTATATAAGCAAAGAAGAATCATATATCAATATGCCATGAAATTCATGATGCATGAAATGTCATAATGCTTCAACATAGAGGGGATATGACCAAAATCAACATCTCAAGCTTATGCGAGTTATTGCATGAAATTTGCCTAATGAAAGCCTTCTATCGGGTGAGAGTAGACTACTTGTCAAAGGTTTTCTATAACACACCTTACGACATAGCCATTTCGGTATGATGGCCTCCTTCCTTACCACCCGATCATTTCATAAGGATTTTCATATCATATCAAAATCATTCCTTCAAGGAATATTAACATATACCTATGCAAACACATAATTATAGGACTTGGGTACTAGAACCTTAGAGATAGCCCTCTCCTACAATTCTTCCTGGTTGTAGGTCATCATGTCATAAGAATACATATACATATACATGCTTTCAAAAGAGGCATAAGTCATTTCAAATTCTTTCAATGCATACTTAGGCTTAAAAGCCAACATTCTTCATAATCATGCACACTTAAGCTAAAAAGCTAAATCATACTTTATATTATACTTCCATGCATAGGAATAGCTCATTCATATATATATATAATGGTGTAAACACCAAACGTTTACTCAAAGAGCCATGTCATAGATATTATATGATCACATTCTTGTCATAACCATACTTGCATCAAAATCATATTCATAAACCTACTTGGTTTTTAACCCACTTCGCAATCTTTATGAAAACCAATGCTCATGTATGCACATGTCATGAATGATGAGAGAATAGCATGAGCAATAGAGATTCATACTTAAATCGACAATACAATATGAAATCCAAGTAAATTCATTAGTAAATTCACATTTAAATCATACTTTAGACTACCCATGCTTAAATCAACATCTAAAAGGGACATGCATATTCAAATCTTCATAATAGCAATACAGTTTAACATATTAGGCCTTAAATAACTTTAAAACATTAATTAAGGATAGCTCATACCTCAATTAAATCAAATAAACAATAATTTAAAAGAGACGCATTTAAAGTAAGCTTAATTTCATAAATCAAGGAGTAAAAGAGTTTGGGGTCTTCATGGTTGAAAGAGAACATGAATCAATACCATATTCCTTAGATAATTAAGAAGAACTTGATTAAAGAAGAAGACCCTTCCTTAAGCTCCAAGCTAATTCTCCAATAGATCACTTGAGAGGAGTTCTTTAAATGATAGAGTTTGAATATTCCAAGTGTGAGGAAAGAATTTGAATAAGAATAGAGGATCTTTTGCTTTACATTAATAAATGATTTGACAACTTATGAAGATAGAGAGAAGTCATAAATATTTCTATTCCATTCAGAAGTACTATTATCTTTTTATATAAAATTTCTTCTTATTAATAAGGGTATTTTTGAAACATTTTAGTCCTTTTTTTTTAATTTCCTGTCAAGTCACAATACTCTATATAAAATTGGACGAAGTGAGTAGTAACTAATATAATTATGACATGTTATTATTCTATGTCACAAAAATTTGAAATGCCATTTATTTAAGGGCGAATGAATTGCACACATAATAGAAGCATAAAAATACTTTTGAGCAAGTCTTAACAATTAAGTTAGTAAATGATTGAGTAGAAAAGCAGCTATAATACAAACTCATACAAGTACAAAGATACATCAAGCCATTTTGCCCAAAAATAGAAAAACAATGAAGCTCTGGTAATAAGCACATTCTATATTTTTATTTTTACTTTTACTTTTTTAAAAAAACAAGACCAAAATTCAGAAACACATTGTTTCAGAGGGCTTTAAACGCAGGTAGATCAGAATAGCTACACTCAATCAAGATGTAAAATCACTCTATTATTTCTTATGAAACAACATAAACAATAGCTTAACGTTTTTCGCAATCACCACCAAGCTTATGGCCTTTCGACGCTCCCTTTAACACGTTACCCTCACCTCCAGCTTTCTGTGACCTACCTTCACCTCTGCCTTCCTGGCCTTCTTTTCATCCTTTGTTTTCTTGATTCTTGCCTTGAATTCCCGATTAACTAAGATAGTTTACCTTTATGTGACATCAATCAACCATTTTTTGAATCTACCAAGTTCAGAAAATTTCAAACAAGACATTTGTTTCGAAAGCAACTTCTGAAATTACTAATTTTTAGAGAAAAGGTTTAAAATAAATTGCACATGACATGCATCATCAATATAACTTCCTCATTATATGGACCTTCTCCCTATGCAAAAAAATGGTAGTACAGGCCATCTGATCATTTAACGTGAATACTTCCACATGAGTGCATCCTGTTGCACGGTTAGAAACTCGAAGCTATAACTGCTGAGTGCTGGGAGCAGCAATAGAGATTTCCAACCAGATCTCACCCAACCTTTCCTGCCCGCACTCTCCTTGCGTTCTCATAGAAAGGAGATCTTTATATCTGAGACTGCAAGCTTCATCATGATATCGTCGTATCTTAGTCGTTGTGAAGTTTTCTCCTCTGGCATCTGTTTATATACCATCTAGCATGTTTTTTAAGGCCAATGCTAATCATTACTTTAAGGCTTGCAAGCATAACAAATGTCATTACAGACAAAAGGAAAATCCAAAAGAGTCTCCACAGTAGCGGATTATAGGGAAGATGAGCAGCAAATACAGGACGCATCACACGGATTACCTGCCATACAAATAGGCTGCTCAGTAAGGAATCAATCAGCTCTGGATAAATAGGGTAGGGTCCAAGTGAACAGATTCCAATTCCCCTATTTTCCTTATTCACTGTGCATAGTTTTTTGAAATAAAGAGATCATGATGTGATTCAGAAATTAGAGAAGGGAGAGATGGTAGCTTTGGTCAAATTCAGAAAAAAACACTCACCACACAAGCAGGCGCCAAGGGGACGAATGTGAGGTTATTCTTTACATTATCTGTTTGAATATTCAGTGTCTGTTGAAAGACAAAATAAGTAATGTGAAAAACAGCATCACCAGAACAGAAAAAGTACTAGATGCCACAACAGCTTAGCAGGATGAAGACTTGTACAATATAGCAGTACAACACTACAAACTATTCAAGCTTTCAGAAAAACCCACCAGCTTAAATAGCTCGACTCTACCAGCCTAGTCAAATAGCAGCGTGTAAATTAGAAGTACCTGCTTACAGAGATCTTCTAGAAATTCTGAAAACGCAATTGGTTTGATGTTGTTAAATTTTGCTATGAACGAATGCTTGATGATATCAATTGTTATCTCACCTACGAAGACAACGAGTGCATTCTGCAAGAAATAAAAAGAAATTTTTTATATGAGCCAATTGCTAGGTAGAGTGAACGCATTTTCCCATGACAACAATTTAGTAACTTAATCACTTCACTGCACAAGGAGTATTAGGAGCAGGGCTTACACAAATAAAACTTCCAAACCAAGGTCCATCGGTCTCCAGAAGGTTTTGAGCCAAGACGAATAAAAGAAATGCTGAAATATGGAACCGTTCCACTGAATCTGCCACAGCCAATGGAATTAAAGATTAAATGCACAGAAGCTTTTTAATCAAGCCCAACCTTGGAGCTAAAATCAGTAGCAGAAAATTCGAGCATTTCCAAAAACCGCTAAGCTTAAACAGAGTGATAAGTAAAACAACAAATGAGTAGTTGGCAACTAATACATGGATGTGTGAACATGGGAACTAGCAAAACAGGAGGAACAAAAAAAGAGAAAAAAAGAACACACCCAGCAATAAAATCAAAAATCGGTCGATAGGAAGTACCAAAATTGGCACTCAGCTTCCTTCTTCTGAGGTGCCACGAAGCCCCTATGTTAAAAGAAGAGGGAATCCTATCTTGTGTTGCAATTCTTCTGGTTAGGGAGGTAGAAAGTAGGGTAAGATTGGTAAATAGTTATGCATAAACTGAATACTAACAAAAGATCAATACCATATGAGAATAATGATACAGTAGTGCTGCTACCAGTTCTAGTAAAGAAGGTTCCGCTACCATTTCTACTTGCTGGGTTTTTTATTTAACAAACAATATATTTGACTCTGCATTTAAGTACTCTGAGCACTTCTAGTGCACATATAACATGGCACATCAGAAACAACCATTTATCGAAGTGCTGGCATATACCACTCACACTGTCAGTGAGAACATGATCCACAAAGGACTCGACAATCATCGCTTTATTTGCATTTTGTGGGTTAAAACTTTTATTTTAGTTCACATTTAAGACACGACCCTAACAAATTTTAAGATCATGAATCTTCTAATATGTGAATCACCTACTTTGACTACTACTGATAGATTATGCTTTTGCTTTTGCTTTTGCTTCTCTTCTACTCTGTAAAATTACTAAAGCAATTAATTATTAAATATAATGCCAAAAAAGATTCCTATTTTATACTTGATTAACAAAATATTGAGCAGCTTTTCTCTTCTTTTTTCCTTTATCATAAATGTCAAATGCACCTGAACTTATCTTGGGATTAATTTTAATGATGTACAACTTTAGTTATTGGCTTTACTATTGCCATTGTGTTGAGGAAGATGCCAAAATTAGTAACGTCATGAGAAACTTGACATTACAGTATTAAGTTAATTTATATAACTAACCTTTGTATATTTTGAAATTGTGCATTTTATTTCATATAAAAATGTTCCTTGTTTCATGCTTCTCACTTAAAAAACCTATTGTCATCACTTTTTTACACGTTTCACTTGTTAAGGAAAAAAGTAAGTTGTTTTTACATATATACCCGCATATAGTTTGTATGTCAATATGTAGATAAATGCACCATTTAGAAAAATCTAATCCAGACGACCTAAAAGGTCTTAAAAGATGAATTACTTAGGGTATGTTTGGAAAGTCACCTAGTAATTAAAA
>JAOTQJ010000096.1:9629661-9642767 GCA_025642045.1 Solanum sejunctum | reverse complement strand
AATTATTAATATGCTAATTAATAATAAAAATAAAATAAAAAATAATTACTTCTATCATAATTTAATAATTATTCATATAATATAGACAAATATCAAGATGCTTAGCATAGTATATATTTTGATTCATTTGCGTACACAATAACCTGTGATTATTGAATTCCGAGTGGCACCTTAATTTCTTCCCCCAGCCTGCGGTGGCTTATGACCCATTTCTAGTCCCAGAAATAGCTGTGACTTGCATTGACTAACGCATGGCTTCCAACTCATCCTCCCATAGCCCTCGCACTGTCGAGGAGATCTTCAAAGACTTCTCCGCCCGTCAAGCCGCCGTCCTCCGTGCTCTCACTGCCGGTACTTTGCTCTTTCTCGATGCCTCTTTACTTGTACTATATCATTGTTTCTTATGCTTTGTTTAATTGATTCGTTAGACGTGGAGGAATTTTACTCACAGTGCGATCCAGAGAGAGACAATTTGTGTTTGTATGGACATCCAAATGAGTCTTGGGAAGTTGCAGTGCCGGCGGAGGAAGTTCCTCCGGAGTTACCGGAACCGGTGTTAGGTATCAATTTTGCTAGGGATGGGATGGAGCGGAGAGACTGGTTGTCCTTGGTTGCTATGCACACAGATTCGTGGCTGCTCTCTGTGGCTTTCTACTTTGGTGCTCGCTTAAACAGAAACGAAAGGTATCATCTTTCTGCTTAATACATTGAAACTTGAAAGAAACCGGCAGTTTTTTTGTCTGATTTAATTCTTTGCTGTTCAGTGTAGACAAAGAAAATTTGACTAAAGATTTTGTTGGTAGAAGCTCTTGTAAAGCATATGCTTTTTTTTTTTTTGAAAAAACATATCACTGAAAGAGAATGAGTCATCTAGTGCTGCAAAGATTTTGTTCACGTTATTGTGATTTAGGTGCCTTTATTATGTCGGATGTGCACATTGGAGTATGAAGGAAATGTTGTCTAATATATATTACTAAAAGACCAAGAACATAATCTTTTGAAACTTTTCTAAGAAACACTAAGGCTTAAAGAGTATTTCAAAACCAGAAAACTCAAAGCCAATAAAACAGAAAAGAATCTGAAAATATTTTTCTCAAGAAAGAAAGTCTAGCCCACTGAAACTGCAGTTTGTCTTTAAGGAAATTATTTCTCTCAAGTACCCAAGGTTTCTGTAATATATTCTTCCAAGATAGAATGATCTTACTCATTGGTGTATCGGTATCTAAGACCACGGTGTCTGCAACCCACTCAACAACAATAAAGTACATTAGAATTTGTTTGTGCAAGAAAATAAGAAGTTCAGAAAATTTGTTGTTGAAAAATGAGAGGAAATCTCTGCATTTATAGACAACAAAGGGCAGTATGAACATGTGCTTATTGTGTCTTATCGAAAAGGTCTCAACCCTTTGGATTAGTCACAACTTTTTGGAAAAGTCACAATCCTTCGAAAAAGTCACAATCCTTCAAAAAAGTTACCACTCTTAAAAAAAGTCACAACTCTTCATTTTCTATTCACACTTTTAAAACCCAACAGGAAAAACACTCATGTTGTAAGATGTTTTGGGTAGAAAACTTCTTTTTTCTTCAGAGTCTGCGGAACATAACACTTCTACCTAGTGTTTGACCAATGAGTTTCAAGTTTACGGAGTAACTTTAGCCTAGTATATGAAAACAAGAAATTTAGGTCAAATTAACCAACTTTTTTGCAATTAAAATTGAAAAGGTTAACATTAAATCATTCAACTTGGAAGAATATTATCTGAGTAATTCTGATTAGATTGAACACATAGAAAGAAGGAAGAGTGTTATGGAGAGAATTAAGTTTAACAACATCACTCTGGTTGGATTTATAAGATTTTGAAGCTATTGTCGAACGTTCTTGGTGAAATTTGGCGAAGATGGAAAATAAGTCTAGATTGGATATTCTCAGATAGTATCTCAAACTTTCAATATACATGGAATTTTAGTATGAATAGAATGAAAGCAGGATGACAAAATAAACAACTGTAATCATTTTAGAAATCTTTCACTACGAAGGACGGGAAGACATTGCACACAAAGTGTTGATTACTGGATGAATGAATCTGGAAGATATCAAGGACATCCCAATTGAGTACGGGACATCAAAATCTTGGGCAAGATAATATCCATCTTGCGATATTGAGGAGTCAATGTAAACGCAACAGTTTTCTGAGAGCGACTTGGTGGGGGAGATTGGGAGACATTACATCCAGAAAACCTTGAGATGGAGCAAGTAAAGTGGCTGGTTCAGTTACAATTGAAGGTTCCATTAGAATTAATGGTAAACAAGATGAAAATTCCCATTTGGAATTAAAGTAAAAAGAACAAAAATGGGGCAATTGTGCACACAAGGGTGTGGCCTAATAATCAATGAATGGTTGAAATCCTTGGAGTACAAGGTTTAAAATTCATGTAGAGACAGAAGCTAGGTGAACTCTAATCTACCTAAGTTTTAGTGATAATAGTTACCTGGTACTTGTGATAATGAAAAGATTATCACACACACACACAAAAAAATGGGTGCTTCAATAGTAAATGAGTTTAACTTGACCCAAATGCTACTGTTATGGATAGGTGAGTGGGGGGCGACAGTGGTTTTGAAAGGTAAAATTATTCCTCAAACTTGGACTTAAGGACACGAGTAACATCACGTCACTAGTAAACTTCACATGTTTTTTGACAAGTACATCAAATTTTTGTATTTTCTCTACAAATTTGGTGAGAGCAAATTTTAGAATGGGGAAAGGTAAGTGTAGAGAGTTGATCAAATTTGAGGAGACTTCAAGAAGTATGCAATTGTGTCTTCTCTTGTTCCCTCAACAGTCTCACCATACCACCTTTCTTGAATCCTATTAGTATCACTCCATCAGTGCCACCACCTTTGATTACCTTGCACTTTATCTTCTGCACCAGCACCTTCAGCTCACCTCCACCTCTTTTGACTTATCATCATCGCAAGCTCTCCACATCAAATTTAGATGATTCACACCCTACATCTAGTGCTTCACCTATTGCGGACTCATCTCCTCTTGGTTCTCCAATTGCTTCTTGAAAAGGTACTTGATACATTTGATCCTAGTTCCAATTATGTTGGTTTGAGTTGTTATCATTTATCATTACTGTTATGCCTTTGTCTCATCATTATCTTTTGTTAGCACCCCAAGTCTACAGTTGAAGCCTTCTGTTATCGAGGATGACACTGACGACAAGTTACTATTGCCGTAATGTCTCCTTTACATTCTAGTGGGTCTCAAATATTTGGGCTTGGTTAAGTGATTCATTCTCTAAGGCTAAAGTTGCATATGTATGCCTTTTTTTAATTCATGGTTCTTGTTCACCATAAACCTCTTTATTATTTGGACATTAAGAATTTTGCTCCATGACGATCTTGAGGATGGAGTTTTTGTGGAATGACCATTTGGTTTTGTTGCTGAAGGGAGTCTTGTTATCTTGTATGCTTGTTGCATTCATTGCTATATTATCTGAAATAGCCTCCTCAAGTATGGTTTGGTAAATTCAACGGAGTTATTCAAGAGTTTGGAATGACCCGCGTTGAGCTTGATCAATATGTGTTCTATCAACACGCTTTTCCAAATCTGTGTATTTATTTTGTAGTTAAGGTTTATGATATAGTTATCATGGGCAATGATCTGCAGATTGAAGTATTTCATAGGCATCAATATCGCTCAATCCCAATTAGGTAGCGTAAGGATGTTTTAGACATTCTTGAGAAGGTAAAAATGACAGGTTGTAGACCCACTGGTACTTCCGCAGATGCATATACTGAAGTCTTGTTAGGTTAAGGAGAGCCCTTTAGTGATCCTAGAAGGTATAAGCGGTTGGCTTGTAAGCTGATATACCTCACAATTACTCATCCTTACATTGCCTGTTTAGTGAGCAGTGTTTGGGAAAGCGAGCGCTTCACTAGTGAGAGTTCAACAATTCAGTTGGCTGAAGCGAGCCATGTGAAAAGAAGAGGCTGCTTTATGGCTTGAAGCACCATGCGACCAGAAGCGGCAAAGCAAGAAGAGTGAGTGCTTTTATTTTTCAAATTAATGAGTGATTGGTTTTAATCAATAAAAAGACTTGCGACTTACCTGGTTCTTCAAAAATCAAAATAGTAAGTTTTCAGCCTACTCTTCTTTCCAGTACTTTTTCTCTTTTCTGTTTTCTTCTTTCTTCTTCTTTTCGGTGCAGTCGCACTAGCCTAGGGTTTTCTTCTTCTCTTTTTCTACTCTGTTCTTTACTCTGTTTTCCTCAGCCCTGTTTAGCTTTGTTTTTTAAAGTATATGTTGCTGAATTTTTTTAAACAGTGATTTTGTATGTTGCTGATTTTTTTCCTTAACAATATAACAATATAAAATTATATGTTGCTGAATATTATTTTTTCCTCAGCAGTGATTAAAATATATGTTACTGAATTCTTTTGTTTCTTAACAGTGACTAAAATGTTGTTGAATTTTGTTCTTAACAATGAATATATACGTAGTTGATTTTTTTCTTAATAGCGATAAAAAGATAGTGTTGATTATTTTCCTTAAATCTTAACAGCGATTAAAAATGGCAGACCCAACATGATAATATGGGAAAAAAGTAAGTGAGACCAGTAGGACATCAGTTGTATGTTTGATTTTGTGACAAGCCAACTGAAGGGGAACCTTTTTTTAACATGATTGCTTATATATATTTTGGTCTTTCTTCTTTTAAATTGCGCTTCGCTTAAAGTGTGAAGCGGGACCTCGTCTCTTTTTCGGCTTCATCCTCCCTGAACACTGCCAGTGAGGTTCAATTTACTTTGCAGTGTCCTAGTGTGACAACTATTAGGATGCGATTGTCCAAATTCTTTGATACATAAAATCAACCCTAGTGAAAGAATTACTCTTCGAGGATCAAGGCCATGAGCATATTGTTGGATACACCAAGTCGGATTATGCAGGATCACATTCTGATGGATCCACTTCTTCATAGTGTCTTCTTGTTGGAGGTAACTTAGTGTCCTTGAAATGTAGGAAATTGAAATGGTTGCTCGGTCTAGTGTAGAAGTAGAATGTCGAGCAATGGTTGTGGCTACTTGCAGGCTACTTTGGGTCAAACAGTTTGTCAAAGAATTGAAGCTTAGAGAAATAACCCAGATATAACTTGTGTGTCATGATCAAGTTGCTTTTCATGTTGCATTGAATCTAGTGTTCATGAGAGAGCTGAACACATTTTTTTAAAAAGAGAATTGAAAGCATAGAGATAGATGATCACTTTGTTAGACAAAATACTTTTAGGAGAAATTGTTAGAAAGTCCATGAAGTCAAATGATCCAGCTTGCACCAACTTGAGGCTGAGTGTTGAAAATATTGTATTGGTTAATTCTTATATTAGTTAAACACCCAATAGCTTGGAAATAATGGCGATATTTATTTTGTTTCTTCTGTGCTATATCTCTGACATATATATTTTTTTGAACTTTTTAACTTTGTATTCTATAACAACAGTATATGGGTTGTACTGAAACCATATATACAAATGAACTTCAAACATCAGTATTCCATGTCTATATTGAGTCTAATGCATCAATTGTAGAGACAGTTTTATTTGAGTATAGTTGATTACACCAAAAGCATAACAACAAAATGCAGTTAACTTCTGCACAGTATCTCTGTGCTCTCTAAACACCTACAATTTCTTTCTTTCCAGATTGCCCACCCTATTGAAGCAGAGAGAATTTTCCAATCTAGGTCTGTCTTTAGCATGTACACTTTTCTCCTCCCAGCTTTTTAGAGCTTCAGTTACTCACTCTCCTAGGCATAGTCAAGAAATGCCTTTGAGACTCAAGAGCACCCTCCATAGCTGTTGAATATATTTGCAGTGTGGAAATGGATGTGCCCGCTTGTTGTGGTGTATAACATGTTGTTTTTTCCACTGAGCAGGAGACTAAGCCATCATTACCCGGCAGTCCTAGGTCTCCATCCTCTCCTCCTTTCCAATTTTATGACAATTACCAGTGTCTCATAGTAGATTGGTGCTTTGTGGACATAGCCGTCGCTGGATATCTTTACCTCCCTCGGAACCTTTTCCCCATCCCCCTTCACCTTGATACGAGCCCAGTGAAGATTGGAGGTTTGTTTCTTCCTGTCTTGATGAAACTGCCATATTGGTCTCTGATTCTTTTTAAGATTTTCTGGGACCATAAGCTCAGAGGTAGTACCATCTCTCTTATCCATACCCAATCTCTCTTTACTTCTAGCCAGCAGCCAGTGGTCGGTTTCCTCCATTCAAGGGTTAAATTCATCTTCGTTTAAACCCATTTCCCGACATGACATGTTCTGCCGCTATTCTTGATGAAAGTTCAAATAGGAATTGACTGTCATTCATAGCAAAGACACTTACTCCTACGGCTGACTTCCAAGTATTGCGAGCCCATCTTCTTACATCATTTAAGGATGGAGTCCCTATAGCGTTCCCTGGAATCTGCCGACAATGCATCTATTGAGAAGATCTGTCTCCGCCAGTGGTGCTCCATTTGTAACTTCTATGCAAGCACCCTTCACATGTGCCTTCGGTTTCTTCATGGAGTCCGTCATCCACCTGCTGCTGTGAACTGCCTCCCCATAGGATATGCTCGATTGCCTTCCAATTTTTACTTGATGTTTGGGCTGCCTTGTAGGCTCGTAGATGAACTTTGCTGTTTTGTGTGCAATATTGCTCCCACCACCCTTTGTATGAAGATTTTGGTGTAATAATTACAAATCTGTTCTGTCCTTGAATAGCAATAATACTGACATATCTGCCATTTTCATTATATTTAAGAGAGCAATATAACCCTGCAAAATGCTCCTTCAGATTCTATCTCCTAATAACTTTTCCTTTTAGCTTGGATGCCTCAATAAATATTGAGACCAACCACTGCAAGCTTTAATGCTAATCTTCACTCTTCTCATTAAGTTTCTGCTACTCACAGTCCACTCATACCAAGAATCTGCTCCTTCTCTCGCATCTGGTGATTTCATATGATTTCAACCTTGCATTGTTATAAATGCTGTTGCCCCTTGATGATGTGATTTCAGCCATACTTGCCGGAGAAAAGGCCCTCGATCAGTGTCCATTCGATTTTAGGTTAGAAAAGGCTTACCTCAGAAACTCTGCCTGCTATTACGGATAAAACAGCTTTGTCAATGGAGAAGCAAGATGAAGTTACGGTATCTTGTTACCTGTTTCTCAAAAAAAAGTTACGGTATCTCCACTCTCTCTAGGCATGTTATTATGCATCATTTACCGAACTTCTCACTGTAGTTAGTCGTTCACTTGTGGGTCCATATCAAACAGATTGAGCTCACAGAATACATCAGGGCTGGAGTGTAGAGGCACGAAAGAACTTTTCAGGAACTGTATTAAAAGGACCAAGAACTACATCCATGTTACTCAAGACTCTCCAAAAAGTTACTGCTCCTGTGTCAGATCCTTAGAAAGTACAACATTTTTGAAGGATCAGACTTTCACCCATTTGCATTTTTGAATAGTTTGAACAACATAGCTTGTGGGCGGTGGATATGCTGTTCAGCTGATTGGTCGAGTGTGCATGAGTTGGTTCAAAGATAATCGGGAAAACAAACTGAAAAATCTGCTGAAACTGCTCAGCCTAATTAAGCATAAATGGTTCTAGAACCTCAAATGAATATATTCGTTTGGTCTTTCTAAACCTCTATTGCAAATACCCATAAATGAAATTAAGAATTTTGGAAATGCTTTAGGCAAAGTTAGCCGATCCTCCATTAATCAAGATAAGCAATTGAAATTTACTGTACTTGGTTTTACTTGATCAAAATATGTGATGTTTCATTTTTCTTGTAAAATACAGGCTCCTACGCCTTGTAACTTATCTGAAACTCTCGTTCCATCCCCCCCCCCCCCCCCCCTGCTTTTGGACTTTTGTCAGTCAGAAAGGATGGAAGGATGCTATTTATCTCCTGCTTTTGTGTTGTAATGTTGAGTGTCGGTCCCAGTCTAGTAGGCCATTAAGTTTTATAGTCAATCAGTTCTTTCTGGAAGTTCAAAATTGTGTAGCAGTGTATGGGTAGTATGTAGGTGTTCTGTGCTTTTAGGTAATAAATGCATTAGTACATCTTTTATTTCTATTCAGGGTGCTTAGGTATTATTTTTATGCCACATTCAATACGGGATAACAATCAATGTTGGGTTAAAACACCAAGAGGACCAAGATGCCCTTCTCCAAGGCTCTTTAATATTGTAAATGGATAGATCATTTTATATGGAAAATCTTCATCAACCTAAGGGGAATAGGTGGGTAATGCCAGGAAGCACTAGGATGTACTAAACAGTTGGAGCAATGATGATAGCATAACCAATCGGAAGTAAAGATGAGGATTGTCCTAGCATGTATTTGGTTGACTGTCTGGAAAGAGAGATCGTAGAAGTTTTGAGGACGCGCAATGGAACCTTCAGAAATTAAAGATGAACTGCTTAGTCCTTTATTGTTTTTGGTGCAAACAAGAATGTTTAGTGGATGCTGAGATATTTTTGATGTTTTGGATAACATGTATGACACAATACAGATAGGAAGGTTTCTTTAACTTGTATGTATCCTTCCTTTTAGGGGCACTATGCAGTTTGTGTGGTATACCTGTTTATATATTAAATGTTACCATTATCCAGGAAAAAAAGTGATAATCTCCATGGGAGCAACCATAAGTAATTGAGAGAAAGAACTAGCACCAACCCAGAGCCCCACGTCCATTTCCACAAAAGGATTAGAGAGGAAAGAAGATGGGAGCAGATTCAAAGAAGTTCCTTGAAATTTAAAGCAACTGCACACCAATGTTCCACTTGTTGATACTTTGGAGCAAATGTTGGTGTATGCAACATTTTGTTAGACATTTGGATCTAGAAGAGGAGACTATGAGTATGAAGCAATTAAACTATCTGAAGAATGCAGTTCCACCGTTCAGCATAAATTGCTTCCAAAGTTGAAAGATCCTGATGGTCTTACTATATCATGCTCTGTAGGAGGAAAGGTTTCTGAACATGGATTGTGTGATCTTGCAGCTAGTATAACTCTAATGCCACTTTCCATATTCTGAAGGTTAGGTTGGGCAATGTGAGACCAACTCCAATGTTGTTTTGCAATTGGCAGACAAGCCCACAACCAAACAGATCGAGTAATAAATGATATATTAGTTCATGTGGGCAAATTTGATGATAATGTTAACTTCATTGCATTAGATTATAAGATATTGTTTCTTTTATGACTGAAAAATCTGTCTAGGGCCAACCATTAGATTCAACCCCAACTTCTGGAACTCGGGAATAATAACCTCCACCCTCCCACACACTCTTCTCCCGTTAAACATCATACAGACATAGGCGTAAGGCTTGAACTTGTGACCTAAATCAGGAGTCCCTGAACTTTTGCCACTTGAACTAAACCCTGGGGCATTAGAAGAAAGATATTGTTGTAGCTCGAAGATATCTTTTTCAATGTTCTATTTAAGATTTTAAATGGGTCACAAAGGCAAGCGACAATGTTTTATCTGATTTCGTCTTGCATGGAGTATCTTATCTCCAGCTTGCTGAAATCCAATTTGTTTTTATTTTCATTTCTTTTCTTTTTTATTTCTTCGTATTTTACAACTTGCATACTCAGATCTTTTTTTCCACCATGTGGCAACCTAACATAAATTGAATTGTATACTTTGTGGATGTTATAGTAGTTTCCTTTTTTATGCTTGCCTAGTTTACAAAAATGTCTTTCGGATGTACTTCAATTCACAGAAAGGGCAGTACTTTAGACTACTAGTACACACCAGCACAAGTGTGGAAATGGCTCCAAGGAACGTGGTGGTCATCTTGGCCGGTGAGAAGAAACTGATCCACTTCGATATTCCTTTAATTTAAATCTCTTTAACCTACCGTCTCTGCTGGAACCATTGAGTTGGTTTCTGAAGTTTTGCTAGCATCTCTTGGTCTCCTAGAACAAGAAGCTTGGGATTCCTTTTATGACAAGGGAAACCTGCAACCGCTATCTTTTGGTTGGTACAGGGTATAACCCCCGCTCCTATGCAATAGCTTGCAAACCACACAATAGAGACAACTTGAACTAGGTAAGCTCGGTACGATGGTCTCGACCCAAAAGGCAAAACCCCTTGCTTTCGTTGGCAAGGGGCTTCGAACTTGAGACCTCCGACCAGTGTTTTGGACGACAAAAGGCGACAAAGGTCTGCCTCGCCACAAGGCAATGCAAGCGGCAAGGCGCTCGCCTTTTTGAAGTACAACATCAATTAATACCAAAAAATTAAAATATTTAATTGCATATATAAATAATTAAAATCTCAATCTCAATTACAAATTAGCAAATATTTCAATTCAAAATTTAAAATAGATAGTAGATACCAAAATCCTAGAACATGAATAAGAAAAAACCAAAGTCAATAGCGAGGAAAAAAACCAGAGGTAGAAGTATCGAAGAAAAAACCCAGAGGTAGAAGTAACTCTAAAATCTGAAGAAGGAGAAAAAAGACACACAAGGTAATGAAATCTAAAGATGAAAAGAAAAAATGTGTATTGGTTGGACTTTGCAGTCTCTAGAAAAGTTTGGTTGGTTGCTAGAGAAGTCTAGTCGGGTCATTTGGTTGGAGTCGCAGTCTGAGAGTGCAACTGTGCAAATTTGAAAAGAAAACCCTAAAATTACCTTTTAACTTTTAAAACACCCTAAATTAGTCGCTTTGTTTAAGAAAATACAAAAGGCGACGCCTTTGTCGCCTCTCGTCTTTGTTGCCATTGTCGTTGTGGCGTCGCCTTTTGAAGATCGTCTCGCCACAAAGCTAAAAGGCGATGAATGGTCGCCTCGCCTTGCCTCTTGCCATTGGCAACAAGGCAATCGCCTTTCACAACACTGCCTCCGACATGGAATTTCCAAGCCTCAACCAATGGGCCGCCTTGAAGGGTAGAAGCTTGGGATTTTTTAGTTTTTTATGTTATCTCGGAAATGTCAAAAACTGTTTAGAAATATCGCCTCGGTGGACAATTCTTTAGTATATTTTGATAAAACGTTTCCTTGGTGTAAAGCTAGGGTTATTAGTTTCATTCTAGGAGAAGGTGTCAAATATATAGGGGGGGATGCATCTCTTCTTATCTTTTCTTGTATTTAGCTTATGTTTCCGTCTTTTTATTAGTTTATTACTTACTTTTTTCGACTTTTTGAAACCCTAAGAGGTCAAATTCTTGATTTTCATTTTTTTATCAAGCAGTTGCTATTTAAAATTTTCTAGATTCCCCCTGTATTATTATTTTGGTTGTTGCTTATCTGAGTGAGCGTACTTAGACTAAGGTTCCGTTTGTTCTTATTGTGGGTTTGAATCTTCAAATGTCAGCCTATTAAGTGTAGTTTTTTCCCTTTTACAACAACTTAATTGCTTTTGGTAGGTTTGAATCATTCGAATCTGTAGAGTGTCTTAATATCTTTAAGACATTATTCTCTTAAAAATGTCAGAAAGTGATATTTTTCTCCTCCCTTACAACCACAAAATTACCACCACTAACCAATAGTGCCTAACCACGACCACCACACATCGACCTCCACCAGCTTCAATATCAACTACCTCTACCATCAACCACAACCGTTCAACTGCCACCTACAACCATCATTACTGCTAGCCACCTCTAATGCCAACCCAACTGCTAAGTGCTAACCACCCGAACAAACCACCTCCACCACTAGCTGCCACCATCGCTTGCCGTTACTCACCCCTATCTAAAAACTTCCACCACAACCACTTACCCTACCAGTTACCACTACCAACCACCACCTCTATCAAATACTACCACCACCAGTTGCCTGCAACGCCAATCACTATTATCTGTAATGGGCTACAATTATAAGTCCACTACATCAGAGCATCTCCAGCTACCTACCATTGCCAACCATCACTTCACTACTGTTATTGCCAGTGACCATCACTGTTAGCTGCAGTAGCCTCTTTCTTTTAGTTAGTATTTTTTTTTTCGAAATTTTATGTTTTTATAGTTTCGGAAAGATAAAATCAACATTCAGATGTTGAGAAAACAATATTTTTACTTATTTGGTGTTTAAATCTAGGTATATTATATTAATATTTAAATATGTATTCAAATTCAATCATCTAAACTGTAGTAGTTTGCATTCTAAGCAGTCGTGACGAAATTATCTACTTTGCAAATCATCTACTTTTGTTTTCATGAAACGAAATTATTATGCCTAACAATATCTTCTGTCATTTTTTTTTGCTGGTGTTCTTTTGCTAAACAGGAGTCGTGTGTTTACCCTGATAAATGATCTGCCAACTGTCTTTGAAGCTGTGTCAGGGAGGAAGCCTTTAAAGGACAAGCCTATTGTTGATAGTGGAAAGAAATCAAAGAACAATGACAAGGTACACGATTGAATCGTCAATATTTGTGGTTCACCCTTTTCGTATAAAACTCTGTTTACGTGGTTACTTGCAGAGAGAAAAACAAATTAAAGCAAATCAAAGGCTACAGGAGGAGAGTGATGATGAGGATGAAGGGAATGAAGATGAGCATGAAGAAACTCTTTGTGGAAGTTGTGGAACAAATGGCAATGAGGACGAGTTCTGGATTGGGTGTGATATATGTGAAAGGTGGTTTCATGGAAAGTGTGTGAAAATAACTCCTGCAAAGGCTCAAAGTATCAAGGAATACAGATGCCCTTCATGCAGCAGTAAAAGGGCAAAACATATGGGTTGAGTTATAGTTTTAGGAAGAGTTGAGTTCATGTTAGCATAAACTGAAGATTGCTTAATCTGCAGATGAGCCCCCTGACTTGCACAGTTCATGTTAGCATTTCCTTTTTTTTCTTTTCTCAAAAGTGATATCTGTTTCTTGTTAGTTTACAGATGTAGTTTTGTATCAGGAGGGATAAATCAGGTTCCTTGTAACTGTTGGCATGTTCAGTTCTTTCGTGCAACTCTTCAATCGATAACTGCTGCTTTCTTTCGTCTCTTCTTTCTTTGTTGAAAGTAATGCCTCAAAAGCTGGAGATTAGTAATATCTCAAAATACATCTTAAAAGTAGGATAAGTTCAAATA
>JAOTQJ010000096.1:9598866-9629561 GCA_025642045.1 Solanum sejunctum | reverse complement strand
ACAAAACGTGCACTGCCTATATATATGTTGTGAGCATTCTGCTCATTTACTCTCACAGAAGGCAAAAATCAATAGAAAAATAATAATAATAATAATAATAATAATAATAATAATAATAATAATAATAATAATAATAATAATAATAATAATAAGAGTGCTAAATATTTTGAGAAGGGGGTGTTTTAATCGTGTAGAGTTTCGGCAATTTTATTCTTGTAAGTACTCCTATTTTTCTAAATATTTTATAATAAGATATTTTATATAAATGAATTTATTTTTATTTACTTTTAAATACTTTATTATGAAAATATTATTTAGGATGAGTGATGGATTTGTCTTGATGGATCAAACTTAAGTTAAAGTGTAGGTAGTAACAATTGTTCATAATTTATATATACCGAATATAATATTATTCTTTAAGTTGCGAGAATTAGAATTATATTAATTGGAGGATTTAAGATTAAATCCTAGACTTGTAACTTTGAGAATTAATAACGAAATTGGTTGGTCCCTGGGTTCTAGGTTAGACATATAGTACTACGAATTTTGTAAGTTTTGAAATCTTATGGTGATAATTGATTTGACTAGATCATGGTGTTTTGGATTTCATTCGAAAGGGGAAGGCTCAAGTGCTTGATGATTGTCTTTGGCAAAGGCAAGTGAATTTCTTAATCTTTGTTAAGTATATAGAATCTTGTGCTTCCTGTGTGATGATATTGAGATTGAGGATATGACAATATTTATGATATCGAGCTACCCATTCTGGGTTTTGAGATATATGAATTTGTATGGGTATCTTGCATATTTTACTTTCATGAACATAATTATTGTGCATTTACTATGTGTTTGCAGGATGATCCAAGAAAAGAAATGCAAAGCCAAAGGGAAATGATTTCGACTAGTAAAAAAATAAGAATGAGAATTAAAAAGGATACTATGATTCGAGGGTCGTGTCGCACGTCGTGACGAATACTATGATTCGAGGGTCGTGTCATATGCCGCGACAAATACATGGTCCATGTGTGGCCCCCATGGATTCTGACTGAGGCATGATTATGATCAGCAGATGTGTATCACTAGGACAGACATGCATCATTCTACGTGACATTGCATTACATCTCATTAGCATTTATAAAAGTGTGAGTGCCTTATGAAACTTGGGATGGATGCACTTGATCCCTAGTGTTGTTGCTATATAATAATTTGTGTGGTTATTGAGCTATATGCTATGTACATTGTGAATTGTTATGCTGGAAAGGTCATAGTTGTGAGGGTTTGGTTGGAGTGCTGGGGTACATGTATTCTATATTACTTAATTTTGTGTTTAGTAGTTCACTTGTTGAATATCGTGTGTTTGGTACTCATTCCCCTTGCTACAATAAATTTTGTAGGTTGCTAGCCCGGATCGTGGTGATATACTCTCCACTCTTCCTTGTCCGAGACTTCCTGCGAAAATTATGAGAGGTAGTTGTTTGTCATTCCAGTCGACTTCTTACTCCTATTTATATTTCATTTTATTCTAGAGATAATATCATTTGATACTTGTATTTTCTTTCGAATTTATTGTACTACATTAAAAGCGTGTGCACGTGACAACTTGATTTTGAAAAATTTTCATTAAGTTGACTCATTCATAATTACACTTTCATTTTTATATAATTCCATAATTTTAATGTTACAGTGGGGTTGTAAGCTAACTTGTCTTGGTTGGTTTAGACGAGTGCAATCACGCCCAATTTTTGGATCCTCACAAGCCACTGCAAGGCAAAAATCTAAGTGCAGCAGGGTTGGAATCATAAGTGTTGACTTCATTAGAATAGGATTAAAAGGAAGCAAGAGCAAGAGACGGGAAACGATTACATGAAGCCTAGTACAGATGATATCTCAGAGCTTCCATACGCAGCGACTGGTATGACCACAGATCTACCAACTGGTGAAGGAGGAGGAGAAAGTCAAAATGAGGTACAGGAATTGCTTGAAAGAGAAAAACGTAGAGCACTTACTTTGATGGAGATGGTCGTAGAAAGCGATGGGCGCGGAGAGTGATATCCAAAACAGAGAAGGCTCATAAACCAGATCGAGCTCCAGATGCCGTGGAAGCTTTTGAAAGGTCGGAGAAGCAAGGGAAAGGAAGAAACAATCGGATAGTTTATGATAATCTTTTGATAGTTTTTTAGGCATTTTATTTAATTTAACTTAAGAAAGTGAGCCATAGTTTACAGCTTTATTACACTGATAGATAGCAGCTGAAAAAATTTTTAAAAAATAATACCTCAACTCATCAACAATAAAGTAAAGAACTCCGAATATATATATATTGACAGACCATTCGAAATATATTATATTAACGATAAAGCAGAGAGACTGGAAACAAGGTAATGTCATATAATTTCTCATTTCTTTTTATATCTTCCTATGTTAACAATATTAAAAAAATTTCAAATTTTACCATTTTCATAATCAAATCTCTGTATTTATCCACTTCCTTTCAAGGCTTAACAAAAAATGTACAATCGACAGAAGAATGTATAAATATCACACATCACACAATCCCAGTTAAAATTTAATAACATGCATTCTAACTTTCCGCACACACGACTTTGAATTCGAAAATTAAATAATTACGTATAGAATAAGCAATAAAAATTCAAATAGTACATAAATGGACAAAACAACCAAACAAGCCGTCACACAGGCAAAAAGTTTCATACCATCTAAGAGCTTTTTTTAAGAATACTAAACGCACAAACAACATAAATTAATTTAAACTAAAGATTTTTTCAGCTAAAGGTTATGTTAATGACGGCCGTCACAATACTATGAGGATCAAAATGACTAACAAAGCCTAAAATCCAACCTAATCATGCAACACTGATAAAAATATATCTAATCCAATCAAGTCTAAAAAGTAAAAATCGTAAATCTCAAGAATAAAATTGCACCCAAATTGTTATTTTGAAGCCTTTTCTTTTGAAGTAGCGGTCAAACAATGTCACACTATCAAATAATCAAACACAAATTTCTAAGCAAGTCTAATGATATCCACATTGAAATATATAATTTTAAAATTAAAATTGCATCAAATTCAAAATTAAAACCCATGCGTGAGATAAAAAATCAACTCCATCGCAATATCCCAATCAATTCAAGAAACTTGTGCTGAAAAATAATTATATTTTGAGCATCAAAAAAGTCTAAATTAATCCCACCAAATTTGATGTCCTAAAGGACCAAAATTATCATTACGTGCAATTATCTTTTATATATATATATATTTTAAAGCAACTGCGAGAACCAAATAGAGAAATTAGGTGCAACATAAAAAGTTTTGAAAAGGATAAACAAACTCATAATGTCCTCGCATGAATTTCTTACACAACGCAATAAGAATAACAAAAGACGTCAATTGTGATCGTCTTGACCCGACCAGCCTTCTCTCCGCAATCACGACAATCAAGCTCACCATCACGGTGCCCAGCTAAGAGCTCCTTCACAATTGTGATGGCCAAAATTTCAGGCCATACAATTGTGGCTTCCAAAAACAGAGAGAAAGATTGTGTTTAACAAGCTGAACACCAAAGGAGAAAATTTACCCGACGAAATTTTAAAATTCATTCGAACTCTTTATGCTATCCAATAACAATAAAATCGATTAAACAACCCTTGCACCCAGATATTGACCAAAATCAACACTTCCAAAGAAAACCACATAAAATGCCTAAAGGTCAAAGGTCAAGAACTCATTCCGACTACTTCATAAATTGAATCGAAAGTGGTTCTAGACCAAAGTTGTCATTCCGAGCTAACCATGTTTAACAAAATTTTCACTCGAGCAGGCATACCTAAACTTTTAACTTTGGATAAATCAATCTTAGGGAGCTAGTGGGGCAGAGTACACACCACTTAGAGGCATACACATCGTATGGCCACCGGCTAAACAATAAGAGAAACTGCAGTGATGTGTAATCCTCACCAAATCATTCAGTACTTTCAGCTTTGAAAAGAAACTTCTAAATATACATTATAGTTTGTTGTATATTTCATTCACAACGTTGTTAAGGGATGTTGAATAGCACTGTTATAAAGATCTGCTTTATCTTGCAGAAGGACCTATGAGCTCAGTTTTTGCCTGCAGCATTTCATTTCTCCTGGAGTTGACAAGAAAATTTAAACAAAGAACCAGATCACTCATACAAGCTGTTTCATCATATCCCTAAGTTCTCTGTGTGCTAAATTTCATTAATACAAGATATAGCAGAACTGTTAACAAGTATATTAGTAATGTAGAACAGAAGTAATTACAAAATACATAACGTAACCTAGTAAAAAGAGATGAGAGAAAGTTAAAAACGAATTCACTTCAAAGTTCTCAAGCAAGCATTGATCAATTTGCTTAGTATTGCTTTACTACTTCGTGTCGCGATTTTAAGTGTTTTGATGCATATGCCTACTCAGATATTATTGATTAATTACAGAGAAGACACACCACCTTAATTAATTTAACTTCGAAAGAGAGAAAAAAATATTATTGACATAGATCATTCATTAATTAAACTTTCTTCATTACAACTGCAAGTAGAAGACACACAACATTTTTTACAGAGACATAAGAAAACAAGAGATTTGAAACAGGAAAAAAGACAAATATTATTGACAGAGGATTTTCATCAAGCACTTAACCTGTAACTTCAATTTAACCAGAGATATCTATAGCCTTCACCTCAGGCTTCTTTTCTTCTTGTTTAGGAACAGTCACAGTAAGCACTCCATTCTCCATGGCCGCCTTTATTTCCTCCATTTTCACATTCTCCGGCAGCCTGAACCTCCTTAAGAACTTACCACTGCTCCTCTCCATACGATGCCATTGATCGTTCTTCTCCTCTTGTT
Source organism: Solanum sejunctum (assembly GCA_025642045.1). Lineage (NCBI taxonomy): Eukaryota > Viridiplantae > Streptophyta > Magnoliopsida > Solanales > Solanaceae > Solanum > Solanum sejunctum. The sequence continues at coordinate 9,624,674 of JAOTQJ010000096.1, read as the reverse complement.
CTTTACTCCTCACACCGCTAATCTGCAGAATTCTTCCTTCTTCAACTTCAACTTTGACTTCCTCTTTCTTGATGCCCGGTACGTCTACTTTGAAGACGTGGGCGTTAGGGGTTTCTTTCCAATCGATTCTTGCATTAGCGAAAGCAGAGGTTTCGCGAGCAGAGGATGGGACATTCGCAATTGCGCTGGAAATTGGGAACCCTTCGAATGGATCCCATAATTAAAGGGAAAATGGATCGAAAATGTTGCTACGACGACCACCGAAGAAGCTTGGAATCAGAGACATGCTACCTCAAGTCAAACTTGTTTGAATTGAAAGAAAAAACAGAGGATGAATTATAAAGCTTTGAATTTTCGTGTTCGTTTTCCTGATGAGACGCAGAGAAGCTGCAATGATATTTATAGGCAATTATATTTCGAGTTCAATCTGGGATGTTCGTGAAGTTAATCTTTGTTGGGGACAGAGCACGACGTCTCTTCAACATTCCAGAATTTTTTCACCTTTTTTCTTATTATATCCAGGGAAATGTGCCACCTTAGCACCACAAATTTCGAGATCTTTTAGTTTTCTAACTTGTCTTGACATATAAATTAAAAAATGTTAGTTTTCTTATATATATATGAAATTAGGTTTTAAAAAAATTATTAATATATTAATTAATAATAGAATAAAATAAAAAATATTAATTCTATTCTAATATAATAAATATTTGCATAATATGAGATAAATATTTATAGAAAAATATTCATATAATCAAGAATGAAGGTAGTATATAATATTGATAATTTTAACAAATTACAATATAAAAAGTATAATATCTTGAAAAATATAATAAAAGAATAACTATAATTAATAATAAAGATAATATAAGAATTAGAGAGTTATTTGACGTGAGATATAAAGTATAACAATTTCATAATAAAATAATTTCTCCTATGTTTGATTGGCTGTACTAGGTTAAAATAATTACTCCTGCGTTTGATTGACCATACTAGATAGTCATAAATTATTTTAGGAAAAAAAATCATACTATATAAAATAATAGAAAATATTATATTAAAATGACATCAAATCTTTTTTACAAAAAAATATCAAACTTTATTTACAAAAATATATAAATTACACTAAAAGATTGAAAAAATAAATAAATTAAATAAGGTGTAGTCACAAAAATTGATCTAACCAATGCATTCTAGGTGTATTGAATGTATGCATTTCACCTATTAAATGTACAAGAAAGAAAAAAAAAATTATATAGCAAAAAAGGTGAAAAAATAAGTACAAAAGCAATGAATGCTTCTTATTTCCATATTAAATGTATTCTTGGAATTTGACAAAATCAATAATATTCATTCAAATAAATCGAATGAATGATGTGATTTGGGAAAATATTTTCTCTTTCTTCATTTACACCTAGTAATATTATAGAAAATAATTTGGATAATATATTATTGTAAAGTAAATATTAACTAATTGAGCACAAAATGTATATTGTACTATTCAAAAAAAGGTACCAAAAAAATAGGAATAAATCCTTTTTTGTATATTTCTTGCTCATTTATTGCTCAAGGAGTGTGATTGAAAAAATATTCTCTAATTTAAGTTAGCTTAATTTTGATAGAGATTTTTTCTATGGAATATGTCTCCATTTTAGTTCAACATGAGGAAAAAATGAAATGCTACATGTTAATTCAACTTTTGTATTATTTTTTTAACGTATTAAAGAAAAAATATATATGTGTCATTTTGTTGGTATAAAATTTTTTATTTTTTCATAATAAATGTTTGCATTAAGTAAAAAATGACGTTTTTGTTAGTTAATGACTGTTATTTTGATTGTAATTGTTTATGAAAAATAAATTTATATGATGATGTGAAGATGGCAAGACAGAGAAAAGATATATCTAAGAAGATAAAAATAGAGACAATAATTAGGATAAATTGATTGAAAAATTGGTCAAATTAAAATTTATAGTGAAAAAAATTTATGTTTGTAGTTGACAATAAGATTATTTGAGTTAGTTTAATTTTATGTCATAAAGTTGTGTTTGATTTAGCTAATAAAGTGTAGTGAAAATGTTGATAGACTTATCTCTTTCATTTTTTGGTAATATGTGTATGTCCATAAAAACAAAGGTTGCTACATCGATTACAAAATTAAAGGAATTATATTTTGATTGAATCATTATTGAAAAAAGATGGAATAAAAGGTAAAAATATCAGCCATTGAAAAAATAGTCGATGAATTGTGAAATCAATTGTTCGACCAACATTTTGACCAAGAAAGAACCAAATTGCTGTTAATGGATTGACTTGTAGAGTAACTAATTTTTGTTATATCTTGAATTTGTTTGAAACATTGTTAAAAAGAAATATTTTGTTTAGACCAACTCAATAAAAATCTTTGACTCAATTTCATATTGTAAAATTCATTAATGTTAGTTTAAATATGACCGAAGCTTGTACTATAAATGGTCAAAATTGATAAAATAATCTATTAAGTAAAAGAAGAAGTAGTATTTTTGAATGGAGACAATAAAGCAAAAAAAGAAAAAAATTGAGTAAAGGAAAAAAACTTCCATTTTAACAAAAACTTACATAAGAAAGACCTATTGCACATTTAAAGATCAAATATGACATCGTTTTAATTTTTAAAAATCACTAAGTAAAGTCCATAAAACTAGCAAATAATAGCACCAAGATTCTTAAGAAATATATATAATTTCTTTCCTAATTACATATATTGTCTGGGGTAGTAAAAAAAAGCATAAAGAATTATCTAAATCTTTCACCTACATAGCAACTTTGAAGGACCAACATGATCACCAACTGCAATGTATTCTTTTATCTCTGTTGAAGTTGAAAGTCGATGATCAACCTTAGCAGTATCTTTGCTCTCACTGATAGCTCGTTCCTCTAAAGATCACTAGTTTAACAGGTACAAACATATTTAGATAGTTAAGCATTTCCCCATATTATACCAATAATGGTGCATGGTTTACCAAGAAAATACAAACTTTAAACTACCATTGGTCCATAGACCAACATTAGACCAACACTGGTACATGGGATAGTTGCTAATACGATATAGCTAATAATTGCCAAGCAAATTTTAAATTATTATATGTATAATAATTTAATAGTTTTTACAAATATGATATTACCAAAAAACTGAAAATATCAAAAAAAATTTAATCTAGAACAAATTAATACCATGAACTAACCAATTTCGTAAAACTGAAACATGGTTAATACAAAAAAATTCTAACATGACACCAATATTAATATCAGACGTCAACTAGTACATGGAATATACTATCAATACTATATGCAATAATAGCCAAACAAATTTCAAATAATTAAATGTATTACCAAGTTAATAGTATGAACTAACTAATTCAATATGTATGTCCCGTTCAAGATCAATGAAAATACTACTTTAAATATTGAGCAAATGGTATTCAAGCTCAGGAGAAAGGTATAACCACTCAAGTTTCTAAAGGTAAAACAAATATTTTCCAAATAATTATACTAACATTGGTGCATAGGTTATACTAAAATGTCTACCCTTCAACATCAATGAAAATACTATTTTGAATATTTGTAAAATGTGTTACAATCAAAGTAAAAAAATAATTGTGGACAAAAATAAAATAACAAAAATATAAACTTGAGAGAAACAAATATAAAAAAAAACTTTAAAATGTAGAATAATTTACTAGCATAAGATAAATAAAAAAAAGAAAAAAAATATAGGGCAACAAGAAAAAATCCAAAAAAATATCACTACTCTTAAATACCAAGTAAATACTACTTGTTGAAAACTAAGATATTTACGTTGTTCTTTATTTGGTGATCCTTTAGCTAGACTAAATACAAATACCAAAACAAAGATAGTAACACGCTATTAAACCAACAAATAAACACAAATTATTTCGAAAAAAAACACACAAAAAAAGATAGAACAATTTACTTAAACAACATGCAAAAATTGAATAAAATCTTGTTGAAAATGTAAAAAAAAAAAATATTTATATTACATACTTTTGTGCTTGTCTTCACATTTTTTTCCTTTAACTTTTGATCTTTTACACGTTAGCGATTAACAGGTTTAGAAGATGCAACAACTTGGGGCTTCAAAAAACAAATGAAAATTTATACATATTTCCCAAGTAGTAACAATTAAAATTATAAATAAAAAATATCAAATTTATCAAAATAAAAATTTTTACCTTGCACTTCATATTCACGAATTTTGAAGATTGATTCAAACGACTCCTCTTTAAGATGAGAATTTCATCTTCAAATCAGGTCGGCATTCAAATAGGAACTTTTTCAAACGAGAGTTTTCATCAGCCATAAGAGAAAACAGTAATGGAACCCTCAATATAACGAACTAAAGAAACTCCAATGCAAATAAATCAACTGCATTTAACAAAAAAGACAACAAACAAAAACAAAAGGGCTCGAAGAGATCCGTTTGAGGAACATGGGGACCAGGCAATTCTCTTAAGACAGCCTGCCAGCTAGGGGAAGGATCTCAAGTCCAAGTGGAAGGCTATCCCACAAAAAAAAGGATCATGGATGAAGAAGAGAGAGAGAAACAGTTGAGAGAGGAATATGGATGATTTTCTTGCATTGTGATTTCAAGTAAAATTAAAAATTAACTTTTTGAGCAAAATTTGAAATAGCTGACTTAGGGAAAGGAAAAAAGAGTGTGGTCGAAAAAAGAGTGTGGTCTTGTCTTATCAAAGTCAGATATGTCATATTATTACACTTTGGAAGACCAAAAAAGTGTACTTTTCTACGCATCTATCACTTTTCAAAATCAAAAAAGCCTAAATAACAATATAAATAATATAAATAATAAAGCATAAAATTTATCAATATTGTAAATATAATACCTATTATGTAAATATTTTACCAAGTTGACATGGCTTGTAATATTGTGACCCATTTTGTGTATTATAGCAATTTTTTCTTATTTTATTCCATTATTTATATATTAATGATGAGATAAGTTACCACATATATATGATGGGATAACTTACTGCATGATAACTTACTTTCAGTTATACGATCCCTAAATATAAAATTATATCTTAATTTTATAAAATAGATAAATATTATTGAATATTTATTTTTAGTATAGAACCAAATAAAAATAAACAAAAAGAATAAAAACACTTAATCCGCAACTTAAGTTTTTGTAGTTGATACTTGTTACAATCCGAAAGTGCTTTAAATATATTTAAATGTTAACGTTATTGTTGAATCTGCAAATTGCAATGAATTTAAGAAGTATATCATGATTTTTATATCGTTTGGGATAGCCATGTTATACAAACCAAATTGTAAGAAGATGTTTTTTTTTAAAAAATTATTTTTAATAGTGTTTAATATTCATATTGGAATTTTTGATTATTTTTTTCATTTAACTTAATTTCTAGTGGTATCAAAGTTAAAATTTTTGCTAGAGATATTGTCTTCTCAAGAATATTCCTAAAAAGACTTAATTACTATGTTTTGTAAGCTCTAAAACAGAGAGATAGAGAGACATTTTTCAACATGTTTTGGTATTGGATTAGGGATTTTGTTGTAAGTATAGAATTGTAATTTTAATTTAATATATTGAAAGTTTCACTTATAAAAATTCATAACTCCAGCACATCCACCTGTAGGGGAATTTTTCAAACTCTAGCATAGTGTAATGGATTTTTTCGTATTTTAGGTAGCAATACTTTGTCCATATTAAAGAATGGATACATGCTAATTAATTTTTAGATTGGGGCGAATTTTTCATTAACACTATACGAAGTGAAATTATAATTTGCTCATTTCTACTGAGGAGCTTTTTTCTTCATTAATGGGCTATAAATGAGATACCAATCTGAACTAGTCAACACTTCGATGTAGTTACAGTTATCAGATGAGATATTAAAAAAAAAGGAATAACATGAAAAATTAGAAGTTGACTAATAAAGGAAGATAATTTGGTCATGTATTTCTGATTACTCATGTGGTAATTAATGAAACAAGTTCATTGAATAGACTATTTGATTTAAATATCTCTCATCATTTTCAATTTTAAGCACGTATGAAGTTTTATAGACCAACTAATTAATAGCAGAGGAAAAATACCTGTGATATTCATGGCACAACGGATGGTTATCCCCTCAAATTCTACTAATAAGTTGCTAGAGGAGCGCTCGTTACAACACATCAGAAGTCCATGTGATATGAATATCCAGAACATCCCTGTAACATAGATTATAAGACTTTAATTCAAAAAAACTTAGAGGACAAGCAGTCAAGCACAAAATGAATATTACTCAACCTATATATATCACAGATGCAGGAAACTGATTCTCAAATTTTATCTTTTTTAAAATCCAAGATCAAATGAAGAAACAATAAAATTGTATATCTTTCATCCAAAGACGAACCAAAATTAGCCTGAACATGCATACCTAATAGTTGAACTTTTGTTAACCATCTAAGCAAATATTTAATCTTATTCTTTCGTTTATTACTCGCAAATCTTTTGGAATGGCCTAAACCACGGAGCTACAATATTCTCCTCTTATTTTAGGTTTTGTTTTGATAGTCATTGTATTTATCAAGATTATCTTGATTATTTTTGTTTCTTTTCGTTTGATTGCATCAAAAGTCATTAACTTTTTCTTGACACACAAAATATATGTACAGTGTACGAGATGCACGTACGATGCATATGCACATGCAATGGACCGGATACTCATTTTGTACTAATTCTACTTGGACTTTAAAAATTGATCACAAAAAAATAGTCTATCATTTAGGTACGCATAGTTCTTACATTGCCATAGCATTTGTTATTCTACTATTAGAACTCTATCAATTATTATATAAACCTTATGATTGGAGAGAGCATCATAACCTAGAAGAACTAGATACTAGAAACACTTTGACATGATTGAACACTTATTTATATCATTAATCCTGAATAATAATATAAAAAAGTAAAAAAAAAAAAAAGATGTAAAACTGTCACTAATATAAGGCCAGTATGTTTAAGAAAAATGTTAAAGAAAAAATTCAGCCTCCCAAAACAATTAATTTTTTCCAACCAACACTTTTTCGATTAATGATTTTAGGTTGATTTTGACAATTTTTTAAATAGTGACTTAAAAATGGTAATATCATAAGATACCAAATCTACTATAATTTGGGCTAGCCAAACGTTTGTTTTGACTTTGATCTGAAATAAGTAAACACCCTCATGGGTCAAATTTAATTTTATTTTAAAATATCTTTTTCCCTAAATTAATCAACAAATACAAATGATTCTTCACAGTAAACCTATCTAGAGATGATGACACATACAATATTTCAAATCAAACAATTACTAATTGCACAAAAATATTTACATTCTTTGAAATTATGATTCACGTAGTAGTACTGCCATGGATAGCTTCTTAGTTACATTCTTAGAAGCAATTTACAAAAGAGTAGTGAAGGTCACGACAATAACTTTTTCCTTTATATTAATTTTTGACTCGTGGTCTTCACATTTATTATTCAATTCTCGACATGGATCGCTCGTGCACTTATCCAATCTCAAGGAAGGAAGTAGTGCTTGTTATTGGGTCTCATTTCCCTTAGTTGGAAGCTCACTCTTGATTTGGTTCCGAAATGATGGGGTGGTAGCCATAAGCCTTTTAATCATCGAATATAATATGGTGTTCCAACTATATGTGGTGTTTACTTCTTTAGTTCCATTAATATGTATTTTCTTTATTTTGATATCTAGCTGATTTTTTATTATATAAATTAGTATTCATATTTGTGCATTGCGTGAATATTTTTAAATATTTTGTATTTTTTATTTTTTTGAAATATCAAAGTCAATTTTTATTTTATAAGTGGCAATTATTCATCTCAATTCAACCAAAAGGTATAATGATCTATGGGAAATTATTTATGTTTTTTTTCTAGAGAGTTATTTGTGTTTCCTTTTTGAGTAGATACAAAAAAAACCCGACCCCCCTTCCCTCCCGACGAACTTAACAGCAAAATTTACTTTAACACTTTAACTATACGGACATTTAAATATCCACTTAATAACTTTCAAGTGAATTAAGTACCACCCTAAGAGTATAATACCACTCTCACCTGCTATATTATAGTCATGTAAGCAACATATCACAACCATGTAAGCATCATGCCATTAATTCTTATTTTTTTATTTATTAACCTTTTTTCTTGACACTTTTTAAAAATTCATTACAGTAATTAGTTAATTTAAATTAAAATGTGAACTCACTTTCATTATTTTTTTAAAAAAATAAGTGGATCCCACCTTCTTAAACCCTTCTCTTCTAAACACCCCACCCCCACCTCTCTCCTTTTCTTCTTCTTCCTTGATTTCCACCATTTCTGGTGGCCTCTAACTTCGAACCCCCTCTCCACCCCACCTCAATAAATTTGCCTTCGGAGAATAATATTTTTTGGAAGACATTTTTTTCTTGATAGCTCAAACTAATTATGAAGGTTGTATAAGAAATTTAATAAATCCACATGTTTTGCATCACAACGAATAGAAATTAAATGTGGGTTATTTCAAATTCATAAAAATTTACATTCAATAAAACGAAAGTTAATAGACCCACATTTTTTGCATCACATCTAATAAAATTCAAAGTGGGTCACTCCAAATTCAAGAAAATTTACATTCAATAAAATGAAGTTGGTGCATAATTTTGTGGATTAATGAAGCGCTGATGAGATAATGAAGGAAGAAATCACTAATATGGAAGAAGAAATGTATCGTAGTACTACAGTACAGGAAGAGGGTATTTATAGAAGACAACAAAATAAAGAGAGAAAAAATTAAATATTTTTTAGAAAAATAGGACCCCAAAATTTAATTTTCCTCTAAATAAGAAATTTCATATATTTTAAAAAGAATTAATTTATAAAAAATATTTAAAAATATTATTTATATATTGGCCAATAAAAATTGCCATGTGTATGCATTTATCATTCCGTTTTTATATATTTTTTAATCATTTCACGCATTTTAGGAGAGTGGATTCACTCATTCTGCCATGTCACTTAGTGAGATACTTAATTCACTTGAAAAAGTTGTTAAGGGGGTATATGAACGTCCATGTAGTTTAAGTGCTAAAGTAAATTTCGCTGCCTAGTTTGGAGGGGGGTGGGGGTGGCAGGATTATGTCTTTTCTTTTTGTTTTTTTATAATATACTTATGAGAAGAGTGAATCGTATTTTTGTTGTAGACGATAAATTCACATCGAGAAAATAATAATCAAGAACAAAAATATTGCAATAATTTGTAGTATTTGATTTCAAAATGCGAGTGTTACAATCTCTATGAATTCTCTGATTCGCCTTTTCAAGTGTAAATTTAAGGGCTCTTTATCTTGATCTTGATCTTGAATATGGAATTTGTTCTTGAACTCGATCTTAAATTTGAATAACCTCCAGGCTCTTTAGCACGAGATTTTAAGTCTCATGTGTCTACCATTTCACATTGTTCTTGATCTTATTCTTGAAACTTGAATTTGTTCTTGAGTTTGATCTTAAGTTCAAGAGCTTTTAAGCTTATTCTTGAACTTGAATGCTTAAATGTTTGAATTCTTGAACTTTGTAGAGAAATTTGTGGTATTTGATCCACGAGCTTTCTCTAGCTTTCTGTTAGAATTCCTCTTTTCTTTGAGTTATGAATATCTATATTTATAGTTGGAGAATAGAGGAACTATAATAGGGATGACTTTCCTTCGGTCAATTAGATTTGAGTAGAGGTGGCAAATAGGTGGATTGGATTATATTCGGATGGATTGAATATGGATTGAGCCAAAATGGATTGGATTACAATCTACCCACATAAAATATGGATAAATATGAATTTGGTTAAATATGGTTTGAGTAAACTAGTTCAACCCATTTAAAACCCCTCTATGTTTCCTTGGCGTTTCTCCAACAAATGTTATCCCCTTTGTGACTTCAATTATCTATTCTTCTCGACAATAAAATATTAAAATGGTTCTAACTCATTAAATAACTTGACTTCAATTTATCTGTTCTTTTCGAAAATAAAATATTAACATCAAAATACGATAATAACTTGATATTTTTTCTCTCTGTTAGGATATTAACCTTGATTCTTTTACCATTTTTGTCTCATCCATCTATTAGTGAGCTACATGCTTCAATGCAAAATACTAGATATCATGGCAGAAAAGTCTTATCAAGATAAAATGATTACTTAACATGAAAAATAATACTAATTGTAAGACTTCAAGTGCAATAATACCAATTTATCACTTTTATATTTAATAATCAATAACCATTGCGAAATACTGAATTATAATACCTCAATCAAGCAAACGATAATAAGTTGTAAGTCTATACATTATATATCCCCTGGACCAAAAGCATATCTTCTGAACCATGAAGGCATAGTACTACATATATCAATTCAGTGAAAAAAATTCATGTTGTGTACTAAACTTGAAGGAAAAAAGATTCAATTTTTCTACTCAATCTCTATCCAATACTTCAACAATGTAAACAAGAGCCTTCTTCAATGTAGGAATCTGATTCTTTGTCGTCTTTGCAATCCAGTGCTCTCCGATAAGTTCAGTCCTCCAACGAAAAATGGTTTTTTTCCAATCTTCTCTGACTGAATTACGCTAGAGCCTCTAACCAACAAGTCTATGCGAAAACCTTAAACAGGACTGACTCGGGAGTTCTCTGTCTTCACTCCAGCGACTTAGGTCTTCAAGCGCCTTAGGACTCTAGGATTTACCAATTTAGGACTTTAGGGAATTTCAGAAGATAGTTTGTTTTGGACCTAAATAGGTACCCATATTTTTTTGTTTTATCCATACTTACCCATATTTATATGGGCTTGAAAAGTTAGCTGAAATTCATATTTACGCACTTTAAATATGAGTGATCTAGTTTATTTAATATAAGTTAAATTGACTAGTTTCAATAATATGGGCAGAAATTCTCACCCTAGATTTAAGTGACATGACATGTTGGACTTTAATAAGATGGATTTGTCATTTTAACACATGGCATGGTCCCATTAGCTTCTTTATTTGACTTGGCGTGCGACATAATTTGGCACGTGGCACCAAGATGGGGCTCTTGGATGAAACAATATTGAGCTTGTTAGTTTGGACTCCTTTATTGTAGCCCAAATCAAGTAACATGAGTTTTAATTAAATCCGTATCTGTTGGACTTAAATGATTAAGCCAATTATATTAATCCATAATATTTATTTGGACTAATATATTCACAAATTTAATATAATTTGAATCATTTCAAAATTTATATGTAATAAATTTTAAATAATTACAAATGCTCCCTACTTCAAGTCTTATCAGAATATTTTATCATTTGAAGACTAGACCTGAGATATTAACATAATATTACAACTTTATTACTATAATACTATATAGAAAAGAAAATTATTTTCAATTTTACCTTATTTGGAAAAGGAAAATTCGAACCCTTTTTTTCTTCTTTTCTTTCTTTCTTTTTTCTTTTTCTTTTTTCCCTTTGTTTCGTGGTCCTCCTGACCACTTCTTTTTCTCTTTCCTTTTCTTTTTTTTTCTTCTCCTTTATTTTTTTCCTTTTTTCCATTCTTACTTTTTTTTTCTTTTCCTTTATGGACAACACCCTATAAATAGGGGTGTGCTCTTTATATTTTTCAATCAAAATTGAAGTTTAACCTCAGGAGTTTTTGTTGAGGAATGCCTTTCTTCTTTTTCTCTTCTTTGTTTTTTGATCCTTTTCCTTTTTTTTCTTTTGTAGGCAAAGGGAATGATATTTGTGCTTTGTGGACTCTATGACACAAGAATTTGATCTCAAGGTGTGAAGGGATATGGTCTATGTCCCTGCTTTGAGATCATCAATTTGATGCTTTACACTGTCCTAAATGTTTAAATATAAGGGATCAACAATACGAGACTTTACAAAGTTCCCAATGTTTAAATATAAGGGACCCCCAATTTGAGGCTTTACAAAGTTGACATTGTTAAAACACAAAAGACCAGTTATGCGAGACCTTACAAAATTCTCAATGTTTAAACATAAGGGTCCTACCAATTCGAGGCTTTATCATGCTCCAAATGTTTAAACATAAGGAATCTCCAACTCAAGGCTTTACAATATTTCAAATGCTTGTGAAGAGGCCATCTTAAGGTGCAAAGGGATAATTTTTGTGCACCTTAAGACATGACAATTTGGAGATCCTTTTAAGGATAAGTCCGCGAAAAGGCCAGCTTAAGGTGCAAAGGGACAAATTCTGTCTGCCTTAAGGCATGGAATTTTAGAGATCCTTTTAAGGATAAGCCCGTGAAAAGGCCAATTAAGGTGCAAAGGGACAAATTTTGTCCACCTTAAGGCATGAAAATTTAGAGAGATTCCTGTGGCATAATGGGATGGATACTCATCTTTTCCCCAAGAAAGACAATTTGATGAAATCCTTATGATGCAAAGAATAGGTACTTATTTTTGCTTAAGAAAGGTAAATTTAAAGGTCGCTTGAAGGCTTTAACTGTCATACTTGACAATTATAAACGTTACAACATGCATGGTTGGAGGATTTGAACACTTTGACATGCAAACTCAAAAAATTCAAAGACTTCAACTTATATACTTGGAGAATTTGAATACTTTGATTTGCATACTTGGAGCATCAAAGATTTCAACTTGCGAACTTAAAGAATTTAATTTGCATAATAATTGGAGAATCAAAGACTTCAACTTACAAACTCAAGGAATTCAAGGACTTCAACTTGCAAACTCCAAGAATTTGAAGACTTTAACTTGTATACCTAAAGGATTTGAAGGCTTCAACTTGTAAACTCGAAGAGTTCGAAGGCTTCAACTTGTACACTTAGAAAAAATTGAAGACTTTGATTTGTATGCTTGGAGAATCAAAGACTTCAACCAGCATAATTTCAAGCGCCTACGTACCTCAATAAAGAGGATCAAGTCACAATGTAGTTTTTGGGGGAGTATTTTTTTGTCCTAAATTTTGCCTAGGCCACCTCTTTCAAGATTTTTAACCTAGAGGACATATTTTTTCTAGGATGTCGTACACAGTTTATACTCTTACAGGCCAAGAGTATCATGCAGCTTTATACTCGTACTTCAAAAAGCATCATTTGCCTTAAGGATAGTACCTCTTAAGAAATTTTGCATTTATAGGACCAATCCTTATTCCATCTGCATCGATAAGCTTGTAAGCACCATTTGAGTATACTTCTTATACCACATATAGTCCATCCCACTTCGAGGTAAATTTGCCCCGGACTTGTATGAAGTGACAATGGGCGTCCTTACTGCAAGGACTTGGTCTCCAACTTGAAAGCACCTCGAACGAACCTTTTTGTTGAAAGCATGAGATAAACGAGCTTGATAACATTCAAGGTTTTGTTGGGTTTCCAATCTCTTTTTATCAAGTGCTTCTAACTCAGCAAGTTATAGTCGGGCATTTTCTTCTTCAGTGAGCCCTTCTTGGATAACTAGTCTCAAGGAAGGTATTTTATGCTTAAGTGGCAGGATTGCCTCAACTCCAAAAGCAAGTGAGTAGGGGGTTGCTTGAGTTGGTGTATGGTATATTGTCCTATATTCCTACAAGGCTTCTTTCATTCTTTCGTGCCAATCTCTCTTGGACTTAGAGTCAACTTTCTTCAATAGATTTCACAAAGTCTTGTTGAATGCCTCAGCTAGACCATTGGCGGCAACATTGTACATAGAAGACTTTTGCTGCTTAAAGCCAAAGAGATCACAGATCTTATTCATTAATTTGTTATCAAATGGCTTGCCATTATCCATTATTATGTATCGTGGAATGCCAAATCAATAGACATGTTTAGTCAAATGAGGTTTGCGATATTCTCCTTCTTGACTTCTTTAAGAGCTATAGCGTCGACCCATTTTGAGAAGTAATCTATCGCAGCCATGATGTATAAATGCCCACTAGAAGATTTTGGCAGTGGTCCAATAACATCTAATCCCCAAGCATCAAATGTCCACGATGTAATAGTTGGATGTAAAACTTCAGATAGTTGATGTATGAAATTAGCATGGAATTGGCAAGCCTTGCACCTTCGAGCATAGTCTAAGCAATCTTCCACCATAGTTGGCCAATAATGCCCTATTCTTTTTATGTGAAAGTGGAGTTTCTGTCTAGATTGATGTGATCCAAATACTACTGAATGTGCCTCTTGTAAGGCTTGGGCCGCTTCTTCTTCCCCCAAACACCGCAAGAGCATTCCTTTAAATGATCTTCTATACAATGTGTCCTTGTACTAGAGAAAATGAGGCCCCCGATGCTGAATGTCAATCCTTCTTCCTTTATCTTCTTAGAGTATCTCGTAACACAAGTAGTCGATAATAGTTTCGCGCCAATCATCTTTGTCAACCTTAGTCACAACAACAAGACACTTTTCTTCATATTCATCTTCATTTGGTGGTATGACCCATTTTTGAAAAACAATAACTTATGTCTGCTCTGGGAGAGTTAGAGTAAAGACAAGAGCAGCTAAGCCATTGGCCATTTTATTTTTCTTCCTTGGCACAAGTTGTAAAGTCAAATCTTCAGGCTATCCTATCAACTCTTGGCATAATAGTGATAAGGACGAAGTTAGGATTTTTGACCTAATAACTCCCTAAAAGTTACTTGATTACCAATTAAGAGTTACCAAGGACTTACACTTGTAATTGCTTCATGTCAATGACCATTTCGAGTCCAAGTATTAGCGCTTGGTACTCTACGACATTATTTGAGCAACGTTGTTTTAATGTGAAGTAGAATGGTAAGACTTCTCCTTATGAAATGACAAATAGTACACCTACACCAGCTCCTTTACAATGTGTAGTCCCAATAAAGTACATTTTCCAAGGAGGTTGAATCTCGATGGCCAATACATCCTCGTCGGGAAGCTCATTAGTCAATTTCCAATCGTCTAGTATAGGATGGTGTACCAAAAAATCTGCTAATACTTGTCCTTTCATAGCTTTTTGAGGGATGTACTAGTCAATCACTAAGGACTGGTTTTAACTTAAAAAATTTGATGGGATTTGCCCTGGACGATATGCGCTTGAAAATAGTGCTTCATTTTCTGAATTAAAAAGACTAGCGCCAAACACAACTTCTCGATTGTGAATAATTCAGCTCATTTGGTGTCATCATTCTGCTCAAGTAATAAAGGGAATTTTCTTTGCCTTCACTATTTTCTTAAGCTAGTAAGGCTCCCACGGACCTTTCTTATACCACAATAAAAACTATTAATGGCTTTCCAGGTATAGGGGTCGCTAGATCATGTGGTTTCACCAGATACACCTTTATACTTTCAAAGTCTTTGCTATATGTTTGATACCACTTGAAAGGGACCCTTTTTTTTATGAGGTGACTAAATGGTTGGTATCTTCTAGCTGGATTCGAGATGAATCTCCTCAAGTAGGCTAACCTTCCTTGAAGCCTTTTTAACTCATGAATATTTTGAGGCTCAGACATCTTCAAAATTGCATCAACTTTGGTTTGATCAATCTCAATTCCCCGATGTCGTACAATAAAACCAAGAAACTTTCCAGAAGTGACCCTGAAGGCGCATTTTAATGGATTCATCCTTAGTTGATACCTTCGAAGCAGCTCAAACACTATTCTTAAGTCTTTTAAATGGCCATTCCTCCTTTTTGACTTCACCACCAAGTCATTAACATAACATTCAACATTTTTATTTAGGAAATCCTCAAATATATTTTGCATAGCCCTTTGATATGTGGCACCAACATTCTTTAAACCAAAATATATTACCTTGTAGCAATAAATACTTTTGGTGTGCGAAATGCTGTGAGTTCTTTATCCTTTAGTGACGTTCAAATTTGGATATAACTAGAAGAACCATCCATGAATGCCATCGCCTCATAACCAGTCATAGCATCAATAATTAGCTCCGAAATAGGTAGAGGGAACTCATCTTTAGGGAATGCATTATTAAGGTCTTTAAAGTCAACACAAACTCAAATTTAACCATTCTTCTTCCTCACTGGAATGATACGTGAAATCCACGTAGGGTATTTAACTTCACGAATGACTCCTTCCTTAATGAGTTTGTTAACTTCTTTATCAATCAATGGAATCAAGTCTGGCCTAAAACTTCTTTGAGCCTGCTTGACCGCCAATTGATGGATTGCTATTTTGGGATTTAATCCAGGCATATCTTTATAGCTCCAAGCAAAGACATCCCTGTATCATTTGAGTGTATTCATATAAGCCATTTCTTCATTAGCTCATAGAAAAGCACTTAAGTAAATTAGCCTCGGATCATCATCAGTGCCAAAGTTAACTTCTTTTAAGGGATCTGTTGTTATCTTTACTCCTTCTTCAAATTCTAGTGGGGCTACTCTAGCACCCTTCTCTTCCTGTGGATCATTGTCATTAATAGATATATGATTGCACCAAACAATACCTCCCAAATCTCTATCAATATTCATTTGACAAGAGGAGTCATTCTCAATCTGAGTTATAACATGACATGAAGAGCTTATACTTTCTTCATCTTCCTCATGCTCTTTGGTATGAACCATTGTCTGAGACTTCACTTTTAGTACCTCTTCACACGAAACTATGAGTTCCACCTGTCGCTTCATCCTAGAAGGAATTACACTTTTGAAATCCTTTTGGATCATAGGTGAAGCAAGTGTCGTGACTTTTAGGTAACTTTTCAATGCTTGTTATTTCTCTTTTTCGGTGGGCCCAACCTTTTGAACACAGAAGTTCTCCCAGTATGTTGTATGAGTTTATCAAAGACACAAGGCCTTTATTGGAAGAAGCGCACTTATCTTCTACAGTAATGCAGTTATTACTTGCCTTTCTTATGGAGATGCGAACTGGTGGTGGTTGGATGTAGCCTAAGCCTTCACATGCTTTCCTAGTCTTGCCTTCTGATGGGAGTTTCCCTAGCCTAAATGACTCATTAGGGTTGTACCCATCCTTAGCAAATAACTTATAGGAATTTGGATCAAAGCCTTCTGTATGTTTTGTAGTAAGTGATAATCTTTTGGTAGATTTTGAGCCAAAAAACTTTCTAGCAACTTTGAAGACAAGTTTATTGCATCAATCCATTTGATAGGAAAAGTCAACCCTCCTAGCACATTCCCTTGCATACCGAATGATTGACCCTACTCTTCACTTTTGGGACATAACGAAGTGTAGAGGCTGGCTTTCCCTTCAAGGGCATAGTCTTCCCCTTATTTGGACAAGTGCTAGGCTCCCCAATATCGACTTTGCCCTTTCCAATGGCCACATCAGTTGCTTGGCATTTAAGCTTATCAGATTTGGTAAGTTTGACACCCTTAAGGTTTACCACTTTTATAACATAACTATTCACATAGAACTTTGCATCGGCAAAATGTTACTCAACTACAGTGAAAGGATTTTTGTTAATATTTATTTTCCTTTCATTTCCATTTTCAAGGTACTTCAAGAATTGATAGTAAGAAGATGATTTGTTCTTGTGCACCCAAGTCCTTCCAAGTAATATGTTATATGAAGTCTTTGCATCAATCACATGCATTCATGCACTTGATTGCAAATCATCCATATGAATTTCCAGCTTAATAGAGCCTATAGACCTTGACCCCCTTGATACGTATCCAACCTATCTACATATCGATAGACTCTATCTACCATTGTAGCAACTATATTAGGAGCATACCTTGCCAGGGAATTAAATTAGAGACTATACTCTCTCACACTCATATTCCCCTGATGGAGATTCAGGAACTGATCTGCACGGGCCTCCTGGATCTCTAATGGCAAATAATTTTTAAGAAATGCCTCTCTAAACTCTTTCCAGGTAGTTGGAGGTGCATCTATACCTTTAGATTATTTCCAAGCTTCATACCACAATGTAGGCACACCCTTCAGCCTATATGTCGCTAACTCAACTGCTTTTGTACCACTCACATGCATAACATCAAAAGTACGCTGAATCTGATCAATAAAGTCCTGGAGGTCTTCATTAAGATCAGACCCAATGAAGGTTGGAGGGTCCAAATTAAGAAAATAACGTATCCTGTTACCGGCTGCCCTATTTGCACTGCCTGTACTCATAGCTGGACCTTCCTGCCTTTGACCTTGACCAGTAACTATACGGGTCAATAGTTGGACTACATTTGTCAGATCCTGTACGGTAGCATCAATAGGTGGCTCTGGGGAATTTCACTGCTCTCTGATTCATTAGGAACTGGAGGAGTTAAAGATGTCTGTGACAAAGACTCCTCTCGAATCTCATTTTGCTATCTTACCTGGTTGGGTATACCAACCACGACTTCTATTCCCTTCCCTTTACCTTTATTCTGCCTTGTTTCTGGTATGCTTGCAGTACAAAACACTTTAGGATTAGACATAGGACATCTATTACACTTTACTTTATGGCACGATCTAAAGAATGGAAAGAAAGTAACAACTCCTAAATGAAATGTAGCCTCCTACTTATAAATGTGGTGCATAACACATCCATAAATAAGATTCTGCATAGGCACAACTTTGTAGACTTTTTCGGATAACCCGCTCTGATACCACTTCTGTCACACCCCAAAATCCCGTTAGGGCGGACTGGCACCCATTGCTGATAAGGCTCGAGAGAACCAACCTGTAACTATGCCCTTTCTATACATACTATAAGGGGTTTCTGTGTTTTACATGCCTTAAAGTAGATAAACAATGATGACAAGTCAAAAATAAATGTATATGACTAGGCCATTGGGGCCACGATATTTAAAATACGAGACTTGACCAACCTTTACTTTACATAGTCTACAAAGCCTCTAAATAAAGAGAAAAACATTTGATAAGGTTCGGGACAGGCCCCGCCTCAACTCACTGTACAATATACACATATAAGCTCTAGACATGCAAAACTCCGAAGCAACCTGGAGCTTGGTAACCACAGTTGAATGTCCTATGCTCCTACTGGGGAGATCTACTAGCACCTGTACTTGCAGCATGAAATGCAGGTCCACCGTAAGGGATGTCAGTACGGGATAGTGTTCTGAGTATGTAAGGCAGGATATACTATATATAAAGTAACAACTCAAATGAAACTATGCATCTGTGAAAGATTATGCACCACCCTTAGTCACACTGTGGGATCATGTACTTTATGTTCTTTATATTGCTTTACCTTTAATGTAGAATCTGTACTGTAAAATCTGTGCACAACTGTAATATAAATGACCAACTGATTAGTGGTGAAACTGTATCGAGATTGTCCCTATGCTAGGTTCTTCATGAACCCCCTCGAGCTACCACCCATAATACTGTATCGGGATCGTCCCTATACCAGGTTCTTTCTGAACCCCCTCGGTCTACCACCCGTCAAAACTATATACTTTATTTTTCAATTACCTTTGAGATAATTCTTTTGGTGGCCATGATATTGGAGCTGTAGGACTGTATATGTAGCATGTGACATGTAGATAATCATACAAGACAATATGACAATGAAAAGAGTAAATTACACAATTGATGAAATGCGTATGGAATGGAACAACTCATGAACTTTATCTTGTAACAGGAACTCATGTAACTTAGTATCAAAGCATGAATGCAGGTTTGAAGGTGACTATATAGAGGACCCTATGAACATGTAAGAGAGTGGAGACATGGTTAATAGTTGTGTCAGAGTCGGTGAGTGCCTTTATGTACCAAGGAGAGATCTATGTTTTATGCCAAGTGATAGAAAATCGAGTAACCTTACATACCTCATTGTATGACCTGGTTAATATGTCGAGATAACCTTCCATTCCTCGAAATACTTATCTACAACATAGTAAAGGATAAAACTAGCATTAGAAGCCAATGAATACATATTGACATCTCAATCACATAAGAAAATAATACACGGGTAGCAAGTGAGTGTTTATAAACCCGGGCGTATTCCTTTAACTTTTCCTCCCCTAATCATATTTTCTAATATACATTAGCATATACACATCATCTACAGCCTCTTTTAAGTCCGTAACATCCTTACAACAGCCCACAAAGCACAACACATTACAATTTTACACAATCTAAAAACGGACAGCATAACATTACCTTCCTTCGCTACATTTCGACGTTGACAACTCCAAACCTATTCCAAGTTTAACCAAACTATTACAGCAACATTTATACATACAAACATCTATGAACCAGTTTCATAATAGCAACAAATGAGTTATTAAGGACGTGAATCAACAACTTGCTCTCCAACAGTCCACAAGTTCATACGAAGCACATAATTGCGATATCATATGATGACTCAATTTTTGGGGACTGTAAAAGTAGTTAATCATCCTTTTTACACTTCTATAAAACCAATATTTGCTGTATAATTAAGTACTAATACATAATAAAGCTAGCCAACAAGATAAAAACCTCTTAACTAACAAGGAAAGTACACAAGAATCCTTAGTATGCAATCTGCCTAGAAATTCCAGCATAGGTGAGATTAACTTGTCTCTTTGGTTTTAATGAACAAACCATACTAGGTGCATAGGTAAGTTCACTTACCTTCCAAGTGAAGATTTAGAGCTTTTTTAGGGACCCTTGGGAGGTTGTAAAGCTGGTTTTTCAACCCTTCAAATGAGAGCAAACAACCACCTAAGAAAACAGATTTTTCCTTGTCTAAGTTGAAATAAGATTGTAGGCTGGTTATTATTCCCTTTTAAGGCCTTATCTTGGCTGACTGACTTCTAACCTTTTGACCATCTTGAACCATATGTTATTAACCTACTCATGTAGCATCTTGGCCCTTAAACTTGGGCCTTTTTGGATTACCAACTTGATGGACTTTGGCTGCCTACTTTTCAACTTTCACTTACTTATTTTTGGGCCCAATTTGCTAAGTGTATTGTGATGTCTTTGGGCCCTTTTTATTATACTTATTGGGTTCAAAATGTATACCATTCCTGATACTAAATCATGGGCTAAAGTTACACCCCTAACACAGACTTTATTCATAATTGAACTTGGACAAATTCGACGCCTAGCCTCATCTCTGTTTAGTTAGCGATTTAAGCTAAACAAGTAGGTGACTCACCTGCTAGCTTCTAAGTCCTATAAGCACCTCAATTCTCTTACTTCATTTTAAGGCCGCAATATACTCAATTATACATAAAACATGTATACGCTCGACCCACTTAAGCATTAGACGCACATATAGCCCATTAACACAAGATTCAAGCACTTTTGAAAATTTGCGCTAGCTCGATCAAATCATGTCATGTTTTATTTGACTTGTGCTAGTATTGTAAGGTGTGGGGTGTTACATCTTGTATGATCAAATGACTTTCATTAAGTTCTTCAGTCATGATGCCAAGCTCTTTCATCATGTGGATGGGCAGAATATTGACCCCAGACCCTTCATCTATCAAAATTCTATTTATCGTCTTCTCTAGTACGTGACCTGCCATATATAATGGACGGTTATGTAGAGTTTCACTAAGTAGAAGATCATCATCTATAAATATGATCTTTGTATCATATGCATGTACTTCTTGAAGAAGGAGTTTCATAGACTTTTCGAAGGATAAGGGGGGTGTTTTCAGTGGGATTTCACCCATCGCTTGTTCCTAGCCACCAGGAGACATCTTTGGTGAGATATCACTTGATATTTATTCTTTGTTAGCAAGAGACACCTTTGATGGAATTTCATTCATTTCTTCTCCCTTGTCAGCATTGAAATATGATGACTCAACATTATCTTGAGCAGCCTCCATACAGAACCGACTTGGCAGGAATTCCCCCAAAGTCACTGGACATCACTGTTTTTGGTAGTGATGTACTTCTACCTTTGACCTCTTTGGATGTTTGACTAACTTCTGCTTCTTTGATCTTCTCACTACCCTTTATCTGATCTGTTTCTCAAATGATTCTTTTTGTGTACTAGTCTTGTTGCGTCTTCGCCTAGTCACAAGAATCCAACCTTCATCATTATCTATATCAATTTGGGACTTTTCTTGCTCTAACAACCCTTCCTCTTCAGATGCACATATTTCGATTGGGTCAAGCGAGCCAAATATGATAGAGATTTGATAAGAGCTCTCCTTTCCATCATTAAGGACAATTTTCTTTTGATTAATGAATTGCATAACTTTATCCTTGAAGACAAAATATTTTTCAAGAGGGTGGCCTACAAGTCTGTGATACTTACAATAATTTGGGTCATCAGTCTTCCCAGCTTCATCGGTCTGCTTCATTTTTGGCAACTAAATGAGCTTTAGGTTAATCAATTAATCAAAAATTTGAGGAACATCAAAATCTAGAAAAGGGTATTCCTTTTCTTGCATCTCCCTTAAGGTCAACTTTCGATTTGGATGCTTTTGAAAAGTTATCTTTATGATTTGATTCTTACTTTCTTTCATAGTAAACTTCACAGGTGCCACATTGATATTCATGGATTCTTTGTTGTCGTTCCTGGGCACAAATTTGCTCCATTTTCTAGGCTCCTATTCTTTTGTGAGGATCATGAATAGGTATCCCATCCTTTTCTACAAAACACATGCTAAACTCCATATCCTGGTCATGAGTAGCCAAGTCTTCAAAAGACTTAGGTTTGATTCCTTATAAGATGTAAAGAAGCCCCAGTGCATCCCTTGGATACATATTTCTATATCAGAAGCTTCACTAATCCTATCTTTGCAATTTAAACTCGTATTTCTCCATCTATTTATGAAATCAATGACTGGTTCATCCTTTCTCTGACGAGTATTCGCGAGTTCTACCATGCTCACAGTGCACAAGAAATGGTTAAGGAACTGATGTTCTAGTTGCTCCCAACTGTCAATAGAATTGGGTTCTAGATCGGTATACTAGTCAAATACATTTCCCTTTAAAAAGCGGTTGAACTGCTTGACAACATAGTCTCCATATGTCCTAGCATTGTTACATGTCTTTACAAAGTGCACAACATGTTGCTTTGGATTTTCTTTGCCCTCAAATTGTTAGAACTTAGGAGGTTGATAACTGGCAGACATTTTAAGATTGTCAATGCTTGCAGTGTAAGGCTTGGCATACATATGGGAATACTTGGTGGAGACCTCATACTTATCCTTGATAGTCCCTTCAATAAAGTCCTTCAATCGATCAAGTGGCATCATCCCCTCAAAAGAGACCGTTACCTCCTTGATATGTGATGCTTACTTCATAGGATTTTCAATCTCATGAATTTCAATGCCTTTTCCAGGTGCATGACTAGATTCTCCATCTAGTAATCTGTCCATCCTATCCATCAACTTATTCATACGGGATTCTTAACTTTGCATATGCTTGGTCAATCCTTCAATCATCATTGCCAAAGTCATAAGTTGCTCCTCCATGGACGAAACATCAGTTACCATTGCTTGCATGACCATTAGTAACGTACTTTTGTGCGAGTCAATCTTTGTAAGACTCACATCACCTGAGCTTTTCTTCATTATAGAGCATTTGTAGAGGATCTCACTCCACTTGGAGATGAAGACCCAAAGACAAGAGTTGATATGGATGACACATCAAGTGTTTGTTGTCCTAGCATGGTAGCCTCACTCCTCATAACAACACCTAAACTCCCAAAGGTAACACCAAGAATTCCCTCCACTTCAGCTAAAAACATGGAGTCAGTAGCCTTGGAGAAAGTTGATTGGGAGTTAATTTTTTTAGAAGCTATTTGAATATCCTTTGATGCTTGAAAAGTTGAGATAAGAGGTAGAGATTATCCCACTAGGCGTACCAGAATTTGTAGATGATAAATTCGCGTTGAGAAAATGATAATCAAGAACGAAAATATCTCAACAATTTCTAGTATTTGATTTCAAAATATAAGTGCTACAATCTCTATGAATCCTGTGATTCGCCTTTTCAAGTGTAAATTCAAGGGCTCTTGATCTTGATCTTAAATCTGGAGTTTGTTCTTGAACTCGATCTTGAATTTGAATTTATTCTTAATCTTGTTCTTGAAACTTGAATTTGTTCTTGAGTTTGATCTTAAGTTCAAGAGCTTTTAAGCTTATTCTTGAACTTGAGTGCTTGAATCTACGAATTCTTGAACTTTGTAGAGAAATTTGCAGCATTTGATCCACAAGCTTTCTCTAGATTTTTGTTAGAATTCTTTTCTTTTATTTGCATTATGAAGACCTCTATTTATAGTTGTAGAATAGAGGAACTATAATAGGGAAGACTTTCCTTTGGCCAATGAGATTTAAGTAGAGGTGGCAAATGAATGGATTGGATTAGATTTGGATGGATTGAATATGGATTGAGTCAAAATGGATTGGATTACAATCCACCCATATAAAATATGGGTAAATATGAATTTGGTTAAATATGGTTTGGGTAAAATGGTTCTAACCTATTTAAAACCCCTCTATGTTTCCTTGGCCTTCCTCCAATAAATTTTATCCCTTTCGTGACTTCAATTTATCTATTCTTCTCATAATAAATTATTAGAATAGTTCTAACCCATAACTTGACTTCAATTTATCTGTCCTTTTCAAAAATTAAATATTAATATCCAAATACGATAATAACTTAATATTTTTTCTCTCTGTTAGGATATTAACCTTGATTCTTTTACCATTTTTGTCTCATCCATCTATTAGTGAGCTATATCCTTCAATGCAAAATACTAGATATCATGGCAGAAAAGTCTTATCAAGATAAAATGATTACCTAACATGAAAAATAATACTAATTGTAAGATTTTCAAGTGCAATAAGACCAATTTATCACTTTTATATTTAATAATCAATAACCATTGAAAAATACTAAATTATAATACCCCAATCAAGCAAGCGATAATAAGCTGTAAGTCTATACATTATATATCCCCTGGACCAAAAGCATATCTTCTGAACCATGAAGGCATAGTACTACATATATCAATTCAGTGAAAAAAAATTCATGTTGTGTACTAAACTTGAAGGAAAAAAGATTCAGTTTTTCTACTCAATCTCTATCTAATACTTCAACAATGTAAACAAAAGCCTTCCTGAATGGAGGAATCTGATTCTTTGGCGTCTTTTTGCAATCCAATGCACTCCGTTAAGTTTAGTTCTCCAATGGAAACTGGGTTTCTTCCAATCTTCTCTGACTGAATTACGCTAGGGCGTCTAACCAACAAGTCCATGCGGAAATGTTAAACAGGATTGACTCGGGAGTTCTCTGTCTCCACTCCTGCAACGTAGGTCTTCATGTGCCTTAGGACTCTAGGATTTACCAATTTAGGGCTTTAGAAATTTACAGAAGATGGTTTGTTTTGGACCTAAATGGATACCCATATTTTATTTATTTTATTCATATTTACCTATATTTATATGGGGTTGAAAAGTTAGCTGAAATTCATATTTACCCACTTAAAATATGAGTGATTCAGTTTATTTAACATGAGTTAAATTGAATGATTTCAATAATATAGGCAGAAATTCCCAGCTCTAGATTTAAGTGACATGACATGTTGGGCTTTAATAGGATTGGTTTGTCATTTTGACAGATGACATAGTCTCATTGACTTTTTTGTTTGACTTGGCGTGCCACATAATTTGACACGTGGCACCAAAATGGGACTCTTGGATGAAACAATATTGGGCTTGTTAATTTGGACTCCTTTAATGTAGTCCAAATCAATTAACATGAGTTTTAGTTAAATCCGTATCTTTGGACTTAAATGATTAACCCAATTATATTAATCCATAATATTTATTTGGACTAATATATTCATGAATTTAATATAATTCGAATCATTTCAAAATTTA
>JAOTQJ010000096.1:9567239-9582979 GCA_025642045.1 Solanum sejunctum | reverse complement strand
AAATTTAACACACATACGACTGATAATAACAACACATGATATAAAACACGACTACTCCTACTACCCTACTATACCCCAAGGCCAGACATCCACCTAACCCTACCAACTAATTATCCTGCTACTCCAATTCGTGACCTCCACTCCTTTCTATCTAAGGTCATGTCCTCGGTGAGATCAAGTTTCGCCAAATCCTGTCTTATCACCTCCCCTCAATACTTCTTCGGTCTACCTCTACCTCTCCGTATGTCTCCCAAAACCAACCTCTCGCACCTCCTAACAGGAGCATCGGTACTTCTTCTCTACACATGTCCAAACCATCGCAGTCTCGCTTCCCTCATCTTTTAGCCACAGGGGCCACCTCTAGCTTCTCCTGAATGGTCTCACTCCTAATCTTATCACTCCTGGTGTGGCCACACATCCATCTCAATATCCTTATCTCTGCGACATGCATCTTCTGAACATGTGCATTTTTTATTGGCCAACACTCCACCCCACACAACAAAGATGGTGTAACCACCATACACCGGTCTAATAACTTTTTCGTTATTGATAAATAAATTAAATAGAACCTGGTGATGTTTTTTCTTTTCATGAATGTTTTCATTCAGAGCTAACATAAATTGATTAAAAATGAAAAACTCATGCTTGCCTAAAATATATAGAGATATGGCAGTTGACATCTCCTTTGGGTGTTCTGCCTGGGAGCTTATTTTTTGGCCAGTGGAGCCATCAAGCAATACTACTTCTGCATCTCTGGTTAATACAGAAATAACCTCCATCACATGTGCACTTGTTGTTCCCTCTTCACCGTGTTCCACAGTGTCTTCAAGAGCATTACCCAATGTTTTCACAGCCACAGAAGTGATTCTGGAACTTGAGCTAGATAAACAATCAGTAATGAACAAAACTGATGATGAACTAACATCAAGCATGGCAACCTGACAAGAAAACAGAAGCATAAACATCTGATAGATTTCCAAAAGTATCTGCCACAACAATTAGTAATGATCACATGACAGTGTCTGGATTGGTCTTACCTGGCCACTTTCAAAACCTGCAACAAACTTGGCACTCTCGGCTACAAATTTTAGGATGCATACTGGAGATTTTATGAGGGAAAACTGAAATCCAGTATCACCTGGCCAGAAGTGAACTGAAAACAAACTACATAGGGATCACCATAATGATGCAGAACAAGATGGTATGTGTGAAAGAGTGAAAATATGTCATGACAGGAACTTAGTGGAAACTTAAAACCTGTTTCTTCTTCATCAGGTTAGCTACCAGTTCAGAACTAGTAATGACATGAAAAATATATAATCCAACTGCCACGGTATATTGTCCTTTTTGGCCAAACCTTTTGGGCTTCAAAGGTTTGTCCTTTGGGCTTTAAACCCAAAGGGCACCTCAACATTTAAATTCCTGAACCCACCTTATATGGCCCCTAAGTTTTCCCTCCCATTCTGATGGGGGAATTTCCTAAGGCATGTTTCACAGCGAACACCTCTGGAGTTCAACTGCCCAGAGCCTGTGGGCTGTTACAATTTAGTGAGGGCTGTTACAATTTAGTTTAATCATCACGAAAAACAAATTTAGTCTTCTCGCCACTCCTCTCTGATCACTTGTCAATACCACAGTTCCGTCTAAATACTCCTATATAAGAGTTCCTTTCTGCTGAGTTTAATCATTAAGGAAAATAAATTTTCTCCCGTCATGCCTCTCCTCTCTAATCAATTGTTAATACCACCTAGCGCAATCAAAACTTAATGTAAACAGAAAGTGATGATTGTTGTCCTGGAGGCTCCTAAGTCTTAATAAATGATGAACTATTTTCAGATTTTCTGACATGTCAAGCCAGTATCCATCTATGGTTTAGAAGAATATATCAAAATAACATAAGTTACTGAAAAAGTTAAGAACATAAAGGCATACCGTCCTGTTCAGCATCCGTAGCCAAGTTGGAGTTAGTTGTCTTAGACTGCCTCTTGAGGCTATACACGTGCACCTATACAAACCAAAAGTAGCAGCAAGTTATGCACAGCTGGTGTTACTGGATTATCAAATATGTAGCCATCTGAAAACATGATGGGTCTTACCTGGCCACATTGGTGGCCAATGGCAAGAGTTAAAGCTGTAGAGGAGAAGTCCAAAGCGGATATTGCTGTTCTAGGACAAGTGTCTTGAATGCCCTTTACCCCAACATCATACTTTGACATGTAAGCTTTCAGTTACTATTGACATGGCAATGAAACTAGAGACTTATTTTATTACTAAATAGGTGAATATGCGAACACATCAAGGCAGTAGCTTATCATTTAAGAGTGAAATAAAAGCAAAGACCTGAGATTCCAGAACAGCTAGAAGTGGAAAGACTGGAAATGTTGCATTCCACAGACGGACAGATCCATCCAGATAGCCAGCAACAAGTACTCTCTCTATTCCATCAACCTTAGTAGGAGGAAGTTGTCCGGGAATACTACTATTAAGAGGCATTTTGATTTCTAATCCAGCCACACCATGATCTGGACGAAGTTGCGCATCCATAACTTCCTAAGGAAACAACTAATACTAGTTGAAGAAGATTACTGAAACACAGGATAATGGATTTGTATTGAATAAATTAAATTACAAAGCATCTAGTACCTCTGAAGGAGTCCTTGAGAAATTCCATTTCCTATCCACTGGATATAGGTGTGCCACAGTTATACATGGTTCAAGCGTAGGTACAACTGTAGGATACTTAACAGCAAAATCTGCATGCTTCTTCTCTGGGTTGGAATCTAAAGCAGACAAGCTGGCCTTGTCATAAAAGTGCAGTTTCCCAGGATTTGATAACACAAACAAGGAAGAAACATCAATTCCTGTTTCATTAGCATTTGAAACAACAATGGCATCTGCAAAAGATCCATCAAGTCCAAGGTCTACTCGTCCAACACATTTCAGTGCTTCTATCCCAGAGGACCAATCAAGATTCAATACCTGCCTAACACAAGCAGAAGAAAATGAAAACTATTGGCATAAGTGTAGGCACACATCAAACTAGATACCACAAAAATTTATCTATCTCGTTCTTTTTTGTTTGAGAAGGCAAATAATTTTATTAATTTGGGGAAATCTTTGTATACAAGCGGTATACCGGAAAAGTAGAAAACCTAGGCTGAAATATGGTTCTACAAGAATGCAGGAAAGCTTAAAAATTCCAGATGATTCAATTTATTAGTCATGGTATGGGCACTATTTTAACGTTCGCACATTCTTGTTATGTTGTACTTTTTATTTAACCAAGTTAACATGCTAATTATCCAAAATTAACAATTAACTCAGATGGTAACCTGGAAATTTGTACAATGTAAAATTAAACCATGTGATGATGTGATGAAATTAACAAGTTGGGGTCATAGCCTAATCTCCACCACAATGGTGTCCTTTTGAATTTAAAAAATAACAATTAGATGATGTTCTCTCTTTGCTGATAAAAAGAAAGGTACATGTCACTTATATTCCATTTGGCTAACAAACTTGGTGTCAAGTGTGTGACCATCACATCTAAAAGCTTAAGTTGTTAGAGAGAAAACACTTTTTTTGGTAACTAATGTGTATATGTATGTATAAGGGGGCAAACATAATAGCAAATGACAATTCAATTTGATCTTCTGCATACTATTCTTTGTATATTGAAAACATCTTGAACTCCTCTCTTTCCAGATTGTCCACCAGATGCAAGCAGGAAGATTCTCCATCTACTTTTATTCTTCACCATAGATCCTGTTTCCTCCCAAATCTGTAAAGCTTCCACAATATTTCCAGGCATGATCCAGGACATGCCTTTAAAGTTTCAGAAAATTTTCCACAGCTGTTCTGTCACTTTGCAATGAAGGAATAGATGGCTAACTGTCCCTGCTTTAACTCCATACAAAAAGCATTTGGAACACATTGTGGTCTTTCTTTTCATTATATTGTCCTGGGTGAGGACAGCTTCCTTAGCCAAGAGACGCACAAAACAAGCAACTTTGTGTGAGATATTAGTTACCCAAATATGTTTCCAAGTCAACTATCAATCTGGTGATTAGACTGATTCATCATCCTATATCCTACATTCACCTTGAAGTCACCACTACTGCTAACTTGCCACCTCAATATATCTTTCCTTGCCCGTAACCCACTGAATTGTGCAAGTGTGTTATAAAATTCAGTTACCCTGTCCATTTCCCAATCATTGAATAATCTTCTGAAAATGATATCCCAACCTTGAGGTGTCCACATTTCTCTCTTAGTCTTATGTGTGAGGCATTGAAAGTGAAGGGTCTGCAAAATTTAGGTTTTAGATGCATGTTGTGCAGATGAGGATGCTGAGGAGGATGTGTGCTCATACTAGGAGGATTAAGATTCAACATGAGGATATTCAAAGTAAGGTGGGAGTGGTCTCTGTGGTGGAAATGATTGAGAGAAGCAAGATTGAGTTTGGTCATGTGGAGGAGATGCGTGGATGCACTAGTGAGGAGGTGCGAAAGGTTGGTTAAAAAGGGGCACAAGGAGAGGCAGAGGTAGATTGAAAAGTATTGAAGAGAGATGATTAAAAAGGATATGAGACAGTTTCAGCTTATCAATCACATGACCTTGAACAAAAAGGTTCGAAGGATATGTGTTAGGGTAGATGGTTAAAATGTAGTATTGTCTTGCTTAGGGTAGTTGGTGTTTGCTATTGCACTAGTTGTATTACTATAGTTCTTATTTGATATTCATTGTTATTTATTATTAATTTCAATAATATGTCTTAGAATATTGTTCGTTGTGTTTCAATTATTATACTTGTTTGTTGATATTTTGTTGATCCCTTCCGGTAGACTTTGCACTATCTTCTTGTGACTTGCTCTATTTTTTCCTTTGTATTTAAGATTGTTATATTTGAGCCTAGGGTCTTTTGAAAAAAATCTCTCTACCCCTACAAGGTATTGGTAAAGTCTAAGTACACTCTATCCTCCCTAGACCCTGCTTGTGGAATTTCACTAGGCATGTTGTTATATTTTGTTGGTGAAGTACCTAACTGAATATGTCTGGAACGTCTCATTTTAGATTTCGTATTTCAAGCCAGTTGTCCTCCTGAAAGCTAGTTTTGCTACCATCATAAACTTTGATCTTTGTTTTGCTCTTCAATTCACTCCAAGAAGGGCCGATGGACCTCCAAAAACTAACCCCATATGGTGTATCAACCTCCTTGGTCATCCATTTGTCTTCCTTGCCATATTTTGCATTTATAACTTTATACAACAAAGACTGATTGTCATTGGAAAGTCTCACCTCAGCTTCTCTAAGATTCTTGGACAACCATTTACTTTCTCGTACTACCTTAACATACGAGTAGTTGGTTTCAGTTGCTCTGGAAAGAACTGTCAAGTCCAACTTTGAAGAAAATTTAATGAACCTCTCTATCTTAAATGCAACATTACACCAACCAGCAAAGTTGTTTCGGGGATAATAGTGACTGTTCTCCCACCTCCATTCAAGGATAATATGCTCATGTATCTTTCATACTCGTTAAATTTCCTTGTGCAGAAGCGCTCTGCATCATGTTCCGGTGGTTTTCCATCTCCTAACTATTAGCCAGTTGGCATTTCTCAACTTCCAGCTTAGTTTTTTTACTGTTTTTTATTCAGTTTTTAGTTGACAGCTTTCCTATTTTCTAGCAAAAGACTTAGTCAAAGTTAGTTGCTTATTTTCTGAATTAGTGGCCCTTTATAGGAAATGGTTATCTTTTTCTTGTATGTATTCAGATGTTCTCATGTTAATGTTACGCAGGAATTTTAACCTCTTCTTTGAGTTTTCATACTTGGTTCAATTTCAAGAGTAGTTAGTTTTCTAACAGTGGCATCAGAGCCTCTAGTTGATCTTATGGGACCAAAATGTTTCAACCTAAAACACAAATGGCGTTCAGCAGCCTACCTTTAAATACACCATTCACTTTCACCGGTGAAAATTACCAAATTTGGTCCGTGAAAATGCAAGCCTTTCTAGAAGCTTATGATCTTTGGGAAAACTGTGATGGAAGATAAACCACTCTCTACCGCCAAATCCTACTTTGGCTCAGATCAGATCCAACAGTGAAGAGAAGGCAAAGAAATCTAAAGCCAAGTCTCATATACAGAACACTGTGGCAGATTTTGTATTCTATACAATCATGGCTTGTAAAACGGCAAAAGAGGCTTGGGACAGGTTGAAAGAAGAATATCAAGGCAGCGATAGAACACGTCAAATGCAAGTGTTGAACCTGAAAAGAGAGTTTGAGTCCCTGAATATGCAGGAGGATGAAACAATCAGTAAGTATGCTTATCGAATCTCCTTAATTGTTAATAATATTAGACTTCTTGGTGAAGAATTTACAGACAACTAGATTGTGGAGAAAATTCTCGTGACTCTTCATGAGAGGTTTGAATCTAAGATTTCCTCTCGTGAAGAATCCAAGGACTTGAGCAGAATCTCATTAGGTAAATTAATGAGTGCTCTTCAAGCTCAAGAGCAAAGAAGGACTATGAGACGGGACAAGTTTACTGAAGGAGCTTTCTCTGTACAAAAGCAAAATTTGGGTAAAAGAAAGCAACAGTTCAACCAAAAGAATAGGGGCAAACATGATGGAGGAAACAATAGCGGAGATTTGAAGCAAAAGTTTCCTCCCTGCAAACATTGCAAGAAGACTACACATCTGGAGAAATAAATTGAGTATCCGTTTCCCTCCCTTTCCTGCTAGGATTGGAATCTTGTATTTTACATATCCATACGATTGAGTCTGCTGGTGGAGAATCGATGTTGTATGCGACAACTGTAAGCAGATGGGGCATGTATCTAAGGTTTACAAATCTAGAACAAAGGCCGCTGGAGCTTTGCAAGCACAAATTGCAGAAGCTTCAGCTGCATATGAAGAGCAACTCTTTGCAGCTTCACACTTTTCAGCCAATGGATCCTCTGTGGCTTCTCGATAGTGGTTGCACACATCACTTGTGCAATGATGCTGAAATGTTCAAATTCCTTGATAATACTTACAAATCCAAGGTAAAAGTGGGAAATGGTGAGGCTGTAGATGTCCAAGGCAGAGGTACAGTGTCTATCTCAACAATATCAGGTATCAAAACTATTCGTGATGTTTTGTACACACCTGATATGAGTCAAAATTTGTTTAGCGTTGGATAAATGCTTGAAAATAATTATTCTCTGCATTTTAAGAATCGCGGATATGTTCTTTCTGACCCTTCTGGAGTAGAATTGTTTTGTGCCACGATGAGCAACAGAATGTTTTCAGTTGATTAGGAAAAAAATAACTGAGCAGGCTTATACCATTACTTCACAAACATGTACAAACCTACGGCATAAAAGGTTTGGTCACTTCAATCTGAGAAGCATCGCAGAGATGAAAAAGAAGGAACTAGTGGAAAATATGCCTGAAATTCTTTGTAATGATCAAGTTTGTGAAACCTGCCAACAAGGCAAGCAAACAAAATTGCCATTTCAATCAAATCAAGTATCGAGAGCTAATCAGAAACTTTAGCTCATTCATACAGATGTTTGTGGCCCAATGAAAACAGATTCTTTGAGTGCTAACAAATATTTTCTCCTCTTTATTGATGACTACACCAGAATGTGTTGGGTTTATTTCATTAGACTGAAGAGTGAAGTCTTTAATATTTCTAAACAATTTAATGCTTTAGTAGAGAATCAATGTAATCTCAGTATTAAAGCTTTGAGGTCTGACAATGGAGGAGAATATACTTCTTCTCAGTTTGTGGAGTTTTGTAATAGCACAGGTATTGAACGTCAATTGACATTATCATACACTCCACAACAAAATGGTGTGTCTGAAAGGAAGAACAGGACAGTAATGGACATGGCCCGGTGTCTTTTGCTTGAAAAAAAGATACCAAATCAGTTTTGGGCGGAGGCAATCTACACCTCAGTATACTTGCTGAACAGACTACCTACTAAAGCCTTGCAGGACATGACTCCATATGAAGCTTGGTGTGGGAACAGACCATCAGTATACCATCTTAGAATCTTTGGGTGTATATGTTATTATCAAGTTCCTGAATCAAATAGGAGTAAGCTGGACAACAGGGCTCAGAAGGGCATATTTATGGGCTATAGTTCCTCCAAAGGATACAGGATTTTCTGTTTAAAAACAGAAAAACTAATTCTAAGCCGAGAAGTGAAGTTTGATGAAGCAACTACTTGGGATTGGAAAAATCAGAAAACCTTTCTGATTTAAAAGAGCAGCCTCAACTTGCGGAAAATGAACTTGTAGATGACGTTCCAGTTCAGGGCACTCGATCCTTAAAAGATGTCTATCAGCAGTGCAATTTGGTTGTCTCTGAACCAACAAGCTATGCTGAAGCACAAGATTCTCAGGCATGGAGGAGAGCTATGCAAGCAGAAATAGACATGATCGAGAAGATTGGAACCTGGCAGCTTGTTGATAGGCTTAGAAATCGCAAGGTGATTGGTGTAAAATGGATTTTCAAAACAAAACTCAATCTTGATGGCTCAGTTTGCAAGTATAAGGCTAGATTGGTGGTGAAGGGATACACACAACAATATGGTGTGGATTACCAGGAAACGTTTGCTCCAGTAGCAAGGTATGACACAATCAAGCTTATTCTTGCATTTGCATCCTGTAGTTCCTGGCAGATTCATCACCTTGATGTCAAATCGGCTTTTCTGAATGGTTTGCTTGTTGAAGAGATCTATGTAGAGCAACCTGATGGTTTCTCAATTCCTGGAAAAGAGGATCAAGTTTATCTCTTAATGAAGGCGTTGTATGGCCTAAAACAAGCCCCAAGGGCATGGTACGAAAGAATGGACAATCATTTCATCCAACTTGACTATAGTAGAAGAATAAGTGAAGCTACTCTATATGTGAAAGTCACGGATGGTGAGTCCTTAATTGTCTCAATTTATGTGGATGACATGCTTGATACAGGAAGCAAAATGGAACTAATCCAAAGGTTCAAGGATGAAATGGAGAAAGTCTTTGAAATGACTGATCTTGGAGTCAAGAAGTACTTCCTTGGCATGGAAGTCTTGCAGCCCAGTGATGGTATATTTATATGCCAGCAGAAATACATTTCAGATATTCCAAACAGGGTCAAAATGCAAGACTGTAAACCTGTGAGTACTCCAATATCTACTGGTGTGAAGCTTGGCAAGGATGAGGATTCTGAAAAAGTGGATGATAGTATGTATAGAAGCTTAATTGGCAGCCTTCTATATCTAACCTCAAGCAGACCTGACATTCTGTTTGCTGTAAGTTTGCTCTCTAGGTTCATGCATTCTCCTAGACTCGCACACTTCACAGCGGCTAAAAGAGTTTTAAGGTATATTAAAGGAGCCAGCAAGTTTGGAATTTTCTTTCCAACACCTACTGAAGTGACTATGAATCTGTTTGGTTACTCTGATAGTGATTGGGGTGGCGGCATTGATGATTCCAGAAGCACTTCTGGATATCTATTTTGTTTGGGGACAAGTTGTTTTAGTTGGAACTCTAGGAAACAAGAAACTACAGCTCAATCAACAGCAGAAGCTGAGTACATAGCTGCTGCATCTGCTGTAAACCAAGCTATCTG
Organism: Solanum sejunctum; assembly: GCA_025642045.1. Taxonomy (NCBI): domain Eukaryota; kingdom Viridiplantae; phylum Streptophyta; class Magnoliopsida; order Solanales; family Solanaceae; genus Solanum; species Solanum sejunctum. Next base: position 9,573,374 of record JAOTQJ010000096.1, on the reverse strand, counting down.
GCTAAGGAAGATGTTGAAGGATTTGGGCCATGAACGAGCTGAAGCTACCAGGATCATTTGTGACAACAATTCAGCAATTTCAATCTCAATAAACCCAGTGTTTCATGGTTGAACTAAGCACATCAAGATCAAGTATCATTTTATTAGAGAAGTCCAACAGTCCAATGAAGTGTTGCTGGTTCATTGCTCATCCGAGAACCAGCTAGCAGACATTTTCACTAAGTCTCTGCCAAAGGAAAGGTTTGAAGATCTAACGCAAAGAATTGGTGTTTGTCAAGAAAATGCCAAGGAGGAGTGTTAGCCAGTTGGCATTTCTCAACTTCCAGCTTAGTTTTTACTGCTTTTTACTCAGTTTTTAGTTGACAGTTTTCCTATTTTCTAGCAAAAAACTTAGTCAAAGTTAGTTGCTTATTTTTTGAATTAGTGGCCCTTTATGGCTGATTAGTGGGACATTTTCCTATTTAGTTTTTATCCACTTTGTAAGTAGCTAATAGATAGGAAATGGTTATCTTTTTCTTGTATATATTCAGATGTTCTCATGTTAATGTTATGCTGGAATTTTAACCTCTTCTTTGAGTTTTCATACTTGGTTCAATTTCAAGGGTAGTTTTCTAACACTAACTACTTTTTGCTGATCTTTGGAGGCCTCTTCAAGCACAAAACAAATTCATTCCATGATCTTGTTGCTTATGGATGATCTTCTCATCAAATTACTTCTTCTTTCCAACCGTTCATGCCTATCAGAGGTCCACTAGTGATGTCAAAGAACTTAAAAAACCAGAAACAACAACATACCTGGTGAAATCCAACAAGGGAGATCTAGGGAGGGTGGAATGTATGCAAATCTTACTATTAGCTGGGGAGGTAGAGACGCTGTAAAGCCAGCACTAAAAGTAAATCCTATTCTCCCCCATCTTTGTGCAAAACTGTCTTATTGGATTTGAAAGGAAGAATGGTTGTACCTATCAGAGAGAGGGGACTTTTGTTTACTTAATTATATTCTCAGCATAACCCCTTCAGTGTGGCGTTGATTCTTCTTTAACGGGACAAGCATGTGGAAATTCTTTGTAATAACAGGTGGCATCGAGACTCAAACCCAGGACATCTTTCTACTCTAGTACCATGTTGAAGCATGTGACCATCTCATCTTAAAGCTTAAGTTGTTAGGGAGAGCACACTTTTATTTACTTAATTATATTCTCAACATTTAGATTAAAATTTTGAAAATCAGTTTTGTTACCTTTTTGGGGTGAAAGTCAGATTACTGCTTAGACTTTTAACAATAACAAGAAGACTATAATTTCAGGCCATTAAGGATCAACTTTATGGTCCTCTATTATCCTTTTCACTTCATCAGTTCATCTGGATCCATTTTATTCAAAAAGTCAATAAATTGAGCTTTGATTCTGATGGAGATACACAAAAAGATTAAGATGGGAAAATAGATTAGGATTAGGACTAGTGCTTACCGTCAAGGCTTCGTCCGATCCAATTGAATCACCACCGTGGACAAATAGTTGGCCCCCACAATTATTCTGTGTATTTTTAGCAGACCAACGCATAATAATAACAGGGAGCCTTCTGTCTCCTGCTGAGAGTTGCAGTTTGACATAACTAGATGAAGCATCAGCCTCTGGACTTTTCTTGCCAGAAACTGATAAATTCCACAAGAAGATATCTCCATCAACATAACCAACAGCCAAAATGGACCCATCAGATGACAACCAACAGAGTGAGCTTATTTCTTTTTCCCCTTCTTGATTATCTGATGAAGCACGGAACTTTTCTTCACTAGCATTTTTTGAAGCATAGACAACAATTTCATCCTTCGATTGGAGTTGTTTAAACTGTCTAACAAGAGCAGCTCGATCTTCTATAATGTCCCAGAGAACAATTAATCCATTCTCATAAGCAATCAGGACCCTGAGGAAACAAAAAGAAAGACAACACTAAGACCCTAAAAGAAAGTATATGAGTGAAGCAAGAGACCAGGATAGATGTGTGATAAGAAACAGAATAATGTGGATGCTAAAAACAACTCTAAAAATGAAAAACTACGGACGACAAAAAAGGGAGAAATTTCAATCATCTCTTACCTGTTTCCATGTGAACTAGGTTGTGGAAGTAAACCAACAATGGCGAGTTGGTCGGGCATTGAAATCTCAGCAGCTTCTGCAACAGATGATTATGGGAATATGAGAAGATGTTCACATAAGTTAGTCCACAGAAATTGTATTCATCTGTACAGTTGCTTTTAGAGGACAAAAATCACACTGCAATTTGCAAGAATTGGAAGATCTAAAAGAGCACAGATACTGACGTACTCCTACAAGTCAGCACCTTCCAAGAAAAGAGGAAAACTTTCACGAAAATGCATTTCTTCCTCATATTGACCTTAAGAATTTCTAATTATCAGTAGTCGTCCTACTCTTCTAGCTCCTAACTCAAAAGATTTGTTTTTCTCATGGTAAAATCATAAGGTTATTCATGCTGTGCTCTTCTGGAAATCCTAAAGGACATTCCATCGCTGAAAAAGAAATTGAGTTACTACGAGCACATCAAAACTTAAAGAAATTTCCAAAAGACTGGCTGGTGTAACGTTTGCCATACATCAACCTGAGCGTTAATGTCAATGTTCTTATATGAACCATCAACCTATGTGCTAATTTTAAGGCTTCTAGATGCTAATCATAAATCACATATAGCAGATATTTTAAGTGCATGTCAAACAATACTTCGCTGTTTGGCCTCTAGTTCAAGTTATAGCTTTCCAGTAGTGTTGTGAATACAAATGCAATTGAGCTTAGATAAAATTGTCAACTAGTTTATTTTTTGAGAGAAATTGTCAACTAGTTTATATGGTCATTTTCTTGCCAAATCTTGACTGCAAATTGATCAATCATAAGTTTTCCCTAAAGAGTTACGTATGAAAAGAGAAATAAATAAAATAACCAGGGTTCCACTAATGCAATCTGATATAGTATAATGCCTCAATTTTTGAGAAATTACTTTTTCATACGAAATAACCAATTTGCCCTTCTCCCCAGAGGTTTCATGCTTTGTTTATATATCGGGAATGGGTTGTGTGGTCCCCAATGCGATTGGGAGATACTTTGGTGATTTTGAGAACTTGGATGGAACTTTACTGAGATAGTTGACTTTGGTCAACATTCCAAGATCTGAGCGTCGGATGGTGATTCCGTCAGTTTCGTTGCGCCCAAGACGTCGATTTTGATCTAGTATGATGGTTGGACAAAGCTCGGAGAACTCAGAATTCATTTTGAATATTTAGGCTAAAATTTGAGTTTAGGCCTAAGAGGGGTTCGTAGGAATATTTTGGTCATAACAACTTCTTTCAAAAATCCAATGATTCCATTGAGTCGGGAATGTCAATTTTAGTGCGGTAGAATATCCGGCTTATTTTTATTGGATTCTGAACAAATTCCAAGAGTCTGTTTGGAGAGTTTGAATGTTTGAATTGTTGTTCTGATGCAGGTATCTTACACTTCGTGTTCGCGAAGAGGTGTCCCTTGCCGTGTTCTTCACAATCATGGTGAGTAGTCTCGCGATCACAATGTACCTCTTTCTAGTAATTTGTTTTCGCGACTGCTGCCCGACAATCGTCCGAACACCTTCATTGTGCTCCGTGATCGTGGAGATAAGTTGCAAAGAGCAAAAACAATGTCAACTTCGGAAATTCTTCACATTTTACCATTTTCAAACTATTGGATCTTTGGGAAAGTGATTTTTGAAGCAATTTTTCAAGAGAATTCATAGGGTAAGTTTTTTTTATCAACTTTAAATAATTTTTTTTTTTATCAATTTCATCTTTCAAAAACATTTCAAAGTCAAGATTTCAATTTGGATTTTTCAGGTTTCTCTCCCAAATTTCAAATTAGTAATTTCATGAATTCGAATCCATTTCTTACTCGATTTTAATGGTGTTTAACCACAAACTCCTCTTGATGTGTGTGAAATTCAAAGAAGAAGAAAAAGAGATATTGGGAATTTTGGTTTATTTACTTATTCCCTCAAGTTGATGGGTTTAAATAGCTGTTACAAATAATGTAAATAAGGAAAGAAACTAATAAAATATTACACAATCTCCTAACTTATTAGGGAAGATTCTCATATCTACACTATCTAATTATACCATAATTAACACTCCCCTTCAAGATGGAGCGTATAAGTCATATGCTCCTTGTTTGCCACAAATATAGTCAATTCTAGATCCTTGGAGTGATTTTGTGAAAATATCCGCCAATTGATCTTTTGAGTTGACAAAACTCGTGACGATGTATCCAAACTCAATCTTTTCCCGAATGAAGTGACAATCTGTCTCAATGTGCTTCATTCTTTCGTGAAACACAACATTAGAAGCGATATGTAGTGCAACTTGGTTGTCACAAATCAATGTCATCGGTTCAACTCCTCCTATCTTCAATTCTTGGAGAAGTTGTTTCAAACATATAAGTTCACATGTAGCTAGTGCCATAGCTAGATACTCTGCCTCGGCGCTTGATCTAGCTACGACAGTTAGCTTTTTGCTTTTTCAAAACACTAGGTTGCCTCCAATTAGAACACAATATCCTAAAGTTGATCGCCTATCAAAAGGAGATCCTGCCCAATCTGCATCAGAATATCCAACAATGTTGGTGTGTCCCCCTATCTTCATACAATAAGCCTTGTCCTGAAGAGCCTTTGATATACCGCAGGATGTGAAGCACTGCATTCCAGTGACTATCACAAGGTGATTGCAAAAACTGGCTAACTACACTAACAACAAATGAGATATCTGGTCGCGTGATTGTAAGATAGTTGAGTTTGCCAACAAGTCTGGTATCTGTTAGGATCTTTTAAAGGCTCCCCTTGTCCAAGAATAAGCTTAGCATTTGGATCCATAGGACTGTCCACATGTTTGCAATCCAGCATATACCAACATCTTCCAAAATGTCTAAGGCATATTTCCTTTGTGTAATCGCAATAGTATGGCTAGACTGTGCCACCTCAATGCTTAGAAAGTATTTCAGCTTGCCCAAATCCTTCGTTTGAAAGTAACTTGAGAGGTGTTGTTTGAGTTGAAAAATGCCTTCAAGATCATTTCTTGTGATAGCAATATCATCAACATAAACAATTAAAAAGATATGTTTGCCATGAGATGAATGCCTATAGAATACAGACTGATCAGCTTCTATTCGAATCATTCCAAACTGTTGGACAACTCCTCGAAAACGACCAAACCATGCTCTAGACTGCTTCAGACCATAAAGAGATCGACGAAGTTTACAAACTACTCTAGACTCCCCCTGAGCAACAAACCCTGGTGGTTGCTCCATATATACCTCTTCAGCAAGTTCCCCATGGAGGAATGCATTTTTGATATCCAACTGAAAAAGGGAGATTCATTGCTGCCATAGAGATGAGAAGACGGACAGAAGCCATCTTGGAAACTGGTGAGAAAGTATCTCCATAATCAATACCATAAACCTGAGTGTATCCCTTAGCAACTAGTCTTGCTTTGAGACGATCAATAGCTCCATCCGAACCTACCTTAATAGTGAATAACCAATGACAACCAACTGTGGTTTTGCCTTCAGGAAAAGGAACAAGCTCCCAAGTACCATTATCATGTAAAGCAGTCATCTCCTCAATCATAGCCCGACACCAACCTGGATGAAACAGTGCTTCTGCCATAGTTTTGGGAACTTTGACTGTTGATAAGCTAGTAATGAAGGCATGATATGAAGGTGATAGACGATGATAACTTAAATTAGCATAAATGGGAATTTTATTAGCAGTTGTTCTAGTACTTTTGCCAAGAGCAATGGGAAGATCATCTGATAAGTGCTCAACCGAAGTAGAGGGCAATGTTGGAGCAGGTAACGAGTCACCAGGATTGCTTTGAGTACCTGTTTCAAAGTTAGAAATACTAACTGGATTAGCAACTTCAGAAGGAGGTTGAGGTCGCCGTGAATAGACCTTAAGAGTCGGATGTGGAGCTGGGGTTGGAATGGTTGGAATTAGAAGGACTGATATGGCCTTTTGATTTTCTGTATTAGGAGAAAAATATGGAGAAGTCTCGAAAAAAGTAACATCTGCCGAGACAAAGTACTTATTGGTAGAGGTATCAAAGCA
>JAOTQJ010000096.1:9522173-9549101 GCA_025642045.1 Solanum sejunctum | reverse complement strand
AGACATGGTTGAAAACTAAGAACGATTTAATGACAGTTAACAGCGAACAATCAATAGACCAATGCCAACATCACTCGCAACAACAGAGTATCTTCTGATCAATATAAGCTCGAGATTTTCTCCTATTCAAACACAATATATGACAACTTCGACATAGCTTCAGCTACCACATTCAGTCACAATACTCGAAACAAACAGTGAAATTGGGGAATTACCTTTATCGGGGCAACGATACTGGGACGACTACGAGCTTGACGAGGCTTCGACAAATATCACGGAATCGACTGAAATTTCTGGAAGTTTATTTTTCTCTGAAACTTTACTATTCTTTCATTTTTCCTACTATCCCCGGCCTAAAATGGATGAAGAGGATATTATATAGGGTGATTTTGAATTCAACATTTGAAGAAAATAGGGTCGGTTGATTCCCACTTAGATTCGTGTGGGGGACAAGAACATTGGGGGTGCGGGTTTGTCGAGAAAATAGTGCCAGATTTTCTGGTCTCGGTCGATGTTCTTGGTTTTTGGTCGCCGGTTTTTGGGTTGTTGAAGAAAAAACGGGAAAAGAAAAAGGAAAGGTAATGGGTGAGGGGGAAGGGGTTGCGGCGCCGTTCGTCGGTTGCGGCGCCGCTGATGAGGACGGTGAAGGGGCGACGGCGGCGCTAGGGTTTTGGTTTTTGGTGGATTTTGAAAATGAAGAAGAAGGAGATGGGGAAATAGGGATATATCGGGCGCGTGAGGGCCACGCGCCCGTAATTAATTTTTTTTTGGAAAATAAGAGTTCAAAAATCGTTAAAAATAAAATAAAGACTCGGTGATTAATTTGACACCGTGGAGGGTAAAAATTGGGTGTCAACATAAGTTATTTAATGCATTGAATCATGTTGTATTTTCAGCTAAGCATTTTATCGAACACCTCACGTGCATAATTTTTGCTATACCAAAACTCATAAAAATAGGAAAAGAGGGATTTTAGAAATTTATAGAAATGTTAGAAAATATTTGAAAATACTTAAACATAATATGGTACTTTCATAAATTTTCCTATTATATTTTGCCTTTAAATAAAGTTAAAATTCATTTTAGCACAACTACAAGAATATCATTATGGGCCCATGACAAAAGTAAGGACATAAATGGATTCTTCTAAATGTTTATTTTGACCATGAATTATACAATTATTATTTTACCCTTGAATAAAGTTAAAATTTAGTAAAATGTCATTGGTCATACTTCTCGTTACTCTTCTATATAATAAAAATAAATAATTTCTTGATAGTTTTTGTTAGTTTGTGAAATTATATTTTTATAATTGGTCATCATTCATTTCATATTTCTATATAATAGAAAGAAGTTTCTAGAACTACTTTTATTGTTAGCTTTCTTGATAGATTTTTGTTATGTATTAGTATAAATTTACATTATTACCCTTGGTCATCCTACCTTTCACATTTCAATATAATAGAAATATAAAAAAAAGTAAAATAATAAATATAATAACTTATGAGTCCATAACAAAAGTAATGATATGTATGGATTCTTCTAGATTTTTATTTTGACCATTAATTATACAATTATTATTTTTGTCCTTAAATAAAGTTAAAATTCATTTTAATTCAATTACAAAAATATCATTATGGGAACATAATAAAAGTAAGGATATAAAGGGATTCTTGTAGACTTTTTATTCTGACCATTAGTTATACAATTATTTTATTCTTAATAAAGTTAAAATTATAATAATACCCTTGGTCGTTCTATAATAATTTATGGGTCCATAGCAAAAGTAATGATATGTATGAATTCTTTTAGATTTTTATTTTGATCATTAATTATATAATTATTATCTTTTTCTTAAATAAAGTTAAAATTCATTTTAACACAATTATAAAAAAATTATTATGAGACCATAATAAAATCAAGGATATAAATGGATTCTTCTAGATCTTTTTACTTTGACCATTAGTGATACAATTATTATTTTGCCCTTAAATAAAGTTTAAATTACAATAATACTCTTGGTCATCCTTTGGTTTGACTCTTCGATATAATAGAAATAGAAATATAATTTTAGATATGAAAAAAAATTTGAGAATATGTCACGCCCCAGAAGGGTACCCTAGACATAACTAGCACTCGGAGACTATTGCTAGCCCCAAGCAAAACCACCTAATCTCGTTGCATTTGTTCAATCAACTCATATGCGGAAGACATAAAGGAAATAACAACTATCGGTAGACTATTACAATCACTATCATATAGAGTACGAAGAAAAGCAACTCAATAGAAATAAGAAGTAGGAAAATAGTCAATCCTGACATCAATTATCAACTGTCTATATCTACGAAGCCTATATAACTATCATCTAAGAAGGTACCATGATAGGCCATGACTATCACAATCCAGTAAAATAACTCAAAAAATAAAAAAATAAATATGTCCTCCGAAAGCAAGGGAGGACTCACCAAATCTCTGTTGAAAATCTGTGAACCTCAATGATTAGCCTACTAAAGTCCTCTGTCTACAGAATCTGCATCATAAAATGATGCAGCGCCAAAGGGGTGTTAGTATGTGAAATGTATTGTATGTAAAATGAGATAAGGTAAACAATATATATATATATATATATATATGACATTAGTTCATCAATCACTCATCCTCAGCTTAGAGTAAAGGACAGGGCTTTATCATCTCACTATCCATCAAGACATCACACAATCACATCAACCTCAGAGTACTATCAACAAGGAACCTATCTGGGAGTTTCTATAACCGACAACCACCATCTATGAGCCAGTGATGATACAACAAAGAGATGTCATTGCCACATCCTTCCAGTGCCTTTCCAGGGTAAAGGAAGAGTCTGTCGGAGATCCCAAATAAGTTTGTCAAGTCCTCTGTGGGATAAAAGAAACATCCATTTTTATGGTCCAATCCTCACCTACATTGGCCACGTAGTTAATGAGTACGAGTAGGAATCGTTCTTACCCATTTTGGTGTTAATACTCCTCCCAGGACTCTATATGCTCATAAGTCTATCAACAATAGGCTGGTTATACAACCACCCCCCTTTCCCCAGGCAGGGACCTCATCTCATCTGTTATTCTATAAACTTAAGAACTAGATTATTCCTTTCAAACTCTATCTGAATCTCATTTAAACCTCAAGGATATTATATCTTCATCTACTTCAGCCATCACAATACTCATCTCAAGACTGAAACCATAGCAATCAACACATCTATAAACAGTCAAGGCTCTAGACACCATCCTAAGTTCATTATTGTTGTCTTTAACAAGAAAATTATTTAGAATGAACATAAAATTAATCAATAATACATGTAAATAGTAATTATGTATGATGACCATCAATTTAAGTTAATATATAGAAATTAAAGCTAATTTCAAGAAAATATTCAAGAACTTCAACTCAAAACTTATCAACTAATAATTTACAACTTAATTTATATATTGGGGTACATGAAAGAACAATTCCATGCTCTGGGTAGCCTTTGCATACCTGGAATTGGGCAAATCCAAACTTTCTTCAAGAACCTAGCCCTGAACTTGGAAACCCTCCTATATCTCTTCTTCTACTCTCTCAAAACGAAGTTTAGAGTTAGGAAAAATGTGGGTTTTAAAACCCTTTCGTATGAATTCACACTTAAAAACATGTTTTGGGACTTAAAAATAGGTTGAGAATGACCAAAATACCATTCCCACAATTAAAAGATAAAAATTTAAAAAATATACACTGGTCCACAACGTGCCAGGGGCACGAACCAGTACGTTTTTGAAACTTTTCAAAAATTTCAATTCCTGTAGAAAATTAAAAAAATAAAAATATTAAGTGTGTCTCTGTGCCCCCTCCACATCGCGCTAGGGGTGCGGATTCAACACTATTTTGAGCCTCAAAGTGGAAATTTATTTTTCGACCTGGTAGCTCTTAAATCGGGTCGAGATTATTTTCTGACTCGATTTTCTGCGCGATTACAAATTCGGTCTTAGATTTCTCATCGGAGCTTTAGAATATGCGTTGTATGCCAAAGACACGTTGTGCTCACGATACATTTTAGGACCCTTTCAATAATTTTATGAGGTGTTACATCATCTCACCCTTGGGAACATTTGTCCTCGAATGAAGAGTAAAAGTAGAACAAAAGCATGAATGATATCAAAACTTGTCTCATTCCTCGCTCAGGAACTTTCAGACTCTAAACTATCCTTCAATTATCTATCCCTACCTTAGACTCAGGAATGGAATCATATTAAGACATCAACTCAAAGAAAGATAATATTCAATAACATTAAGGTAAGGATATTACCTTTGACGTCATTATTATTCGGCATGAATAGATGTGGGTATTTGAGTTTCATCACTTTCTCAGCTTCCCATGTAGCTTCCTCAAAAAATTGATTCCTCCATAGAACTTTGACGGAGGCTATCTCTTTGTTCCTCAACCTATGAACTTGTCGGTCAAGGATTTGGACTAGAATTTCTTCATAAGATAGGCTATCTTCACTCTCGTACTCTCAATAGGAATTGCTAATGCAGGATCTCCCAAAAAGTTCTTCAATAACAAAACATAAAACACCGGATGAACCACATCTAATTCAAAAGGCAAGTCTAGCTCATAAGCGACCTTCCCAATCCTCCTCACAATCCGATATGGTCTGATATAACGGGGACTCAACTTCCACTTCTTTCCAAACCTTATGATACCCTTCATGGGTGATACCTTCAAGTACACCCAATCATCCACCTCAAATTCCAAGTCTCTTCTTCTCACATTCGTATATGACTTCTGACGTCTATGTGTTGTATTCAACCTTTATCTGATGACTTTCACCTTCTCCATAGACTGGTCTATGAGATCAGGTTCAATCAACTCAGCTTCACCAACCTAGAACCAGCCAATCGGCGATCTGCATCGCCTCATGTATAATGCCTCATAAGGGGCCATCTGAATGCTAGCATGGTAACTATTATTGTACGCTAACTAAATCAATGGTAGGTGATCATCCCAATTCTCTTTGAAGTAAATGACATATGCTCTCAACATATCCTTCAAAGTCTGAATGGTGCACTCTGCCTGTTCATTCGTCTGAGGGTGAAAAGTTGTGCTTAAATTCACTTTCGTACTCAATCCCTTCTGGAAAGACCTCCAAAATTAAGAGGTGAATTGAGCTCCTCTACCCGAACTGATGGACAAGGGAACCCCATGCAACCTCACAATCTGACAAATGTATAGTTGGGCATTCTCCTCAGTCGTATTAGTTGTCTTGACTGCCAAAAAGTAGGTTAATTTAGTCATCCTATCAACAGTCACCCATATCGAATCATGCTACTTTCTAGATCTTGGTAAGCCAGTAATGAAGTATATGTTGATCATATCCCACTTACACATAAGAATTTCAAAGTTCTGAGTTAATCCACACGATTTTTGATGTTCAACTTTAACGTATTGACAATTGGGGCACTTGGAAACAAATTCGGCAATGTCTTTCTTCATCCCATTCCACTAATAGACTTCTCTCAAGTCGTGGGTACATCTTGGTGGAACTGGTATAGATGGAATATCTTGAGCTATGAGTTTCGGCCATAATCCTCTCTCTACCACCATCAACATTTGGCACAATCTTCCTTGATATTTCAACACCTCATCTCCCTATTTGGAGAAAACCATCACCTTCTGCTTGTAAATCGCTTATTTCAATTGGAATAGGACTATAACACCTCATATCTTACAATATTAATTCTATGTAAATGAAACATGATATGGCTTTTCAAATTAGGGCCAATTTTTAAAAGTCCTTGAATCTCGAATTAGAGGGCGATATGTATGTCTAACGTTGAAGCTGGTCGAGTGCAAATAAGTTTTAAGTCAAATTGAGGACATGAGGACCCTAAACAAAGTGAGAGAATTGAGGTACTTGTAGGACTTAGGAAGCTAGCAGGTGAGTCACCTACTTGCTTAGTGTAAATTTGCTAGGTAAATGGAGATGAGGCCCGATGTCGAATTTGTTCAAGTCCGATAATAAATAAAGTCTGTGTTAAGAGTATAACTTTATCCCATATTTTACCATTGTAAATGGACAATACATACAGCCCAAGAAGGATATTAAAAGATCCCAAAGACATCATAATTTCTTTGATAATTTGGGCCCAAAACTAACTAAGAGAAAGGGGGAAAATGGGCAGCAAGGCCCATTAATTTGGAGCCCCTTAAGGCCCAAGTGAAAGGAGCAAGAAGCTGCATCACCAACTTAATATATTAAGGCTAAGAAATCAAAAGTAAGTCGGCCTAGAGGTCTTTAAAAAAGGTGTGAAGACAGCCTCCTAAATTCACTTCAACTTGGACCAAAACAAAACTGCTTTCTTGGTTATTCTTTTCCCTCTTTCAAAGTGTGAAAAATAGGCCTCACAACCTTACAAGGATTCCTAAAGAAGCTCTAAACCTTGAGTTTAAAGTCAAGTAAATCTATTTATGCACTTAGTATGGTTTATTTATTAAAACCAAATAAATAAGCTAACTATACATGTGCTGAAAATTTTAGACAGCATGTATCCTAAGGATTGTGGTACACTTTTCATGCTAATTAAGAGGCTTTTCTCCTCTTGGTTGGCTGTATTATAAAGTAAGACTTATATCCTTACCAAAATTTGGTTTAGTAGTACTGTAACCAGGCTGCTTCACCACTGTTACAGTCCGCAAAGATGATTTATTGTAGGATATCATAATTGTACTCGTAAAAGAAACTTGTGAGCTGATAATTGAAAATTATAGTTTCACGGCCTTCACCTAATTTGGGACTATTTGTGGACTATTGTAAGACTGGTTTTATGTATAGAAAATGTTAGATATAGTTTGGGTAAAGTTGAAACAGGTTCAGGATTGTTGACGTCGAAATGTAGCCAAGGGATATAACGTTATACCGCCTATTTATATGTTGTGTAGAATTGTTATGTATTATACTTTGTGGGCTGTTGTAAGACTGTTATGGTACTAAAACAGGTTGAACATGATATGTATATGAGAATGTGTATTAGAAAATACGATTAGAGGCAGAAATATTGAAAGAATACGCTCGGGTTTACAATTATATGCTTGTTGCCCGTATATTGTTTTTTTATGAGATTAGGCTGCCAAGATGTATCTATTGGTTGCTAATGCTAGTTTTATCACCTACTATATTGTAGATAATTATTTGGAATAAGGGAAGGTTATCTCGAGGTAATAGCGAGGCCATACAATAAAGTATGTAAGGCTACTTGATTTCATATTATTTGGCATGAAACATAGATCCCTCTTTGGCACATAAAGGTACTTACCAACTCCGACACAACTATTAACCGTGTCTCCACTCTTTCACATGTTCATATGCTCCCATACATAGTCACCTTTAAATCTGCATACGCACTTGGATACCAAGATGCACGAGTTTCCTCTACTAAATAAAGTTCATATGTTGTTCTACCTCCTATGCATTTCATTATTTTTGTAACTTACTCCTTTTATTATGGTGTTATCTTTTGTGATTATTTATGTATCATATGTTGTATCTACAGTTCTACAGCTCCAATATTATGAACACCAAAAGAAGCATCTCAAAGATAATTGAAAGATAAAGTATGTTGCTTATTGATGGGTGGTAACCCAAGGGGTGGAAGAATCACCTAGCCAGGGTCAATCCTATCATGAGGGGTAGCCCAAGGGGTTAAAGGAAAAGCCTAGCCCCGATCCTGATATAGATTTACTACTGATTAGCTGGTCATTTGTATTACATATTGTGTACAAATTATATAATAAAGGTAAAGTAACAAAAAGAACATAAAGTACATGATCCTACAGTACAACTAAGGGTGGTCTCTTATCCTACACCAGTGCATAGTTTCATTTGAGTTGTTACTTTATATACAGTATTTTCTGCCTTACATATTCAGTACATTATCTCATACTGACATCCTTTATGGGGGACCTGCATTTCATGCTACAGGTACAGGTGCTAGTAGATCTCCCCAGTAGGAGTATAGGATATCCATCTGTTGTTACCAAGCTCTAAGTTGCTTCGGAGCTTTATACATCTAGAGCTTATGTTTTTGTATTGTATAGTTAGTCAAGGCGAGGCCTGTCCCAGCCCCTATCAGATGCTTTTCCTTATTTAGAGGCTTTGTAGACCATGTAAATTAAAGTATGGTCACGTCTCGTACCCTAGATACCGTGGCCCCAACAGCCTAGCTATATGCATTACCTTTTGGCTTGTTATTACTGTTTACTTTCTTAAAGGCATGTTAAATGTAGAAATCCCTTATAATATGCATAGAAAGCGCATAGATACAGGTTGTTTCTCCTGGACCTTATTGGCAACGGGTGCCAGTCCGCCTTAGTGGGATTTTGGGCATGAATAAGATAGAATCTTGGTCTTGCTTTTCCTTCACTTTTGACACTAAGGATGAAGCAGAACCAGTCTGAACATTGATCCTGCCTTCATTATTCTTCTCAAGTTGCACTCCTAGTTGAGCCAATATATGCATTTCCTTGGCTAATTCTCCCTTCCCTTCCCCCACATGGGCAGTGCTAGACATCCTGTTAAGAGCATCAGCAACAATGTTAGCCTTTATCTGGGTGATAGAGAATGCTCATATCATAATCCTTGAGCAATTCCAGCCATCTGCTCTATCACAGGTTGAGCTCTTTCTGACTGAACACATACTGTAAACTCTTGTAAATAGTGAATACATCTACGTGTACTCCATATAAATAGTGACGCCAGATCTTAAGTGCGAATACGACTGCTGCCAAATCTAGATCATGATTCAGATAATTCTTCTCATGGATCTTAAGTTGTCTAGAAGCATAATCTATCACCTTCCCTTTCTGCATAAGTACACAACCCAATCTAACTCTGGATGTATCACAGTATATCACGAAGTCCCCCATCTCGTCTGGTAAGGTCAACACTAGTACTGTAGTCAATCTAGTCTTTAATTTCTGAAAACTCTTTTTACATACCTCAGACCACTGAAACTTGGCCTTCTTCTGAGTCAGCTTAGTCAATGGGGCTGACAGAGAAGAGAAGCCCTGCACAAATCTGCGATAGTAACCTGCTAAACCCAAGAAGCTCCTTATCTCCATTGGAGAAGTTGGTTTTGGCCAGTTCTTAACCTCTTTGATTTTCTGAGTATCCACCCGAATATCATCTCCCAAAATAATATGGCCTAGGAAAGCCACTGACTTGAGCCAAAACTCACACTTAGAAAATTTTGCATATAACTCATGATCTTTGAGTGTTTGCAAAACCACTCTAAGGTCATTCCCATGCTCCTCTTCATCCTTCAAATATACCAGAATGTCATCAATAAATACGATCACGAATATGTCAAGATACAGCCTAAATATCCTGTTCATCAAATCCATAAAAGCTACAGGTGCATTTGTCAACCTGAAGGACATGACCAAGAACTCAAAATGGTTATACCGTGTCCTAAAGGTTGTCTTAGAAACATCACTTTCCATCACCATCAACTGATGGTAACCCGATCTGAGGTCTATCTTGGAGAAACAAGTAACACCCTGAAGTTGGTCAAATAGATCATCTATTCTGGGAAGAGGATACTTATTCTTTATGGTAACCTTGTTCAGTTGTCGATAGTCTATACACATTCTGAGAGACCTGTCTTTCGTACACACGAATAGGATAGGAGCACCCCAAGGAGAGATACTAAGCGTTATGAAATCTTTGTCTAACAAGTCTTTCAATTGTTCTTTCAATTCTTTCAACTCTGCAAGGGCCATTCTATAAGGTGGAATTAATATTGATTGGGTCTCCGGAAGGACATTGATTCCAAAGTCGGTCTCTCTATTAGGAGGGACTCCAGGCAGATCATAAGGAAAGACTTCTGGAAACTCATTTACAATCGAGATTGACTCAAGAGTAGGAGATTCAACATCATTAGACTTAACTCGCATGAGGTGGTAAATACAACCTTCGGAGATCAAGTTTCTAGCTCTAAGATAAGAGATAAACTTGCCCTTAGGGGCAACAGAACTCCCTTTTCACTCTATGATAGGTTTATTAGGAAATTGAAACTTGAGAATGTGGGTTCTACAATCAACAGAAGCATAACAGGCGTGAAGCCAATCCATGCCAAGTATCACATAAAAACCAATCATCTCCAATTCTACCAAGTCAGCTAAGGTGTTTCTATGATAAATAGACACTACACAATCCCTGTAGACTGTCTCAGCTAAGATAGACTCACCAGTAGGAGTAGAAACAGCAAAAGATTCAAGCAAACACTTTTGAAGAATCCCAAACTTACTAGCCACACAAGGAGTCACAAAAGACAAAGTGGCACCTGGGTTAAGCAATGCATAGCTATCAAAAGTAAAGACTTGAAGCATACCTGTAACCACATCTGGTGCAACCTCCTGATCCTAACGGTTACCCATAGCATAAAGGTGATTCGTACTGCCTCTTGTACCAGTAGTAGTAGCACCCCTCGGATGGTTGCCCGCTGGAGGGGCTGTAAATAACTAAGCTCTGCTACTCCTTTCTCCTCGTCTCCTCTTTGGACACTCATAACTGAAGTGATCAGCCTATCTACATGCATAACAAACATCGTTGCTCACATGAAACTCACCCAAATGAAGCTGACCATATTTTTCACAAGGTGGCTTTCCCCTCGTACCTTGGGTCATACTG
The DNA here is from genome assembly GCA_025642045.1 of Solanum sejunctum. Taxonomy (NCBI): domain Eukaryota; kingdom Viridiplantae; phylum Streptophyta; class Magnoliopsida; order Solanales; family Solanaceae; genus Solanum; species Solanum sejunctum. The sequence goes on along the minus strand of JAOTQJ010000096.1, from coordinate 9,538,395 downwards.
GCCTAAGATTGAGCACCCTAAGCCCTATAGTTTTGGTAACCATGAGATTTCTGATCATACCTGTTTGGCTGAATGGCCGCACTCACTATAGAAGGTGCATGCTGGGATGACGTCTTCTGAAAATAGGACTTGTCACCCCTAGTCTCTGCTAGCTAGGCTTATGTCCTGCTGACTTCACCTTTCTGTTCATCTGCTCTTCTCTATTTCTCTTCTTATCATCCTCTTTTTGCTTAGCATATACTATGATTCTAGAGATGTCCATGCCAGGAATCAACAAGGCAACCTTACACTCTTTTTGTACATGTCTGCCCAGACCGGACACAAACTTCCACATTCTGGCCTTAATGAACTTAAGGTTGTACTCTTTCACCGTCATCCCTCATTGCTTTAGGTTCACAAAATTATCCACCTTTGCCTCCCTTAACTCTTGAGGAAAGAAGTGTTCAAGAAAAGCAGTTTCAAACTCCTCCCATACTGCAGGCTCTGCATTTTCACACCTACTCTCCTCCCATTAATTGTATGACACATTAGCAACGTCCTTCAGTTGGTAGAACGCAAGCTCAACTCCTTCAATATCATCTGCATGCATAGCTTTCAGAACCTTATACATCTCGTCAATAAATTTATGCGAGTCCTCCTCCACCTTCGACCTTGTATACATTGGCGGGTTCATCCTTAAGAAGTCTCTAAGTCTGGTTGCAGCTGAGGACTCTGCTGAGCTAGAACTAGGAGCTTGAGAACCTTGGTTGTTTCCTTGGGAGGCCACCAACTGAGTCAACATGGTGATGGCTCCCCTAAACTCTGCCTTGGTGCTAGAGTTGGCTGGAACTAAGCAAGGGGGTCGTGGGACCTCAGCAGTCCTAGCGGCGCATCCCTGTCTCCTAGCCTCAGTCTAAACTGGGCCTCTAGTTGGGTGTCCTCAGCAACTGAGGCTAAGGCATCTCTCTGAGTGGCTGTCCTCTTTGGCAGCTTTTCTATTAGCATAAAACGCACGAGTTAAAATGAGATTCCCACAAAGTTAAACTCTATCGCACGAACTCGGATCATAGAAGAAGGTTTGCACTTCCTACTATCCTGTAGCCTCATGCTTATGAAGTGTGGTGCACAACACCCATAAACAAGACTCTACTAGACACAACTTCATAGACTCCCTAGGACACTCGAACTGTATACTCTGATACCAAGTTTGTTACGCCCCAAAAGGGTACCCTAGACTTAACTGGCACTCAAAAACTATTGCTAGCCCTAAAGTAAACCACCTAATCTCATTGCATTCATTCAATCAACTTACATGCGAAAGACATAAAGGAAATAACAACTATCAATGGGCTATCGCAATCACTATCATATAGAGTATGAAGAAAAGTAACTCAATAGAAATAAGGAGTGGGAAAATAGTCAATCCCGACATCAACTATCAACTGTATATATCTATGAAGCCTATATAACTATCATCTAAAAAGGCACCATGATAGGCCATGGCTACCAAAATCCAGTAAAATAACTCAAAGAAATAAAATAAATAAATATATCCTCTAAAAGCAAGGGAAGACTCACCAAATCTTTATCGGGAATCTGTGAACCTCAAAGATTAGCCTGCTGAAATCCTCTGTCTACAGAATCTGCATTATAAAATAATGCAGTGCCAAAGAGGTGTTAGTACGTGGAATATATTGTATGTAAAATGGACTAAGGTAATATATATATATATGACAGCGCTCTATCACCTCACTGTCTATCAAGATATCACACAATCACATCAACCTCAGAATATTATCAACAAGGAGCCTATCTGGGAGTTTCTATAACTGATAACCACCTCCTATGAGCCAGTGATGATACAATGAAGAGATGTCGTTGCCACATTCGTTCAGTACCTTGCCGGGGTACAGAACGCATCTGTTGGGATCCCAAAGAAGTCTATCAAGTCCTTTGCGGGGCAAAGGAAACATCTATTTTCATGGTCCAATCCTCACCTATGTTGGCCACGTAGTGAATGAGTATGAGTGAGACTCACTCTTACCCATTTCGGTGTTAATACTCCTCTCATGACTCGATATGTTCATAAGTCTATCAATAATAGGCTGGTTATACAATCAATCCCCCCAACCCCCATCCCGACATGGACCTCATCTCAACTGTCATTCTATCAACTTAAGAACTAGATTCTTCCTTTTAAAGTCTATCTCAATCTCATTTAAACATCAAAGATATTATCTTCATTTACTTCAGCCATCACAATACCCATCTCAAGACTCAGACCACAGCAATCAACACATCCATAAACAGTCAAGGCTCTAGACACCATCCTAAGTTTATTATTGTTGTCTTTAACAAGGAAATTATCTAGAATGAGCATAAAATCAGTCAATAATACATATAAATAGTAATTTAATGTATGATGATCATTAATTTAAGATAATACATAGAAATTAAAGCTAATTTCAAGAAAATATTCAAGAACTTCAACTCAAGACCTATCAACTAACAATTTACAACTTAATCTATACATGGGGGCACATGGAAGAACAATTTCATGCTCTGGGTAGTCTTTACATACCTGAAATTGAGGAAATCCAAACTTTCTTCAAGAATCTAGCCCTGAACTTGGAAACCCTCCTATATCTCTTCTTCTCCTCTCTCAGAACGTAGTTTAGACTTAGAAAAAATGTGTGTTTTGAAATCCTTTTGTACGAATTAATACTTAAAAATACGTTTTGAGACTTAAAAATAGGTTGGAAATGATCAAAATAACCTTCCCAAAATTAAAAGATAAAAATTTAAAAAATGTACACTGGTCCGCGATGCGCCAGGGGGGCGGACCTGTACATTTTTGAAACTTTTCAGAAATTTTAATTCCCATCAAAAATTAACAAAAATAAAAATATTAAGGGTGTCTCCGTACCCCCTCCGCGTCGCTCCAGGGGCATGGATTCAACACTATTTTGGGCCCCAAATTAAAATTTTATTTTTTCACCCGATTGCTCTTAAATCGGGTCGAGACCATTTTCTGACTTGATTTTTTGCTTTGATCGCAAATCCGATCTCGAATTTTTCATCAAAACTTTGGAAGACGCGTTGTGCACACGATACATTTTAGGGGTGTTCCGATAATTAATAGGGTGTTACAGAATAAATAATTAATATTAATGGTGAATAAAAATAATAATTTTTTTTTTGATTTACCTTCCGGTATTCGGAGCTCTTGGAGCCCGTGGAGCGTCAACTAAATTCGAATCACGCACTGCAGGGCCCATTTTGGAGGTGACGCTCCCAACAACATTTTTTTCATTCGCAGGGCTCGAACCCGAGACCTCTGATTATAGGTGAAACACTCCCACCAGTGTATCACAACCCACGTTACTTGATGCTAAAAGTAAGAAGTAAAAGATATTTTTAATATAATGAACTAATAATAATGAACCAAGAAACTGAGAAGTATTTGATAGTTTTCTATTATTTTTAAGAGTTTAATTTTGGTGCACTGTCAGTGTATCAAATTTTTACACCAACAGATAATATTGACCCGCTATTGCAAGTTACCAAGAAGTATTTCTTCATAAAATTTATTTATTTATATTTTAGAAAATAAAATATAATTATTATTTTTTGTGTTTCTTCTCTCGGTTTCACCCTCTGTCTTCCTCTTAGGCAAATAGTTCAGTTTTTTTTTTAATTGACTTCTTCCACTACAATCTAACTATTTTTTTTCTTAATTATTCTACAAGCATATATATCCATTTCTTTCTACTTCACTATGTAGTCTTTTGTGCATTCTTTTTTCAATACATAAAAATTGCATTTTTATATCTACAATCAAATCTAACCTTTTTATATATATTTTAATTTTGTTTATTGATTCTAGAATTTATTGATATTTTTTCACAAAAGTAAGTATTTTTTTTGAAGTGTCCGTTTTATTTTTCTATTATTGTATTATTCATAGAAGACGAAAAATTTCTTGAACAACTCCCCACATCTTCCATCTCTTTCAATTCTTCTTTTTGATTACATATTTTATTATTATTATTATTATTATTATTATTATTATTATTATTATTATTATTATAAATATGAATGTCATAAATTAAGTTTTTTTTTTGTTTAAAATAAAATGAAAGATGAGTAGAATAATTTAAGAAAAATGAAAGGAATAAAAATGAAAAGAAAAGACAAGAATCGCAATATCGTCATTTTATCAGCGTCATATAATACCTACGTGAAAGAGAGAGAGTATAATTTGAATTCAAATTAAGAAAGGAAAAAAAATCTAAAAATTAAGAAAGAATTTGAAATATAGTATAATTAGGATTCAAATTACCTTTAACGTTTTTCTAAATTATATTCTTTTCAAAAGTTATAAATATTACTTGAAAAAATTATGATAGTTATCTTTAAAGTTAGTAGAAAATCTTGTTATAGTGCATAAACTCTATTTTTAAATCATAAAATTTATAAAAAAAAATCCTATCAGAGCAAAAGAAATTTTATCTTAGTAAATATGTGTTGTTATTGTTGATACGATGTAAAAAGTTAGTTAATGCGATCGCTCATTTCTTTTCACTATGTAGTTATTCATTTGGCTTTAAAACTTACTATTCACATTTTTTTAAGAATAGATTTTACTTTATTTGATAGTGAAATTTAATATTTAATCTAGAGTTATGTTTCAAATTTTAAAAACAACTTATGGTTTATTTTTTTAACTACTTTTAAGATCTTACTCCCCTTCATTTCAAAACGAATGAACTTTTTTTAGTTTATTTTAAAAAAAATTACTTTTTTAGCAATATTTAATTTTAGATTTTCACATGACATATTTAAAGCGATAAAATTAAAAATTATTTAATACATTTCACATAATTTTAATTTAGAATCACAAGATATAAAAATCATTTTTTATTTTGTAAATTCATGTAAAATCAAATTAGATTATTCTTTTTGAAGCATGTTATATGTTAAAATATAAATATTATTCAACATATTAGATAAAAAATTTAATCAATTGCTACAAAAATTAATGTTACTAGTTAGCTTCACTTTTCCTTTTTAGTTATGTGGGGTCCTTATAAAGACAAGATTGAGAAAGATAACATTAAGAGATGAATAACGCTTTGAGGTCACTCCTCTGGCCTCTCTCCCATCTCTCTCGCACATCTAAGAATGGTAGTTGTTGGTTTGAAATAAATACTACCAAAATCTGACAAGGACAATTCTCTAGTCACCTACACTCAAGATCACATCTTTGTGAAAACCCCATTTCACCAAATATTTTGGCTAACAGAAAGATCTTTTTTTATTCATCTAAAAAAATGGCATCTTATTGTAATCGAAAATCACTGTAAATAGTAATACTGACAAAATACGAACAGGATTAGTTTTTCCGTCGTCTATATTTTCAGAGCAGTAACGGCATCTACCAGCTCAACCCCTTTGGGTGCGCAGACGGCGGGCGTAAGAATAATAACCTGTCAGTATTGGTGGTGGTTTTCTCTATATTCCTCTTTGGCTGCTTCATGTACACTGAAGATGTGAAGTCCATTGCAGAATTCCCCTTCTCCAGACCCAAAGTGATGAGAGCAGAGTTTCATCTGTACTGGTGATGAATTCAAGAAGAAACAGAATTGGGATCTGAACAGGAAACAGAAACAGAACAAAGTATTGATGATTATGAGAACGTTGAATCGCTACCTGATGATTGTGATCTCTTTGTAGGGAATAGGGTTTATGATAATGTAACTCACCCAATTTACAAAGAGCATCAATGGGAGTTCCTCACTGCTTGAGGAATGAAAGACACGATTCTATGTATCAGAACTGGAGACGGCAACCCAGAGACTGTTCTTTACCCACCTAATAATACCATTCTTCAATTGTTCCTTCATTTATCATTTATTTATTATTAAAATTTCAGGTTTAAACCAAGATTGCTTCTGAGGAACAAGAGACTCATGTTTGTAGGAGACTCTTTGAACAGAAATCAATGGGAATCCATGGTTTGTTTGGTTCAATCTGTTGTTCCTCCTGCCAGAAAAAAGCTTAAACAAGATTGGCTCTTTATCAATTTTCACAATTCGGCTAATCTATAATTCTAGTAGCTTCTACGTGTTCCATTCCTCTTTCTTTTAAGTTGTCATATATATTGGAACTAGGCGTGGTGTGCCCGTGCTGTAGTATATATTAAGTTCAATGTAACTAATGAAGTTTATCTTGTAGCCTTCATCACTTGAAGCGATTTTTCACATTGCAGTAGAGAAATTTCTTCGATAAGCTAGACTAGGTAGAACCTCCACACTTTCACATCCTTCCGGCAATCCCTCTTCCTTGGCTGGAAATTGGAGTTCAAGTAACCGAATGAGGAGTCTAGAATCGATGGCACAACCAATTACTGCAGTGAATCGAATAACATTGAGGGGTATCATAAAGACCGCCTTCATATTAAGAAAACAATCATGGTTGTAGCTCCATCACAACTTGTTTCATCAATTACTGGAAAATGCCTTGTTAAACCATCTTTTCTCACCTCTTCTCCACCTAAATACCACAAGCTCTCGTTTATCGACGAATCGTTGAGTCACTTGTACATTCCTTTAATATTTTTCGATTCTAAGCAACAACTTCTTCTGCATTAGAATTAATAGCTGGCTTATAATAAAATCTGCAGCGATATCATCTACCTGGTCATCACCAAAATTCCCCACGTATTAGAAGCAACTCCACAATTCTATGATTGAAACATAAGATAGTTTTTCTCGCCAAGTTCTGAACACAAAGCAATCAGCTGCATGTAACATATCGTCCAATAACCATTCAATAAGAAGTCAAGTGAAAGAATGTTCACACAGAACGAAAAGCTATCTGCTTGGCCAACAAAATAATGTGAATTACTAACAAACACAAAAAGACCGTCTAAGTAAAAATCCCTTGCTGTGACACGTTCTCCAGGCAGTACTAATTAAACCAAGCAAGCTGCAGCATGCAAAATTCATTAGCAATAATTCTATCAGCTTACTATCCCTATGCTGCCAGTCTGTCCTTATTATTCAGTGTTAGATCTTCCATTTTACCAAATAGAAACCTTTCTTCTCCTTGTTTCCTTACGACAAGAAAACTGAGCCTGATTATCTAATGAAAGGGTGAGTTTTACCTTAAGTCATGTAAACTCTTACTAAAAGATCAATCTTTCTAAACTGAATCGCATCAACAGACATAGACAGGTGCTCAGATGTGAACCCTATGCAATTTGGTGCAAGCCATTGAGTGAAGAGTAAAAAGGGAACAAAAAACATACATAGCAGTCCATGATATTCCACACAATAATATACAACAAAAAGAAATATGCTTCAATCAAAAGCAAGTTGGGGTTGGCTATATGAATCAAAGCTATCCATGTCATTCCATTTATTATTCCACAGGAAAATATAGATTGACCAAAATGGCTAACTTGCTGCTGTATACTTACACTTATGATTCTTTAAACAATATCTCATGAAAGGTAAATGATAATAAACTTCTACACATTCTTGGAAGCTATCAAATGTCTTCTGTAGCCAAAACAAACGGCCATTTTTGGCGTTAAACTATACATAGAACAACTTGCCTGTGTGTAAATCCAAGACTACAGTACATCATTGTCAGCTGACCAAGTCTTCTTTTATGCACCTGTGCTTCAATAATCTTTTCTATAATAAGACCAGAGTATACCATATCTTACTCAAGGCCATTATCAAGACTCGCACACTCTCTGAACCGCTAAAGAGAGTTGAGTGACTATGTCGTTCAAGATTAATCCGCTGATCTGTTTTGTCATTTTTCATCTATGGGCTGCTATAGGACACAAGATAAGAATATATGTAATCCAAAAAGCAGATTTCTCTATTAAGTTCACTAATTATGGTGCTAGAATCATCTTTGGACTTCTTTCGGATAAGAATGGTATGTAATATCTTTTGCATAACAGAATGATCTGACATTTTGGACCAGCAAACACTGAATGATATGTAATCCAAGCTTGGAACCACATAACATTCACGCTTCTCGCTTATGTGAAGTGAGCTTTCATCGCCTTTTTTCGCTTCTTATGCACATGTTGTTTGTTTTCCCCTTAAATATAATAGATATATATTTTATAGAATACTTATAAAAACATTGATTCTTTGAAGCATATCATCAAACATCATGACTACAGAGCTGTATGGCCAAGTGAACATTCACAACTAAATCATGTTAGCAACATTTTCCACGAGATATCACGTGCATCTTAACTCATTCTCATTTCTCCACGTGTTTTTTATTTGATTCTTTTATTTCAAAATTCAAAAGGACAGTGAAAGCAACATTTATACAAACAACTCCTGAAAGAATAACAACCTTCTCTGAGTTGCTTCCAAGCGTTTCAAATGCCTCATATGCTTTTTACAGCTTTTTGAAATTGACAAAGGCAGAGTACCTCTGTGCTTGCACTTTTTTCTTTACAAGAAAGCAGATCATAAATGAGAAATTACTAACTTGACTAAATTAAGCAATATTGCAACTTGAAAGCGATAAACAACTGGGCAAATATGCAAATTTTCTCCAAGGTATTCCTCAAATTTCCTGCTGAGGATCGTAATATGCAAATATAGAAGCTAACGAATACGCAAATTTTTCTTTGAACAAATTCTTCATTTCTACAAGTGACCAATTATGTTTCTACCAGAGAAAATTAAGCAGTCAAGGATCATAAAGCACCTCATAGAAGGAGATAAGAGCAGTCCCAGTAAAACTGCAAGAACTCAGATCTTGTGTAAAGACCGACATCTTTTTCCAACAAAACTATTCTACCAAAAGAAAATGTTAAACTCAACATAGACCCATATGCTAAAACAGAGATAGTACCGAAGTCACAAAGATGAAAACTTTGGGTGTTTTTACTTCAGATGTGGAATGCTTTAAGTTTTACCCTGGTCGCAACGGGGAATTTTTTCGAAGCAATCCTACTTCAGCACAACGAATTCAATCCTATATTCCTTTTCTAAATTGAATAATTGCAAGGAGAGTTTGAAATAGAAAGAGGTGAAAGAAGAATAGCTCTCGTTATGAAGAACAAAAGTTAGGATGACTACGGAGAAGTTTGAAATCTATTGAGATAAAAAGGTTAATTTTAGCACTAAATCAACCTAATTTATTGTTGATGAAGGAGGTACAAATATGCAAAGCAATAATTAAAGTTGAATGTCTAAACTGCCTTTGCAGCAGCTAGTTAAGACGGGGGATAGATTTGGTATCTCCCAGGGAAGACTGATATTTTTAGAAATTTAAAAATAAAATACCATCTAAGCCCATGACTGTACAATTAGCTATATGCAGTACATAATTTTGAAACTCAGTAAGATGTCGGAAAAGTGAAATATACGAGATCACAAATATAAATTGCTCGTGGTTAGGCTAAATATGAATTGAAAGGATCCAAGCCATAGAAAAATATTTAGTTTCTTCCATAACATATCTAATTTATCTTGAAGCAACATTTTATACCCCTCTCTTCTTAGTTGCTCCTCTTTCTAGGGATCTAATGGTCGTAGACCACTTTCTTATGACTATATTGAAGAATTCTTTCGAGTAAAGTAAAATGTGTTTTTAAATAATTATTAATTTTGAAAAGTTAAGAAAAAAAATTAATTATGTATTTTCAATTTTACTATTAGCAGTAATGGTTCTAGTAGTAAGAGACACATAATAGATTGAAATTTTAATTTTTCAGGTGATACTTTTAAGGCAATGAAATTAAAAAATATTTTTACTACATTTAACATAACTTTAACTTAAGACTACAAAAGCAAAAAATATTCTTCCTTTGCTTAAAATTAATATCAAGTTGAATTAGATGATTTTTTTATGAAACTGAGGAAGTAATAAGAGATAATTTATGATTGTAGTAAAACTACACTTTTAATAAATTTTATTTTAAGATCATATAAAATTTTAAAATGACTAATAAAAAGAAGTTGAAGGAGAAGTAACTTTTTAAAAAGATTGATTATCTCATACGACTTTCCATTAAATAATAGTTGTCAACTATTGAATTGGCATAAGATATAAAAAGCAGTAATAATAGGAATAATTTTATTAAATCACTCTTTCAATATAATAAATATAATATTTTAAAAAATATAATTAAAAAAATTATAATTAATAATAAAAATAAATTAAAAATTAAGTAAATAAATTATCTATTAATTTTATAAAATATATATATTATTAAATATTTATTTTTAACATAGCAAACAAGTAAAATTAGCCGAAAGGAGTATTTGCCTTAAACATAACGATTATGTCTTGGCTCGTTTTAGTTTGATAAGACTTTAATGCTATAATTAAACCCTCTAATGTCAGTACTTTTCTATTCCCTCCCTTCACTATTACATGTCCAAAAAAAAAATTTAATTTGAGTTCTATTTTTACTTGTCAATTTAAAGAAATCAAGATAAGAATTTTTTTAACTTATTATTAATCATTTTAAAGAAAAAATTAGTTTAAAATAAAATTTAATTTAAAATCAAAAACCAACTTTTCAAAGAAAAAAAGAAAATAAAATCGTCACTTTATTTTTTAAAAAAATTAAGAAAACTTTAAAAAAAAATTTAAGACTAATAGAAAAAGTTTCAAAATTTTAAAACAATGGGTAAAGATTCAATTTTTATTTTCTGAAAAAAAATTAATCACTCAAAAATGACCGCTAACTCACAATTGACCAAAAATTTAAACTCATTTGACTAACTTTAAAAAAAGGACCAATGCTTAAAAATTAAAATTTAAAAATCTAGCCACATTCAATTCAATTACTTTAAAATAAAAGAGAAAATTGAGTTTCTAAAACTTAAACTAACAATGACCAAGTGTTAAAGACCTAGACGGGCATTTTTCGAATTAAAGAACCGCAAAATCAAATTTGAAGAAAGCAACACAAATGGCTAACTTTTGAGGAATTAACTTAGATTAAGACAAAATCATAAACAAATAATTATTGTTAGTGTAAAACAAATATCACAACAAATAAATATAATAGACAAGAAAAATAAAATTGGGCTTTGGCAGGCCAAATTCTCAAACTCAAAACCTGTCCTAATTTCTAGAAGTTTGGGCCTACTTAGCCCCTAGTCCTTGCTGCTGCCTGATTTGGGCTCTTTTGCCCCTTTTAGCCTGTGTTGTTGTGTATACACAGCATATATATGCGTAATATGTGTATAAACACTGATTTCCTTCTCAAAATCTGTATATCAATTCCAAGATACATGCTGCTTCTCTTGAGATTGGTCCTTCGGCCCTGGATCAGTTGCTCAAAATTGGGGCATTTTAGCACATTTTCACCCATGTATCACTGCGTATGCAAGTGTATATCCCTGTATACTATTTCCAAGAGACCTTTGGCAACTTATTTTCTGTTGTGAATCTGTAGAGCCGACTCGAAGGAGAAAGTTGGGTTTTATCCTAACCCGAAATGCAAGAAAAGATTCCCATGGACTCGGAAGGAATTCATATTCAGCAAAACAAGTAAACATACATAAATAACTCAAAAATACTCAATATGAAGATATGTAATATAAAGATGTGTATATACGCTATTACTCAATAATCTAGACAAGGCAAGGGAGAAAAATATTCATATAATCAGATTCAACTTAAACGAAGCCAAACCAACTTCCCTGCTTCAAAAATTGTTGCTCTGAAATTGACAAAACTCAATCACACGTCAAAAAGAACCAAACCTTAAATGAGTAGAAGATTCAAACAAAACATGAACCAACACCAAAGCATAATCCGAAATTGAAGCTCAAAATAGACAAAAGATGAGATTACCTTACTGGAAATGAGAAATTGGAAGAAAAAAGGGTCTCCATCAGTAAACTATATCCTAGTTTTTAGCTTTGAAAGAGGAAAAGTGCAATAACGAGAAAATGAGTAAGGAGGAATTTTCAAACGAGAGAGAGAGATAAGTTAAGTTGATAAAGCAACCACAGATACTGTAACCCAGCAAATCAGTCCTTCACTAGATTCAAAGAACACCTAGTATATCGCTACAATATAGATGAAAATCAGCTACTACATTATCACACTAAGCAGATTTGATCCTTTTAAGGCACTGGAAAAGCCAGATTTCAAAGAAATGTCTTAACACAAGCTCAAGTGAAAATGGAGCATAGTTTGTTACCATTTAAAGCTACATAATGACACTGACTTAATAGCAAACATGATTCCAAAGATGAAAAAGATGTGAAGCCATATTTCTTTTTTACAGTTGTCTTCTAATGCAGCACTTCAGCCAATAAACATAACAATGACCTCTACTGAAACATGGTCAGTAATCTTAGACAGGCTAAAACATTTCAAAAGAAGGTAAGGAAGAAGGAACAAACACAAGTAAAAGCCTAAGTGAACCTAAAATTTAAACTTTTGTGAACTCGTATAACTATCCTTGACCATAAAGCTCATATTTTGGGAGGAACCATTCAAAAATAAGGAGCAAAATGACCTAACAACATGCCAACTAAGCTGTATTCACCAAAGCAAACTGAATGCATCTTATAGATACAAAACCGATATAAAAAACAAGGCATAGCATGCCAAACGAACCTAGAGGACATAGTTAGAGATCATCCGAGAATATTTATGTGGCTGATACATACTAAACAGGGGTTTGGGGATGGGGAAAGACTCCACAGCATATACTCATGGGTTCGAGATCATTCGACAGAAAACTCAAGCTCACAGGCTTAACTATCAAAAGAAAGTGAAAACGAATCATTTTAAGTACTACTTAAATAAAAGCATGACTAAACAAACACAACATTGAACAAGAAACATGAAATCAACACTTAACCTAGACCATCGACGCTCAAAACAATTCTGCGAATCCGAAAACATTTTAACAGACAAATGACAAAATATCATGGTGTCAACTAGTCATGACATAACAACTCAAGGAAAACAAACACAAACATGAAGATTTTAATATAACTTCAAGATTGATCTCACAATCAAACACTACGTATGAGACTGAAACATAACAGAGAAGAACAAATTAGAGTATTACCTTTCTAGGAACAGGAACTGGGACTTCAACGAGATGGGAGAGAGTTTTTCACCACCAACGGAAGCTTGTTCGAGTGTTCCTTAACTTTGAAAATCTGGTTCCAACATTCGTCTGGGTCGACCTAACTTCAAAATTGATTGAAGGTTTTTGTAGGGTTTTTTTTTCAGATTGAGAATGGCTGTGAGGTTTACTAGGGTTTCCAAGATGAGCAACGCCTCTCCATCAAATGGTGATGAAAGGGTATTATATAGCCCCAAAATTAGGGCTAAATGGGAGGGGAATCAGAGGGCAAAACAGGGAAATTGGAGGCGGATTGTAAGGTTTTCGAATTCAAATTCTTCAAAGAGGATAAGGGAATCTCAAATTTCCTAACATTCCTCAACAGATTTGAGGAATTATCCGTTGATAACATAGAGAAGGGGTGTGATTTCAACACCTGGAAATGCTCTCCAACGACTTCGTACTGAGGGCAACAAGGATGAGCCACGTAAGGTACGATATTTAGGAGGGAATTGTTGAGGGATTTGGATTTTTGGGGTGGGTTCATCTGGTTTTCGCATTGGTGAAGAAGAAGGGAAAGGGAAAGAAAATCTAACGCGTGCAGGAGAAATGAGGAGAAAAAAAGAAACATTGGGGACACACCACGCACGCGTATATGTATGTATGTAATGTATAAGCTGAAAATAAAAGGGGTTGGGGCCGGGTTTGAGGGTATTGGGATAAAGAAATGGATTGGATTTTGGCTAATTTTGGGTTCAAATTTGATCCGAAGGGAATGTGAATTTTGATTTTCAAAATTGGCCATTCGATAGCAATTTTAGTCAATTAAACATAATCAAATCGAAATCAATTGACTAGTTTAATTACAAGACGAATCAATATAAATTAATTTAAGAGTTTTTAATATTATCAATCTGAAATACTCAAATTAATAAAAATAATACTTCTTAAAATATAAAAAGCATTTAGTTGAAAAATATTTTCGTATTTTGAAAATCGATTATTTCAAATTGTCCAAATCAAAAGCTCAATAGTTAATTCATATTATGGAGGATAAAAATTGGGTATGAACAGCTGCCCCTTTCTCTGGATATGATTGATAAAAGAGATCATGGACATAGAAACTTGACAAATTCAATTTTTAGCCAACCACATCTTTATCTTTTGAAAGGCTCTTAGTACGGACTTTGGGAAATCGTGGCCAGACCCTGGTCTTGGGCTTCCTACATATCTCAGGTTACATGAGAATTCAGGCCACTTATAGTTCAAGATGCTTGATTTAACGCACGATTATTAAGAAATTCAAAAGCTATTTTGAAGTCGAATTATGGAGAGATTGAAACGCTCGACACTGCATAGGGGGAAGGTTAAAGTACAGTCGAGTTTTTAACATTGAGCTCGCCTACATATCCCTAACATGGGAATCGGACTGCTTGTAGTTCGACTCGATAGATTGAAAAGGAAACTTGTTATGCTAAGATGACCTTTGGTTCAGGAAGAATGATAAATAAATTGAGCATGAAAAAGAGGTTTGCAACCTCTTCGTCATGAATGTGATGCACTTCACACTCATAAGTAAGAACTTGCACGAACATAACTTTCAAGATCCTTGGTACATTGTCACTCGGATTGGAAAGACTACTTCCAGTGAGAGTTGAGATCAGTTGGATGCGAACTAAAAGCTAACAAACTTAAAGAAAATACCCACGTGCCTTATGACAAGGGTGTGGTTGGAATGTGGTGGGAGTCTCTTCTTAGCATGCATCCGAAGAGTTTGATGCCCCTCTTCAGACTATGTCCTAGTTCGCTGCTAAGAAAAAATTTCACGTTGTGTTGCATCCTACTTGATGACGTCCACATCTGTGGTTTGTTTGAGAATTCATCCTCTCGGATGCTCTCGACAAAGGTTGAGATAAAACTTGTTAGTAGTAAAGAAAACATAAATATGAATACAATTTATACAAACTTGGTTTAACATGCCATTCTAAAGGAGATGAAGATCCAATAGTGAATTAACATGTCACCCTGAAGAGGTGACGGTCGAATAATAACTTGAACGTGTCATAATGAGGGAAATAACATTCAAAATAATAATTTTAACTATCATGTCGAAGAGAGCGATGTTCCAATAATAGTTGACCATGTTACGCTGAAGGGATGACGCCCCAATAATAGTTTAACGTGCCACACTAAAGGAGGTGACAATCCAATAATAAGTTAATGTGTCCCGCTGAAGGAGGCGACGATCCGATAATAAAATAATATGTCACTCTGAAGGAAGTGACAATAAAATGATATATTACGCTGAATAAGGTGACAATTTAATAATAAATAACGTGTCACGCTGAAGGAGGTGACGATCCAATAATAAAATAACATGTTTCAATAGCAATAATATTAACGTGTCACACTGAAGGAGGTGATGATCTAATAATAAATTAATATGTCATGTTGAAAGAAGTGACGATCCAATATTAAATAACGTGTCACACTGAAGGCAGTGACGCTCCAATAATTAACTAACGCATCACACTGAAGGTAGTAACGCTCCAATAACAATAATTTTAACGTGTCATACTGAAGGAGGTGCGATCTAATAATAAATTAACATGTCACACTAAAGGAGGTGATGATCCAATAATAGATAACATGTCACACTAAAGGCAGTGATGCTCCAATAATAAAATAACGTGTCACACTGAAGGTAGTGACGCTCCAATAAAAATAATTTTAATGTGTCACACTGAAGGAAGTAACAATCCAATAATAAATAACGTGTCACACTGAAGACAGTGATGCTCCAATAATGATTTTAATTATCATGTTGAAGGAAGTGACACTCCATATTTGAAACTTAACAGAAATTGCAAAGAATGATGTGTCAATAAAAGTGTGAAAATTGAAATAACGAAGGGCTAGAAAAAGTACTAGATAAATTATTAAATTGAATTCTTAGCACCAGAATAACTTCTCTAAAAGATTAACTTGTGTCTCTTTTCCTTGCAAACATCTGCTTGATTCTTAAAAATTTGAAACGATCTTTTGAAAATCACCTTCAATCCTGGGAATAGTGCCTGCAAAGTTCAAATTTGAGTAATAACAAAATTAACTTATCAAAGTAAATGACATAACAGAGCATAAGTTGAAAAG
>JAOTQJ010000096.1:9493330-9519436 GCA_025642045.1 Solanum sejunctum | reverse complement strand
TCGGTGTCGGGGGGGGGGGGGGGGAAATTATTTTTTTTTATTTTATATTGGGGTGGGGCATAAATACTGAAAAATCAAACCAAACCAAACTAATTTGGTTTTTCGATTCGGTGTCGGGAGGAGGGCCAAAAAAATTAACTTTTTTTTTAATCTTTTATTGGGGAGGGCATAAGTATCGGGAAATCGAAAAATTGAACTGAACCAAATCAAACTAATTCGGTTTTTCGATTCAGTGTCGGTGGTGGGAGGGGGGCAAGAAAATTTAACTTTTATTTTATTTTTTACTGGGTGGGGCATAAATAGCGAAAAAATCGAACCAAACCAAACTAATTCGACTTTTCGGTTCGGTGTAGGTATTCTTTTTTCAAAAGTTCAGTTCTTCGATTCGGTGTAGGGGTCTCAAAACTTCGATATACCGAATAATCGAATTTTTATTAAAAAAATTGAAAAAATACTTTTTTTTCAAAAATAATTATTTGGGAGTAGGGTTGGGTAATTGGGATTGAACATTAACAATCTAACTTTGATTTAATCGTTTTTGGCTTCAAGAGAATAAAGTATGTTGGAACCATTCTTATCCAAACCATATTTGACTAAATTCATATTTACCCATATTTTATATGGATGGATTGTGATCCAATCCATTTTGCCTCAATCTATATTCAATCCATCGAAATCCAATCCAATTCAATCAACCCATTTGTCACCTCTACATATAGGTATTAGGATCCTATGTTAACTTCAGCACTTCACTTTATACCGAGGATGACTTTAGATAGGAGGCTATAGATGACACAAATTAGGTAGAAGGCTTGCTAGCAGGCAGCTAAGTTGCTTGGACTCCTCACTTTTGATACTGCACCCATATCGACACGACATGGGTGTGGGTGTGGGATTCGTAACCGATCTAGTCACCAATTTTGGATACTTTGACCAAATTCGAAAGAGAAATTTTGGGCTAATTCAATGATTTTTATAATCAAAACAAAAATTAAGGTGAAATTGAAGAAAATGGAATGCCTTATATATATAAATTTTTATTACCACTCCCTTTTCTTTTATCTCCTTCCAGGATTCTCCTCTTGATCAAGATTTTCTCCTCAGGTTTTTCACATTATCTCTTAATTTAGGTTTTATAACTGTATTTTTCGATATTTGAATTATTTTTAGCCGAATCCTTACACTCGTATCCATATATGGATACGTAGCCCCGAATCTTAAAATTTAGCTCATAGAAGATTACCTCTAGATCCGCACCCTTATCGAAACTCGCACCTGCGTCCGAGCAACTTAGGTAAGCAGTGGAGTGTTGTCTCACTTATCCTTCCATGATAGTAGTCATTCTATTACTCTTTTAGTTTCTTGTTCTTCGACCGCTATTACTATATGTTGTTTTTTGCACTTCGATTATTGTATTATTTTGTTGGAGTTACTGTTCCTTTTCTCAGGATGCTTTCTTATGCTATCTTAAGTATTTTGTTGTGGCTTCTTCACTTCTGTTATTTCTTTTCTTGAACTGCTTTGATAGGCTTTTCCTTGAGCCAAGCATCTATAAAAAATCACCTCTATACCTCTCAAGGTAGGGGTAAGGTTTGTGTGCACACTATCCTCCCATACCCCCAATTCTGGGATAACGCTTAGTATGTTGTTGTTGTTCCTTTATGTACTGAATAGAAGGTACATTAGACAAAAACTAGAAACTTGAGTGATTTTGTGGAATGTCTTTTGGTTCTTCAGTCTCAAATAGTGTGTCATAAATTTAATGCAATCACCAGTACTGGTTGTCAAAATCTAGTTATTCTTGAAATTTGGATTCTCATGGTTTGGTTTTGTGTGGTAGTTTAAGAGCTAGAAGTAGTTTTATTGTGTGCTTATTTATTTAATTAAGGGAACATATTTGACCAAAATTACTATCTAAGAATAGAATAGATGAAAGACCTGTTTTTCCAAGAGTCAACGTGGTTTTCAATGAGAAAACATATGGTGTGTTTGATCTATATTGCATTTTAGATTATATAGAAAAAGTATTGGGGCCTCCAAATTTGATGTAATCATCGTGCTTTTTACTTATTTATTTTTTAATGTAATATGAATTATTAAAGATAGTAGATTTTGAGATCTACTTTTTGAGATAACTATTTAGCCATTTATGTCAGATGCTGACATTGCCAGTGCTGATCTGTACAGAGCTCAATAATCTTGATTGTCCTTCTGGTTTTACAGACTTTGGCACTACAACAATGTACAGGTTATAAACCATCTGAACTGAAGGATTGTGTTCTTGTAATCCATGAATTGCAATCTGGTAGAGGGGAAGAAACTGGGAGGGCACTAAGAGAAAAATATATGAATCACAAGGTACTTCGTTTTGATTTTTATATGAAATTACTTTCTAGTATCAGCAGAATGCTTTTTAAGCCTAAATGTATCTTGCTGGGACTTCCTCCTAAATAATGCTGCCCTTGAACTCTTTACTAGGCTTTTGCTAAAGGCAACAATTGATAATTTTTTATGCCTTCTAATGTTATTCCACCCAAAAAAAAATATATATATTTGGATGCAGTACAAGTGTGTGGCTGCATTGCATCCTCCAGATATTCCTGCTTGTTTTTTTGAAGATGCTTGATCAAGATGCTCAAGCCAATTTTGAGCTGCCCCAAAGATATTTCACCAAGCAATATACTGTACTGGATTTTGCTTGTCAGACGCCAGGTCATTTAAATTTTTACCAGTGCTGTCAACAAATTCAACTTCTGATTTATTTTCCTGGCGAGGGACTGCAGGATTTCTCAACTCCAGAAAGACAATGATGTGAAAGATCATTCTTCTCGAATGGCTTCGGTTAAGGATGTATAGAATGTGTTCAAGCAGGATGCTGAACACTGATGTTTCAAACATGGAAATGGAAAAAAAAATGTATATCTTGTTTGTTAAAAGTTAAGGTGGATTCTGTTAGTGGCTGGCTAGTTTCATTTACCAATCTATATATATTTTGTATCTTCTTAATTAAGAAATGGATCCAAGAATATTACGTGTTGAAATTGTTATTTACCTTGTTAATGCTTCGAAGTGGTCGGTCATATGCGTTCAAGAGAGATTTCTCAAAAATAGGCGACATTGTTTTGCAATTATAGATCTCTTAATCGAATAATTCTTAGGGTGTTTAGTGTGAAGTAAAAAATTTTTCATGTAAAATAATTTCTAAGAAAATAGTTTGGTATGTCTTTTGGGTTGACTAATTATAATGAAGTTGATAATAAGGTGATTCAGTAGTACTTGGATTACTTGGTTATATGAGTAGTTGTATGTTAAACTGTTGAGGTATGAGTTTTGGCTCAGTTTTATGACATTCTTGAAACACATGATGTCTAAGACGGGTATTATGGTAGATCTAGTTAAATGTGACATCGCAACCCAATTATAAAGTCCATTGCAATGTGCTCCCACTTCTACTTCTTTTAAGTTATATGATCTCTAATGCTCATACTTTATCCCTTAACAAATCAAATACTTTTGGTCGTTTGGTGTGAATGATAAGTGCAAACAATCTTGAGATAAAAATATAGTGGCTCTTAAATAGTTGTTTGGTTGGCAAATTTCGGGACTAATAAATAGTATCGGGATAAGTTATCCCTTCTCTTGGGAAGTATATTAATTTTGGGATAACTTATCTTGGGATAAAAAAAGTAAATGACAAAGATATCTTTTTTAAACTCCTTTCTATACCTAACTTTGTATATATATGTATATTACATTAGTTTTAATACAACATTTAATAACATTCACAACCTTCACTCCTTACTTCTGTGATACTTCTTCGTATTTTTTTATAAAGGGTTTACACTATATAATATAATTTTTATTGATTAATTCTTTTATTTTTATTTTAGATTTTCATAAATTCCTTTTTATTTTAACAAACTTAAAAATGAAAGTTCTATTTTTAAATTAAATAAGAAAGTTTTATTTTAAATGCATACGATATTATTATGGAATGCACACATAAAAATATTTAAGCTAAATAAGATGAAAAATTTATTTTAAAAATGAATATTGAATAACTAAAGCTAACAAAGAAAATATATTAAAAAATCTAATAAAATAAAGGATATTCATGATGTAATTTGTATCTTTTGATATCTTGATTTAATTTAGATCTAATATTATATAGATGTTATAATCTTAAATATCTATATATCATATTATATATATCTTATAATCTTATTCAATTGTTATTCATGTAGAATCCAAGATATGTATTCATTTAGTATCTAAGATACATATTCATTTAGTATTCTTGAATGAAAGAATACATTAAACTTAATAAATACGTAACTAAAGTATTAGTGAATATATAAAATGATCAAATTTGTCTTTAAGCCAAAACAAAATTCAATGATTAGTAAACCTTTTGAAAAGTAGACTGATTTAATCTAAGAAAAAAAGATACAGAGGTTAAGATGGAATATCATAAAAAAAGATGATACAAAAATACAATAATGAAAATACATTTTATGTTTATTTTGTATTTTTTTTTAAAAAAAATATGTTAAGATTAATAAATACGTATCAATTGATAGTAGTGAATACATAAAATGATCAACCGTATTCTTAAATATAAGTAGAACTCAAAAATTAAACTAAGAATGCAAAATAATGATAATTAGAATACAGGCAAGAGTTAAAATAAGATACAACAAAACATCAAACATCAGTTGCAGGCTTAGTATACAAACTAAACTTGACTTGTAAATGGGATAAATACCAACCTTATTAAAAAAAATAACAAAATAAACAATTGTATCATTGGTATTCCAAAAAAGCAATTTGAAACTAGATTATAAATTAGAATTAAAAAGGATACAATAAACTTCAATTATATCTCCAAAAAAGGCATTTTTTAGCTAGAATACAAATCAAAATTAAAAGAGGATACAAACCAAAAAAGCACTAAGGTCATACTTTTTTCGATTAAAAAAAATAACACCTATTCAGTATTTTTCCAGCAAAAATTACATACTGGATGGAATACGTAATCCTCTTTGAATCTCTTTAAATCAGACATAGCATTGTAAAAATTGAACAGCCCCAATGCCGAACCCTAGGTAAAATATAGAATAAGTAATGTAAACAAAATCAGAAATTATACAAAATAAAATAAAAAATTAGTCTAATATATATTGAGGATTTGTTACCTGAATCAATTTGTCTTCTTTAAAGAATGAAATTCGGTGATTGAAAAAAAAATATGAAAGCAAGAGATAGAGGCTTGTGATAGAATAATGAAGGAATGGCGGTGAAAATATGAGAAAGAAAGATTATGTTTTTAATTTTAAAAATTTTTAAATATGAAAGGGGTATGAAAAAGGTAAATCAGGTTGAAAAAAAAGGAGATCAAAAGGATTCTATTCTAAATATGAAATATTTTTTTAAAAAAATAAATATAAGTTGAGCAAAAAAAAGAAAAAATATTAGCATATCTTTAATTTGACGCTCTCTAGATTTTCACCCTCCCTCTCTCTAGATTTTCGCGGGGTTTTCAAATTTGTACTATATAGCTTCAAATTTTGGGGATGTCACTTGAATTTTCGACGATGTTAGTCTTCTTGGAGCCTAAGTTTTGAATTTTCGGCAACGTTCTTTTCATCTTTGTGGTTTCCCAGCGAATCCTAGCTGGAATTTTCATAACAGACCCAGGGAGATCACTGAAATTTTCAGTCGATCGACTCCTTCTTATTTTCTCTTTCAGAACAGATCCAACCTTCTTCAACAATTAATTTTTCAAACAAATTAATTTTTCGGCGACGCGTTCAACAATTAATTTTTCAAACAAATTACTTAGGTGATATCCTCCATTTTTCTTTGCTTGCTTGTTCAACTTTCTTGTCCGATCAGATTCTTTGTTCTCTCCTAGTTTGACATTATTTTTCGTTCTTGTTCAATCTCCCTTGTTCCGGTCAATTTCTTTGTTCTCTTCTGTTTTGGCATTATTTCTTCTCTATATAGCCGCCATTTGCTTGCTGATTCTTTTTTTTTTGGCTATATCTCTTACTTCTTATTGATTCTTGATTTGTTGATTATTGATTCTTGTCTATTTAATTTGTTGAGTATTGATTTTTGTCTGTTTAATTTGTTAATTATCGATTCTTGCTATATATTTCCTGTCTAGTACAGAATTTGTGTAATATTTCTTGTCTGCTTGTTACATTTTTGCATATATTTTTATTTTTTGCTATATTCTTGCTTCATACATAGTGTGATTGTTTCTCATGCATTGTGCATCTTGGTGTTGTGGGTTGTCTATTACATTGGGATTATTTCTTTTTGTTGTAAATTATAAGATTATAAATTCTCTATTGTTTATAGGTTATTGAATTAGTAGTTCTTAGTAGCATTGGAGTCTAATGGTGGATTAGGGTCATGTCGTCGGTTGGGGTCTGAGGCTAGGAGTAGTAGTGGTAAGAGGGAACAGGCCTACTTAGGTTGAGAGTAGGGACGTGGAACATAGGATCACTTAGGGGGAAGTCCATAGAGTTCGTGAAGAGCCTTAAAGAAGAGACAAATTAATATAGCATGTGTTCAAGAGACCAAATGGGTAGGTACTAAGGCACGTGACGTAGATGGGTTTAAATTATGGTACTCAGGTGGTTCTAGGGATAGGAACGGAGTAGGCATCTTAGTAGATGAAGACCTTAGTGAGTATGTCGTGGAGGTTAGGAGGACAAATGATAAAATGATGTCTATTAAACTTGTGATCAGCATTCATATTGTGAATATAATTAGTGTCTATGCACCCCAAGTGGGCCTAGATAATGAAGTCAAAAAGCTCTTTTAGAAGATTTGGATGAGGTTGTGAGGAGTATACCGGCCATAGAAAAGATTTTCATCGGGGGAGACTTTAATGGGCATATTAGTGCCACTTCTAGTGGTTTTGACGATGTCCATGGAGGCTTTGATTTTGAGGAGAGAAATGAAGGAGGAACATCTCTCTTGGACTTTGCTAAAGCCTTCGAGTTGGTTGTTGCTAACTCATATTTTCGAAGAGAGAAAATCACTTGGTTACCTTCTGTAGTACGATTGCTAAGACCTAAATTGACTACTTATTCCTCCAAAAGGGTGATAGAAGCCTTTGTAAGAATTGCAAGGTAATTTCGCGTGAAAATATAGGCTTCTAGTAATGGACTTGGAGATTAAGAGGGGTAAGAGGAAAAAGGTTACTTATCCCAACCGAGGATTAGATGGGGTGGCTTGACTCCTGCTCTTTCTCAGGAGATAGGGGAAAAGTTGAGTAATTTGGGGGCTTGGAGTAGTAGCGAAGATGCGAACACTATGTAGGATACCACGGTTGGCTACACTAAAAGGGTGGCCACCGAGGTGCTAGAAGTTTCGAGAGGGACCTTTGGTGGACGTCAAGGTGATTGGTGGTGGAGTAGAGAAGTTCAAGGCAAAGTGAAAGACAAGAAGATTGCTGACAGGAAGTGGTTGCAATGTGAGGATGACGATGAAAAAATAATGCTTAAGGATATTTATAAGACGGCAAAGACAAAAGCGAAGATGGCAATGACGAGTGCTAAGACAACAACGTTCAAGTGGTTGTAGGTTGAATCAGAGAAAAAAGGCGGAGACAAGAGATTGTATAGGCTTTCGAAGGTCGGAGAGAGAAAATTCGTGACTTAGACCAAGTAAAATGTAATAAAAATGAGAAGGGTGAGGTGTTGGTGGATGAGAATTCCATTAAGATAAGATGGCAAGCGTACTTTCGTAAACTCTTAAAAGAAAAAAGGTACAAAGATATTGAGTTGGGTGATTTGGTGCACTCTGATAGTTATCAAAATTTTGGTTATTGCAGGAGTTTTAGAGTTGAGGAAGTTAGACATGTTGTTAGTAGGTTGAACAGGAGGAGAGCGATCAGACCCGATGAAATTTTGGTGGACTTTTGGAAGAGCGTGATCAAGGAGGGTATTGAATGACGTACTAGGTTTTTTCATGCTATTATGAATACTGCTAAGATGCCCGATGAATGAAGGAGGAGTACAATGGTTCCATTATATAAGAACAAGGGTGATATTCAAAGTTGTAACAATTACAGAGGTTTCAAGTTGTTAAGCCACACTATGAAGGTTTGGGAGAGAGTGGTGGAGATGAGGGTGAGGAAAGTAGTGTCTATTTCTAACAACTAGTTCGGATTTATGCCGGGACTATCAACAACTAAAGCAATTCATCTTGTTCAGAGATTAGTGGAGAAATATAGGAAGAGAAGGAGGAACCTTCACATGGTGTTCATTGACTTGGAAAAGGCCTATGACAAAGTTCTGAGGTATGTTTGATGGAGATGTCTAGAGACAAAAAGTGTTCCAATGGTATATATTAGGGTGATAAAGGATATGTATGACGGAGCCAGAATTCGAGTAAGAACGGTGGGAGGAGACTCAGAGTACTTTCCTATTAAGATGGGACTCCACCAAGGATCTGTGTTGAGCCCTTCTTTTTGTTTTGGTAATGGATGAGTTTACACGGTCCATCTAGGAGAGGGTGTCATGTTGTATGCTATTTACAGATGACATAGTATTGATTGATGAGACTTTGGACAAATTTAATTATAGATTGGAGGTTTAAAGAGAAACTTTGGAATCCAAAGGGTTCAAATTGAGCAGAACCTAAATAGAATACTTGGAGTATAAATTTAGTGTTGCTAGAGATGAAGTAGATATTGAAGTGAAGCTTATCACTCAACCTATTCCTAAGAGAGAGAGCTCTTTAAATATCTTGGATTCATCATCCAGAGTAATGGTGATATCGACGATGATGTCACAAATCATCTTGGGGTAGCATGGACGAAATGGAGACTTGCCTCGGGAATATTGTGCGATAAAAAGATACCACCTAAGCTTAAAGGCGAGTTTACAAAATGGTGGTTAGATCATCTTTGTTATATGGGGTAGAGTGTTGGCCTATTAAAATTTATATATTCAGAAGATGTAGGTTGCGGAGATGAGAATACTGAGATGGATGTGTGGACATACCAGGAGTGATAGGATTAGGAATGAGATCATCCGAGAGAAACTAGAGGTGGCTCCTGTGGCTGACAAGATGAGGGAAGCGAGACTGCGTTGGTTTAGACATGTGCAGAGAAGGAGTATCAATACTCCTGTTAGGAGGTGCGAGAGGTTGAATTTAGAGGATACGCAGAGGGGTATAGGTAAACCGAAGAAGTATTGGGGGGAGCTGATCAGATAAGATATGGCGAAACTTCATCTCACCGAGGACATGACCTCAAACAGAAAAGAGTGGAGGTTGCGCATTAGAGTAAAGGGGCAATAGGTTAGTAAAGGTAGGTCAAAAAATGACTTTGGGATATAGTAGGTTAGTAAGAGTAGTGATATATTCACATCGTATGTTGTTATTATTAGTTCTATATTTATTTACTTTTAGCATATTTATATTGTTTTTATATCTTTTGTTGTCATCTTCCGTCTTGATATGTAAATTTTATCGTATTTGCATACTATCATGTGTTTTTCCCTATTAGTCACTCTTTCTGTTCCCTTTCTTTCCCTTTCTTTTTCCCTTATCTAGTTTATTTTGTTTATGGGTTTTTGAGACGAGGGTTTCTAGGAAACAGTCTCTCTACCTCTATGAGGTAGTGATAAGGTCTGCGTACATTCTACCCTCCTCAAACCCTATTTGTGAAATTTCACTAGATATGTTATTATTGTAGTTATATACTTTTAATTTGACATTTAACTAAAATATAGGTGTAATTAATAATTTTTTAAAAGGCTAACTATTATTAATAAATAAGTTAAAAATATTGACTATTTACATAATTTTTCCTAATCAAATAATAAGATTTATTTTCTCTCTCACTGCTTCACCACACCCTATGGTGTCAGCCTCAAGCACTTGAATTATATGAGCGTTGTATATTTTCTGTATACTACCAATATTTTTTGTAGAGAGACTAGCAACAATAGTCAAGATGTTAAAAGTCCTCCGTAGAAAAAAAATTCAATGTAACACAAAGTGAATATAAAGATATATCTGAATATTCTATTTCAATTTCATATAGACCCTAACAAACATGTTATTGGACTCAAAATAAGAATAGAAACTTCTATTTAAGTTTAAAATTAGTTTAAGTTACCATCTTTTTAAAGAGGTAAGATTCTGTGAATCAGAAACAACTAATTAAGAATTCAAAACTTGTTTATGAAACACAAATATGAATATGCATAGATTATACTTTTTTCATTTACCTCCATTCCCTATGTTAATAGGAGCGGGACTTATTCTTTTTCCGATAGCAGCAAAAAATTTTCACCATATGTGAACTTTTCAGAGTGTTTCAATATAGCTAGAATCTGATCATTGAGGACATATTTGATCTCTATTTAGTATATACTCAGAAATCCACGCCAATTTGTGTAGAAACAATAGTGGTTAGATTCAAAGTCACAATTGAAATTCACAACAGCAGCATCAACAATGCGATGCATATACTTATTGTTATTCTCCCACACACTGATGTTGAATTAAAATGGTGAAACAATCCATTGAAATTGAATCAATAGGCAAATTGATGAATCAACGAAGAAATTGACCAAATCAACAACAAAATTGAAGAATTGACGATGAATCACCAACGAAATTGGGATATTTCCAAAGAATTGAGCTTTTCTCAACAAAGTTCGAGAGAAAATTTTGGCAAGCCGAGAGAGAGCAGGTTTTCTCCATTGTTGAATTAGCAAAATTTTTATTTTTGTCGGACTTAATATCTCTAATTCTAGGCTATCTTTTTTTATGTAGATGGAAACCTGGCTATATTTTCTGGTAAACAAGCTAGTTTATTGTATATTTACTAAATTTTCCCTTACTAAAATTTACTCAAAACAGAATACATCTACTTTGTTCGATTACAAATCCAACAATCACGTTTTACACGTGAAGAGAAAAATACTATAATTCCTAAAAGGAACAGAAAAAGAAGCCCCCATGAAACCTGAATAATTCTACTGCCTATTGTCGACAATTATCATAAAGCTCAAAACAAGGAACAAACCAGATTAGCTATGCTGGTGCCTGCTAAAAAGAATGATAAAATATCCAACCAAGAAAAAACAGCAACAGCGTATAACATACCATGAAGACACGTACGCATAGGAACCATAAAAGAAGCCCAAAAAATGTAACAAAAATATGCCCTCCGGAAAATGAACCTAGAAACAATTACAAAACTGGAGATGAAGCACCTTAATCGACCCCAGCAAATCAATGCAAGATTAATGCATCTCTTGGTCCTGAATAATAGAAATGTCTCCCTTTCTGCCTAACTACAAAAAAAATGCCTCCTCTAAAAGAATATTACAAAGGAGATATCAACACCCTATGACACACAACAGAACAATTATTTTATCAAGCCTCCACTTGTTTCCATGAGAGGCCAACAACTGCATGGCAAGTGACAAAGATACAAGGGCAACCACCCTAAACAAAAAGCAAAAGAACCCCAGTTCATCTACCTGCCCATTTGTAGTGTGTAGACACCACTATGTTGAACACAATCATATTAGTAGGGGCCCATGGGTGGCATGCCAAATGGAGGCATGGGAGGCATCCCTATCCCACCCATCGGAGGGGGTGGCGCAGCAAAACCTCCTCCCATACCTGGCATTGGTGGAGCAGGCAAAGCCAATGGCAGCAGCTGTGCATACATATTCTGCAATCAACCAGTGAATATTATTAGCAAAGATTGTTGGACCACACATTGAAGAAATCGTCAATATTTGCGACAAGAAGGGTGTATGTAAGTGTCAATTGTCAATATATTACAAAGATCCATGCAACTTCAATAATAAATTTCAGCTAAAATAAGGAAATAAATGCATCTAGTTGTAACCATGGTTAGGTTTGCTATGTACCTGCTGCTTCATAACATCCTTCTCTTCATTCTCTTTGGCTTTTGCTTCATTTTGAGCTTCAATCTTATCTTTTATTAGCTCATCAACCTTGCCAGTGTATTCACGGATAAACTGAGAGAGAGAAAGCCAAGTTAAAAGTGACTGCTGATGGCAGTATCGAATAAGATTATGAAGCATCCACATGGACAAAACCAAAAATGGGAGGCTTATAAGATAAGTAAAACAAAGAAGAATATGATGAAAAAATAAATGTACGCCACATAAATAAATAGAAAAGTTTAACGCAAAGTAATCTTAATTTTATTAAATTTCATATAGCAACAGAACAATGTAAAAAGAAATAAGAATATCTTGTCTCAGACAGGCAAATCTTCAAAACAGCAGCATACTCTCAACATTGACCATGTACTGGATTAAGAGGGTGTTTGCATCAGCTTATTTTTAGGTGTTTTTGGTTGTTAAGCACTTTTTTAGTTTTGGAGATAGTTGGAAAAGTTAAAAAGTGCTTTAAGCACTCACCTTTAGGCTAAAAAGGTTAAAAAAATAAGTCAAAAGCCAAAAGTAGGGTACGCCTTACTTTTGGCTTTGGGCTGTTGACTTACAAGTTACTTTTTATAAGCTTATCCAAATAGGCACTAAGATTTTTCTGTTTTTGGTCTAACTGTTCATTTTTGGAAAAACTCTTTCACTTTAAAGAGCATAGAAAATATGACAAGGCAATACGAATTGCATATGGAAGACACAACATGAATGCTTTAACCACACTTCCTAAACGGGAAAGAGAAGACATAGTGAGAAGCTGGACTAAAAAAATCAAAAGGCTCACAATAAATAGGTCTACCAGAGGAAAGGACACAACAAATTTAACTGAGGATGTCTTTTTCATTAGCAGATACGCAGAAGCGCACAAATACAGATTCAGGGTGGAGGTTCAGAGAGATACCTGTAACAGGTAAGGGAATGCAAAGTCAATCATATTATTCATCCAGGCAAGTTCAAGGGCAACATCTGGCCGAATCAAATCATAACAAACAAACAGGCATGATGCATAGCATTCCTTCTTTCCCTGCAAAAACAAGCATCAACGGTTAGGAGCTCAATTCCATCCCCCCTAAAGCTTTTCTGTACAAGGATAAAAAGTGAAAATCAAACAAAAGTTTAAAAAGTAGAAGACTTCAGAAAATTCTAGATGTCACTACATTCGAAGTTGCACATACAACGGCAATCTACATCGGACTTTGTCAGACCAACAAATACCGTTTCCAGCCAAATTATTTTGTAGCCTCCTTAATAACTCCCCTCCATTAAAAAAAATTATGCATATAGCAACAAAAACATTAAGCCATATCTATCGATGCATTAGAGTGTACCAACTCTTTTTTCTTGGGTATTGTTGCATTTAATCTTAGGGAGTGTGGGTGTTCTCTGACACCCACAGATACTCAGAAAACCAAGACAGCCCATTCCTACTTGCATGTCGCAATAGTTTAATTATGAAGCCGACATATGAGAGCAATCACTGAGCTTACAGGAAGAACACAGATGATTCTTAAAATTAAAGCCATATACCTGTTCAATGAAGTAAACAAGCAACTCCTCTGCAAGTTCGCGATCTCCAGACTGTGAGGCTGTCTCCATAGCATCTTTGTAGAGATTATCTTTCTTTGACAGAGCAATAGATTGTTTCCACCTACCAGCTTTCTTATAGATAGAAGCAGCAACACGCCTCATTTCGAGAAGCTCATGTTTCTCTATCTGCTCGGAAAACAAGAAAAGCGGAAATAGTTGTGAGACATCATAAACTTAGAGAGATAACTTTAGAAGAAATAGCCTCCACCTTCTGAGCAAGGCCAATCTGATCGAAGTTATCATGCAAATCAATTGATTCACGTAGTCTATCATAGTCTTCTTCCTCAACATAAATTTCGTGAAGTGCCTCATTCACTGCAGATACATTGTTGCTCTGAACAGCAATCATGTAAGGCTTGACTAGGCGAAGGTGACCAGCCTGATGTCAGTCCAACAAAGAAACCAAATGATTTAAAAAGAACATATATCACAAAATATAATCCAAACAATACTTCCAAGCCAAGAGGTTTGATAATAAGTGAAGACCTTTCTCATTATGTCCACAACACGTGTGTGATCCACTCTAAGTGCAAGAACATTTAGAAGGTCATTAATGAGATCAGGATGCTCTTGCAAATAAAAGTGGACGGCCTTGTAATAAAGCTCCACATTAGCAACTTTGACAATAATGTCTTTGAACTGCATATGATCCCAAGCATCTGGAGAATGATTCATAACAGTGGTGGCAGCATTATCAAATTCATCATATTGGATGTACAAGTAAGTGAGTTCCTTCCAGTGTTGCTGCTCATCGCAGGCACGAATAAGCTTGGGAATGTTGAGTCTGGTGGAGAATAATTTAATGTGCTCCATGAGCTTCTCGTGACGGTATCTGGCATATAATACACCAAGTTCTGTGAAGATACCCATATGTGCACGCTCCAATCCCAGCCCACTCTCCATAAGAGATATTAATTCATTAAAACATCCTCTATTTTGGTAAAATTCACTAACTTCCTCCAAGTCATCCACCTGCAGAAGTAAAAAGAGATGATACAAAATTACAAATCAAGAGTAGCCCGGAAGGTCAACTTAAATGCAAATGAAGACAATAGAAGTACCAACAATATCTGCTCAATAATAACTCATATAATACAAAGTTAGATACCTGAACTATAATGTTAAGCCCACAAATTTGAGCCAAACGGAACTCCTCAGCATCGACACAGGCAAAGCAGACTTCTTTCCATGTCTTCGCACTATTTGCCTTGCGTGCTGCATCGACAGCACCTTGAAATTGATTTAACTTCACAAGGGTGCAGGCCAACTTGGCCCAGTTAGAAATAAAAGCAAATATGATCTTTGCAGCCTCATATAAGCCTTCATCAAACAACTTATCACCAACATTAGGTAGATTAGCAACATTGGGCATGAGAATAAACTCTTCAATGTCACCTAATCGATCAATTTTAGCATATGCATATATGAGTTCACTGTCAACTTTGGGCTCCTTTGTCTTCTGCCTTACCATCAGCAGATACTTCACCAAGTCATGGTAAACATCCGCATCCTCTGCAGCACGAATTACATCCAAAAAGTGGGTGGCGTCATCTGCACGAATAAATGACTCAATAGCATCACTCACTAATCCTTCTCTTAGTTGAGCTTTAGCCACCTGACTCCAAACAGCATCTTCTTCAACTCGGAATGCGAACTCCACTGCCCGGTTAATATCGCGAATGTTGTCAAGCAGAACATTAACAGCCTGGACATTCAAGTTAAACTTCTTGAAGATTGCAAAAGCTTCTTCATAAAGTTGCGCTTCGACAGCAACCTCGCCAACTGCAGGTCCATCAAAATTATCAAGTCTATTTATATAGTCCATTACTCTGGATGGATCGGCTTTGATGGCTGTTAGGATGAGCAAATTCTGCAGATTAAAGTTCCCACTGAATGCAGAATTCTGGAGCACAATCTTTTCAAGAAGTTCAATCAGTTCATGGGGAAGATCAGCAGTCATGAAAGCTTTAACAGCTGCAGAAACTTGCTCAGGGCTCTTGCTCTCAGGCAGAGCAGTTGAAACAACTTGATCAATAAGCTGCCTTCTAAACTCATTTTCGGGGTTAAGAACTTTCTCCCAAATATCACCGTCCATCCTCTCAACCACATACCTGAAAACAAGTGTAACATCAAAGTTTACTCCACTGATAAACATCTGATTAACTAGCTATTATCACGAACCTAATGAATAACTAACCTTGCTTGAAGTTTGAACAAAGAATTCTTGTTTGTCACATTAATAAGTTCATCATCACATTGCCCTCTCCTATATGCAACAACAGCAAGGGTAGGATCACGCTTTTCACAATATTTACCAACAACACGTGAGTCATAGTATGGATTGGTCGTGAGGAAGTGCTCTGGGTTGTTATTGCTATCTATGATGATCTTTCCCAGAGCATTGTGTACATGCACATCTTGACTTCCTTCACTTACAAGATGCTCCAAAAACTGTGTCAGCAAGCGGAGTCGATTCCTGGAAAACCAATAGGATTAAAGGCTTTAAACGCTAAAAGTTGGAATGAACACGTCTGAAGAAACTCTACAAGGATAAAACAAAGACCTTTTTTCACATTCTTCCACTAGCGGCTCAACTGGAAGCAGAGAACGCACAGACAGGATCAATCCCTTAATAAAATCCTCTGGACACTCATCATCTAAAAGCTGCCCTACAACTAAAGGTGCATTTCCTGGATTGACCTGTCAGAGAAGATAAAAGGCTAGTCATTTCCCACTTGCAAATACTTCAATAAAACAAGTATCACACAAACCAAACGAACCTTTTGGACATAACCTTCGATATACCGCAGCATATTGTTTGTATAGAGGTAGTGTGTGAGGTCAGGAACAAAACCAAAGCGGTCACAAACATTAATCAGAGGCCGAGCATCAGGAAGTTTGGCTTCCATCAAGAAGTTCTTAGTCTTTTCCGCATCATAGAAGTTTGATTCTCTGGTAACACGCTCAACCTCCTTGATTTGACCAGTTCTGGCAGCTGACTCAATATATTTAAAGTGGATATCTGGATCCTCACTGCATGAGACCAAAAAAGACAGATTATTTAAAATAATTAAACTTAGCCAGCCAAAATGGCAAAAAGTATCTCCTCTATTCTATACCTGGAACTCAAATATGATCCCAAAAAGAAATATAACCCCTCATAGGACTTAAATTGCTCAAAAAGCTTTATGCAAGCATCAACACCCAACTGCTCACAGTACTCTTTTGCGACCTGCAAAACTCATAATCAGCCAAGATGCCATTACATTAGATTATTCCCAAGAAATGCTGCTGCTTGAGTTTATGCATACATTATAGGTTCAGGTACATGATAAATTCCAGAAACAAATCTCTTCTGCAATATGACAACTTAACCAGTACCTGAACAATTATTTGAAGGTTTCCTTTGATATTGATAACAAGGAGGTCCTTCATGCACTCAAGTGCCCATTCACGTGAAAGGGTCCCAAAAAACTCAACCAAGGCCTAAGAGGAACAGCATCAATCAGTATAAATCAGACAAACTCCTATAGAAAAGGTATATACGAATTATGAACTACTCCTACCTGAGGCTCAATTGCATGTGTATTAACAATGACGCGCTTGATATCAGGCAGTTCAGAATAGTGCTGCAGAAACACATCATGATTATTCGGACTTAGCAGAGGTTTCTCAAGGAAAGTAAAGGAAGAAATGCTGATAATGATTCAACCTGCAGAGCCCGCACATAAAGACCAGCTTTCTCACAAAGTTGAGCAATCCGAGGTCGATCATAATGACTGAACATTCCATTTGCTAATATAGCATCAGCAACATTTGGGAAAGTCACGAGGTTGATTTCCAAGACCTGCATAGAAGAGATAAGTTACGATTCAGAAGCAGAATGATATAACAGACAAAATTTCCTAGTGGAAAAAAAAGTAACGAAACCTTGGTCTGCAGAAAGCCATGCTCTGGAAGGTTAGGTTTCAGAACATCCAATAAAAATGCTGTTGCCTCACGGATCATGTTCCTCTATTAACAAAATCAGAAAGAAAGAGAATATGTTGTCAGCTGTTCACTTCATACCATAGAAAAAAGAACGCAAACACTGTAAAGCACTTAAGAAAAGGATAAAATTGTAATAATTGTAAGTCGATTAACCTGCAGAAATAGATCAGTGATAGTGTTGTAATCGACAGGACAACCGCCCTCCATTTGGGACATCATGAGCGCAAAGTTAACAGCTCCCTGCATAAACAGAGAAATTGATCAACTTCAAACTAGCACCATGTCAGATTTACAACTGCTTATTTCTTCTTCATCACAGACAAGGCAAATTTCCAAACTGAGTACAATATCATGAAATGACATCATTAAATACACAATTGTTGCAATTTTCTCCTCAAAAAAGAAAACAAAATTTGAGCAATATCACATGGTCAAAAATATTAACATCCAAATACCACGGAATAATCCAGTAAAATCTACTAAAAGATGCTAGCAGATAAGGATGGGAAATAGAAAACGTTATGACTTATGTAACTTCACAACATACCTGAGGATCAGATCGAAGAATTGTTTGAAGAAGGAACAAATAGTCAGGCGTATATCCAACCTGTACGAACCAAAAAATCATTTTTAACATCCAAGCCAGAATTAATTAATATTAGAGAGAATTGAACCAAAAAATCATTTTTAACATCCAAGCCAGAATTAATTAATACTAGAGAGAATTGAACCATCTTAGATATAGCCAGCTCAGACAAGCACCAAAAAAGAAGACGACTAAACTAATCAAAAAAACAGAAAAGAAGGGGAAAGACAAAACAAAAAAGAAAACAAGCAGTCAGCCAGACAACCACGAATAGGAATCAATTACCTGCTTGGAATATATCAGAATCTTGTCAAACTCTCTGCGCTCAGCAAAAGCAGCAACAACTTTTGGAGTTGCTCTTGCTTTGATATATATCTTTAGGGCAAGGTCATTATCAACAGTCTACAAAAGAATTGACAGCAATCAATTACATGAACAATAGACTACTTGCAAAAACAAAATCAAATAAAGTGGTGAGCAATGACAATAATGAATTTCAACTTCAAAATTTGACCTTCACAAGATCCCCAAGTTCCTCACTACACTCCAGCTTATCCTCAGCTAACCAGTTCTCCAACAGGTTTTTCTTGTTCTGGTTGACAACAAGGCGTGATAGTTCCAATGATTCAAAAGAATTTAGCTTTCCCTTTGTTAAAAGCGTCCCAAAATACTGCAATAAGGGAGGTGTTTGCCCTGCTTGAACAGGAACACTCTGCAAAGAAGACCAATTACAAACTGAATAAATGAACATATGTATCATCTTTTGCAGAATAAAAAATGAATTCCAGAAACTCTTCCAGGACCAGTAAGGCAGTAAAGATCCTGAGAGGAAAAACATATTTTCCAAGTCATAACCAATACCTGGAATTTGGCAACAGTGTCAGGCATACGGAGTATGCCTTGAGGTGATTCCGCTGCAAGCTCCGCAGCTTCTTTGTACTTTGTCTGGGCAAACAACTCTTGGAACCGTTGGACAACCTGAGGACATATAACAGTAATACACTAAGATCATTGTAGAGAAAGACATCCTCAGATTATCAACATGTTCAATCAATAAGATCAAAAGCTCTTCATAAGACTGCCAACGGCTGATGATATCAATGACGAGCAATAATTCATTTTACTATATTGTTCTCAGAGAAGGAAATGGTGATAGGATAGTAAAAACCATGGTGCACCATATAACAAGTAACGATCCGGTAGATTTCGAATAGAAGTGGACAATATGATATCAACTTACTAAATTCTCAGCCCCAGGAAGATTTCCTCTTTTGGCAAGATTGACAGCAAGCTCCAGATTATTCAACTGGAATATGGCGTGCACGAAATTTATGTTTATAAAAATGGTAATGATACAATACAACAATAGAATAAAATGAAAATGACGTACTTGGCCACTGACAAAAGGTACTAGAGTTGCTTCATTAACTGTGGCAAGCAACACTTGGCCTCGCCTGTTGATGGCATAGAAACCACCAATAGATGAAGCTTCTGCAGTCAGAAAAATAGGATCTGGGCTGATCCTATTTCTGTACACTGCAGTAGCTGTTTCGAGGTCATAGACAAAGAGAAGCCCAAGCTTGGTGATGACATAAATTAAACTGTATTTATGAGATATCTGCCAGAATAACAAAGAACCGAGTTATACGGAACTGAATTCATAAAATGCAGAAAGACAAATACAGTGACAACAGCTCCACACAGGGAAGGCAAGAGATACCTGCATGGCAACTGGAAAATCATCAGCAAAATCTGGAGGAAAGAAGAGATCTGCCTGTTTCTTCGTAAACGACGGTTTCCCTGCAAACATTTAACATATTAAGAAAACCAATGACAACTATATGAGGCACTTTTGCCCCACAATTTTACTAAATAACTTCACAATTAAACTACAGGCATAAGGAATAAGAGAACAGTGGTTTGACCTGGCTGGGCTCCAAGCTCAATGACATGCAACTTTGATGTGACTTGTCCAGCATTTGAGGACTTTGTGGCAAAGGAAATGAGTATGGAATCCCTATCATTTCCAGGAACCTGAATAAAGCAAGCAACAGACAGGCAGAAAACATAAAATCAAGAATAGTTGAACACATTAAAAGAAGAATTATCAAGGATCCTTTCTCACCCTGAATGAGGCAAATGCTGCAGCATGTGCCTCGAGAGCTTGACTGCGCTGCTGATCCACTGAAAATAATTGCATGTTTCCTTTGACCAGTTGAGGCCTCTATTAACAGAAGTCACAGCAGAATAGTCAAATAAGGAAGTGCATGTTCATTCTATATTCAATAAACATGAGAATATTAACAGACATAAAAATGCTTCTACCAGACTTTTAAAAATCCCACTCTTTTGAGCTCAAAGTTTTTATCTGATAGCAACAAACATCAAAGTAGCAAAAAGTAATTGCAGTATACTGGCAATTTGATGCAATTAGCCACTGTCATAGCTTGTTACACAATCCAATACTAAAAAAAAAAAAACATGCAAAAACATGTTACAAAGATGGGCATAGACAGAGCAATCACAAAAACTAAAAAAATCAGATTAGAAAAGCTGTCAAGCCCTACACAAACGTCTTAGTGTCTGCATCCCTGATGACATTGAGAAGGCTGCTTGGGAAGTTAAGTAAGTCTGCTTTCAGGAATAGGACATCAAGATTAAGTTTTCGATTAACATATAAGCATTACACACCTCTGGTGAACCTGGGGCAATCCCAATTAAAACCAACCATTTCTCAGAAGGATCACATCGGTAGTTGATTATTTGGTTGTTGGCTAAATTGGCTGTTCTATCAAACATCTTTACAGGCTCCGAATCCCCTGCACAAAGACAAGTGGGATATATTAAGTACACAATCATCCACCATTTTCAGAATGTGTAAAACAGATCATTACCAACAGAAAAAAGAAATTCACCAGGCAAACAGGATGAAGAAAATTCTGTGATGTGAAAAGAAAAACTGTCTTACCTTCAATTGGCCAATGATAGACTGACGTTTGTGTAACAAGACCTAACATCTTGGGTGTAATCCATTTCCAGAAAACAACCTGTAGTACACATTTGGTCGTTATATGGCAGAACTCATCACATGATTGATGACCATGGGCATTAAATAATGTGTAAACCAAATCAAATAAATACATAAAAGTGAGCACCTGCTCAGGCATTTGATATGATTTCATTTTTTGTTTTGCCTCAATATTGAAAATCTGCAAGTGATCTTGATTGGTTCCAGGAACTTGAGCTTCAAGAGATAAGAGAGGATTCCATCATGCCATCATCAAGAAACAGAGGAAGAGTGGTCTTCCCATTTTTCAAAAAAGAATAACGTGAGGTACGGCAGTTTTTCAAGATTAAAAAGAATTAACCCATTTAAAGCAGATTTCTCCTGTATACACTCCCATCTCTTAAAATAACAAATTGTTTGATTGAAATACATAATCCATCAATTCATGCAAGAAAACAAATAGAAGAGTTAGCTTGGCTAGGCCAAACTGCAAAGTGCTGGTTCTAATCAGAATTCCAAAAACATGCACCAGTATGTCAGTGGGAGGAGGAATTCTGTAAGCAGTATAACAGCTGACAAACAGAAGCAACATTGATAAGTACCACTATTGCGGAAAACATAATGAATATTCAACTAGAAACTACACGTTCTAGATGAACTAAGAGATGCATCAACCATAACCGTCAAGTTAACAACAATCGAGTGAAACAAAGTGTTGCGAGAAAAAGGAACTAAAACGTATCATATGATGGCACAACCTCTTCAATTTCCAACTTCAAATGTAAATTTACGAGTGATCACCATTTAGCTCCTAATCGTTCACTCACTCCAATCAAAAAGTTTGTCATCCACCAGGATCCCCACAAGGAGGAGATCACAACACACAGAAAAGTCGAACCTAATCAACCTCCTTGATCTATGCCATACTTATTATATAGCTTGCTAAAAGCTTCACATGTTCAATTCGCACTACTATTGCTGTTTCGTACTACTATTGCTGTCCCTCTTTTTCTAGTTTCAAAATTCTTTTGCTATCCCCTTTTTTACTTCTAGTCTCAAAGTTCTTTAGCGCATCAAGATAATGGTGAAGAGAGACTTCTCTTTTGCTCAAAGGTGAAATTAGTCAACAAATTATTAAGTCAGTAATTACAAAATAACTGCAGTTGAGGAGTTCCTATCAAACCTGTTCATAAGTCAGTAACTTGAACCAGTACAAAAACCATCCATGAGAATCTAACACTTGGTCAAAGATTACATACCTTTCAGAGCCAAAATTCTAGAATTAGGATTCATAAGAGCAGAGTCAGCCGTAATTGGGCGCCTCAAAGGTTGCATTGGCATGTTCATATCAATAATCACCACACTATTCTGAGGCGCCGTCTCTCTTACACATATATACTTATCCGATTCCATGGTAACATTGGTGAATGTGATGAACTGTGGGTTCACCCCTATACTTTGCAACTGCATTTGAAATTCAATCCAGAAATGAAATGCCAAAAGCAAAAACCATACCATATGAAAGATCTGGCAATATAACTACATATAACAGATCTAACTAAGAATTCATACATGCTAAGCTACCAATACGAGCAGAAGACCAATGCGAGAGAAAAAGTACACATCAAGACTCAATTATTCGTGGAAAAATATAGTGAATACTAGCAATAGAGTGAAACTAATTTACCGTGAGGGTCTCTTTCATGGTGATCGGAGCGCTGGCAGCCGCCATGATTGCTAAGATCAAAGATAATGGATCGGAGCTCCGGATCAATGAGAAACTGCGAACAGCAAGGGCGGATGAAATGGGAGATTGGTGCAAAGCCCAAACGCCAGAGATTTCAGACGAAGAAGAAAACCTGGAGCCTCCCAGAGACGAACGGAATTGGGAGAAAGAGATCCAGACAGAGGTTCTTCTGAAGAGAGGGGACTGTCTAATTAATTAATACATTAAGATACGGGCGTAATAACAAAAGTATGGGACTACAGCCGAAATATGGAATATTTTTGGATTAGAGGAAACTAAATTGGCAAGTCTTTTGAGTTGTTCCTATGAAATCCGAACAAATGAAAAGTTAATGCATTTGATGCCTTATTAAAAACTTTTTCAAATAGTTGGAAGATTTATTTCTTATTTTTTTAATAGAATGATTTACATTAGAAAAAAAAATTGAGTGAGTGTTATAAAAAGAATGAGCGCAAACTAATACATTTTATCTAAAAATTATTGAAAAGGTTCAAGAAAATATAAAATAAGTGTTAATGTACATACACTATCTTATCTTAAATTGTTAATAGAAATTAAAATAAATTAGAACTATTCCTCTCAAAAAGTCATTCGAACTTTTTAAAAAAAATAGAATAAAAATTTATAAGTTAACTTGAAAAGGAAAATGAAAAAGGAACCTACGAGAAGAAAAATCAACCCTCAAACTTTACTAACGAATCAAGTAGGCAATAGCATACGATTTGTCATGTTGCGCCAAGGGACAAACATTAGAGGATGCAGATTTTTTTTTTAATTTTAGTTTAATCCCAAAAAGAATTGAATTTATTTCTATAACAGTCCATTTCGATCGTTATGGGCAGAACAATGATGAAGAAATCGAGTGAGAAAACTTTTGGATAGTAACTTAAAATTTCAGGTTAGGCTAGACTTGGATGGAATCTAAGTCTGGTGAAATTCAAGCCAATCCAAAAATGCACCAAGACTTTAAGGAGTCTAGAGGATTTTTCGTAATCGCATTCGGACAAGTAAAATTTCTGAAATTGGATTTGACATAAAAGAGTTGGTTTGAAACGTCAAAAGATGAAGATATATTATGAAATAGGGATCTTTGGAAAGTTTTTACTAGTCATTGATTTTGTGAAAGCCGCTACAGTAGGTGGCACGCTACTATGTCAGCCACAATAACAGGATACATATGGAGACTCTATAACGATGAAACACGTGCTATAGCGAGAGAACTGTTGCTATAGTGGGCGGAACCACTATAGCTAGGCATGTTGAAATTTTATTTAAAAAAATTTCAGAACTAATCATTATTTGCCGTCTTATTTAGAAAACGGAAAAAGACCTAAACTGCTCTCGAAGTATTAGAAATGGTACAAAAATGCCCTTCATCCACCCATAGGGCCTAAAATGCCCTTCTCATCTACCTTTGGGGCCAAAAATAACCTTCTCTTTAATAGTTTTTTTAATTAAATAATTTAAATAATTATTTTAAATATGTGACGATCATCGATAAAAATTTAATTATTTAAAATTATTTATAAATTAAATTTGATCCACTCAAATACCCAAATCCGTTCCAAATTTATCCTAACCCGGTCCTATTTAATCTAACCCACTTCAAATAAATTCGTCACCGGCAAATCATAGCTTCAGAAGGACATTGAGCAGTCGGCAGCTAGCTTTCAGTACCTCTGATTCCAAAAATATGATATATCTTTTTCACAAGATTCTTGTGAATATCTAATGCTCATAAAAACGGGCAAGTTATTTGCATTTCTTTCCTTAGTACCAATTAGCTTTCAGATCCTTGTGTGATTGGTTTGCATCCAACTTATTATTTAACATTTTACTGCAAGTTTTAGACGCAAATTAGTTTGTTTCTTTGATCATTGAAATGATAACTTAGTAGTAGTGGTGGTGAGAGTCCCACAATTCAAAGATTCGACAAAAGTTTGGTAGAAGGTATTATGAGTTATTTGTGAGGAGGCCTTTTTCATTGCTTTGTCTTGTATGGAAAAAATTACATGAGAATGCTTTGAAGATTTGCCATTAATTCTGCAAAATAAAACTTCTTGGGTCATGGTCTTCACAATAATAACTTATCTAATTTAATGAGCTAAACTGTGTTAATAATGTGTTACCAACTATTAAGGTTACGGGTGAAGACTTTATTTGGAGCGGGTTCAGTTAAATTTGAGGGGGGTTAAGGTAAATTTGGGGTTGGTTTTAAGAAATTTGGGTGAAAAAAAATTTAATTTATAAATAAGTTTAAATAATTAAATTTTGACCAATAGATTATCGTCATGTGTTTAAAATAATTATTTAATAAAAAATTTATTAAAAAGTAGGTTATTTTTTACCTCAAAGGTGGATAGGAAGAACATTTTAGGCCCTATAGGTGGTTGAAGGACATTTTTGTAGCATTTTCAATACTTTGAGGTATTTTAGGCCCTTTTCCGTTTTGAAAAAGTATAAAAATAATTTAAGGCATTTTTATTAGTTTTTCTTCTTGTTCATTGATTATGGTAAGTTTGTTACTTTTTCAACTGGTAAATTGGATTCCTAGGCTTCAGAATCCAGGAGGTTAACCTTAAAAAAAGGTTTTTTACTTACAATTGATGGTAGAAAGCCTTAATTTGTGTGGGATAATCATGAATCTGGCTAAGGTTAGAATTTGAATATAATTTGAGTATTGTTAGATCACTATTGATTGATTATTAAATTTTTAATATTTTTTAAGATTAAGAACAAGTCAAAATTTATAAAAAAGAA
Source organism: Solanum sejunctum (assembly GCA_025642045.1). Lineage (NCBI taxonomy): Eukaryota > Viridiplantae > Streptophyta > Magnoliopsida > Solanales > Solanaceae > Solanum > Solanum sejunctum. The sequence goes on along the minus strand of JAOTQJ010000096.1, from coordinate 9,493,799 downwards.
AAAGCTTAGATTACATAAACTTTTCAATAGCTTGATTTGAGTTAGATGATAATTTATGTGTTTTCAAAATATGCATATATGTATTCAACTATTTTATAGTATTACTTGTGCATGTTTATTGGTATTGCTAGTGTAATGCATGTGAAGAAAACTAAAAGGCTAAATTGATACATTAAGTTGATACTCTCATGCAATGAATTTATTTATTTACTTGTAATTGTGATTGTGCATGTTATTGTGATTGCTAGTTGGCTCAAGTACCAAGTGTAAGGACGCGGACTTGGTTAGGCTTTAATGGTGCATGAAATTTGATTCTGAAAAGTTTTTGACCAAAAAGACACTATATAGGCACTTTCACGGATTATGTGACTCATCACTGGTGTAACAGCCCGGACCTCACACGTGCATATATTGTCCGCTTTGCCAGCCATGGGTCGCCCATGCACCAGCGTACGGTTTTGTTTCTCCC
>JAOTQJ010000096.1:9479702-9493230 GCA_025642045.1 Solanum sejunctum | reverse complement strand
GTTCCCTCTCTACCAATCTCTCTTTCCAGATATACAAATATATATGTATATTAGATACACATATACTATTATTTGACAAATATATACATACAATTTGACAAATATAAATACAAATAGAATTCGCCTCTCTCCACTCTATGCCCTCTGTCGCTCGCCTCTCTTCTCCCTCTCTCGATCTCGCTCGCCTCTCTCCTATAATATGTAACTACAAATTGTAATTACAACAAACAATAACTATTTTTACCTTATTATATTTCAACAATTTGCTCTTTTTGAAAAATACTCTTTGTTAATACACATACAATTTGCACCTTGTTTTAAAGCGTTTCACATTACAAATCATGCCAATTCGGAGACCTTTTTTGAGCTGAAAATCTTAATTAGGGCACACTAATTGTGTGAGTTGAGCAGGACAATTATTGTTCATGTGATCATCAGGTTCTTGAGAATCTAGTGGGTTAGCTTGGCTGTGAGCAAGTGACCTAAACATTTAAAGAATCAAGTTCTTTGGGAAATTATGCACGAAAGTGAATTGTGAAATATAAATCAACAGAGAAATTTTACATGGAAAATACCTTTCTCACAGAGTCAAAAACCACTGCCTGCTGTAGGACTTTCTAAAAATCTTGTTCCAAACTCTAGCCCACTTGCCTTTATAACACCTAAAGAATCCTTCGTAACTATTCTGCCTTTGCCCGTTCAATATTAATGACCTTACTTTGGTCAATGAAGTCCCTTAAAATAAACAAAGACCACACCTACTACAATCTTCAATGTAATCAAGACCCTATCTTTGATCTACTCCAAGAAAACTAGATATTACAACCTAAAGAGCTGTATGGATGTAACTTGGTAGGAATAGGTTCTTTATTGTATAAACAACTTATTATTTGAGACTCTTCGTGTAGATATAGAACTACTTAAAAGGACTTTGTCTTTGAATGTGGTCAAACTCTAATGGTTGGTGATCTTGAGCATATTTATATGCCTATTTGCCATATTTTCCCTGCACTATATTGTGTTTTAGCTAATATTCTACTCATGATGTTGCGTTTTGATTAGTATTGCTAGGACTTCTATCACGATCCAAGCCTAGGGCCTAGGAATGACACGGTGAATGAGAAACACAATGGTGCTCCAAACAAGCCTCATAGGATACATAAGTACATCATTGATGACAAAACATAAATTGACTAATTATCAAGTAGTTCTAGGGGATTAGGGGCCTAGGACACACTCTATAGAGTAAAAGGATACCGAATTCCACCATTCAATCACAACAAACAATTCTAAGGAAAGAGGACATAGGACGCACTTTATGGGAAATAAGGGCTTAGGATTCACAACCAAGCTAATAACATCATAAGCAACAACTATGGATAGGGACTAAGGGAAAGTCATCATAGATACAAGATTGTAGCATCAATCATGCTCAGCTTATTATCCAACTATTAGAATTCTTTATTTGTATGTACATTGGAAATTACAGACCTTACATAGCTCAACTTTCCCATACTATTACAACTGAAGATGAAACTGAGAACCAATCAAATAAAGGAAAAGCAAATTACATTTTGAACAAACTAAACACATAACTTAATTGTTTCCTAGAGCTAGAAATAACGTCACATCACTATTTCTGGTTTTAGGATGCTGGATTTGATCTGCTTGTGTGGTAAGACTACTCCACCATTGCTATAAACTTCATCACAAACATGGACATCTTCTCCAAGAATGGTCATATTCTCAACATGAGCCCATTGTCCAATGGTTGAGTGCCAACCAATGATGCTACTTGAGATGCATGCGTGTTTCTTAACATGAACTCCACGCATCACAGCGCAACGAGAGAGTCTAACCCCAGAATCAATTACACAACCAGAGCCCATCGCAACATCTGGTCCAATCAAGCATCCTTCCCCAATTTTGGCAGTCCCGTCCACTATGACATTTCCAATAATGTGAGAACCTGAGGCCAGTTTTGGTGAACATCTCTTCTTCAAAGAATCTAGGTAGAGTCTGAGACCAGTGATGTAATCCTTTGGCTGTCCAACATCCATCCAAAACCCGCGTAGAACCATAGCGTAAAGCTTTTTCTCAGCAGCAATATTTGGGAAAACCTCTTTCTCAATAGATGTTGGTCTTAATTGAATTCTCTGTAGAACGGAAGGGTCCAGCAGGTAAATGCCAGCATTGATCTTGTTGCCAACAAATAACTTAGGCTTTTCCACAAATCTCTCAACTTGGCCAGTGGATTCTTCCGTGACAACACCACCATATTTGGAAGGCTCATCCACCTTGGTCACCATTAAAGAAGCCTCACCTCCATGGGATTTGTGGAATTCAATCATCTTCTTGAAAGGATATTCACTGATAACATCACTGTTAAGAACAAAGAACGGCTCGCCAGCATCATCAACCAGCTTGTCTCTAGCCAAAGCGAGGGGACCTGCAGTCCCATTCTGTTTCTTGAGAACATGTAATCTTAATCCCTAGTTTTGTCTCAAATTCTTTCAGAAAGTTCAGCATCACCTGCAACAAACAACATTTGCATATTCTTTTAGTTGCTCGTTATACATTTACGATGTTTAATGGAGAGAAGCTGACCACCGGCTGGTAGTTAATAGCCAAGACCACTTCAGTCACTCCAACAGCCTTGAGAGCCTCGATCTAACATACAAAATGCTTAATAAGAGCACAATTCTTTTTTCACCAGCAAAAAGGAAAGGAGAACGTATAGAACGTGGGCAAGGCACAAGTGAATTCTTTCTTTAGGTTTTCCATTCGCCTTTAGGATCATGCCCTAGCAGAAGCAGGGGTGATAAAGCCCTAGATATTCCAGGCCTTAGGACACCTGAAACTATAAATGAGGCAGACAGGAATGGGGTCATAGAGAGAAATACAATTTTGAAAATGTTTGGTGACAGACAAGGTGTGCCAAGTCCCATTATCTAATATAAAGTCCAAAATGGAATAGTGAGCTGAAGTTGTCAAAATTCAAATAACCAACAAAAATGATAGAAAACAATATCAGGAATCTGCTTAAAAGGAGCATTTCTATGAGGAGGTTTGATATCCCTAAGACGTTAAATATGAGGATAATTAGGAATTTTACCTGATGCAAAATCATGGGCTTGTTGGCAAAATCAACCAGAGGCTTTGGGACACTAAGAGTTAATGGCCTCAGCCTGGTACCAAAACCTCCAACAAGAATAAGTGCCTTCATCCTAATTTCTCGCAACTCCTGCTAATTATAAGACAGAATTTTTACAGCACAGTTAATCATAAAATGTTAGAGAAGAAAACATGTATTCAATTTAGAAATGGACTCTCGCCTCTCCATATTTATCAAGCCAAAAGAAAGATACGTTCAAGACTACGAAAACTCTATATCGACATCCGTACAGAAGAAGCAATGATACTCTCCGTTCTCACCTATATGTAAAGTCGGTTGTCCATGACATGTAGCTTTTAGAGAGATATAGTCACGCATATAATGTTTAACTAGGAGACCCATGAAAGTGCATCAAAAGAGAGACTAGAAAATGACGAAATTTATACATGAATCTTCAAATGAACTAAAGTCATAAAGTGGTTCAGGAAAGTCAGTCCAAGTGGAGTATTTTGGTGGGAAAAAAACAAAATCCCAAGGCTGGATCACTTGACGATAGGGGTGGCAAAATTAAATTCAACTGCCCTAAAATTTTAGTGAGTTAATAATTCATCCATTTATTAATTCAATTCATCTCAATCCAATTTATTTAACCATTTAAAATTGGGTTAATATATAACTCGAATTGATTCGAGAGATTTTATCAAAATATTTTAGAAATATTATTTTTCAATTTGATATGTTTTATATAGTCTATATAAAAAATATATAGTTTAATGAAGTACTAAAATATTGAAAAAGAATAAATAAAATAAATAAAAAACTTAGTAAGAATTTGATGGAGTTGAATCTTGACACGCTCTATAACTATTTACCCAATTTGTGTTGACCCAACTCATTTTGATTTAAACAAATTTGAATTAAGTTGAATCTTGACCCATTCATTATTTTAACACATTATAATCTGCTCACATTTGACCAATCCATCCAATTTTCATGACTACTTGGTGAGAGTGCCAATTGCATCCAATATTTTGTATATTTTGGTAAACAGTGTAGATTAAATAGCTTTGTCAGACAGTTTAAACTTAGTTGCCTAACACAATGCTTGCTTTTTGACTTTCTCAGAAATTTTAGGGTCACAAACTCAAAGTATATTACTTTTTCTCCTTTTAAATTTGTTCGTTCTTTACTATTTCAGAAAAAATTGTAGGCACTCTGTTTTATGTCAACTTTTTAATTTCAATTTTTAGTATGATTAGATGACAAAATTAAAGAATATTTTGATCTATTTTATATATTTTTAGTTTAAGACTACAAGATTCGAAAGTGTACTTATGTTATTACCTTTTTCAAAAAGAAATTTTTTTGGAAAGTGTCTTCATTTTTTAAAATTTTATGTCAAATTAAAATCAGACAAACAAATCAAAATCGAAGGAAGGATTAAAGGTGCTATTCTCTCTCTCTCTCTGCGCCTCAAAAGAGAAAAGGAAGTTGGACAGAAATCACAATTCTATCAACGTTCCTCTTAACAGCTTAAAAGTTGAAACATATCATAATACTTGTTATTCTCATTCTTTAAGAGCCTATTTGTAAGGACACCCTAATAATTGGATTTGGTAGAATTAGGTATAATTGCACTATCTATTCTGTTTGATTGGATAGGTAACTACACAGTCAACAGGTAATTAAGTATAATTGACTGAGTGTAATTACACTTTCCAATTTACAGGGCGAGGCTATGAATTGCAGGTAATTACATGATTTATTTACATGCTGATTACTTTTTAATTTCTTTCTTTTATTTATATATATTTATTTTTAATTTATTTTATTTTAATTATTTTAAATTCTTTTTATTTTTATTGTTCTAATTTTTTCTAAAATTATATTTAAATTTATAATATTTAGTATTCATTTCTATATTATTCTCAATCTTTGTCATGTGATTCCATACAATTTTTCACATTATCTTTTTTTTTCTATGTTTTGTTTTATTTTTCACTAGCACGATTTTGTTAGCATTCTAATATATAAATTAAAGTTGAATTCATTGTTGGATAAAGTTATAAATATGTATATTTTTTATCTTTTAAATCATATTTATGTATGTTATATTTGTAACACCCCATCAAAGTACCGAAACACCCCTAAAACGTAATCGTGCGTATAACATATTTTTCAAAGCTCCAGTGGGAAATTCGAGATCGAATTTGCAATCAATGCAAAAAATCGAGTGGAGAAATAGTCTCGACCCGATTGTTCTAAAATCGGGTCGAAAAATAATTTTCTCAAGTTTGCCCCGAAATAGTGAGGGTCCACCCCTAGGGCGCGACGCACCTGGGACTCAGAATTACACTTATATTTTTTTTAAAAAGTTTCTATGGGATCGAAAAATCGGTCAGAAAGCGATTTATGAAAATTTAAGCATAAAATGTACTTGATGAATGTGTTTTATGTGTATTTTGTCAGGAAATCAGTTTTTCAACGTGTTTTGAGGAAATTCACCAAAATAACACATATATGTGTCCTGGAGCGACGCGGACATGGTGTTACGAGATAGAATTTTATTCTTTTATTTTGGGAAAGGTATTTTGGTAAATCCCCAACCTCTCCCAAGTCCTATAAATAATTTTAAGATTGTTTTTATACAAAATAAGAGTTTCTAATCCCATTTTTTAGCCTCCACAGTTGAGAGTTTTGAGAGAAGAAGAGAAGAGAAGCTTGAGACCATGAGAACCTGAGTCAAATTCTTGAAGAGGATTAACAATTCTTCATCCCAGATATGTAAGGCTAAATTAAAAGCATTAGATTGTTCTCCCATGTGTCCCATAGATGATTTTAGAAGTGAGTTGAAAGTTTTTGAATCTACATACATGATTCTTGATTATTTTTTTGAGAAATTATATTTATTGTATTTATTTTCATACGTTGATGATCATCATAAACTTGTTTCTTAAATTGAATATTTATATGAGATATTGCATAAACCCTACTTATTATTTCATAAAGATTGCATGAATGAGGATAGGTCTGGAGTCTAGAGCCTTGATTGAGAATGTTGATAGGGATTGTGATTGTGAGGGCGAGAATGATAATAGATTGATAGAACTTAATAGTCCCTCGAGTCTCCATAAATAAACTCTAACGATTTGTCTATTCTATTGTCCCTAATGATTGTTCTAAGCCCTGAGTTATTTATTGAGATGTTGTATGATGAGATGGTGAGAGTCCTTGTGAGGCTATTTTAAGATAAGATGATTGATGATGATTGGATAATGTTGATGTTTATGAGCATGTTGAGTCCTGGAAAGAATACTGAACACCAAAAATGAGTAAGAGTGAGACTCACTTGCACTCATTAACTACGTGACCAACATAGAAGAGGATTGGACAGTGAACAACAGATGTTTCGTTAGTCCCAAAAGAGGATTTGATGTAATTATAAACCCCCAGATGTATGCCCTTTTACCTCAACAAGGTACTGGGCAGATGTTGCAATGACATTGCTTCGTTGTACCAACACCGACTTATAATGATGAGTGTAGGTCCGAGAAACTCCCAGAAAGTATCCAAACTGAGTAATCTGAGTCGAGATAAGATGTGATAAGATGAATTGAGTTCCTTTGAGATTAGTCCCTCTGAGATGAGTCTATTTTAATTGATGAGTTGAGGGGTTGATGGGTCACTTGTCTACACTTTATTCTTGCTTTAGATAGACATTTTATATGTTGATTGTTACTATCCTTGATGTTGATTGTTGTTTCTATATTATTCTACCTGTTTTGATTTTACTTGACTATTTTACATACCAGTACATTCCATATGCTCACATCCCCCTCTGGGACTGCATTAATTCCTGATGTAGATGCAAGATTTAAAGATCATCAACAGGTGCATCGTTGAGGATTTGAGACGTTTAGATGATTATTGAGCCTCCCTATTTTGGAGGATTCATTATATTTAATTCATCTTACTTTAGACTTAGACACTTATTAGCTTTATTTTGAATGAGGTAGCCATAAGTCTGTCATTGACACCACCTGATAGTGATAAAGGCTTCAAAGACTAGAGTCAAATATTAATGTAAGATTGTGAGATAGTTCTTTCTACCAGCCTTTTTTAATAGAATATTATTTTGAGATTTGAGGATGATGAGCCCATTTATTCCTTTATGTCTTTCCTGATAGTAGATTGCATGAATGAATGAATGTGATGAGGCCAAGTGGTTCACTTGGGGACTAGAAATAGTCTCTGAGTGTCAGTTACGTCTAGAATATCCTCCCAGAGAGTGACAAACTTAGCATCAGAGTATGAGTTCAAGAGTCCTAGGGGGTCTATTAAGCCGTGTCTAGTAGAGTCTTTATTATTGGTGTGAAGAGCTCCACATCCATAATTTAAGGCTACAGGACATTTTAAGAATTTTTTTCCTTCTTTCAGATTCTGAATTGTGCGATAGAGCTATTTCTTAAGAAGTCTATGATGATTCGTGCAATACTCTAAACCTTTCGATTATGCCTCATCCACGAGGTGATAGAGACAGTAATATTCAAACTCTTGCCAATGAGATCCCCCGCCATATAGTAATCCTAATGGTTGAAAGACTGCATCAGGCTTGAGCGAAGCCGACTAGTGTGCTAGGTTGATTGACTAGTAAAGGGGCACTATTAACCATATGAATCATGCATTTGAGTTAGCTCTAGATATACCCAGATCCTTTTATTCAAAACTCGCTCCCGATGTTACTCATAAGAGAGAAACCTACGTCTCTAAAGAGTTTAATGTTACCACCTAAGAGTAAGGTGTGAGATCTTATAAACTAAGAGTCGAATTAAATCATCCCAGAGTTAGAAGGATGATGATGGAAAGAAGGACGAGATAGCAAGAGTGATGGTTGATTAAGGCTCGCAGTTAGAGTTACACACATATTACATAAGTAATGGTGATGAGTTCATTTCCCTAAGTTTTATGAATGAGTTGGGAGTGCCCTATGATGGTGATGACAAGGTATAAGAGAGAGAGGGTTAGTGTCAGAATGTGTTAGGGCATGTTCAAACTAGAAGAAAGTATATGTTGATGTGTTGTAGTATTCATACTATTGAGGGTGAAGTGTAGATCTTAAATAGGGGGAAAGAGTGCTTTTAATGTGATAGATCTAAATTAGGCTTATGATTGTATATGAGAGTTCATGAAATTCATAGAGTTATAAGCTTAGCCAGATACGGAGGTATAATGAAGGAGTGAGTGGTACATGAGTTGTGAAGAGGGAATGTGTTGATTGATTACTCACTATGAGATTTTAGTGGAATTATGTTCCCTAAATATTTATCTAGTAGTTGTAAGATTAGCGTTAAAGAGGTGTGTGATAGATGCACATGTTAGTACTAGACCCTAAACTTGAATTTTGAGGAGTAGTGTGACAGAGGAGATAGTATCGTGAGAGTGATAGTCTTAATTGGAGATTTTCTCTAAGAGACTTGTCATATTGTATGGAGATGTTAATTTGTAAGGAAAGTGATGCTATGGGTAGGATACAAGTGCCTCTTAGGTGAGATTAGTGAAATGAGGATAGCTCAATAAATAAGAAGAGACTTGGGATATGTATCTATGATTGTGTAAAGATATATGAAGCTCTAAGTTATGACTGATATGAGAATCTAGATAGTATATTTGAGTTGTTGATGTAGAGTAAGCTGATATAAGTAATCTTTGTCATCACAAATAGCTAAGCAATTGGGGCATATGAGTAGATGAAGATGACTTTTCCATAATAGTCTAAGTCCTATACAAATGATGAGCTTATGAGAGCATAGGGGTTGAGCATTAACAGGCAAAAGAAGATGTTAGATTGTAATAATTGTGGAAAGTGATTATGTACGCTATTAAGAGCAACAAATAGAGAGAGAGAGAGAGAGAGAGAGAGAGAGAGAGAGAGTGTTTTTCATAGAGACATGAGGAAGCTAAGAGTGAGATCGTTAAAAGGAGTCTGAGTGGCTAGCTATATGTATGTGGCTATAGCATAATAGAAGGGTTTAAGATGCATATTCTTGCGGATAGTTATTCCTTGACCATGTGGAGGTATATGCTTATAGCCTAGTAGAGGAAATTGATTCACAAATTTAGAGAAGGACCTTGAGAGCTAAGGGGGAGATGATGATGTGAGAAATCGAAGTAGATCTTGAGTTTTTGGATTGTGATAGGATGATTAAGATGAGATATCAATTCTTTTCCATCTCATATAATCCTTATACTTTAGTCGAGGTAACATTCTATTCCCTTCGGGTGTATGACTATCGTACCTATGGCCTAGTCCCATACACATCATGTTGATTCCCGATCATACTGCATTTTGAGTATGAGAAGCGATGAATTCATTCATTAATCTTCATCTTATCCTATAAATCTAAGAGTTTTCAGTCCTATGTTGAATGAGATGCAACCTGAGTTTTACACTATGTATAGTTCTGTTAACACAGAATGAGACTTGATAGACGAGAGATATTGTAATCTATGAATGCTTTTAGACAAGATTTCTTGAATGAATCGTGTTAATGATCTTTCATTCCAAGCTCTTTGAGTAATCCAGCTTTCCAGCCTTGACAAAAGTGTTGATGATAGTAGAGGGGTAAAGGTTGATGATAGAGTGTGAGAGTTCGTAATTCTGATGTCATCTGAAGCATGCAGTGACCTTCAGTTTGTTATGCCATTATTGATGTTAGGATGTAAAGTATCAAGTTTCAGAGGTATGATCTTCCTCATTCTGCATGGGAAAATAGTAGTTTGAGGTTTTGCAAAAAAGGGGAAGTAATGAGTTCTTCCAGGTTCAAATTGTGATGTTGAGAGTAGTAGACTGAGTATGAAGGTAGATGAAGAGGAGTGTGTGTATACTTATTATGATATTGGTATTAAACTTGTGTCATGTAGGGATTGAGATAGGAAGAAGGAGGGAGATAAAATCTTATGATGAACAATAGATAGGTAAGAGTATGTTGGTGTGACTTTGAGTGAGAACTCATTGAATGATGGAGGAAGAAGTGCTAAGTAGGCTTGAAAATTCTAAGATATAGTTAAAGTGGTTAGAGTGATAGGCTTGAATTCGTAGTTATTATCATTCGAGTATTGCTGATAGACTAGTAAAGACTTCATAATAAGGGTTTGAGGAAGAGTAGTGAAGTAGTGAAGAGGACAAGTGATCTTTTAATGGAAGCACCTATGGAAGTTTAGAGTTGAGTATTGAAGATTAAATTTGTAGGAATATGATCATCTTGTGAATAACACCTTGAGGCTTAGAAGTGGGCTTGAGTGGAAGAGGAGGAGGTGGTTAGATAGAAATTTGAGTAAGAGCTATAAGCTTAAGTTGAGGGAGTAGAGTGCCATAAAAGGGAGTACAATTTAGATGAGGTGGTAAGCTTGAAGAGTTATACATAGAGTCTCAGGTATCGATGGTCCTATTCTCCATTAGAGTTGATGGCTTCCTTCTTGAGTTCGAAATGCTAGTTTTAGAGGTGTTCAAATGATTCAAATTGACTGAATTATGACATTCCATTTGTGCTTGATGGTGAAAATATCTAAAAAAGTATCTCTCCTCTTGATCGGAACTGATTTGTCTATTTTGAGTGACTTGTGACTGTCCAGATTGATTGGTTGAGTATTAGAAAGAGTCTTGACCAATATTCGTGCCTAATGATGAGATTGTTGAAGGAAATTTCCTTAACTTTAATCAAATTAATTGTCTTTTCTTGAGAGAGTTGTCTATTCCTGAGTCAAAGATAGAGATGCAGGAGGTGATAGATAGTTGAGAGTTCGAGAGTTCTCGAGTAAAGGGTGGGATGAGTTTTGAGTCTACTCGTGCTTTATTCTGCCTTTACTCATCATTCGAAGACGAATGATCCCAAAGGGGAGATGATGTAATATCCTATAAAATTACTAAAATGCCCCTAAATGTAATCTTACCCATAATACGTCTTCCAAAGTTTTGATGAGAAATTTGAGATTGGATTTACGATCAATGTGAAAAATCAAGTGGAAAATGGTTTCGACCTAATTTTAGAACAACGGAGTTGAAAAATAACTTTTTCAAATTTTCCCCAAAATAGTGAGGTCCGCACCCAGGGCCGACACGCCTAGGGCGCGGAACCACACTTGTATTTTATTTAAAAAATTTTTGACGGGATTGAAAAATTGGTCGAAAAGTGATTTATAAAAATTTATGCATAAAAAACACTCAATGAACACGTTTCATGTTTATTTTTCCTGAAAGTCAGTTTTTCAAAGTGTTTTGAGAAAATTTACCAAAATAACACAGTTCGCGCCCTTGACGCAACTCGAACATGGTGTACGGGATGGAATTTTATTCTTTTATTTTGAGAAGGATATTTTGGCAAATTTTCAACCTCTCCTAAGTCCTATAAATGATTATAAGTTTATTTTTTTGCGAAGTAAGGGTTTCTAAACCCATTTTTCAGCCTCCATAATTAAGAGTTTTGAGAGAAAAAGAGAAGAGTAACTTGAGACCATGAGGACTTGAGTCAAATTCTTGAAGAGGATTAACATTTCTTCATCCCAGGTATGTTAAGCTAAACTAAAAGTATGAGATTGTTCACCCATGCATCCCATAGATGGTCTTAGAAGTGAGTTAAAAGTTCTTGAGTCTATATACGTGATTCTTGATCATTTCCTTGAGAAATTATATTTATTAGATGTATTTTCATACGTTGATGATCATCATAAACTTATTTTCTTGAATTGAATATTTTCATGAGATATTGCATAAACCCTACTTATTATTTCATAAAGATTGCATGAATGAGGATAGGGATTAAGTCTAGAGTCTTGATTGAGAATGTTGATAGAGATTGTGATTGTAAGGGCGAGAATGATGATAGATTGATAGGACTTGATAGTCCCTCGAGTCTCCATAATAAACTCTAATGATTTGTCTATTCTATTGTCCTTTATGATTGTTCTAAGCTCTAAGCTATTGATTGAGATGTTGTATGATGAGATGGTGAGAGTCCTTATGAGGCTATTTTGAGATGAGATGATTAATGATGATTGGATGATATTGATGTTTATGAGCATATTGTGTCCTAGGAGGAGTATTCAGCACCGAAAATGAGTAAGAGTGAGACCCACTCGCACTCATTAATATGTGGCCAGTGTAGAAGAGGATTGGACCGCGAGTAACAGATGTTTGCTTAGTTCCAAAAGAGGACTTGATGTTACTATAAACCCCCGAATGTATGCCCTTTTACCCCGACAAGGTACTGGGCGGATGCCGCAACGACATTACTTTGTTGTACCATCATCAACTCATAGGTGATGGGTGTAGGTCCGAGAAACTCCCAGAAAATCCCCAAACTGAGTAATCTGAGTCGAGATGAGATGAGTTGAGTTCATTTGAGATGAGTCCCTCTAAGATAAGTCTGTTTTGATTGATGAGTTGAGAGGTTGATGGGTCACTTGTCTACTCTTTATTCTTGCTTTAGATAGACATTTGATATGTTGATTGTTACTATCCTTAATGTTGATTGTTATTTCTGTATTATTCTACCTGTTTCAATTTCACTCAGCTATTTTACATACCAGTACATTCCATGTGCTGACGTCCTCCTCTGGGACTACATCGTTTCATGATGTAGATGCAAGATTTGGAGATCATCAACAGGCGCATCATTGAGGATTTGAGACGTTCAGCTGATTGGTAGGCCTCTCTACTTCGGAGGATTCATTATATTTAATTCATTTTTGCTTTAGAGTTAGATATTTATTAGCCTTATTTTGATTATGGTAGCCATGAGTCTGTCATTGGCACCACACGATAGTGATAGAGGGTTCATAGACTAGATTCTAATGTTGATGTAAGATTGTGAGCTAGTTCTTCCTACTAGCCTGTTCATTATAATATTATTTTGAGATTTGAGGATGATGTGCCCATTTATTCCTTTATATCTTCCGCTGATAATAGAATGCATGAATAAATAAATGTGATGAGGCCAAGTGGTTCGCTTGGAGAATAGAAATAGTCTCTAAGTGTCGATTATGTCTACGATATCCTCTCGGGGCATGATAATATTATTTTTTTTAATTTTGAATTTAAAACTTATGTTACATTTTTTAGTTTCATTTGCTTTTGTAGTATTGACTTCACATTACAAGCCATTTATTTTTTTTAGTTATATTAGATAGATTATTTTTTTTATCAAATATTTTAACAATTTTACTATAACATTATATTTATAATATTTAATTTTTTTCAAACACACATATTATGATGTTCGCATAAAAAATTATATTTTTAGTTTTTATAATTAATTTAATTAAAACATAAATTGATTTTTTATAATATTAGTTAAGAATATATATTTACTAATTAATATATTTTTAAAGATAATATATATCTTAAATATTTAATTT
>JAOTQJ010000096.1:9443462-9479602 GCA_025642045.1 Solanum sejunctum | reverse complement strand
CACAGGTACATTGTCCATCTTTTCACATAATGTATATGCATTAATTAACCCTGGTTCTACACTATCATACATCACTCCACTAGTTGCTGAGAAGCTTAAGAGAACACCTAAATTATTCAACAAACCATTTGAAGTATCCACACCAACTGTGAATCTATTATGGCTAGAAGGGTTTATTATGATTGTGTAGTAATTGTTTGTGACCATGACATATTGGCTGACCTAATTGAGTTACAAATGGTGGAATTTGATGTTATAATGTGTATGGATTAGTTAGCTTCTTATTATACCACCGTGGATTGCCGAACTAAGAGAGTGTACTTCCATTTTCCAAATGAGACAGTCCTTGGGGAAGTTCATCTCTGACTTTAAGGCCAAGATGATATCTAAGGGGTATATATGTCATTTAGTTAGAGTAAAGGATATGGAGGCAGAATCACCAACTCTTTAGTTAGTTCCAGTAGTGAATGAATTTGTCAATGTGTTCCCTAAAGAACTCCCATGCTTACCTCCTGAACGAGAGATAGATTTTGGTATTGACTTACTTCCAGGCACTCAATCTATTTCTATCCCTCCATATAGAATGGCCCTGGTAGAATTGCTTGAATTAAAAGAGCAGTTAAAAGACTTATTGGAGAAGGGTTTCATGAGACCTAGTGTATCCCCTTGGGGTGCACCAGTGTTATTTGTATGTAAAAGGATGGCACCTTGAGAATGTAATCGACTATCGATAATTGAATAAGGTCACAACTAAAAATAAATATCCCCTCCTAAGGATTAATGATTTATTTGATCAGTTACAGGGTGCTAAATGACTTTCAAAAATTGATTTGAGATCAGGTTATCAACAAGTGAGGGTGAAGGAACAAGACATACCCAAGACAGCTTTCAGAACATGGTATGGTCACTTTGAATTTCTTGTTATGTCATTTGGTCTAACGAATGCACCAGCTATTTTTATGGATCTGATGAACAGGGTATTTAAGCCATTCTTGGATGTATTTGTGATAGTGTTTATAGATGACATTTTGGTATATTCAAGATCAAAAGAGGATCATGCAGATCACTTGCGACAGGTGTTACAGGTTCTTCGTGATTGATAGTTGTATGCTAAATTTTCTAAACGTGAATTTTTACTAAAATCAGTGGCATTCTTGGGTCATATTGTGTATGATGAGGGAACAAGGGTTGATTCACAAAAGATAACAGCTGTGAAAGATTGGCCAAGACCAACAACACCCACGAAAGTTTGGAACTTCCTAGGCTTGGCAGCTTATTACAAGAGGTTTTTTGAAGGTTTTTCTTCTATTTTTGCACCCCTAACAAAGCTGACACATAAGGTAACCAAGTTCCAATAGAATGATGTGTGTGAAAGAAGCTTCCAGGAGTTGAAAAATAAGCTAACTTCTGCACCTGTGCTAGTACTTCCAGAAGGCACTAAGGGGTATGCAGTGTATTGTGATGCTTCAGGAGTTGGCTTACGGAGTGTACTAGCATAGCATGGTATTCTGCAGCTAAATAGCTACGACCACATGAGAAAAACTATCCAACCCATGATCTTGAGTTAGCAGCGGTTGTATTTGCTTTGAAAAAATGGCGCCACTATTTGTATGGGGTTCATGTTGACATATATACTTATCATAAGAGTCTACAATATATGTTTAAGAAGAAAGACCTACACTTAAGACAGCGTAGATGGCTAGAGTATGTAAAGGTTTACGACGTTGATATACTCTACCATCCGGGGAAGGCAAATGTGGTAGCTGATGCTCTGAGTCGTAAGACAATCATGAATACTGGTGATCCAGTTGTGATAAGTCATTGAGTGGCTAAGGACCTACGTCAGTTAACCAGTTTGGGAGTTTGCCTTCTTGAAACTCCAAAGGAAGGGGTTATTATGCATAATACTGCGGAGTCTTCATTGGTAATAGAGGTGAAAGAAAAATAATTTGAAGATCCTATTTTGCGACAGTTGAAGAAAAGGTGAGTCATGGTGCAATAAAAGGCTTTGACCTTACACAAAATGGAGTACTTTTCTATCAAAATAAATTATGTATGCCTGATACTAATGGATTAAGAAAGAGGATAATGGAAGAAGCCCATCATTCTCGATATTCCATACATCCAGGATCAACTAAGATGTACCATGACCTGAAGGGGATGTTTTTGTGGGGAGGCATGAAAAAGGACCTTGCAGAATTTGTAGCTCAATGTCCAAATTACCAACAAGTGAAAGTAAAATACCAAAAGCCAGGAGGTTATATGCAATGTATAGAGCTTCCAATATGGAAGTGGGATATGATCAATATGGATTTTGTTACAGGTTTGCCTCGCTCATCTCAGAAGATTAACTCCATATAGGTAATAGTTGACAGACTCACAAAGTCAGCATATTTCTTACCAATCAGAAGTGATTATACAACTGAAGAGTATTCCAAGCTATACCTTAAATAGATAGTCAGGCTACATGGAATCCCAATCTCCATTATATCTGATCGAGGAGCTCAATTTTACTGCAATGTTTAAGAAGTCCTTCCAAAAGAGTTTAGGGACACAAGTGATTTTGAGTATAGCATTCCACCCTCAAATAGATGGTCAGGCAGAACGCACCATTCAGACACTTGAAGATATGTTGTGAGCTTATGCATTGCACTTTAAAGGTAGTTGGGTGGACCATTTGCCACTTATTGAGTTTGCCTATAACAACAGCTACCATGCGAATATCAAGATGGCACCTTATGAAGCTTTGTATGGAAAGAAATATGGATCGCCAATTAGATGGTTTGAAGTGGGTGAAATCTCCTTACTTGGTCTAGATCTAGTATAATAAGCCATGGAAAAAGTTAAGGGGATACAGTAGCGATTAAAAATTGCCCAAAGTCGGCACAAATCATATGCAGATACCATGAGAAGAGTACTGGAATTTTCAGTAGGTGATTGGGTATTTTTAAAGGTATCTCCAATGAAAGGGGTTATGAGATTTGGTAAAAAGGGAAAACTGAGCCCATGTTACATAGGGCCATATAAAATTATTAAGAGGTTTGGACAGATTGCATATGAATTAGAGCTACCCCAAGAGCTTTCAATGGTTCATCCATTTTTTCATGTCTCAATGCTTCGAAAATTTATAGGTCACCCATCTCGTATCACTCCTATTGAGAATATGCAGGTTACAGATGATCTCACCTATGAAGAGATACCTATTGCTATTCTCGATCGACAAGTTAAGAAGCTGAGGAATAAAGAAATAGCTTCAGTAAAAGTACTTTGGAGAAACTAGAAAGCAGAAAAGGTAACATGGGAAGCTGAGGACGCGATGAAATCACAATACCCTTACTTATTTGAAGCTAAAGAGGAACTCCAACATGCAGAATTAGGACACTAATAAGTACGTGTGATTGAATACGTAATGTGTTGTCAAAAGTTTGTGTAGGTAAAGGTTTAAACTTGGTTAATCTATCCAGTTGTGCTAACATTCAAGGATGAATGTTCCTAAGGGGGGGAGGATTTAACACCCCACACCTTACTATACTAGTACAATTCAAATGAAACATGACATGGTTTGGTCGAATTAGAGCTAATTTTTAAAAGTGCTTGAGTCTCGTGTTAATGGGCTATATGTGTGTCTAACGCTTAAGAGGGTTAAGTGTATACATATTTTATATGGAATTAAGTAGATTATGGCCTTAAATGAAGTAATAGAATTCAGGTTCTTATAGGACTTAGTAAGCTAGCAGGTGAGTCACCTACTTGCTTAGCTTAAATTTGCTAGCTAAACATAGACGAGTCTCGACGTCGAATTTGTCCAAGTTCGATTATGAATAAAGTCCGCATTAAGGGTGTAACTTTGGCCTGTGTTTTAGAATCATAAATGGACTAAATGATCAGCCCAAGGAGGATATTAAAAGGGCCCAAAGACATCACAAGTTCTTGGATACTTTGGGCCCAACCCAAGTAAAGAAGAAAGCTGAAAATAGGCAGCCCAAGTCCGACCAATTTGGAATCCCAAAAGGCCCAAATGAAAGTAGAAAGGAACTGAATCACCTAATTAGTGAAATAAGGATGAGAATGCCTCATTATTTCGGCCAAAATCACACCTTAAAAAGGGTCAAAGCAGCTCCTACAAAGTCATTGTTCACTTGAACTCACAAAAAAAACAGATTTGTCTTCAAAGTTCTATCAACTTTTCTTCACCTTGTAAAGAAGCTAAACAACTCTGCTAGTGTTCTTAGAGAATCCCTATACCTTGAATTAAGTACTAAGTAAGTTTACACATGTATTTAGTATAGTTTCTTATGAAAAACAAGAAGTATATGCTAGTATGTTTGTGCTGGAAAATTTGGACAGATTCTGTTTTGAAAGTTGTTGCACATTTTCCCTTTGTTTTAGTGACTTCTCTATGGTTTATGGGCTGTATTATGAAGAGAATTTTATGTTCTTAACATAGTTTGAGTTATAAACACCACCCTAAGGATGCTTCCCTGACTTTGGTTTCATTTAACAAGCGCATTTTATGTGTTATCTTAAGCGTCATGGCGATTGGAACTTGTGGGCTCTTGTATGGATGGCTATTAGCTCACATCCTTCATGACTTCTTAACTACTGCTATAAGACTATTTTAGGTCTTTATATATGTGAAAATGTTGCTAGAACAGCTTAGTTAGAGTTGTAATAGGTTTGGAGTTGTCAACATTAAAAGGTAGCTAAGGAAGGTAACGTTATGCAGTCCATTTTCAAGTTGTGTAGAATTGTTAAGCGTTGTGCTTTGTGGGCTGTTATAAGACTTTTATGGCACTCAAATGGGATGGGAATGATGTGTAAATGTGAATTTGTGTTGGAAAATATGATTAGAGACGTAGAGGTTAGAAGAATACGCTCGGGTTTATAAATACCTGCTTGCTGCCTGTGTGTTGTTTTCTTATATGGTTGGACTGCCAAGATGTATTTATTGGCTGCTAATGCTAGTTTAAACACC
Organism: Solanum sejunctum; assembly: GCA_025642045.1. Taxonomy (NCBI): domain Eukaryota; kingdom Viridiplantae; phylum Streptophyta; class Magnoliopsida; order Solanales; family Solanaceae; genus Solanum; species Solanum sejunctum. The sequence goes on along the minus strand of JAOTQJ010000096.1, from coordinate 9,474,627 downwards.
TACTATGTTGTAGATAAGTATTTGGAGAAAGGTAAGGTTGTATCAAGGTAGTTATGATGTCATACAACGAGGTATGTAAGGTTACTTGATTTCGTATCACTTGACATGAAACATAGATCTCTCCTTGGTACATAAAGGCACTTGCCAACTCCGACACAACTATTAACCGTGTCTCCATTCTTTCACATGTTCATATGCTTCCATACATAGTAAGTTTCAAATCTGCATACAGGCTTGTATACCAAGTTACATGGATTTTTGTTACTAGATAAAGTTAACTAGTTGTTTCATTTCATATGCATTTCATTATTTGTGTAACGTACTCTTTTTTATTGTGATATTGTCTTGTATGATTATCTACATGTCACATACTACATATACAGTCTTACAGCTCCAATATTGTGACCACAATAAGAACCATCTCAAAGGTAAATGAAAGGAAATGCATATTGTTTATTGATAGGTGGTAGCCCAAGTGGGTTAAGGAACAACCTAGCCAGGGACGATCCCATATACCGAGCGGTGGAAGAATCACTTAGCAGGGAAAAATCTTATTACGGGTGGTAGGCCATGGGGTTAAGGAATAACCTAGCTAGGGATGATCCCGATACAGTTCACCACTGATTAGTTGGCCATTTGTTTTACAGATGTGCACAGGTTATACAGTTAAGGTAAAGTAATATAAAGAACATAAAGTACATGATTCCACAGTATAACCAAAGGTGGTCCATAATCTTACACCGGTGCATAGTTTCATTTGATTTATTACTTTATATATAGTATATCCTTCCTTACATACTCAATACATTATCTAGTACTGACGTCCCTTACGGGGGCCCTATGTTTCATGTTGCAGGTACAGGTGCTAGTATATCTCCCCAGTAGAAGTATAGGACATTCAAATATGGTCACCAAGCTCCAGGTTGCTTCGGATCTTTGCATAGCTTGATCTTATATAACTATATTAAACTGTTAATTGAGGCAGGGCCTATCCCGACCCTTATCAGATGTTTTTCCTTATCTAGAGGGTTTGTGTACTATGTAAAGAAAAGTGTGGTCATGTCTTATACTTTAAATACCGTGGCCCCAACGGCCTAGTCATATGCATTTCCTTTTGGCTAGTTATCACTGTTTATCTGCTTAAAGGCATGTCAAAGGTAGAAATCTCTTATAATATGTATAGAAAGCATATAGATACAGGTTGGTTCTCCCAAGCCTTATCAGCAATGGGTGTCAATCCGCCCTAACGAGACTTGGGGTATGATAGGTTTGGGACTTGAATTTGGGGGTGAAAATATGGCTAAGTGTTTGAGTGAGTATTGAGGAATGTTTAGGATGATATGAGGGTGAAATAAAGCTATGTATAGGTAAAAACATGGTTGAGAACACTTACACCCAAGACCAAAAATCCTTGGACCGAGATAGAAATAACTAGAAACAAAATATATAGGTCTGCATCTTACCCATGATGTAGACCTATCGTAGAGGCCAAATTAACACTTGTTTGCGACAGTTGCACGTTGTGGTGCTATCACAGATCGATTCTATATAAGAAAAATTACAAAAATTAAAATTGTTAATCAGTTGCTCTTAAATCATGGTTAGACCTTCCCCTCTAATTTTGACCCCCTAAATAAGAATACGAAGTCAGATTTTTGATATTGCACACGAATTTTGAGATATATAGAATTTAAAATTTTGAGCATTACTAGGCATATTTTTTAGCACTTTTTGGGGTCTTTTCACTATGTTTAGAGGTGTTGTTGGAACAATTGATGTAATTATGCTATGGCTTGACTCTTGAGTATTCTATGTTTTATGGTATTAAAGACTTCCCTTAGTCCCTATATCCCTCTTTATTACCTCTCGATATTATTTTCTTTGCTTCCACAACCAAGGATGTGTGATTGATATGCTAAGAGGCTTGTTTGGGTTCCTTTGGGTTTCCATTCATCATGTCATGTCTAGGCCCTAGTGTTGGGTCATGACAAATATCGTATCATAGTGCTCAATTCACTTCTCAATTTTGGAGGTCTTTCCAAAGATATCTTGGCACTAAGGTAAAGCTTAGTACGGTCTTTCACCCTCAAATGGTTGGCCAAGCCAAAAGAACTATCCAAACTCTTGAGGATATGCTAGATCATGTGTTTTGGTGTTTAAGGATAGTTGGGATAAAAATTTTCCACTCATTGAGTTTGCTTATAATAATAACTTTCATTCAAGCATTAGTATGGCTCCTTTTGAGGCTCTCTATGGTAAATGTTATAGGTCCCTGGTTGGATGGTTTGAGGTGGGGGAGATGGCTCTGTTAGGTCCGAATTTATTTATAGAGGCCATGGATAAGGTGAGGGGTATAAGTTAGAGGTTGAAATCCTAAAGTACGCGAAAGTCCTATGTCGAAATAAGGAGAAGGGATCTTGAATTTAAGGTTTGTAATTGGGTCTATTTGAAGGTCTCACCCATGAAGGGTGTGGTTAGTTTTGGTAAAAAGGGTAAATGGATTCCAAGATTTGTAGGTCCTTATAGAGCGTCGAAGATGATTGGTAAGGTGGCCTATGAGTTAGATTTGGCCAATGACATGAATATGGTTCATCCTGTATTCCATCTTTCTATGTTGAGGAAGTATGTGGTTGACCCAAGTGCTATTGTGTCTATAGATATTGTGGGTGTTGTTGCAAACAATTTGACTTATGTTGAGGTTCTGGTGGAAATTTTTGATAGACAAGTGAAGAGATTGAGGAACAAGGACGTAGCTTCCATTAAGGTCCTTGGGAGAAATCAACAAGCTGAAAATGTCACATGGGAAGCCGAGGCAAATATGTAAAAGCGATATTCCTATCTCTTCCATTCCACTGAAGCCTAAGCTACTAATTTAAGTCCTCTACATGATTTCAAGTCTTTAGTTTCAGCGCTTATGTCATTTGCAAGCATTCATGTTTATGTTGGCAAATTTTTGATGATTTTGACACTTATATTGAGATTTCTGAAATGATGTTTAAATACATTTTTTGCATTCATGTATTGGGCTGAACTCATCTTTATTATTTCTCTCATATGAATTTATTTGACATTGGGGGATGAATATCCCTAAATGGGGGATATTAAAACACCCCAAAAAGTGCCCAAAAATATGCCTCAGAAATGCCCATAATCGTAATTTCTGTATATCTCAAAATTCGTGCGTAATATCGAAAGTCCAACTTCATATTTGTGATCAGGGGGAAAATTGTACGAGAAATGGGTATAACACCAATTTTAGAGCAATCATAGTGAATAATAATTCTTCAAAAATTTACTTATCCAGAAAGGATTCGCGCCCCTGGCACAACATGGCCAGAGCGCGGACTTGTGGTATTTTGTTGTTAGTTTTTCCTATTCGGTCCAAGGCCTTGGGATCTTGAGACTAAGCCCTCCTATGCATAAAAACACCTATACTTAGTCACTTTTCAACCACATAACATTCAAGACATTCCCCAAAACTCTCTCTAACACTTAGCCAAATATTTCATCCAAATTCAAGTGTCCAAAACTCATTTCGGATCTCAAGAAATTCATTCAAGCTTCAACTTCTCATTCAAATCTTCATCAAGAAAATCTCCAAAGTTGAGGTATATGAGTTTAAACCATTGGGTCCTTTCACCCCACGGTGTCCAACCTTCATTTTTATGTATATTGCATGTTTTCAAGTTTGATTATCTATGGGTATCTCTTATTATGAATTTAATTACAAACTATGTTGGGGTTTAATAAAATGTTGATTGTTTAAGCATATTTTGAGATATGAATCTATGATCCATTATAAGATTTTATAAGGGGTTTCAATGTGTCTTGTATGAGGGTGTTACAAAGTGTTTGTGGGTTGATTTACTATCACGGCCCAAGCCTAGGGCCTAAACATGACACGGCGAATGGGGAACCTGAAGTAACCTCGAACAAGTCTCTTAACTTATCATTACACTTCATTGGTCACAAAAGCATATGATATAAAAGAGTAGAAATAGGGCAATGGGACAGGGGGAAAGCTTGCATAACATAATAATCAAGAGATAAAGGAGTCAAGACTTATATTATAGAAACATAGCATGTTTAGCAACACATCTACTACATAGATAGAGTGAGGGCCAAGACAAAGCAACCAGGCTCACCCTCATAGTCAAAATAGAAAATAAAAAATGGGGTCTCAATACATAATAAGAGAAACATAGATAAACATCCCAGGAATAGAGGACACACCAACTAGCTTAAAAAGTACCAAACTAGATATGTGAAGGAGGAGGATGGTCAAATTGTGCTTCGATTCCTACATGGTGATATCATGTAGGCAAGAGTATACGTTAGTATGTTTGAATATACTAAGTATGTAGGATGCAATGCAACAAGAAATAGTAATCATATTCGAAATGCATAACAATAGGTAATACGTGTCATATAACAATATGGCATGTATGATCAATGCTTAAGTAAAACATGCTTAAGTAACTTATGCTCATATAGGATATCATACGTGTAGAAGAGACCAAGAAATATTTCTAATGTACAATCCACCTGGTAGGTTGATGATGATCTCACCCTATCACCTTGGAGTGTGAGGCACAAACCCCTCAATGAGGTTGGTGATAATTGCACCTATCACCCTGGTGGTGAAGTACAAACCCCTCACTAGGTTATCAAGGCACTAGCCCCTTGATTTTGGTTATCAAGGTGCAAATAGACCGACAACACTGGGCTATCAGTGATCTAATGCAACACTTTTGTCACACCCAAAGTCCCATTAAAGCAGACTGGCACCCATTGCCAATAAGGCTTGAGAGAACCAACCTGTATCCATATGCTTTCTATATATATTATAAGGGATTTCTTCATTCAACATGCCTTTAAGAAGTTAAATAGTAATAATAAGCCAAAAGGGAATGCATATGGCTATGTCGTTGGGGCCACATTGTCTAAAGTAGGATACATGACCATACTTTAATTTACATAGTCTATAAATCCTCTAGATAAGGAAAAGTATCGGATAAGGGTCGGGATAGGCCCCTCCTCGACTAACTATATAATACAAAAATATAAGCTCTAGACACACAAGGCTTCGAAGCAACCTAGAGCTTGGTAATAGCAGCTGGATATCCTGTACTCCTACTGGGGAGATCAACTAGCACCTATACCTGCAGCATGAAATGTAGATGCCCCGCAAGGGACGTCAATACAAGATAATTTACTTAATATGTAAGGCAGGAAATATTGTATATGAAGTAATAACTCAAATAAAACTATACACTGGTGTAGGATAAGAGACCACCCTTAGTCATATTATGGGATTTATGTTCTTTTTATTACTTTACTTTTATGGAATAATCTGCGCACAACATGGAATACAAATGACCAACTGATCAGTGGTAAATCTATATTAGGATCATCCCTGGCTAGGCTTTTCCTTTCACCCCTTGGGCTACCCCCGTGATAGGATCGACCCTGACTAGGTGATTCTTCCACCCCTTAGGTTACCACCCATCAATAGGCAATATACTTTACTTTATCTTTTAATTACCTTCGAGATGATTCTTTTAGTGTCCTAATGTTGGAGCTGTAGGACTGTAGATATAGCATATGATATGTAAATAATCAGACAAGATAATATGAAGATGAAAAGAGTATGTTACACAAATAATGAAATGTGTATGAGATGAAACAACTCGTGAACTTTATTTAGCAAAAAGAACCAACATAACTTGCTATCCACGTATGTATGCAGATCCCAAGGTGACTATATATGGGAGCATATGAATATGTGAAAGAGTGGAGTCATGGTTAATAGTTGTGTCGGAGCTAGTAAATACCTTTATGTTAGTAAATACCTTTATGTGCCAAGGAAGAATCTAGATTTTATGCCAAGTAATATGAAATCGAGTAGCCTTACATACCTCATTGTAAGACCTCGCTATTACCTCGAGATAACCTTTCCTTCCTTCAAATATTTATCTACAAAATAGTAGGTGATAAAACTAGTATTAGCAGCCAATAAATAGATCTTGGCAGCCCAATCTCATAAAAAAACAACATACGGGTAGCAAGCAGATAATTATAAACCCGAGCGTATTCTTTCAACCTTTCCGCCCCTAATCATATTTTCTAATACATATTATCATATACATATCATGTAAATCCTGTTTTGGTGCCATAACTATCTTACAACAGCCTATAAGGCACAACACATAATAATTCTACACAACATACAAATAGGCGGTATAATGTTACATCTCTTCACTACATTTTGACGTCTATAATTCCAAACCTGTTCCACCTTTAACCAAATAGTATATACAATATATACACATAAAACCAGTCCTTAAATAGTTCAAAAAAAAGTCCTCAAAATAGGTGGAGGACGTGAGACCATAGTCCTCAATATATCAGCCCACAAGTTCCTATTACGAGCACAATTGCGATATGACACAAGAACTCACTTTCGCGGACTGTAAAAATAGTGCAAAAACCTTTACACATCATTGTAGAACTAATACTCATTAAGCACAGTAGCCTCCCTTAATAATCAATCCCACCAAAAAGAGAAAAGCTTCCAAATAACAAGAAAAATGTACAACAACTTTTGGAACACATGCTGTCCAACAATTTCAGCAAAGGTATAATTAGCTTAGCCTCTTGATTTACATAGGAAACCCATACTAAAAACATAAGTATTCTTACTTACCTTTAACCTCAAGGTGTAGGGATTCTCCAAGAACCCTAAAAGTCTCTTGGATGCTTGTAAAGTCAAGAAAGAGTTGAAAGAGAACTTGCAAAACAATCTGATTTCTTTTGTTCAAGTTAAAATGTCTTATAGGAGAAGTTTTAAACCTTTTTTAAAGGGAGAATTTGGACGATCTACTAAGGTATTTTCAGCCTTATTTTACTAAGCTAGTGATGCAACTTCTTGCCCCTTTCACTTGGGCCTTATTGGGTTCAAATTGGATGGGCCTTGGCTGCCCACTTTTCCCTTTTCTACTTACTTAGTTTTGGCCCAATTCACCAAGTGAGTTTTGTTGTATTGGGTCCTTTCTCTATTATTCTTAGTCTTAAAATATAGTCCATTAATAATGTTAAAACATGGGCTAAAGTTACACTCTTAACACGGACTTTATTCATAGTCGGACTTGGACGAATTTGATGTAGGGCCTCATCTCTGTTTAGCTAGAAAATATAAGCTAAGCAAGTAGGTGACTCACCTTCTAGCTTCCTAAGTCCTACAAGCACCTCACTTTATTTAAGGTTGTGATCTCCTCAATTTGACTTAAAACTTATTTACATTCAACCCTCTTCAACATTAGACATATATATCGCCCTCTAATTTGAGATTCAAGCACTTTTAGAAATTGTCACTAATTTTAAAATCCATATCATATTTCATTTCCATAGTACTAGTATTGTAAGATGTGGGGTGTTACATCCTCCCCCCGTAGGAACATTCATCCTCGAATGTTAGCACAATTGGATCGCTTAACCAAATTTAAACCTTTACTTACACAAAAGTTTGGCAAAACACTAAGTATTCAATCACACATACCTATTTATGTCCCAATTTAGCATTTTGGACTACCTCTTTAGCTTCAAATAAGTAAGGGTATTTTGATTTCATCGTGTCCTCGGCCTCCCATCTTATTTCTTTTGCTTGCTGGTTTTTCAAAGTACTTTTACTGAAGCTATTTCTTTATTTCTTAGCTTCTTAACTTGATGATCTAGAATAGCAATAGGTACCTCTTCATATGTAAGATCTTCTGTAACCTGCATGTCTTCAATAGGAGTGATATTGGATGGGTCACCTATGCATTTTTGAAGCATTGAGACATGAAAAATTGGATGAACCATTGAAAGCACTTGGGGTAGCTCTAGTTCATATGCAATCTGCCCGAACGTCTTAATAATTTTATATAGCCCTATGTAACATGGGCTCAGTTTTCTTTTCTTACCAAACCTCATAACCCCTTTCATTGGAGACACCTTTAAAAATACCTAATCCCTATTGAGAATTCTAGTCCTATCCTTCTACCATCCACATATGATTTGTGATGACTTTGGGTTCTTTCTATCCACTACTATATTACCTTAACTTTACATGGCTTGTTGTACTAGATCTAGCCCAAGCAAGGTGGTTTCACCCACTTTAAACCATCCAATTAGCAACCTACATTTCCTTCCATACAAAGCTTCATAAGGTGCCATCTTGTTACTTGATGGTAGCTATTATTATAGGCAAATTCAATAAGTGGCAAATGGTCTACCCAACTACCTTTAAAGTCCAATTCACAAGCTTGCAACATATCTTCAAGTGTCTGAAAAATGGTGCATTCTGCTTGATCATCTATTTGAGGGTGGAATGTTGTACTCAAATTCACTTACATCCCTAAACTCCTTTGGAAGGACTTCCAAAACTTTGCAGTGAATTGAGCTCCATCAAATATAATAGAGATTGGGACTTCATGTAGCCTGACCATCTCTTTGAGGTTTAACTTGGCATACTCTTTAGCTATACAATCACTACTAACTAGCAAGAAGTATGGTCACGTTGTGAGTCTATCAAGGATTACCCATATAGAGTCAAACTTCAGAAATGAGCGAGGCAATCCAGTAACAAAATCCATATTGATCATATCCCGCTTCCATGTTGGATGCTCTATACACTGTAGATAACCTCCTGGCTTTTGGTGCTCCACTTTGACCTATTGGCAATTTGAACATTGAGCCACAAATTTTGCAAGGTCCTTTTTTATGTCTCCCCAACAAAATATTCCTTTTAGGTCATGATAAATCGTAGTTGATCCTAGATGGATGGAATATCGGGAATGATAGGCTTCTTCCATTATCCTCTTCCTAAGTCCATTAATATCAGCCACAGATAATCTATTTTGGCAATAAAGTACTCCATTTTGTGTAAGGTCAAAGCCCTCTATCGTACCTTGACTTACCTTGTCTTTAATTCATCGTAAGATAGGATCCTCAAACTATTTTTCTTTCATGTCCATTACCAATGAAGACTCTGCAACATCATGCACAACAATCCCTTCCTTTAAAGTCTCAAGAAGGCAAACTCCCAAACTAGCTATTTATCGTAGATCCTTAGCCACTCCATGACGTACCATGATTTGATCATCAATATTCATGATTGCCTTATGACTTAGAGCATTAGATACCACATTTACTTTCCCCAGGTTGTAAAGTATATCAACGTCATAGTCCTTCATTACCTCTAGCCATCTCCTCTATCTTAAGTTTAGGTCTATCCGCTTAAAGATGTATTGTAGGCTCTTTTGATCAGTATATATGTCAACGTGAACCCCATACAAATAGTGGTGCTATATTTTCAGAGCAAACACAACCGCTGCTAGTTCAAGATCATATGCTGGATAGTTTTTCTCATGTAGTCGTAGTTGTCTAGATGTATAAACAATTACCCTACCATGTTTTGTTAGTAGAGATCCTAAGACAACTCCTGAAGCAATGCAATACACTGTATACCCCTCGGTACCTTCTAGAAGTGCTAGCACAGGTGCACAAGTTAGCTTATTTTTAGCTCTTGGAAGGTCCTTTCATATATATCATTCCTTTGGAACTTGGTTGCTTTATGTGTCAACTTTGTTAGAGGTGCAGAAATAGAAGAAAAACCTTCAACGAACCTTCTATAATAACCTTCCAAGCCTAAGAAGCTCTAAACTTCCATGGGTGTTGTTGGCCTCGACCAATCTTTCACAGCCTCTATCTTTTGTGAATCAAACCCTATTCCCTCATCAGACACAATATGACCCAAGAATGCCACAAATTTTAGCCAAATTTCACATTTGGAAAACTTAGCATACAATTGTCGATCATGAAAACCTGTAACACTTGTCGTAAATGATTTGCATGGTCCTCTTCTGATCATGAATATACCAAAATATCATTTATAAATACTATGATGAACACATCCAAGAATGGCTTGAATACCCTATTCGTTAGATCCATAAAAACTGTTGGTGCATCCGTTAGCCTAAATGACATAACAAGAAATTCAAAGTGACCATAGTGTGTTCATTAGCGTCCTCAAAATAGGTGGAGGACGTTAGACCATAGTCCTCAATCAATAAGCCCACAAGTTTCTATTATAAGCACAATTATGATATCACATAAGAACTCACTTTCGGGGACTGTAAAAATGGTGCAGTAGCCTTTATACATCATTATAGAACTAATAATCATTAAGAACAGTAGCCTCCCTTCATAATGAATCCAACCAAAAAGAGAAAATCTTCCAAATAAATAAGAAAAATGTACAATTTTTGAAACACATGCTGTCCAACAATTTCAGCAGAAGTATAATCAGCTTAGCCTCTTGTTTTACATAAGAAAACCATACTAAATACATAAGTATTCTTACTTACCTTTACCCCTAAGGTGTAGGGCTTCTCCAAGAACCCTAAAAGTCTCTTGGATGCTTGTAAAGTCAAGAAAGAGTTGAAAGAGAACTTGCAAAACAATCTAATTTCTTTTGTTCAAGTTAAAATATCTTATAGGAGAAGTTTTAAACCCTTTTTAAAGGGGGAATTTGGCCGATCTACTAAGGTATTTTCAGCCTTATTTTACTAAGCTAGTGATGGAACTTATTGCCCCTTTCACTTGGGCCTTATTGGGTTCAAATTGGTTGGGCCTTGGCTACCCACTTTTCCCTTTTCTCCTTAGTTTTGGCCCATTTCACCAAATGAGTTTTGTTGTACTTGGGTCATTTATATATTATTCTTGGGATGAAAATATATTACATTTTATGATGCTAAAACATATGCTAAATTTACACCCTTAACACAGAATTTATTCATAATCGAACTTGGATAAATTCGACATCGGGCCTCATCTCTGTTTAGCTAGAGAATTTAAGCTAAGCAAGTAGGTGATTCACCTACTAGCTTCCTAAGTCCTATAAGAACCTCACTTCTTTCACTTCATTTAAGGTTTTTATCTCCTCAATTTGACTTAAAACTTATCTACACTTGACCCTCTTCAGCGTTAGACATACATATCGCCCTCTAATTTGAGATTCAAGCACTTTTAAAAATTGGGGTAATTTGAAAAGTCATATCATATTTCATTTATATAGTACTAGTATTGTAAGATGTAGGATATTACAAATTTATATAAAATATATTATACACATAAGATCTTTTCATCATCTTATCATATCTCATGTTTTGGACCCTCAGTTCCTCAAGAAACTATAATCGGACATTTATCAATCACTTGGTGGGTGTGAAATGCTAGTATAAAACCATGAAATTTAGAGATAAAATCATGTAAGAAAATCCATTGTAAAACTATCAATCAATACCTTGCAACACCCCCAATCAATATAACTCAAAGCCCCTCATCAAATCATACAATAGATCCAAGATTTATAGCTCAAAACATAGCAAAACAGTCACAAGTTCAAATATCTTTAACATAGTTCATAGACATGTTCATACTCATAAACTCATTCGTAAATCAACTTTAAATCATGCAAATTGAGCAAAAGGGAGGTTAGGGCACCATAGTTGAAAGGACCCAATGGTTGAAACCCACATACCTTAGCTTTAGAGAAACTCTTGATGAAGATTGAAAATTAAGACTTGAAGCTTGGAAGAAATCCTTAGATCTAGAAGAGGTTTTGAGACTTGAATTTAGAAGTGAAAAATCTGGCTAAGTGTTTGAGGAATGTTTAGATTGATATGACGGTAAAATATGGCTAAGTATAGGTATAAACACATTTGGGAATACTCGGGCACAAGACTTAAAAGTTTTGCACTAAGACCAAAAAAGCAGTTACAAAAATGTTCTGTGACGCGGAAAGCTCACTGGAATTTGCACCATGAAATTTTTTATTTTGCTAGGTTGTTCTAAAATTGGGGTTAGAACCATTTACCACTCACTTTGACCACCTAAACAAGAATATGAAGTCATATTTTTGAAAGAACAAATGGATCTTTATATATAAGGTAATTACAATTTCGGGCACTGCCGAGGCACATTTTTGAGCACTTTTTGGGGTCGTTTCAATATCTCCCCCTTGGAAACATTCGTCCCTAAATGTAAAAGAAATGTACATGACAAGAGTAATCATTAACAAATCAGCCCCAACAAGAATGCAACATTACATTTAAAATAACATTTTCAAAATCTCAATATAAGTGTAAAATCATCATAAACTTGCCAACTTAAATATAAATGCATATAAGTGACATAGGGGCTGAAACATAATACTTAAAATCACATAGGGGACTTACAATTAGTACCTTAGTCTTAAGTCAAGTGGAAAAGATAAGATATCACTTTTGCATATCCGTTTTAGCTTCCCATATAGACCTTCGACTTGTTGGTTCCTCCAAAGGACCTTAACAGAAGCCACCTCCTTGTTCCTCAATCTCGTCATTTGCCTATCCAAATACTGAACCAGATCCTCCTCATAAGTCAAGTTATCCTCAACAACACCCACAACATCAATAGGCACAATAGGATTCGGATCATCTACACATTTTCTCAACATAGACACATGGAACACTGGATGAACCAAATCCATTTCACTAAGCAACTTCAACTCATAAGCTACCTTGCCAGCCCTCTCTATTATCTCATAAGTACCAACATATCTTGGACTCAACTTCCCCTTTTTACCAAAATAAACTACACCTTTCATTGGAGAAACTTTTAAATAGACCCAATCACCCACTTTAAATTTAAGGTCTCTTTCTCTCACATCTCCATAGGATTTTTGACGATTTTGGGATGTTTTAAACCTTTCCCTAATCATTCTAACCTTCTCAAGAGCCTCTATAACCAGATACAGTCCCAATAGAGCTAGCTCTCCAACCTCAAACCACCCAAATGATGATCTATACCACCTACCACAGAGGGGCTCAAAAGGAGTCATATCAATGCTAGAATGATAGCTATTATTATATGCAAACTCAATCAATGGAAGATGATCATACCAACTACCCCTCAACTCCAATACACATGCCATAAGCATATCCTTAAGTGTTTGAATTGTCCTTTCGGCTTGGCCATCCGATTGAAGTTTGAAGGCCATAGTAATCTTAACCCTTGTCCAAGACCCTTTTGGAAAGACCTCCAAAAATGAAAAGTAAATTGATCACCAAGATTTGATATGAAGGATAAGGGAACCCCATGCAACCTCACTAACTTATGGATGTATAACTTTACACACTCTTCAACCCATATGTAGTCTTAACCAGTAGAAAGTAACCAATTTCGTTATCCTATCAACCACAAGCCATATGGAATCAAAACCCTTCCTAGTCTTGGGCAACCCAACTACAAAGTCCATATTAATATCTTCCCACTTCCAAGTGGGCACCTCTATATCTTGGGTTAGGCCACCCGGCCTTTGATGCTCGGCCTTAACTTGTTGGTAACTATGACAACCGAAAACAAATTTGGCAATGTCCCTCTTCATACCACCCCACAAAAACACATCTCTCAAATACCTATACTTTTAGTAGAACCGTGGTGAATGGAATAAGAAAAGTTATGGGCCTTATCAAGAATCCTCTCTCTCAAGCCATCAACATAAGGTACACATAACCTACCTTGGTATCTAAGGGCACCATCTCCCCTTGGGAGAAAACCTCCACCTTCCCATCACTAACCAAAGCCTTCAACTCCAATAAAAATGGATCAAGGTCTTATTTGCTTTTACCTCATCAACCATGGAAGATTTTGAACCATCAACAACAACAACCCCATAATTATCAACCTCCTCCAACCTAACTCTCAATCTCGCCAACCTATGGACCTCTCTAGCCACCTCATTGCCACTACCATCAACATGAGCTAGGCTACCCATAGACACCCTACTCAAAGCATCTACCACAACATTAGCCTTACCCGGATGATAATGCACACTGATAACATAATCCTTAAGAAGTTCTAACTACCTTCTTTGCCTCAAGTTGAGATCGCTTTGAGTGAACACATATTGGAAGCTCTTATGATCGGTCAACACATCAATATCCATTCCATACAAATTGTGACACCAAATCTTTAAAGCAAATACTATGACGGCTAATTCAAGATCATGAGTAGAATAGTTCTTTTCATGCACTTTGAGTTGCCTAGAAGCATAGGCTATGACCTTACCATTTTGCATCAAAACACAACCCAAACCAACCTGGGAAGCATCATAATACACAACAATCCCTTCTAGCCCTTCCGGTAGAGATAATATAGAAGCAGACACAAGTCTATCTTATAATGTTTGGAAGTTCTTTTCACTCTTATCGGTCTACACAAACTTAACCTTCTTTTGGGTCAACTTAGTCATGGGAGAAGTAATAGAGGAAAACACATTCACAAACCTCCGATAGTAACTCACTAAGCCCAAGAAGCTCCAAGTATCTGATAGGGTCAATGGTTTAGGCCAATTCCTAATCACATATCTTTTCTTAGGATCCACATTTATACCATCTCCCGACACCACATGACATAGAAAGGCAAACTCCTTCAACCAAAATTCACACTTCTCATACTTGGCATACAATTTCTCCTCCCTATACCATTGAAGCACTACCCTCAAATAACCCACATGTTCCTCCTCACTAAGAGAATAGATCAAAATATAATCAATGAAAACCATAACAAATGAAATAGGGTAGGGTTTGAAGACCCTATTCATAAGATCTATGAAGATAGTCAGTGCATTGGTCAGCCCAAATGACATTACAATAAACTCATAATGCCCATACCTAGTCCGGAAGGCTTTCTTGGAAATATCACTTCCTCACCCTCACTTGATGATACCCGAACTGAAGATCAATCTTAGAGAAATGGCTAGCCCCTTGAAATTGGTCAAACAAATCATCAATCCTTCGAAGAGGATACTTAATTCTTTATAGTGAGCCTATTAAGTTGCTGGTATTGAATACACATCCTAAGGGACCCATCCTTCTTCTTCACAAACAACACTAGTGCGCTATAAGGTGATTGGCTAGGCCTAATATAACCTTTCTCTAACAAATCCCTCAATTGTTCCTTCAACTCCAACAACTCCATCGGGGCAATACGATAAGGGGGATAGAAATGGGTTGAGTCTCAGGAAGGAGGTCTATACCAAAATCTATCCCCCTTTTGGGAGGGACATCGGGAAGGTCATTTGGAAAGACATCTAGGAACTCACTTACAATCAAAACTAAAAGGGACTTTGGACTCCACATCTTTAACTCTCACAAGATGATACAAATACCCCTTAGAGATCAACTTATGGGCTTTAATGCAAGAGATGAACCTACTTTTACCACCACATCATGACTCTCCCACTTAAGGATGGGTTCATTTTGGAATTGGAACTTGACTTTACGAGTTCTACAATCAATAGAGGTATAGTATGCATGCAACCAATCCATCCCAAGAACGATATCAAAATCAACCATATCCAACTCAACAAGACTACAAGGCAATATTTTATGCTAGATAAAAATGGGACAATTTCTATACACTTTCTTAGCAATAATAGATGCACTAATAGGAGTAGACACCTCATAAGACTCATGTAACAACTCAGGCTCAATATGGAACTTTTTATCAACAAAAAGGGTAATAAAAGTGGCACCCAAATCAATCAAAAGCATATACATCAAGATCAAAGACTTTTAACATATCGGTAACAACGTCGTGAACCTCATCAACCACTTGCCTCTCATGTAAGGCATAAAACTGATTATGCCTTGGGGAACCACCTTGACGACCACCTCTACCCAATGGAATCATATTTGCACCCTAACCTTTGTTACGATTTCTTGGAATATCTATCTTTCTTGTGACCAAGCTCCCCCATTCAAAGCATGCATTAGAATCTTTCAAACATAGGACCTTATGACCCCTTCCACATTTAGGACACACATAAATAGGAGCCATAGCACCAACACCTTGAGGCCTAGGGAAGTCATTTGCAAAGCCCTTATTAGTAGCATGAGAAAACCCTTGGCCTTGATGGGACTGGCCACCTCTTTGGAACTTACCCCCAAAACAAACCCTCTTAGCTTCATGACCCCTTGTCTTTCTCAATTTTTCCTCCTCCATTTGTTCGGCATATAACATCAAATTCCATGTCACTAATTAGCATGGCGGACCGACATTCTTCACTCACCAAGTCGGAGACCCCCATCATAAACTTATTCATACTATATCTAGGATTGGCCACCAAATGAGGAGCATACTTTGAAAGTTAATTGAACATGAGGGCATACTCCCTCACACTCATGGAACCTTTCTTCAAGTTCATGAACTCTACCAACTTAGCTTACCTAAGCTCAAAAAAGAAAAATTGATTAAGAAAAGCCAATTTGAACTCCTCCCAAAGCACCACATTAACATTTTCTTTCTACCTCTTCCACTGAACATACCATATTTGGGCTCCCCCTCTAAGTTTGTATGCCGCCAACTATGCCTTTTCATTCGGCCCAATACCCATAATAGTCAAAACTTATAGACCTCATCAATGAACTCTTGTGCATCTTCATCCATCTTTGACACATAGAACACCAGAGAATTCATCCTCGAAGTCCCTCAACCTTGCTCCTAGGGTAGTAGAATGAGAGGCTTAGGCCCCTTAGTTGACTTGATTGGCCACAACTTGGGCAAGCATAGTGAGAGCATCCTGGAGCTCACCATTGTAAGATTGCTCCTTGGGAGTTTTGGCCCTTCTTGCTCAAGTGTTAGGAATGATATAGCATAGCAAAGAACAATTGTTAGGGGGCAAAACTTACTATAACTCTATAGCATGACTTAGAACAAGAAGAAGGGAAATAATTCCTAAAATGTCTTATAGCCTCCTATTTATAGTCATTACACACTTCATGATCATGAATAGGACTCTAATTGATATGGTGTGTTGGACCTCGAGGATCTATCAACCTAGTGCTCTGATACCAAGTTTGTCACGACCCAAGCCTAGGGCCTAGATGTGACACAACGAATGGGGAACCCAAAGGAACTCCAAACAAGACTCTTAACTTGTCATTACATATCATTGGTCGCAAAAGCATATGACATAAAAGAGTAGAAATAGGGAAATGGGACTAGGAGGGAAAGATTGCATAATATCATAATCAAGAGATAAAAGAGTCAAGACTCATATCATAGAAACATAGCATATCCAACAACATCTCTACTACATAGGGAGAGTAGGGGCCAAGAAAAGCAATCGGGCTCACCCTCATGGTTAAAATAGAAAATAAAGAATGGTGTCTCAATACATAATAAGAGAAACATAAATAAACATCCCAGTAATGGAGGACTCACCAACTAGCTTGAAAAGTACCAAACTAGCCATGTGGAGGAGGAAGATGGCTACATGGTTATATCATGTAGGTAAGAGTATGCGTTAGTACGTTTGAATGTACTTAGTATGTAGGATGCAATGCAACAAGAAATAGGCATCATAATTGAAATACATAACAATAGGCGATAGGCATCATATAACAATATGGCATGTATGATCAATGCTTAAGTAAAACATGTTTAAATAACTCATGGTCATATAGGATATCATATGTGAAGAAGAGACCAAGAAAGATTTCCAAAGTACAAACCCCTTGGTAGGTTGATAATGATTCACCCCATCACGCTGATGTGTGAGGTACAAACCTTTTAATAAAGTTGGTGATAATTGCACCTATCACCCTGGTGGTGAAGTACAAACCCCCCGACAAGGTTACCTAGGCTCTTACTCCCCCACAGATTGGGCATGGTCTAATGCAAAACTTTATATAGAATATATTATATAGATAATCTATTTTCATCATTATAATATTAATCCTATCATATCTCATGCTTTGTACCTTCAATTCCTCAAGAAACTATAATCGTTTATTTTATCAAATACTTGACTGGTGTGACATGCTAGTATAAAATCATAAAATTTAGAGATGAAATCATTCAAGTAAATCCATTGTAAAACTATCAATCAACACCTTGCAACACCCCCAAGCAATATACATCAAAACCTCTCATCAAATCTTACAATAGATCCAAGATTTATAGCTCAAAATATAGCAAAATAGTTCCAAGTTCATATAGCTTTAACATAGTTAATAGACATGTTCATACTAGTAAATCCATTTGTAAAATCAACTTTAAATCATGCAAATTAAGCAAAAGGGAGGTTAGGGCACCATGGGTGAAAGGACCCAATGGTCGAAATCCACATACCTAAGTTTTGGAGAAACTCTTGATGAAGATTGAAAATGGAGACTTGAATCTTAGAAGAAATCCTTAGATCTAGAAGAAGTTTTGAGACTTGAATTTAGAAGTGAAAAATGTGGCTAAGTGTTTGACTGTATTAGGGAATATTTAGGATGATATAAGGGTAAAATATGGCTACGCATAGGTATATACACGTTTGGGAATACTGACGCCCAAGACTTAAAAGTCTTGGACCAAGACCAAAAAATAGTCACAAAAATGTACAACTCAGCGACGTGGAAAGCTCACTGGAATTTGCATCATGAAATTTGAATTTTGCTATGGTTGTTCAAGATCGGGTTTATACCAGTTTTTAACTCAATTTGACCCCTTGAACAATAATATGAAGTTAAATTTTTGAAATAAAGAACGAATTTTTAGATGTAAGAAAATTACGATTTCAGACACTTTCAAGGCTCATTTTCGGGTACTTTTTGGAGTTATTTCATTTATATTAAGTTTTCTCACATGATTTAACTGTTGAATTGCATGACTTTTAACTATCATTGCACACTCACCAAGTGTTTAATAAAATGTCTGGTTAAGGGTTCTTGAGTTATTAAAGGTCTATTGCATGGCTTATAATTTAAGTGACTTTATGATTATGAAAGAAATGTATTTGTGTGTTGATTTTATTTAAAGTATCTATAGTGTTGCAAGTTGACCACACCTTATTGAGGAGGTGTTATGCCTCAATCACCTTGTTGGGGGGTGCTATGCCCGTACTACCAATTGGGGGGTATATACTTCAATCACCTTGTCGAGGGGTGCAATGCACGTACCACCATATTGAGGGGTATATACCTTGGCCACCTTGTTGGGGGGTGTTATGCATGTACTACCATGTTGAGTGGTATTATCATGACCCAAATATAGGTCCTAGACAAGACACGACGAATGGGGAACCGGAAGAAACCCCAAGCAAGCCTCGTAGCATATCAGTCACACACCCTTGGTTGCGAAAGCAATATAGACATTTCAAGATATATTAAAAAGGGGAAACTAGGACTAAGGAAAGTCTTTAACACTCGTAAAAGATAAAAGAGTCAAGCTCAAGAATGATTACATCATTTGTCCAACAACACCTCTAAACATAGAACGGGCGGGGGCCAAGATAACTTTTTCGGCTCACCATTTTAGGTATCAAAGTTCAACATAAGAGATAAAAAAGTAGG
Organism: Solanum sejunctum; assembly: GCA_025642045.1. Taxonomy (NCBI): domain Eukaryota; kingdom Viridiplantae; phylum Streptophyta; class Magnoliopsida; order Solanales; family Solanaceae; genus Solanum; species Solanum sejunctum. The sequence goes on along the minus strand of JAOTQJ010000096.1, from coordinate 9,455,200 downwards.
AGTGCAAAGCTAACATCCCCAAACTTAAGGACTCACCAATAGCTATTCTTCAAGATGACCAACAAGCCACGAGGAGGAGGATCCAAAGATGCTCCAGTTCCTACATAGTAAAATCATGTAGGCATAGAGTATGTGTGAGTACGTTTGAATATTCTAAGTATGTATGCAACAAGAGATAGGCAACATAGTCAAAATGCATAATCCTAAGCAAGAGATAGTATAATATCAATATGGCATACATGATCAATGCTTGAAGTAAAACATTCTTAGTCATAATCAAGGAATATAAACTCAATATGGAATATAAGTATGCTCAATCCTTAAACCAACATGCTTAAGTGCGACCAAGTAGTTACCCTCTCACATTACGGTATAGCCCTTTTCAGAGAGTGCTGCCAATACCCCTACTTTATGACATAGTCCTTTGGGTAGGTAGTATGAGATGCCTCTTACCTTATGTTGCAAATCTTTCGACAAAAGTCATGATTCATGCTACCTTATGGAATGGCCTCATCGGTAGAAGTCCTTAAGTATCTTACCTTATGACATAATATCATCGGTAAGAATATGAGGTGCAGTTACCTTACCATACGATCTTATCGGTAAGAGAGATCCTACTTTATGAAATGTCCTTTTTGGTAGATTGTCCCTATCTTATGATATAATCTGTTAAGTAGGATCCATGAGTCACTCTACCTTACGGTATGGACTTTTCGGTAGATTGTCCCTACTTGATGATATAATCTTTTAAGTAGTAACCATGAGTCACTCTACCTTACAATATGGCCTTTTCGGTAGATTATCTCTACCTTACAATATAATCTTTTAAGTAAGGGTACCTATTAGCTCATCGAACCATCACATCTAAGGATCACGAAGAACTCCACATTTCTCATGAAGGCAAATCATAGTATAAAGGTTTAAAAAACTTATTGTAGATTATGGAAGCTTTTTTAAGAGTTTAAAACTTGTTTGGGAACCCATAAAGTATCATAACACACTTGTCAAGTAAAATCACACAAAAAAACCTTCATCAACATCAAGAATCCTTGCCAAGACATTTTATCAAACACTTGGTGGGTATGCAATGCTAGTTCAAAATCATGCAATTCAAGAGTGAAATAATATGAGAAAACTTAATGTAAATCATCCCACCAACATATAGTAATACCATCATGCAAAATACATAGCAACCCCTCATCAAATCTCAGAAATAGATCATAGATTCATAGCTCAAAACATGCCTAAAAAGTCATATTTTATAAAACCCCAACATAGTTTATATTCAAATTATATAATAGAAGATACTCATAGATAATCAACATAAAAGCATGTAATTTAATTAAAAAAGAAGGTTGGGCACAATAGGTGAAAGGACTCAATGGTTAAAACCCACATACCTTAGACCTTGAATTTCTTGAAATTGGGTTGGGAAACACTTGAAGCTTGGAAGGAGGTCTTGGAATCCAAAGCTTGCTCTTGAGTTCCCTTGAATTCTTATTGGGGTTTTGATGGAGCCTCTAGAGAGAATTTGAGAGTGTATTGAAGTTGAAAGTAATGACTTTGATCCTTTTGAATAGAGTTTAGATCTTTTGGGGAGGTTAAGATATCATTGGAAGGCTAAAAGGGTCATTATAATAGATTAAATTCGTGAAAAGGCCATTAGTGAATGCATGGAAAAATTGGCAAAGTGATGCCCCACTGAGGCCTCCACGGGTCGTGTGGAGTGCCTGTCGGAAGGTACTTAGCCAAAAAATGAAGTTGGAACACTTTGGAAAAATGATATCTTGTCGCATATACAAGGACCTCCACGGGTCGTGTGAAGCCACACAGTTCGTATGGAGGCCCGTGGCACTACACTTGGTGAGCAAAAATGTTGCTAGACCCCCACACCCAAGGACCATGGCTCTTGAGCCTTGCTACGGACCGTGGGGATGGTCATGGAACAACACTTAGCCAAAACATTCCCCCCGCACCCACTACTCCTCACTTGCACACACCCCACAGCCAGTCACACGGTCAGTGGCAAGCCACATGGCCCATGACACTGGCTGTGCCCTATGCCTTAGACCAAAAATTCCCTTTTCCATCTCAAGACATACCACATGGCCCATACAAAGCGCCACTGCCTATATAGGTGCCCGTGGAGCTTCATTGAACATGAGGGTCTCACCAAAATGGTCATAACTCCTTCATCCGAACTCAAAATGAGATAAAACCAAGTGCATTGGAAAGCTAACTCAGAGGGATTTCATTTGTAATGTCGTGGGTCATCCAGTTCCATGTGCTAAAATTAATCTCATTTAAAGTTAATCCTTGCATAGACTAACACCCAAAACTCAATTCATAAGGAAGTCTTGAACTTGTCTAAGTACTAGAAGTCTCCCACGACCCTAATACACTCCCCACCTGAACAAATGAGGCTTGAAATATGGATATATAAGACCATGGAGGTACGAGGTATCACAGGTATATACCTTGGTCACCTTGTCGGGGGGGGGGGGGGGGGGGGGGGGGGGGGGGGGGGGGGGCTATGCTCGTACTACCAATTGAGGGGTAGATACCTCAATCACCTTCCAAGAGGTGAGATGCTTTGGATTCCAAGTACTAGTGTGCTTGGTCTATAATGATGGTCTCTTCCTACACATGTAATATATTATATACAAGCATTGATCATGCATGCCATATTGCTATTATACTTACCCATTGCTTATGTATATACATTTAGATTACGTTGCCTATCTCTTGTTGCATTGCATCCTAGATACCTAGTACATTCAAACATACTAACGCACACTTTATGCCTACATAATGTTAATATGTGGGAATCGGAGCCCTTCAGGATCATCCTCCCTGTGGTTAGTTGGTCATCTTGAAGATAAGCTATTGGTGAGTCCTAAAGTTCGGGGACACTAGCTTTGCATTCTTACTTTGGTTATGTCTTTATGTTGAACTTTGATACTAAAAGGGTAAGCCCGAAAAGTTGTCTTGGCCCCCACCAAATCTATGTTAGAGGTGTTGCTGGAAATGTGATGTAATTATGCTTCAAGATTTGACTCTTTATGATTTATGCTACTAAAGACTTCCCTTAGTCCCTTGTCCTTATTTATACTCTCTTGTTGTTATTAAATTGCTTTCACGACCAAGGATGTGTAAATGATATGCTAAGAGGCTTATTTGGGGTCCCTTTGGGTTTCCATTCATCATGTCACGTCTAGGCCCTAGGCTTGGATCGTGACAATTGGAGTGGGCAATAATTGTATTAGCTGGAAATTTTTTGGGGTTTCAGTTGAATGCCACAAAATTGGATTCAATAGTAAGGGTATTAGGAGATTTTCCTATAATTGCTTAAGCCAAGAGTGTCTTTAGGTGATTCGCATGTGAAGTCATAATATCTTCATGTAAAACACTATTGTTATTGTAAATGAAGTTGTGGTTATTAGCAACCTAGCTTAATCACATATTTTTAACTCAAACAATCAAGTTCCTAGACCCAGCTAATAAGCTTTTATCTCATACCCACACACCCCTGACACCTTTATCATTTGGTTGTCTAATTTATATTTTAGAATATTTTTTAGCTAAATTCTAGTTTTAATTTGATTGCATCCCCCCATTTTAATACTACAAATGCCTGGTGCAACTCATTACTTCATCTCTTGAATGCCCATTCCCTGTGGAATTCAACCCTGACTCTTCGTTGGGTTATTATGATGATGATGATCGTCAACATCTTCCAAACATGAGGTGCTCTTGAACATCATCACATTCTTCTCAATTTGATATGGGGGTTTGTTTCCAATTGTCAATTTAATATTCTCTCTTGATTTCTTCATCTAATTTTTCTTCCTTGTCCATAAATTTCTTTGAAGAAAATTAAATTTTACCCATTTGGACTCTATTATTAATTAAAAAAAGGTATATTTAGAATCCTTAAATTATGAGTAAACTGAGTTTGGTATAACATATTGATTCATCAATTATTTTCATCATATTAACCACGTATAATTTGAAATTTTTTGGAAAAAATTAAAATTTGATAAATTAAGGACATCAAATTGAGTATTTCTAGGTCAATTTTAACTCCATTGTTTTACAAAATTTCATATTTTATTTTTTCCAGGTATGAAAAAGGTATCCCTCAAAAAATATTTTATATTTGACTTAGAGTTTCTAATTGGGTATTTAGGGTTCTTCTCTATAACTTCAAAATTGGTATTTTGCATGATTTTAAATCTGTTTATTGCTCAATTTTAATGTGTTTTTTCAACCACAAAATGCTCTTGACTTGTATAACTCATTTTTCAAATAAAATTTCAATTTTATCCTTATTGATTTCGAGATAATTTTGCATGATTTTGCTCCCAATTATGAAACCTTGTAATATGGGTATTGTTGGATTTGTTTTGATGATTTCTTTCCATTATTCATAGTGGGTAACCATTTCGAATGTTGAATTTGAGGGTTATTCTTCCAGTCAAGTGTTCAGGTGTAGTTTCAACATTCGAGGTAGGTTTAGCTAACCTTTTTTGACACTGAGATTAGTTAATTGATTATCCTTATGTGGTAAACTATGGGATAGGATCGTATCATATCATGAATAGATTATTGGTATATTGTGAGTCTAGTGTGAAAACGTTTACTTGTTTGATCGTCAAATTGTTCCATATTGATGATCTGTGATCTATCTTTTGAGAATTTAGATAATTGTGAAATGATTTGAAAAATGTGATACATTGTGAGTCTAGTGTGAAAACTTTTACTTGTTATTGTGTTTGATCGTGAAATTGTTCCATATTGATGATCTGTGATCTATCTTTTGAGAATTTAGATAATTGTGAAATGATTTCAAAAATGTGATGCATTGTAAAATGAAATGCGTTGAGGCATGAAATGATTAGAAAGATTATATAATTGTGAAAGATTGTGGCCTGTCATATACTTGAAAACTAAAGGACTTTTCAGGGGAACTATTGTTGTTTTAAAAGAAACTTCTTCCCATTGCTTTTAACAAGGTGGGACTATAAACTTTGGGTGTTGAGTACTATGTTGTTTGACACTTGTATTGTGTTGATTATTCTTCCCTTTCTATGTATTACCATACACTCATTCTCATACATTCATATTATGGATCATGGAAGGTGAAACTATGATACCACCAGTTTTTGTTAGAAAAGAGGACACCTGTAATACCTTTGTATCTTGAGTCCCTGACCAAGACAATTATATTGAAGGGTGGTGGATATATTGTGACAGATACCATTGACTTTTGTAAGAAAATGAGACACCTTTAAAATCTTTATATCTTTGGTCCCTGACTGAGGCAGTTATATGGCAGGATAGTCGATACATTATGATAGATACTGCTGATTTTTATAAAAAAATGAGACACCTTTAAAAGAAAATTTTTGTACTTTGAATCCCTAATCGAGACAATTATGGGGAAGGATAGTAGATACATAGTTATCATAGTATCTTGATTCCTTGAGGTGGCAAGGTAGTGGATACATTTAGACTGAAACCCGTATGTTGAGTTTCGGAGGTAGCAGGGTACTGGATACAGAGTCATACCACCAGTACCACCCATGCATTGCATACATTTCGTTGCATAACACTGCATATTGTTGTGCCTTGTGTATGAGATTATTTTGACCATATTGTGTGTGCTTGTACTTGGATGTTGACTTTATTCATGCTATATCTATATAAATTGATGGCACCAATGCCAGACTGATTTTTCTATATGTTGATGGGAGCATTCGTAGTTTATTACATAGTTTAATCAATTTCTAATTAATACCTATACAGACTAACCTATTGGGTACATGTGAATTGTACTCACCCTACTTCTGCATCCCATTTTGGATGTCGATTCTAGACAAGGTTATCCTTACGACAACTGATAATAGTAGCGAAGATCGTATATCAGGTTTGGTTGTGAGGTTCAGTGCATTCAGCCTTCTATCATTTCTATCTTTATTTGTAGTCTTTACTTTTATTCAGAGAATGAGTTACATGTATTATTCTAGAGTGGTATTAGATATTCTTTATACTCATGGCACTAAAATTTTGGGATAATTCTTGTGTTTCTTTCCTTTCTTTTTTGTCCCGACTTCCCTTTGGGAGTCCCATATGTAATTTTACTTTTCGACTTAAAAATCAGGTTGAGTTGGGATGTGTACCATCATGACTTCAGTTCCTCGGTCATAACACTTATCTTCCTAGGGACATGCCATGTATCTTGACGTTATATTCCGGGGTAATGAATACAAACTTCTCTGATATGTCGTGTTTTGTTGTTATGTAAATGAAGTGTACATAACTGTCTTGTACAGATTTATCTTTTAATCTTAATATATTGATGTTTCCCAACTTATTGTACACACTTTCAATCTAACATCTAAAGGTATCATGTTTTGATACTTTATCGAAATGTAGTTGACGTTGCATGATCCATTCCCTCTAGTTTGCAAAGTTTGATTTTTAAATGGAAAATGTGTTGAATTAAATGGTAGATGTCAAATATTTGCATTTTATTATAATTTAGTTAACATTATTTTAACATATTTAGATAAAGATATTAAAATAAAAGTGAATTTCAGTGCATTAACATTATTGACACATATAATAGATCCATATAACCATTAACCAAAATTGGACAGAAATTCACAGGAGGGGATCTCATCCCCTTAACAAGAAAGGTGTTGTGAAATAGGATTTTGAATTTTGTTGAAAAAAGGACATTGTTATAAAACTGGTTTTAATTTAACATATTTAAGGGTTTAAATTTTCTTTTAGCTTTAAGAGATTACAAGGAGGTTTAGATCTTCTACTCAATTCATATCTTACCAAATTCATTTTTTATTTATATTTATGCTGGTGTATGGCAATTCAATCTATTTTTAATGGGTTCAAATTCAATTTAATTCATCTATGAATAATTAGATAGCAGGCAAGAACCTCTGCCTCTTACTTTTGATTCGAAAATTGGAAGTAGAAGGGGAAGTAGCAGTCCGGGCAAGCAACACCCTAAGAGATTGTTTGAGAGAATGGCTGCAAACATCACTAATGGATTGAAGAGAGAAAATGCACTTAATTCTGCCGCACAAACTAGTTATATTAGCCTCCGTAGTTGTTAGTTTCAGGTTCTTGAGACCCCTGTTTAGTTCTGAGAACAATTCAGGTCGATCATCACAGCAAAAAGATACCTTGAAAAGTATGCTTCTATGGGCAATGCTATCCTTATTTTTGGTTGTGCAAGTGTCTTCTTCTTCATCAATTATTATTTCATCAATGTCACTTGGAGTGTCTGATACACTACTTATTTCTTTTGCTCTTCCTTTCAGATCTTTAACATGCTTAACAACACTTCTTAGTAGACCAGCCTTATCCATCTGCAAGTAAAATTGTTTGGTTACCATAGAAAAAGCATTTCGGTACATCACCCTTGCTTAAAACAATTTAGTTGCTGAGCAAAATGTTATTTTTTCAAAAGTTATTAGCAAACTGGAGGATGTTTTGATTGAACTTCGAATACCAATGATTAATAATAATATCTAAGTATTACTTATACAGTGCCCAAATTAAAAAATTATATAAAGGAATTAAGTAAATACTTGAAAGTCACATAGATTTGAACATCTGAGATGAATTAAGTAAATATTTGAAAGTTATATGGATTTGAACGTCTGAGCTGATGAAATAATTAATCTCCTAATCAACAACATATCCAATGAAATTATCCAATGAAATTTCAATAATGAAGTCTACAAAAAATAGAGTATCCACAGATATTACTAATACTAACTCAAAGCAGTAGTAGGTACAACTCAAGCACATCAATACCCTAAGGCTAAAATAAAATGAGAGGCATTAAGCTTGAACAAAATTATTTTTAGTACTATATGTTTTTATTTGAAATTTATTCCTCTGGCTTTTTGAGGAAAGTTTTTTCTAATAATTTTTTGTAATTAATTTTTACTAATACAATTATGGGTCATTAGCAGCTGATTGCAATTATGCAAGTATTGGTGATGTAATTATTAGTTATGTAGGTATTGGTAATGTGGTTATTAATTATGTGAGCGCTAGTGTTTTCATCTTCTATTCCACATTAATTATGTGATTTATACACTAATTCCTCATGATTTATACATGTATTGATTATATGAGATTTTAAATTACTAGCCAAGTATTATATTAATTTTACAAATGAAGAATTTATTTCCTAACTAAATACTACACATCTTATAACCTAAATAAAACTTAATTACATGAATAATCTACCTCTTTATTAGCTATAAACGGCTCCTTGCAAAAAATGAGGCCCCCAAATATTGGAAGCCTAAGCCAACAACCTTTTTTTCTTAGCTTTAGAGCCGACCAAAAAGTTGTTAGTTTATTAAAATTATAGCCAAGAAAATAATAAAATGAATTGTAGCCACGGTTAAATCATGGCTAAATAACGTTATTTTTATTTTTAATGAGCCATGATTTATATTAATTTTTAATAAGCTACGATTTTATTGGGGCTAAATCACTAATTTTTTAAAGAAAGATTCTAATAACTAACAGTTAAGTAGCGTATATGTGATATATCAATATTGTATGGATAATGTATAAAGATGTATGAATATTACATAAATGATGTATGAACATGTATATATGGTGTGTAAATAATTATGTAAGGTATTAATATTTGTATAAATATTTATGTGGTATATATGTAATATATTACTATTATATAAATAGTTATGTACTGTACAAATAATATCTAAAATGTATCATATCTTATACATAACATATAAACATGCATATATAATGTACACATAATTATGTAGTGTATATATAATATATAAATATTATATAAATATGTATAATTATGTGTCAAAATATATAAACAATTATGTATTGTATCGATATTTATTTGATTAACACACATTCTCACCTTAATAAATTAAAATAATAAAACAGTATATATATTCATTTTTTCACAAAAGGTGAAACAATTAGAAAAGAATTTTTTAAAAAAAAAATAAAAGAGCAACAATGAAAATAATAATAACAAAAAAAAATTTAATACCGAAATTTAGCCATGATTTAACTATTGCTGAATATCGATTGACCATGACTAATAGACACATCAAATATGACCCTTTTATATGAATTAGACTATTTTGGATGATTTTATAAAATGAGTATTTACATAAATAATGCATTATATATCAAATAGGTTTTCTTTCTCCTTCCTTCTCTTTATTATTTTTTATAATAAAAATATAATTATATTTGATAAGAATTAAAATTATGCTAAAACTTGACCCTTTATATAAAATAAAAAATAAAAAGCTGAGACTAATGAGTTTCCGGTGGAAATGATTTCCGAGCTTAGGAATTACCTTTTCTGAGCTTGGAATGAGTTTCCTAAGAGTAGAAAGCTGAGCATTGATTCTGTCGCGGCGCCTTTTCTCAGCTTGACTATGGCTCCTAGAAGCAGAAAACCCTTCAAACTGCTGAGGCCATGTCGGGAAATGAGAAGAGTTGTGACGGTAAGTAACATCGCAAGAATTAGTAGGAAATAGAAAAGGTGAAACTTGACAATTAAGTTGCTGGAAATTATGAACCCATGAAAGTGATCCAGTACTCTCAGGCCAGCAAGAGGAATCATCCATCATCTCCTAATTATCACCTTACTTAATTCCTTTTCTCTCTCAATAATCTAGACATATCTTGTGCTTTGATTTAAAGAAGCATAAAAGGAGGTTGGGTCTCACTGTCTATGCCACTATAGGCTAAGTACTGATGGTGATGTGTGCGATATCTTTATTTGGTCAAAGGAGAAATCATATTTGGCCTTATCACTTATCACCATGTCATTTCAATGTGTCAGAAAAGTTTTATTTTCAACAACAGACACTTAGATGCACAGGGTACCTTAAATTTCAAGGCAGCATTTACACTTTCATGGCAGTACTTAGAATTTTAGGTTTGCCCTATATATAATTTGACCCTTGTTATGACATAAAGTCGTCCACTGAATCAGGCTTCAGATTTGCTGGTAGTTTAAAAAAAGAAAAACAGCAAAAATACTCCCAACTATATTTTATCATTTAATCTCATCATTGCCGTTAAAAGTAAGTTATTTATACCCTCGTCGTTAAGAAACTTACCATCTATGTCTTACAATTCGGTGAAAAAGCCCAAATCATTTAAAATTAATATGAGTTCTTTTAATTAATCCATTTTCCTTTTAGACTCATACCCAACCCATCTCCTCATTCTTCTTCATCTTGATACTCCATTTCTATAGCAAAAACCAAATAAATACTGCGATCATTACCAGAGCACAAACGACTATGCCGACGCCAACTTCTAAATTCACATGAGACACATCTATATTTGCCATTTTCAACAACACCAAAATTAAGAAAATCAAAACTTTTGAAAAACTTCAACTATCAAGATTGGAGTTGAGTCAAAATGATGCTGAATCTGTGACGTGAATGATTCTTGTGTATTTCTAGGAGCTTTTAGAAATATGGAAACTATTAGTACTAATAGAAATTTAATGAAAAAAACATCTTCTTTTGGTTTTGCGTTCATTGTTGAGCAGCACAAATTGTAATATGGTTGAATAATTAAAGCTGAGATCTTCTTCTGTTTAAATATTGGACGTGCCATGTTATTTATTGATGTTGCAGAATCATGAAAAAGCAGCACATCTTTGATTCCTCTGATTTCCACTGTTATTGACTTGTAACTTGTCGCATAGTGGTGGAAAAGTTTGGCTGTCTTTCGTCGGAGATGAGGGGCAAAGGAGAAAAGGGTGTCACGGGTGAAGAGGAGAGAAGAGGTAAGGAGGTCACTGCGGTTTTCTGGCTACAGGTGGCTGGATTGAGAGGAAGATTGGGAGAAGAACAGAGGAAGAGAGGGAGACAAGGGGTCGTCAGATTGCTATTATGTTTTCGGCAAGATTTTGCCAATAGTAATGGTGAAGGTGGCGAATGATTGAACAAAGGAGAAAGGTGAGAAATGGAATTGAGTTTAGGTTAAAGTTAGGTTATTATTTAGGATGGGTCGAGTTTGGATTGGTAAAAATAAAAATGGGCTAAATTGAGATTATTTGGACTTTTTCATTTAATTGAAGGGCATGATAAGTTTTGTAATAGTGATATATAAATTACTTAATTTTAACTGCGAAGATCAGGTCAAACAATAAAACATAGTTAAGGGATATTTTATCTTTTTTCCTTAAAATAATAGTTTTTGTATTTTATTTTATATAATACTTTTTGATTTAATATGATATTTGACAAAAAAAATTAAAATTTATAATTTAAAACAATTACTAAATATTTATATGATGATATATTATTTTATTTAAAATAAAAAAATATTTTAATATAATAAAATAATATTATTTAGAACGAATTTAAAAAAAATATTATTACAAAATAGGATTGAGAAAATATAAAATATACTAAAAAATGTTAATATTCAACTGAAGAATACTCAAATAAAGTAATCCAAATAAAATGATGATGAGGGGGAATTAAATTGAAATAAATAAAATAAAATATTGTCAAGCCTGTCCTCATAATGTGTCCCCTTTTCGACGATAGATACAAGAAAAGATAAACGTAAGAACAGTTTGAGGATGTGTTTGGTTTAAAAAAAAAATTCAAAACGTATTTTTTTTATTTATTTTTGATTAATTTAAATATTTTAGAAAATATTTT
>JAOTQJ010000096.1:9389726-9424748 GCA_025642045.1 Solanum sejunctum | reverse complement strand
TTTTTTTTCTAAGTGTTATTAGGTGTGGAACATATATCTTGTACAAGATATATTCCATATATATATAGACACATACACACACACTTGGTCCAATCCAAAGAGGACACCCTCCTTGACCCCACATCTCTTTTGTTCTTAAGGACCTAAGATAAGTAAAATGTTACATAGGTCCCAATACTTTATTAAATCGAACCAATTGAGTACGTTCGAGTTTAAAATTATGTTGCGGGTCCTAACTCCTAGGGTGGAAGAAGCACCTAGCAGAGACCGATTCCATTACTGGGGGTAGCCCAGGGGTAAATGGAAAAGCCAAGCATGGGTCAATATTGATATAGATTTGCCACTGATCAGCTGGTCATTTGTATTACAAGTTGTGCACAAACTATACAGTAAAGGTAAAGTAATAGAAAGAACATAAAGTACATGATTACATAGTATGATTAAAGGTGGTCTCTTATCCTTACACCAGTGTATGATTTCATTTGAGTTCTTACTTCATATATAGTATTTCCTGTCTTACATAATTAGTCTATTATCTTGTACTGACGTCCCTTACGGGGAACCTGCATTTCATGTTGCAGGTACAGGTGCTAGTAGATCTCCCCAGTAGGAGTACAAGATATTCAGCTACGGTTACTAAGCTCCAAGTTGCTTTGGGGCTTTGTGTGTCTAAAGATTATATATATCTATATTGTATAGCTAGTCATGAGGCAAGGCTTGTCCCGACCCTTATCTGATATTGTTCCTTATCTAGAGGCTTTTTATACTATGTAAATTAAAGTGTGATGATGTCCCATACTTTAGATATTGTGGCTCCAATAGCCTAGTCATATGCATTTCATTTTGGCTTGTTATTATTGTCTACCTTTATGGAAGCATGCTGAATATGGAAACCCCTTATAATGTGCATATAAAGTGCATGGTTATATGTTGGTTCTTCTGAGCCTTGTCGGCAAAGTGTGTCAGTCTGCCTTAATGGGCTCACCAATGAGATAGACACTAAAGAGAGTTCGGGACACACATGAAATCCACTAGCAACCAAAAGAATAAGGGAAGAAATAGTGGTACACCAAGCCTCTCAATGGAAACACATCAAAGCCAAAGGAAATTTCAAAATACCGATAGCAACATCGGCCGCCTCATCCCCTCCTTGAGCCTCTTGATCAACATCACCGCCTTTACCCTTATATTGATCATATGGTCAATCCATAATTTTGTAGCTTGTCTCACCACACCCCAAGCATACACTCGCGTTCCTCTAACATGAGCCACCATGATCCTTCCTACGCATAGGGCACTTGGGATTAGTCTTCCCATAATCACCTATTTTTCTCTTATTGCATTTACGAGGGAAATCCTTTACCCTAAGACCCAACCCTAGACAATAATAACAAGCATCGGTATGGCTCAAGCATGGGCCATCATGGCGCCTACCATATTTTGGGCACCTCACATAAGGCACCACAATACCACCACCTCTATCTTTGTAACTTTGGAACTTTCCCCCAACATGGGGCCTCTTGGCCTCACCACCCGTCCTCTTACGTTAGAAGTCTCAGGGGCACTCACTTGTTGATAGAGGTTAGTTGCCAAGTTTTCCACTGCTATGGCCACTTCCTATAGTGCATTGCGGACCTTAGCATTCATCATATCACTATCCTGAGTAGCTAGAGACATATCCTATAAGCAATTTACATCAAAATTCTTCATCAAATCTTACAATAGAGCTTGGTTTCATAGCTCAAAACATAGCAAAATATCATAATTTTATAAACCCCAACATAGTGTGCGGTGATTTTAATAATAAATAAGACTCATGAGTAAATCATCTTTAAATCATGTAAATTTACGTAAAAGGAAGCTTGGGTATCATGGCTGAAAGGAGCCTATGAAATAAATCAACCCACATACCTTAGCTTTGGAGATGAACTTGATGATGATGGAGATGGAGACTTGAAGCTTGGTTAAATTCCTTAAGATCTGGAGAGGGTTTTGGCACTTGATTCTTGAGAGAAATATAAGCCTAAGTGTTTGAGTGACTATTAGGGAATGACTTGTATGATATGAAGGCAAAATATGGCTAAGTATAGGTATTTTATAGTGTGGGAAGGCTTAAGCCCAAGACTTAAAAGTCTTGGACCAAAACTAAAAACTAACACCAAAATAATACACTGGCGCGTCACGCTAGTGACGTGAAGTAGCTACTAGAAATGGACACTTTAAAATTTCAAATCTTGCTACGGTTGCTCTAGAATTGGGCTTAGACCTATTTCCCCTTAAATTTGACCCCCTGAAAAAGAATATGAAGTTGGATTTTTGAAATAACGCATGGATTTTGAGATATATGAAAATTACAATTCTGGGCAATCCCGAGGCACATTTTTGGGGACAATACAAAGAAAGCACCCAAAAAAAGCTAGAAATAGGAGAAAAGGAGATTAGAATAAAAGTAACAATATTGGTAGAAAAAAAGTGTAGAAAAATACAATGTCAAGGATAACCTTTAGTCATTATTTTCCTAGCATCATACCAAAGCCCTCTGAGCCTACGTTACAAGCCTATAAAGTTCTAAAGTGATTCTAATCCAATTAGTCCATGGTCATAATCAAGAGTATAGTGGCAAGCATATAGTATTGGGAATGATATATGAATATCTTTTGTGAGAGTGAATAATTTTGTATAGTCTTAAGATTATACATGAAAACATTATTGCGAGTTAGATATTAGACTTCTTTCTCTAAGGGCACTTCCATAACATTGTTAACATTTGAATTATTCAGTGAGTATGGATTATTGATGGTTACTTTATTTGTTATAGTTGTATTATCGTATTAGTCTGTATTGGTTTACTAGATAGCTATCTGATTGTGTTTTGAAAAGTGGTGTGGGTATTTATGCTTATGTTTGATGAGATGTATATTATTAGATTGAGGTTTGTGTGCTACTATGCTACTTATATAGATTGAGTCTATAGCTTGTAGACAAACAGTAATTTTTAGTAGAGGGTGTTGATGTTCTGTTAAAATACTATACTTTTAATGCTTAAAAAACTTGAAATTTTGTGTGTTCTCAATGCGATGTTAGTAGCTCTGATGTGTTTTTGTTTTTACAGGATTTTAGGGCATAATGTTTTGGCAAAATATGCAGAAGTTGTTGATTTTAAGGATTCACAAGATTTTTTATAAGTCGTAGAGTATTCTACAGGCCGTGAAGGAGGTTTCATGTGTAATTCCAATGAAGGCTGGAATTCTGAAGTTAGTTCTACGAATATGCAGACGAGTCATGGAACACTTTACAAGTCGTAGACCAAATCTCATACCCTGAGGATCAAAGAGTGAAGACTTGTAGATATTTCATCAGAAGAAACCCCCTACGGGCTGTAGAATCTTTTTAGGAGCCATAGAGGAATGTCATAGAAGCTAAATCTAGAATTGAAGTAACAAAGAACGAAATCTTGACTTGAGCTGTAAATCACTATACGACCCGTAGAGAACCTCATGAAGCCCGCCGACCTAGTTATTCTATTTTATTTTAGATTTGTGTTTTAAACATTATAAATAGATTTTGAGATTATTTTTCTTAGAGAGTTAACACAAAAATAGCAAGATACAGTAGAATAAACATTAGAGAGTTTGAGAAACACTTATAAACTTTAATTTCATCTTCTAATTACAATCTTATGATTCTTACTAAAGCTTTGAATTTTCTTGTGCTTAATTCAATTATGTAATTGCTCTATTATGTTATCCAAATTTATGAGTTTGCATTTATACATATCATGAGTAGCTAAATCCATAACTAGGGTTATGGGAACCATTAAGAACTAACAAGGTAAAACCAGATAATTTGTAATTCTTGAAAAGTGTGTATGCGTGTTTAATTAACTCTCTTCATTTTGAATATTTTCTATTTGTAGCCAACATTAGAACCTACCTAGTATTACTGACTGACCAAGGTAGTAATAAATAGGAAAAGAGATTAATTAATAGGATTAGTTTGATGTTTCTCATCAAATCAACCAAACTGGGCCAAATGGATTTTGTATTGGGATAATAGGTAAGGGTTAGTAATGTCACACTATCGGGATGGCCAAAATCATGTAGTGAAATCCTCCTATCACCTGGGCCAAAAGTTTTAGTGAACTTAACTTACGGTTCTGCATGCTACATACTAGAAAAAAAATTAGTTATCTGGTGATACTAAGTTAGAGAATCATAGGGAACACAATACGTTAGTTTCTCTCCGTATTGGTTAAATGCTTGTTTTAGTTTAGTGTTACTTTCATTAGTTATTATTAAACCCCTCCCCCCTTTGCGTAGATAATTTGGTTAATAAACCCAAATTGCAATATTGAATTCTTCTAAGTCTATAATATTTCCTTAGGTTTGATCCTGACCTTGGTTAGGTTCTATATCTTGACAATGAGCACTTTAGCCTTAAAAAAGAGGTGTAGCTTGGGTGACACCAATTTCATCTCTGGTAACTCAAAGAGTTTCATCTCAAGTAGTTCATCAAAGATTGCAGCGACATCTGAATCAAAGATTGCATTTCCTATAAGGTCAGCTTTTGATTTGTCTTATCTTCCAAAGAGGTCATCTTTATGCTCTGCTTATTACTTACCTTTGTGGTGAACTTCATAGGAGAAGTGTTAATGCTCATGGACTTTTTGTTTTTAACCTTGGGCAAGTATTTTCCACTTTCTTGAACTCTTACTTTTATTTTCCTCTGTGAGGTTCTTAGATGGGTAACCTTTCGATTCTGATCGATGCCATGATTAGATCCATGTCATGAGCATGAGTAGCCAATTATTTAAAAGTAATAGGCTTTATTCCTTTCAAAATATAGCCAAGACTTCAATGTGTTCTCTGTATACACATCTCCATACCTGAAGCTTTACTGAGTCTGTCTTTACAATTTAGACTAGTGTGCCTCCATCGATTGATAAACTCAAAAATGGGTTCTTTGTTGACGCACTTTAATAAGTTCCACCATTCTTATGGTACATCTCCTACTATAGAAGTAGTTGAGAAATTCTTATTTCATTTTTTCTTAACTTTCAGCGGAACCAAGCTCAAGGTCTTTGTACCAATCGAAAGCATTTCCCTTAAGGGAATGAACAAATTGTTTATCGAAGTAATCCCTGTATGTCCTAACATTATTGCATGTTTAAACAAAGTGCGCCATATATTTTTTCAAAGTTCCTTTACCATCAAAATGTTGAAATTTTAGAGGTTTATAACCAGTAGGCATCCTCAAGTTATCAGTCCTTGCGGAGTATGGTTTATCTTATGAGAGACAAGATTTTATGACAATCTCATACTTGTCCTTAATGGTCCCCATGATAAACTCCTTGATCTGTCAACTAAAATCGTTCCTATAGAGGAAACATGGATCTTCTTAGCATGTTGTACTTGCTTTGCAGGATGATCTAGTGTCTGTTGTACTTGTAGACATTTTTCAAATGCATGACTGGATTCTTCATCCATCATGCCTTCTACCCTGTCTCGTAACTTAGTAATTTGAGCATTTTGATCTTGAAAATATTTGGTCAAGCCTTTAATAGCTCTTGTCAAACTTGCAAGTTGTTCCTCTATGGACAAAGCATTAGTCACCATTGTAGATGATGGAAAATAACATCTATTTTCCCAAACATGAGATACAGATATGTTATGCAGAGAAGATTGAATGTTCATAACATCACCATTGGTGAAAGCAAAGGACCTCTTGGAGGTAGATAAGCTCAATTGAGCAAGATCGCTCTCAACTATTTCGACAATATTATTGCCTTCTTTTGCTACTTTTATGGGAGACTCAATGCGTTTTGGAGATGAACCAAAGATAGAAGCAGATTCGGATTGCACTTGATTCCTTGTGATGAGTCCTATTCTTTCCATAGAAACATCAAGGATATTCTCTACAGCAATAGAGAATTTGGATCTAATGGCTTTTGTGGATGTGGATTTCGAATTGACCTTTTTGAAAGATATCTCAAAGTTCTTGGATTTTGATTTTGTTTAAAGAGAAGAGATGAGAGGTAATATTGTACCACTGGGTGTGCCAATTTATAAGCGACTAAGTTTCGTTCCTGAAATATAGCAATGAAGAAAGGAAAATAGCAACAAATAATGATATTTATATTTCAATGATTTATGTGAAGGTTACAATCTTTATAAAATCTAAAAAAATATAATCATCTGATTCTTCTCTTCACGATATTAAACTCAAAACTTTTCCTTATTCTTGAATTGATGAAACACTTGCGGCTTGACACTTGGAGATATTTAGAATTATTTTTTTAATAAAAATGATGTGGCCGAATTAAAACATGTCATGTATAAAAGGAGGTTTTACAAACCACCATTAAAAAATAATGGCATGGATGAGCGTTTTCCTTAACAACAATAGCATATTTGAGCCAAACTTTTAACGGATGACATAAATAAACCTTTTGTTAAAGTTTAATGGCATATTTGATTCATTTCCTTTCATAAAATGCTAATGTTTGTTTCAATTCTTTCATTCTATTTACCAATCTTGGAATGACAAACTTTGATCGCATATCAATTTTCTCAAGATTTTGCTTCAAACAAAAGTTTTTGCTTCTTCTTTTTCACTTGTGAACTACATAGAAATGGAAACAAAATTCAACAAAAAAAGTAAGGGATATAAAATCATTCAAACAAAAGAAAAGTTTAATTTCAATACAAGAAAAGAAAACATTACACAAAGCTGGAAATTTAACTAATTGTAAGCAAAAACTAGAGGAAAAAAGGATTTGGTTCACTGAAGAGTTTTCGTTTTGTGAAACTAAAAATAAAGTGATACATGGGAGAGTTTTTGGTTAAAAAAAATGTAAAAGTGGGTCTAGAGCAACATTAAGGGTTGCTCTCACTCTGTTGAAATTTTAGACTTTTTCTAGTAGGTGTGACTTTCATAATTATTTTTCGCTACACTTGTAAAAGAAAACTACATAGAAATGGAAAAATATTCAAAAAAAATAAAATCAAGGCATATAAAATCATTCAAACAAACTCAAAGTTTTACTTCAATACATAAAAAATTATACACTAACCTAGATTTTTGAGTAATTGTAAGCAAAAGCTAGAACAAAGATCGATTTTGTTCACTGAAGAGCTTCTACTTTGACGAGTAAAAAAAAAGGACAGGAAAGGTTTTGGTTAAAAAAATAAAACATTTGAAAGTCTCTTTTCTTAAAACAATGTAAAAAGTGAAGCTGCAAAAACTGGAAAACCATGCCTTAGAATGACCGATGCGTAAGTCCATAAAGCAACATCAAATCAGTTAATTAAATCAATTAATCAGATAGAACTTATTTAAATAAGTAGAAAATCAAGTACAACATGGTCAGCTTTATTTATGGTATATTTTGTTAATTTAAATATTAGTTTGGTAAATAAAAAAATTTGGATAATTTTTTGACTTATAGCAAGTATTCTTGTAATATTTTGTTTTCATTATGATTGTGAACGATATCCTTGTAAATGAATATTTTTGTGCAATTCATATTATATTTAACACACCAAACTAAATAATATATAATAAATAGTTTATGCATACTTAATGCAAGCATTACTAATGCAAATATTAATAATATGCTCTAATTTGAAAATTATTTTTAATTTACACATTCTGCCAAACGATCCATAAGTGTTTAAAGTAGTCGATCAGTAAAGTTGAATCTTCTAGTCTCCCTAGAGCATGAAAAATTGTACAAGTATAATAAGAGAAATAAATATACTAGGTTCAGTGGGGAGAGCTCCCTTTTTTCTCCAGAATACATAGTTAACCCCTTACCTTGAACCCATATGTCTCTGACATCCCACTCAAACATGGGCAACCCTTTATGCACCCAATCTATCCAACGTGTCTCTTATGAACCACATTTGTGCTTTGCCAATATTTTTGAAACATGTGTATATCATGCCCAATAGGATTATGATACTTGTCATTAACATTTTTTAAAACTAAAAGTTACAATTAAAATACAGTTTCTTCATCTTCCCCATCTTCTATCTTCCCTAATATGGGCCATGGTTACCACCATCATGGTTGGCTTTTCCAATACCAAAATTCGTCCACACAATCTAAAAGTAGTTGAAAATCTAGTAACAAATTGGATTCAACATCCCAAAAGTCAACAAGGCCCAGTTCGATATTCAAGTTCTTTCATACCTTCTATATTCTATATCTCTTCTGCAGGAAAGAAGATAGAGGGGGTGTGGTGTGATTGACGAAGAAGAAGAGATTAATGGGATAAAATATAAAATGGGATGAAATTTTTCCAAGCATAAGATTTGAAATAGGTGCATGCCACATTCCACAAGTAGTTTGTCTTAAACATACACTTTAAATAGTTTGCTCCACTATTGATCCGTAACTTTCTATCATCTAATCATGTGTTAAAATAATATACAAGGCGTCTTTGGATATGATAATCATTCCTAGAGGGACACCTTAATTTGTTGTCATCCATTACCCCCTTTTTCTCTTCTTTTCAGTTCGGTTCAGAATATGCACTTAAGAGGGACTCTGCTTGTCAAATCTTAACTTGAAACATTGCATATAGTCATTCTATCTAATGTTCTCGAATGTCTAAACCCTAAAAAGAAAAAAAATCTCAAAGGACTAGTGACACTCACTTGCTCCCTTTACTTAGCATCAGAATCTCTTGTGTATGTTTCACGTGGATCATATAATCTCTTATGTCTTTGTATCTGATGAAAATTCATAAATGTTTTTGGTTTTTAATGGTTATACAGTATGAGAGATCATAAGAATCAATAGAGATGATATTTTCTTTAAGAACAACTCTGTCCATTATATGATTTTTGCAAAGAAGGGGATATTGCCTAAATATAAAGAAGCATTTTAAATCTAAGTTGCAAATGCTTCATATTTTTGTTATTCAACTAAGGCTAAAAAGTTTCTTTGATTAACTCATTGTGTTTGAAACAACATTCCTGAGAGTAATTACTTGTTATCAGTTTAACCATGAAAATATCTTTTGATTTTTGGGTGCCCATAAGGTTTGAATCCATAACATTTTGCTTGCTAAATTGTGTGTCCGTATTTGACATTTAGCATCATTGGGATTTTAGTTCTGGTAAACTTACTAATTGAGCTTAATGTATAGTGGTAACACAGTTAACCTTTGAAGGTAATAAGGATCTGAGATAGTACAAGCTTAAATGACCCTTGCTTGGTACATAAAAAATATGATGTATATATTCCAAGTCATAGTAGATAGAGAAAGAGAAAATATAAAATGAGAAAAATTACCAAACAACAACACTATGTTATTTTTGTTTTGGTTTTTTGATTCATTCTTTACATGCTTTAACACAAGTGGATCTCTTTGTGCTATTTCTACTTACATTCACCATTATCAGCTACAAAGCTCCTGATATGGTCATTGGAATCATCCTTAAAATAGAACATTTTCATGTTTCAGCTGGTAAATGCCGCCATGAAACTCGTTGCTTATAGTCATTATCCTGCAAATAAACAACAGTGTTGATGAAATGATAAAGTGAATTGTGCTCTTAGTTTTATATGTCCTTAATAAGCAATTGGCAAAAGAAGGTGTATATATACTGTAAGTCTTATCTTGTGTGAAAAATACCAAATATGTATGTTTGTATATATGTATGTATACATATCAAGAAGGAGCTGATATGGTTAAAGGCATTTCAATTTCCTGGTAGGAGTTGATGGATTCATCTTCACTTTTGCTGCCATGAGAGGAGTTGAGGGATGCAACTCCAAGTTGTCCCTGTTTTTCATTAGCATTATTATTGGATCCATTTGCCATGGAAACATCTCTGGTCATTCTAGAATTTGCCATTGTGGATGCTCGTCTATAGATTTGGCGGTTTGAATTGATATTATTATTGCTCACTCGAAAACATCTCTTTATGCATGTGTAAATATATGTTAGTAGCCAAAGTAACCATGGAAATCCGATCAAGATTAATGCTATTGGAGGAAACCAAGGTTCTGAAAGATTTGGCACAAATAGATAAAGAAAAAGAAATATTCCACCAATAAGTACACAAAAACATAACATGAAAGAGATTAGAGGAACCCTCAGATCCCCTTCCCTCTCATTCATTATTCTTGTCTCTTTTTAATGATAATCATGCAACCAGGAGATTTACAAATGATGAAATATTACTCCTTTAATTTTTGTCTCTGCTAATTAACACCTCTTTTGACTCTCCTCTTTTTAATCTCCTACTTTTATGTTCAGTCAGATTATTGTTCCTCCTCCTCCAATGGATATTATGAAAACATGATCTCTTAAAAGTTTTTTGTTGTCTTCTCTAGGGTTGAGATGCAAGAAAATCTTTACAAAATGTAATCTTGATAAGAGATTGAGAAAAGTGTTTAAAATGGAAGATTGTTTATGAGAATGAGATTGTAAGGTCATTGTATTTGAAATTTACATGCAAAGACATGCATGGCATGAACTGTCTATTTGTCCCATAAGGGTTTCGACCTTGTATAGCAATAAGGTGGTCTTTGAAAGAGAATTCATGTGTCATTCCATGTAGGTATGGGGAAAAAAATAATTAATGATGGTAGAAAAAATTTTTTGTTTGGTCGCATTTGCTTTTTGCTGCACCTAATTAGGTGGGGTTGTAACTTTCCTAACTATAATATGATACCTCTAACCAAAACAATATGAGCATGTTATATTTTCATGCTATAAAAATAAAATACTCATTCATTTTTTTTAAAATGACCTTTTTCCTTCCTTTAAGTAGTATATTTCAAAAAGAGTGGTTCTTTTTCTTTTTTGTCAAAAATTTTAATTTTAATATTTCAGGTGACATATTTAAGGCTACAAACATAACAAATATTTCAGTAGTGTTAAAGAAAAATATGAAGAAGTTAGTTAGTTATAAGGTTATTAAGAGTTAATTAAGTTAGTTTGACTAATAACAAACTTGTTCATAGAGTGTAGAATGACCTTTTGGTCTATAATTATATATAGATCATCAACATCAACTACTTTTCTCAAATAAAAAATCAGTAGAGAAACTATTACTCTCTACAGTCATTCTTCTTTACTATTTCTTTCTTTCTTCTTCTTCTTCAATATGAAGAAGTTAGTTAGTTATAAGGTTATTAAGAGTTAATTAAGTTAGTTTGACTAATAACAAACTTGTTCATAGAGTGTAGAATGACCTTTTGGTCTATAATTATATATAGATCATCAACATCAACTACTTTTCTCAAATAAAAAATCAGTAGAGAAACTATTACTCTCTACAATCATTCTTCTTTACTATATCTTTCTTTCTTCTTCTTCTTCTTCTTCATCATCTTTACTGTTCTTTCCTTTTCTTCTTTGTATGGAGTAAACTCTAACTCAATGAAACTCCCCAAAATTCCCCAAAAACGTGCTTCGAAAATGTCCATAATCGTAATTTTTATATATCTCAAAATCCACACGTGATATCGAAAATTCGACTTCATATTCTTGATCAAGGAGCAATGAGTGGGAAATAGGTATAACTAGGATTTTAGACCTATAGCGAAAATGATTTTCCTAAATTTTTCGGCGATAATAAGTGTGCCCGATGGTTCCGTGACATGGATCGATCGCAGATCGGTGTTAGCAGTTCCTTAATTTTCTATTTCGGCCTTAGGGCATTGGGGTCATGGCCCTATGCCCACTTATGCATAAAAACACCTATACTTAGCCATTTTTCAACACCATAACACTCAAAAACGCTCTTTAAAACCTCTCAACCATTTTATCAAGATTCCCATCCGAATTCAAGTGTTTCAAGATTAATTACGGATCCCAAGAACATCATTCAAGCTTCGAGTCTCCTTCAAAGTATACATCAAGGAATCCCCAAATTTAGGTATGTGGGTTTCACCCATTGGATCCTTTCACCCATAGAGTCTAACTTTCCTAATTTTATAAAAGTTGCATGATTTCAAGTTGTATTACTTATGGGTATCTATTATTAAGAAATATGAGCATGATTTATTTTGGGGTTTTATCAAATATTGTTGACTATGCATAAATATCTATATTAAGCTTATGGTATGAGTTAATCTATGTTTATTTAGACTATGCATGCTTCAAGCTATGAGATCTATGAACTATTGTGAAGTTTTAATATGATTTACAAGTTACCCGTAATGGGGTTTTACCTTGATGTTGGTGGGATGACTTATGTGAATTTAGGATGTATTGATTTCACTATTTCATGATCTATACTCTTGCATTTTGCATGATTTGAACATGTACTAATATGTGCCCACCAAGTATTCGATGAAAAGTCAAGTAAAGAATTCTCAAGTTATTTACATATTTTAGAAGTCAAGTGATTTCATGATGAATATGAGCTATCAAGTATATTACAAATTCATGAAATTATCTATGATTATGCAAGTATGAGGTTAAACCCTATCTTCAAGATTTACCTCTTGTGAGTCATTCATGTTAAAGCAAGGGTTCATGTATGATTATGATTTATTCTCATATTTCAAAGTTGGCTCACCATTAGAGGTCAAGTATGTTTAAGAGCTACTTATGTCATGATTCCATGTTTATAATAAGTTATTAAAGGTATGATTATTTTAAGTATTCCGCGAGATTAGACTTAGCACTGCTGGATTGGATGTCAGCACGGACTATCTTTAAGGGTCCATACTCCTTTCCTCAAACTATGTGCCAACATAGGATTATGTTTTACCCTTGCTATACTAGTGGATCCATTTAGTGAACTTTATCATGGAATCCAACCCCAAATGGAATAGGTTCCCATAAGGAGGGTTACTTCTCTGAAATGGGATAGGCTCCCATAAGGTGGAGTATGGTTTATCTTGGCAAGTAGACCACCTCTTTACTGATCAGGGGTAATCATCGGGATGCCAAGTTGTAGCTTGCTGTCATGACCCAAGCCTAGAGCCTAGATATGACACAACGGAGGGGAAACCCAAAGGGACTCCAAACAAGCCTCTTAGTATATCATTGCACATCCTTGGTCATGGAAGCAACAAAACATCAATAAAGAATAGAAATAAGGGAAATAAAGGGCTAAAGGAAGTCTTTCATATCATAAATCATCAATGAGTCAAAGAGAGTCAAGCTCAAACATAATTAAATAAATTCTCCAACAACATCTCTAAACATAAAAATTAGTAGGGATCAAGACAAGTAACCGGGCTCACCCTCATAGTCAAAACATACAATAAAGGAAAGAGAGCCTTTACACATAACACAAGATCAAAGATATTATTCCCGAAATTGAGGACTCACCAACTTGCTTTGTGGAGATAGTACTAGCCATGGGGAGGATGAAGATAATCGTGAGGAGCTCTAGTTCCTACATGGTAACATCATATATGTATGGAGTATGTGTTAGCAATAACAGTTGGGCAACATCGTCAAAATGCATAAGCATAAGCAAGAGATAGTATTATATCAATGTGGCATTCATGATTAATACTTCAAGTAAAACATGCTTCATCATAATCAAGAAATGTAAACTCAATGTGGAGTATAAGTATGCTCAACCCTTACATAAACATGCTTGAGAATGGCCAAGTAGTTACCCACTCACCTTACGATATAGCTTTTTTTGGAGAGTGTTGCCGATACCCCTACTTTACCACATAGTCCTTTGGGTAGGTAGTAAGAGATGCCTCTTACCTTACAATACAATCATCTCGGCAAGAGTCATGTTGGATTCTACCTTACGGCATTGCCTCATAGATAGAAGTCCTTAAGTATCTTTACCTAATGACATAATCTCTTTGGTAAGAAAGTGGGTGTACTTACCTTACGATATGATCTTATCTGCAGGAGAGATCCTACCTTACAACATGTACTTTGTAAGTTGTCCCTACCTTACGATATAATATTTTAAGTAGGAACCATGAGTCATTCTATCTTATGGTATGGCATTTTTGGTAGATTATTCATACCTTACGATATAATCTTGTAGGTAGGGGGTAATTATAAGCTCATCAAACCATCATATCAAAGGATCATGAAGAACTCCACATTTCAGATGAAGGCAAAACATAGTATAAAGGTTCAAAAATCTTATGTAGATCATGGAAACTTTTCAAGAGTTTTAAACATTTTTAGGAACCTATAAAGTGTCACAAAATACTTGTCAAGTAAAATAACAGAAAAGTCCTTCATAAACATCAATGATCCTTAAAAGGGCATTTTATCAAACACTTGGTGGATGTGCAATGCTAGTGTAAAATCATGCAATTCAAGAGTGAAATCATGCAAGAAAACTTGAAGTAAATCAACCCACCAACACTTGTAATGCCCTCATGCAATATACATTGAAACCCTTTATCAAATCTCAAAATATATACTAGATTCATAGCTCAAAACATGCTCAAACAGTTACACTTTTTTTAAACCCCAACATAGTTCATAGTCAAATTCATAGTAGGTAAAACCCACAAGTAAATCAACTTAGAAATATAAAATTTATATATAAAAAAGGAGCTTGGGTGCCATAGGTGAAAGGATCCAATGGTGGAAACCCACATACCTTAGCTTTAGAGAATTACTTGATGAAGATTGGAAATGGCGACTTGAAGCTTAAGTGAAATCCTTAAGATTCGAATGAGTTTTGACACTTGAATTTTGGGTGAAATATTTGCCCAAGTGTTTGAGAGAGTAGCTGTGAATGTCCTGTATGACATGAAGGTCCAATATGGCTAAGTATAGCTGTTTTTATGCATGGGGAAACTTAGCCTAAGACCCAAAAGCCTTGGTAGGAAACAAAAAATTGGTAGCAAAATAACACATCTCTATGACGACTCCACTTCGCGGAGAGAACATGTACCCTCATTAGAATGCAAAATCTTGGCGAAATGGAATTTCGCTACGGTTGCTCAAAAATTTGAGTTAGATCTATTTCCTATTCGATCTTGTCCCCTGATCAAGAATATAATGTTGAATTTTCAAAATAATGCACGAATTTTGAGATATATGAAAATTACGATTATGTACACTTTCGAGGCATATTATTAGGCACTTTTGGGGTCATTTCTATATCCCTCCTTGGGAAATTTTGTCCCCAAATGTCAAATAAATGTACATAAGAAGAGTAATCATGAAGAAATCAGCCCCAACAAGAATTCAATATTGCAATTAAACATCGTTTCAAAGATCTCAAAGTAAGTATCAAAATCATTATGAACTTGTCAACATAAACATGAATTCTTGCAAATGGCATAGGGGCTGAAACATAGGACTTGAAATTATAAAAAAGTCTTGACCATTTATCATAATCTTGAATGGAATGAAGGAGGTATAGATATTGCTTCTCCATGCCTACTCCGGCTCCCTGAGAAACACTTTCAACTAGACTATTCTTCCAATGGACCTTAACGAATACTAAATCCTTATCAATCAACTTCCCCACCTATCCATCCAATACCTCCACCGGGACCTTCTCCTAGCCAACTTATCCTCCACAACACCCACAACTCCAAAGAGCTTTATAGTACTAGATTCACCAACATATCTCCTTAACCTAGAAGTATGAAGAACCGGATGAACTATATCCATATGTATAGGCAATTCCCATTCGCACGCAATCTTACCAATCTTCCTGAGCACTCTATAATAACTTACAAACCATAAACGCAATTCCATTTCTTGGCATATCGGACCACACACTTCATGGATGGGATTTCAAAGTGAATCAAATCATCAACACAAGCAAATATAGCCTACCTTAGTATCTAATGACTCCATCTCTCCCTTGAGAGAAAATCTCCACTTCACCACCTTACACCAAAGCATTCAATTGTAACAACACGAGGTTAAGATATTGCTTTGCCTTCATCTCCTCAATCAAAGAAGATTGGAACCATCAAAACCACTACACTACCATTCTTAACTTCCTCCAACCTAACTCTCAATCTAGCCAACCGATGGACCTCTCTAGTCACCTATTTGCAATCATCATCAACATAGCTAGTCTACCCATAGATACCCTACTTAGAGCATAAAGTACAACATTATCCTTACCAGGGTGATAATGCACATTCATATCATAATCCTTAAGGAGCTCTAACCACATTCTTATTACCCACAATTTAAGCTTGTCATGTTTAGCAAACAACCTCTCAACCCCCAAGATTTGCAAAACTACCATAAAATGATTCACAAGCTCTAATTAAGTCAATACTCCATCGCTAGAGTCCATCACAAGCATGACAAGGTAGGGTTTTAAGACCCTAATCATAAAACCCATAGATATAGCCGATCCATTAGACAATCTAACAACTCCACCATAACTCAAAATGCCCAGTCCTGGTCTAAAAAGACACTTGAGAATATCACCTACCCTCTCCTCACTTGGGGATATAACCCAAACCAAAGATCAATCTTAGAGAAATGACTAGCCCATTGTAGTTGACCAAATAGATCGTCCATCCTTAACCATCATATTACAACCTTACAGGTGATACACTCATTGGTAGCATATATGCAAGTAGCCAAACCACCTTAAGACCTCTAACACATCAAACCAAATTAAACCAAGACCATAAGACAAGACTCTATGCATAAGAACATGGGGCAACCCTTATAGACATTCTAACCACAATAGACTCACACAACCATTCAGCACACACATAATTCTTACTAGAAACAAAAGGAACAATGAAAGAAATAACACATTCCCTAAACTATCAAAGTATGCCCAACAAAAATAAAGAAAAACCTTAACATACCGATAACATCATTGGCACCTCATTCCATCCTTGCCTCCTTTGGAGAGCATACAATCGATTACGTCTTGGAGCACCCCCTTGATCAATATTGCCACCTTCACCCTTGTTTAAGCATATGGACAATCCAAAATTTTGTGGCCCATCTTACCATACCCATAGCATGTACCCATGTTCCTCCAACATGTTCCACTATGTTTCCTCCCACATTTTGGGCATCTAGGACGAGCTGCCCTCTCACCATCTTCTTGGAGCCTTGGGTTAGGTACCACTTCCTTGGCAACCCTCTTGTTTGGAGCACTAGAGGACCCTTTGAATCGATCACCCTCAAATCGAGTCCTCTTGGACTTTCTACTTATCTTTTTCCTAAGTTTCTCCCACTCAAGTTGCTCGGCAAAAGTCATGAGCCAAGACAAATCCATATCTCTTACAGGCATCGCGGTATGACACTCTTCACTAACCACATCGGATACCCCCATCACAAAATTGTTCATCCTTGACCTAGGGTCGGCCACTAAATGTGGAGCATAATTGGAAAGATTGTTGAACTTGAGCATATTCCCTTTGTAACAACCCGAAAAAGTTCCCAAAAATATGCCTTGGAATGCCCTGAATTTTAAATTTCATAATCTCAAAGTCCGTGCGCAATATAAAAAATCTAACTTCACATACATTTTTAGCGGGCAAAATTGAGTGAACAATGGGTCTAACTCAAATTTTAGAGCAATAGTATCAAAATATAAATATCATAAAACTGCTAGTTAGGAAGGTCAAATTTAAATGGGCATATCTCTTAGCACACAAAGAACTAAGTATTCCACAATATTTCAAATTCAAGCTCTTTGAATTAGCTTTCCAATGCACTTATTTTCACATTATTCGGAGTTCGGATGAAGAATTTATGCTTGTCTTCGTGGAACTCAGTTGTACAAAGATGCAAATTAAAGTAAGTAATCCGCGTCGCGATCCTATTTTTTTTATTTCGGTCCAAGACTTTCAAGTCTTAGGCCCAAGGATTTCCATATGTTTTTTTACTTATAATTAGCCTTAATTCACCCACATATCATCCTAAACATTTTACAATACTCACTCAAATACTTATCTTAAACCAAGGAGTTTAATGATAAGCTCAATGGGTTTCAATTGCAGATCCAAAGGTATCTTGTTGGGGAAGAAGAGCTAAATCCCAAGAAGGATAAATTGTCGAAATGGTACAATTATTTAGTGGCCCAAATTCAAGTGTAAGATGAAGAATTTTAAGGTTAAATTTCATGTAAATAAGGCCAAGAAGAGTCCAAGAATTAGCCATAACAAAGGTTGCTTTCTGTCCAAGTTTGCAGAGAAGACTAGTCAAACTTTCCAAATTTGCCAAGATTCTTTTCCTAGTTGGGTTTAACCTTATTTCCTTATTTATATATAGGTTATTAATATTTTTCTTGTTCTATTTAAGGTATGCTAGTACCATTTAATGCTTTCCTAGAAATACTAGGTCTATTCCTAGTTAAGGTAACTTTATTTCCATTCTAGAGTAGGATTTACCTTGTAATTTTCTTTCTAGGTTTTGGATACTCCTTGGGCCTAACCTATGGAGTGTTATACGTACAAGGACCCTAAAATATATATAAGAGTCTTTTTTCTTGCATTAAAGAAAATTATATTGATATTAATAGTATTTGAGAGAGTTTTACTAAACCTTTGTGGCTTGTTCTTTGAGAATTTTTCTTTAAACCTTTATTAGTTCATAGTTTGAGGTATAAAGTACTTTATTCTTATGATATCCTTGATTTTTCTTTGGTATTCTTTAGAAGGTGATTAGTTTATATGCTAATTATTGTCTTTAATTACTCATAAAGCTGTTGAGATTTGAATCTAATGTTGTTTTCTCAAGTAAAGGCATTAGATTTCTTCTGTAAATCTTTATGTTGTTACTTGGATCTTATCAAGGCCTTAGAATATGAATTTCTTTGAAATTCTTAGATATATCCTTTGAATTTCCCATATCTTTGATTAGTTTTTATTTTTCTTTTTGTGTTGTTGCTTTCGCATTCTAGGATTCACTCCATCTTAATATTTTTTCTAACCTCGATCCTATCAAGAGATGGTGTCATTAGATACTATGGTAGGCCATGTTTGTTTGTGTTGATGATTGGGTTCACTTAGAAGTCCTACCCATCTAGGGTATGGTACTGTTTGGAAAGTAGGGTAATTGAGTTTATGGTTTGTAGGTTCTTATAGAGTGTTGAAACTATTGCATACGAATGGGAATTTCCTATGGATATGATATGGTTCATCCGATTCTTCATTCTTTTAGATTGAGGAATGTATTATGACTCTAGTGTTGGAGAACTCTTTGAGGTTGTCGGTGTTTTGGAAGATAAGTTGGCTTAGGAGGAGGTCCCGGTGGGGGTTATTAGATGGAAGGGTGATGAGTTAATTAATAAGGATGTAGTATTCGTCAAGGCCCTTTGGAAGAATCGTCAAGTCAAAAGTGTCTATCGAGGAGCTGGAGCAGACATAGAGAAGAAATATCCATACCTCTTTCATTCTATTCAAGCTTATGATAACAAGTATAGTCATTTTTCTATGATTCCAAGCCTTAAGTCTCAGCCCTTATGTCATTTGCATACATTCATGTTTATTGACAAGTTAATGTTGATTGACACTTATGCTGAGATTGTGCATCGTTGATTCTTATGTGGGCTGAAATCATCTTGCTTATTTCTCTTATATGCATTTCTTTGACATTAGAGGACGAATGTTCCCAAGGTCTATATTGAAACTAACCTAAAAAGTGCCCAAAAATATGCCTTGAAAATATCCAGAATCGTAATTTCCATATATCTCAAACTTCATGATGATATCATAAATCTGACTTCATGTTCTTGTTCAGGGGTAAAAATAGTATGAGATGGATCTAACCCAAATTTTATAGCAATCATATCAAAATTCAAAATCGTAAAGTGAGCGATTTCTTATGAGCTAGCACGCCCTAGGTGAGACGCTCCACGAGCGTGGAGAGGTGTATTTCTACAAAGTTTTAGTTGTCCTGTCTAAGGCCTTTGAGTCTTCGGCCTAATCCTTCCCATATGTAAAAATACCTATACTTAGCCAGATTTCACCTTCATATCATTCAAGATATTCCTCAATACTCTCTCGAACCCTTGAACTAATATATCTCTCAAAATTCAAGAAATCTCTTCTGGATCTTAAGGAATTCATACAAGCTTCAAGTCTCCATTCAAATCCTCTTCAAGTAATTCTCTAAACACCAAGGTATGTGGGTTTCAACCATTGGGTCCTTTCACCCATGGTACCTAAGCTTCCTTTTTACATAAATTGCATGTGTCTAAGTTGATTTACATATAGGCCATACTTATTATGAATTTGACTATGAACTATGTTGGGGTTTCATAAAAGTATGACTGTTTAAGCATGTTTTGGGCTATGAATCTTTGATCTATCTTGAGATTTGATGAATGGTTTTGATGTATATTGCATGAGGGTGTTACCAAAATATTGGGGGGTGGTTTTATATTGATTTTTCATGCATGATTTCACTCTTGAATTGTTATAAGCTTTCGAGGCTTTGAAGTGAGGTTCAATGCTAGGAAAAAAGCTTTTGCTTCTTGGGTCTATCACCCCAATTGGTTTTGTTATTGCATGATTTTGTACTAGAATTGGACACCCACCAAGTATTTGATAAAATGCCTTTTTAAGTATTCTTAAAGATTTTGATGACCTATTAGTTGATTTATGAGTCAAATAACTTTATGATTATTTTTGGGAATTCTAATGATGTGTTTAATTCATGAAAATGTTGATGATTTTGTATAGCTGGATTAAGCAATTTTTCAAAGATGCTACCTCTTGTGAGCCTTTTTATGTTTATGCAAGGGTAATGTTTGATGATGATCTATTCTTATGTTTTGAAGTTGGGCTCACAATTTGATGTCAATGATGTTAAGAGCTACTCGTTCCATGTCTCTATGTTTATTGCAAGTTATTAAGTATGATTATCTTATATATTCAGTGGGATTAGGCTTAGCACCAATAAATGGAGGGTTGCTCTCTTTTCTTGAACTATGTCCCACCATATCACTATGTTATATCCTTGCAATACTAGTGGATCCATTTAGTGCACTTTACCGTGAAAATACCTAATCTGAAATATGGCGGGACCTCATAAGGAAGGTCACTTAATTCGAAATGGGGCGAGTCCCTATAAGGTGAAGCATGGTCATAAATCCTTCCTGAAATGGGGCTGGTTGCCATAAAGAGGGTTACTTCATTTGAAATGGGGAGGGACCCCATAATATAGAGTATCATTTACCTTGGCAAGTAGACCATCTCTTTATCGATGAAGGGTAATAATAGGGATTCCAAGTTTTAGCTCGCTTGTTCTTATTCTCTGTCGATTAAGGTTTCTTCCCACACTTATGTATTATGATCTTCACAAATTGAATGATTTACAAAACATTATTTACTTAAGCATTGATCATACATGCCATATTGCTATTATGCTATTTATTGCTTATTATTATGTATTTTGACTATGTTGCCTATCTCTAGTTGCATTTCATCCTACATACTTAGTACATTCAAACATACTAACACATACTCTATGCCTACATGATATTATAATGTATGAATTAGAGCTCCACTTAATCATCATCCCCCTCCACGTGGCTTGTAATATCTATTCAAACAAGTTGGTGAGTCCTCAATTCCGAGGACATACTTCTCTTCATTTATGCTATGTATTGACTCTTTTTCTATTTGAAACTTATGACTATAAGGGTGGGCCCGGTTGCTTGTCTTATCCCCTACTAAGTTTTATGTCTAGAGGCATTGTTGGTCAAGTTATGTATTCTGCTTGAGTTTTGACTCATTTATGTATTTAAGCATTAACTCTCTCCCTTAGTCCCAATTTCCCTTATTAATGTTTTCTCTTGTTGTTTATTCCCGCTTCTGCGATTGTATGATATGAGTAACAGGCTTATTTGGGGTTCCTTTAGGTTCCCTATTCATAATGTCATGTTTAGCCCCTAGTTTGGGTCGTGACATATTTTCACTTAGGGCTAGGCATCCAGGCCCAGTTTTTTCATCATAGGTCCTAGTTGGATACCTCTCTTTTGGTGAGTACTTAGTCGCAAGGCCCACGAGAATAAAGATAAATATGTGTAGCATGAGGATGGTTTTAGTTGATGTCGATCTAGATTTAGGGAATTAAGGGATAGATTGCCACTGACTTTTCGGGCATGTCCATCTCTTATAGCCGACTAGAGCTCCTAAGCCTCAAACATACATAATACTAGCCACCACAGTCGATGCAATATTGCCTAAGCATATCTAGGATATTAGGATTGCGGAGTATTAGATAACTAATCCAGAGAGTGCCCAAAGAGTAGAATAGCTTATTTAGCTTTATAGGCTACCAGATTAGTTCCCCCACTGACTACTAGGGCCACAGGGATAGATGTACATCATACCGGCGATCGATATTAGCAGAGGATCAATATAGTTCTTAGCAGGACCAGCAAGGTCATAAAGGTATTGTTAGAGGTTGTGGAAATAAGGATAGAGGCGACATCAGAGATAGAGAATATCAGGGCCAATCTTACACTGCCCCAAGTTGGTCAGAGGATGAGACATCAGATGAGTCCACTTGTAGGAATTATTATTTTATGTGAGCAACCAGCTGAGGCTTTATCTAATCTAGATTCTACATTGTTATTTGTATTTGTTTATTTTGCAGCTTGCTTAGGTATTAGTCTCGAGACTTGTCCAAAATTTGATATTGACTCTAGTGGGGGATTCTTTAATGGGGGATTAGGTGTGCAGGTCTTCAAAGTTATGATATTCGGGAAGACTTGACCTAATCCCCCTATTAAAATATGCCTGAATATCATAACTTTGAAGAGTTAACATTGGTAGATGGGCTTAATTTTGACATTGTCTTGGGTATAAATTGATTAGCTCCTCAAAAGGTTATGGTAGGTGATTACGTCAGAACTGTTAGCCTAGTTATACCAGAGAGAGAGAGGTTGAGTTTATTATAGAGGATTTCCATTAATTAACGATCACGGAGGAGTATATTCCAGAGATTTCATTGGAACCTATTATGTCTATTAAAGATGAATGATTATGTCTGTTTGGCTGATCAATGCCCCTATGTATCATGGATCTTATGACCTATATGTATCATTGATTTTATTAGGGTGGACCTATTTAGGACCCTTCTTACTAGAGGTCGATTAGTTGAATACTACAGTGTTGTGATTGATCTACTAGATGTTAAAATTGCTAGAGTTCGTTAGTGTAGGCAATATGTGTCAGATTTGACTATGGAGGATGGCTATGAACTATATACTGCTAATTCGCGATAGTTCTAGTTATCTAGTTTAATGCTGGCAGGTGTTGACTAAGAGTGTTTTACCTCCCTTACTCATGATATTTCAATAATACCATCACTATCACCCAAATACCTTTCATTACACCCTACTTTTTCAGCGGCTATGTGAAACGTGGATTCAGCTTCTAATGTTATTGTTGGATTTTGTGTGACTAAATGATGATAGCTACTGAGCATCATAATTAGGAAGGTGGTATATGTATCTATATAAAGAGGAATGTATAAAGAGTCTATCGGTAGGTAGTATATTGGGTATGTTTTGTACTTATGAATGTGTAAAGTTTTTTGAGAGTGTGGATGATTAGTATGTCAATTATTTGTTCTATTCTTGGATATTAGTTGTCGTGTTTAAGTTACTAATGATTGTTATGGCAATAATCTATTATATTATGATATCGTTCTGACTATTTACCATGCTTATAATCACTATGTTATTGTGATTGATTGTTTGAATAGCAAGATAAGGGGCTAAACCTCCTACGTATGATCGTGATTATATCAGTTATTGTCTCCAGTTGTTTTGGTTAGCCTATGAGGCATCTGTGGTTAATTTGTAGGGACTACTTGTCTAATGAAATGGAAGATAGGGTAAAGTTTATGCATGGGAAATTTGGCTATAGTAACGGGTACCTGTGATTACTAAAATATTTGCGAGGGGCTATTGAGCGCATGTATACCTAGACTATTACATTTCTATAACACTTTTGCTTATTGAGATGGTGAAATGAGTGATTGACTTTTGAGGACCATGAAGAGGTTGATACACTGATTCTCTATTATGTACCGATGGATTGATATACCTATAATTAGTTGAGGTTATCAGAATATGGTTTGACATTGAGCATGGCTATGATAGACGTATTTACAGCTTATTGTGAGCTTGGATACATCTCTATGTGTTTGGGGTGGGAGTCCTGATGCGTTTGAGGCTACTGACAGAGTATTTTTGCTGGCATTGCCCCTAAAATAGGTTAATGGGGTTAGGTGATGGGGTAAGCTTAGCTAGAGATACATTAGGCCATTCCAGATTTTGAGGTAAACTGAGCCTGCGACACATTAGTTAGTTATGCCACCAGTATATTTTTCTATACAACTTTTCTTTAAGGTATCCATGTTACACTGTTATATTTAGACAGATTGCATGCATTTCAGTAGAATTTAGTTGAGTTAAATGACCATATAGTTTTTGCTGAGGAACCGAGAGTCTTTCTAGCAAGAGGTAATGAGTAATGGACTTTCAGGGTTGTACCGGAAGTTAAAGTATAGTAGTGACATCAACAGATCAAGGAGGCTACCTAAAAGAGAGACTGACATACATGAATGAACCTAACTTATTTGATCCTTCAGATATGGTTTATTATTTTTGTGTTTTTATTATTTTTGACTTATTAATATATAGCTAGGGTAGTTGTTAGATGAATTATATGAGAGTTATGCGGAGTTTCGAGTTGGGCAAGAGATTATAACTGCAAAATGAGTTTTCTAGTAAAGTCCTAGTAAATGGCCTCAGAGTGAATTCTGATGGTTTCATCTTCTCTGGAGCTGCCAAAATAGGCTAGGAGCATAGTTGGCCAAAATTTAATTAGAAATTTGCAAATTTGTTCACAAATAAGCTCAAAAGTGACTTCCAAAAATAACCTTGGTAATTGCGCTCAAAATGGAATTCAGATGGCATGGTCAGCTCTATAACATAGAATATAACCTGAAACAACCTTTCCTTTGATTGTAAGGGACTTTAAAATGCATTTTATCCCACTCAGTTCTTTTAGCAAAAATGAGCTAGAAAGAAGTAGGACCTTGACTTTATCATAGAGAGCTCCGTTGGATATTTCGACCGGACCATTAGATCTGAAATGTCAAGAATCAACATATTTATTCACATAAAATGGACATCAGATGGGCATGGAATGCTCTGGAGAAGTCTTTGAAAAAGGTGATATCACAGCAGCAGGGCGACCCTCAAAGTGTGCGGGGACCTGCCCATGTGCATGACATGGCATAGGCGCATAGGCCCATGTCTGCACAGCTGGGCCATGTCAGCATATACTATGGTGAGCAGTGGCATGCCTTATAAAGGCAACCATCCGAGGCAAAAGATAATAATTTTTCAACAACCAGAACCTTGGCTATGTATATCAAATTTTTTTAGTTTCGGCATGTGTTTCAAGGTTGACATTATCATTTTTGCTAATTGTATTAAGTAAAATTTGGGTATAAATTGCATTTCTTTTTAATATGCACATGGTGGTGTATTTGAATTCTATTGATTTGATTGTATTTTTGAATAATCTGACTGAGAAGCTGTTACAACAAATATTTTTCTGATAAGAAATGTAACTTGATTTTTAGGTTGTTTCTCCCTGTTCTGAGACTTACTTTGAGATCAATTTTAGGCTATAAACTCAGCTGATGTAAGTATCATTTATTGAGGGTTCGCTTGGTATTTCAAGAATGAGCCCCATTTTTTCCCATTTTAGTTTCTATTGATGTAATTTCTCCAATTTTATGAGATACTATAGCCAGATTAGCTGTATTTATGTTGTGATTCATGTTTTGACACTTGAGCGGCATGTGAAGGCAATAAGCAGAGGTAAAGCTTGTGTGTACTGATTCAGAGAACGTGGATTATCCTTTTAGGTAGGCTATGCTTTTTTTACCACTAGACTGAGTTGCAATGTATATTGAAAGCTTGCATGTTGTTGGAGATTCCTTAGTAAAGTACATATATATGATGCTAAGACTATATTTACTATCTGGACTCTGTTATACCTACATTTTTTTTTGTTAGTTGGTTTTAAGACTTTTTTGGGCTATAAATGATTCTTTTAAGGGTTGTAAAGGTGAGACAGAGCATGACTAAGATAAGTTAACGTTGATGCTTTGTGTATATATATTTGACTGTGTAAGTGTTGATTTAACTTGTTGGAACTCCTTATATTAACAACTACATTATGTTCGGTATGTTTTCAATTGCTTGCTACTCGTGCTATGATTATATCCTGCTTGAGGTTCCCTTTCCCCTAGATTGTGCTGTAATATCTGGTACGTCTCTATTTGGTCAAGAATTGCTGAGTATATGATATACATGATAACTTGGTCTTCCGATTATTATAACAACTGTAATTGTTATACCTATTGGGTTGTAGCACTGTTAAATTGGAATGAGCTTGGTGAAGGTTAAATGCAAATGTATGCCACATGGCTATTTGTATACCAAGCTTAATGCTTACTGATTTGTGTAAACGGATTGGTGCTAGTGGTATGTAATGCTTGGAGGGACCGATTGCTATTATGTTGCCGCTTGTTGTTCTAGATACCTATGGTACTTAGTATTAGGTTGTCTGCGTATATTTTGGGTTCTTGTATTTGTTTTGGGCTATAATGGACCTATCTAAGGCTATACATGATCTTACACTATTTCTATTAGGATGTATGCCAGTTTGGCTACTTGTATACCTGCTAGGTTATCTATTACTAGGGGAAAATGCTACATGTAGGAAGATTAGTTATTGATTGTGCTCCTGACTATGTACCATGATTTTGTTGGGGTGATGTATTGTTACACTAGACCCTTGGTTGTTTACTGACATTATTGTAATCCTAATGGTGATAATATATTCCATACCGTGGGAAACTCTTAGGTTTATCTATTGTAGTGAGGAGTATGTGTACATTGATCAATTGGTTTGCCTTCTATCTTGTTCATATGACTTGTTACATTACCAATTGGCTTGTATATTGGTGCCTTGGTTATTTGTTGCATTTATCAGCTGGCTTATCTATTGTTTCCCCAATTACTTGTTATAGCTATCAATTAAGTTGTTATCATTGTTCTAGATAAGTGTAATATTTGTGGCTAGTTGCTTCCTATTGGCCTTAGCCTCAACTTAAGCCAGTGCTGCCCTGAGGTTACGTTATTTGGAGTCAATATAGTGGCATATATTCATGGTTGACTTGAGATGTATTAAACTTGGGGACCAGCTGAGTAGTGATTGTTCCTCAGATTGAGGTCCATTTGGTAGTCCTTGGGTTCAAGGCCTGCTTGATTGTTTGTGTGTAGGAGGCCTATTTGATTATTCCCAAGTATGCTACCTAGTTGATTATCATCCACTAAGCCTGGTTGACTTATGATTAATTCTTCTTTCCTTTGCTAGAGGCCTGTCCGAAGGTTAGAGGCCTTAGATGATAGTTAGCGGTTGTAGGCACCAGGTAATGATTAGGTATTGAAGTCCCCATGTAATACAATATTTTGTGCTGATTGAGACGACATACTATCTATTATGGATCCTGATAGCCCTACACTTATACATCCCCTTGTTTTGCATAGATGTAGCTTCTGGGCTTATGAGGGCCCAGTTGGTAAACAAACATAGACACTAGGGCCTTACATCCACGTACAACACCATAACATGTTAGTGTGATATGGTTCTGCTTGGGTTGGTCAGTTGGTTACTTGTACACTACTCTATTCTGCTCAGTTGGGTCCTCCTGGTCTTCCTCAGTTGTTTTGACATGATATGACTAGATCAGGTGTCCAACATTGGCATGATCTATATGTATTGTCAGTGTTGTGGGTTCTACTCACCAACATAGTTGACACTTAATGTTTGGATTCCATCAGTCGATATCATCGCACATTGCTAGGATTCTATGGCATTTTTATATGCTTATCTTTTGTCGTGGGTTCAAATAGCTAGCACTATAGTATTTAATTACATTGTTCTTACCATTTTTACTGTTTTGATTCAGTCGGTTGATGATACCTACTAGGTGCTTTTCACCGGTACTTACCTTTACTTTTCTACATCTACTCATGGTGCATGTCCAAGTACGAATTATGGCTATTGATTTAGGGGATTGTGAATGCTTCAAGAGACTTTGATGAGCATTAAAAGCTTCTGATGTTCTACGGTCTCCTTCTATTCTCTAGGTTGTCTTTTGCATTTAGACACTAGCCTTATACATTCTAGTTTTGTCTTGTATATGTAGGAGCACATTCTAGGTTGTATTTATGCTATGTATATATTTTTATTTTGGTTGTGAGTCTATAGTAGCTTTGTACAGATGAATTCCAGGTCCTGGGTAAATTGTATTGGGCGTACTTATATGTTGCCACAATCTTTGTGATTAGTGATTCAGGATAGGTACTGTGGTATTGGGTCAGCTTGCCTATAGGTGAGATTTAAAAGGCATCATCATGACCTGAAAGGTCGAATCTTGACATAATACCAATTAATACACAACTCACAGATCCCTACTACACTATTGGGAACATCACAGATATCACCAAGGTAACAGGCTTGGCATAACTGTGTAAAATGATATAATGTGGGCTAACCAATCCTTGCTAGAATAATATCGATGTCTAGCATATCAAGCAATATCAAATCTTCCCAGGTATTAAACTACTGATGAAGAATCATACATGCTCTGTGCACCTTATCCACCACTAGTGATATAAAAGTACATAAACACATATGAAAAAGTGGAACCTAGATGGAATAATGCTAAAGCGAGCTGTCGGCACACAGTAATAATACCTTTAATGGACTTATCTGAAGCCTTGACCTCTGCTTGTGCTGGAGCTATATAGAAATTGCACTAAT
This sequence comes from Solanum sejunctum, assembly GCA_025642045.1. NCBI lineage: Eukaryota > Viridiplantae > Streptophyta > Magnoliopsida > Solanales > Solanaceae > Solanum > Solanum sejunctum. The sequence goes on along the minus strand of JAOTQJ010000096.1, from coordinate 9,395,975 downwards.
GTCCCCCACTCTTATATCACCTTTACCTCCACTTCTACCGCATCTGGTAGGGCCTCTAGAACCATATTGAAAGCTCTGTTGATCCTCACGATCCCCATAGTAGTCATCCCTACGATCCTGGTCCTTGCCCCTACCTCTATCCATTGTATAAGGGAGCTAATCTAACAGCCTGTGAAGTTGCATGTACCACTATATGCTCTAGAAATCTCTAAGCTAATGGTCTAGTGCCCCACACTCAAAATAACCCCGAGCAATTTGATCCCTGCTATCCTATAATGACCTTGCATTTCAATTCTATATTTTTGTTATTTATATTATTTTGAGCTTCTATATAGTTATTCCAGACCTCTTTTGACCTATTAAGGTTGTTGGGGGTGGTTATAAGCTATTTTTGTTGAGAATTGTGCATGTTTTCAAGTTAGTGAGAAGTTGAAACAACTACAAAATGAGATTTCTATGAAAATCCTAGTAAACAGCCTCGGAATGGGATTCTGATAGTCCTACTAGTTCCAAATTGGCCATTTTGTCCTAGGAGGGTGGTTAGTCTGAGGATGGAGGGTCTTCATATGATTTTGAGCTAAAAGTTGCAATGTGAGTTCAAACGAAAGCTAAAAAGTGTGTTTCTATTCAAACCCAACTAAACACACTCAAGATAGAAAATTGATGGTGCAATCAGCCTTGGAACATCGAAAACTATCTGAAATGACCCTTCTCGAGTTATGGGGTCATCCAGATGATTTTTAACCCCTTTAGTTCTTTTACCTAATTTAATCCAGAAACAAGTGGCGTACTCATTTTTCTAAAACACGCTTTGTTGGGAAATCCAACTATACTATTAGATCCAAAATGTTGAAAGTAGTGTGATTAAACTATTCATTTGCGGAAAATGGACATCAAATTCCCTTGGAATGCCTCAGAGAAGTTTGTAGTTGAGCTGGTGCAGCACCAACAGAATATGTACTCTGTATTTTTGGAAGTCATTATCACGATCATTGAGAAGAGCCTCATTAGAGCTCCGTATTCGTGGGGCCTAGTACACTTTTAAGGAGTCTTAAGGACCTGGAGCTCCACGTTCACGAAAAAGGGCCTTGTGGTCTATAAATGTGCTTTGGCACATCGCGAACAACGATGGTCCAAAAGTTCATTAGCTCATAATAACCTTCATATAGCTATGATTTTAGCAATTCAAAGGTCCACATGGCTCAGAATTTTGCAAGGAACATCATGGTAAAGTTTAATTCTGAATTTGATGATATTTTGAGGTGCGATTGTTATTTTAGCTATTATTTCTCAATAAAATTTAGATTAGAGTATTCTATCTTCTGTGAGAAATACTGTGATATGCTGGGTATTGGCTATAATTGTCAAATTTTTTAGAATTGGGACTAGGAAAGTTTTGAAAAGAGCATTTTCCTGCTGATGTTTTTCACTTCATTTATGGACATTTTCTCAGTCTTTTATAGACCATTTTAGGCTGAATTTTCGTCTATAGGCTTGGGTTTTCATGGGGATCATTTTTAAGATTTTTATTTAATATTTTAGGTGTTGGCCTATTTCCTATTTTAGACCCTATTAGCTTAAATTGTCTCTTAAGATAATATAGCCACCTTAATCATGTTGTTGTGGTGAATTGCATCTTTTATTGTTGAGCAGTATCAAGAGGCCATTTGGAAAGGAAACCCTCGGGTGGAGTACTTCAAAGCTTAAGGTGTCGACAGCTAGATAGGCTAGGCTTTTCCCTACCCTTTAGACTAGGTATAATTATATGCATGTTGAACTAAGATGTGTGATACCTGTTAACTGTGCGCTGTATGCGTGATATGTTTTATGATAGATTGGTACCGGTGTGATTGACTGTGAATGCTTTAAATTAAATATATTTTGGTTCTACAATTATAGTGAGACCTAATAAGGGTTGTATATGGGTTGATACCATGAGACAGGTAGTATGTTAACTTATACTACTGTCCGTGAGAGCATGCTACCGATATTACTGGGACTACTTGTTGAATTCTTATAGTACATTGACTTGTTCTGAGCTAGATGTGTACCTTTAGGCATAGTTGTTTTAGAAACTTCTGATATCATAGTTGATGTTGATTTACACCTTCTTTACCTGTGATGGGTGGGGTTACAGCATGTTAGACCTGTTTTTGCATCGATCATTCTAATACGTGCCCTGGTTACTGTTGTTAGTTCTTCAATTTTGGCTCTACGTATCGGAGACAGGGTTTAGTTGATGTTATTAGATGGATAGTGATATTTTGAATACCTACACTGTGAGTGTCATCGCCTATATTAACTCTGGGCATGATGTGATGTAGTTGTTTTGGATCAAATTATATTGGTTGTGTGAGTGTCTATTTCAATATCTCGAGTCCTAGATAAAATTGCCTATGACTATTCAAACTCTGTTAGTCACTTCTGAGTATCTCCAATGGTTACACGTCTCATGGTCTGAGTTCCAGTAGCTGCAATAGAAGATGCCAGGTGGCGAATGCCATTTCCTACATCTAAGGCCTTATGATTTCTTTGGGTCGAGGACCCCACTGGTTCCATTTTGTGGCAATGACCTATGCTTGATATTCTGAGAAGAGACATACTTTTTATATAAGGGAAATTCATTCTTCTGTGAGGGATACATCTCACTATTTCATATGTATTTTTAGATCGGGTGCTATGTGTCAGCATAGGGTTGAGAACCCAGATGATGTATGATTATTGGGGTAAGATTATCCATGGATCCACACACCTATTCATACCTATATTGTACGTGGGTGTACCTTCTAGGCTTATGAGCATCAGAGGGCATTCAGGCATTCATATTATGGTCTTACACCTATGTACATGTGACCTTTGTTTAGATGATGTAGAGATCTAAGCGTTGTGGTTATTCTATAGGACTCTATGATGATATGTTGGCTCCATATTGTGCATGGTTGTACCTCCCTTTCTTATGTGCACCTAAGTGGCATACAAGCATAGATCTTAGGGCCTTGCACCTGCGTACAATATCGAGTTTGGTTTAGGTTGAGGATATGAATTTTGTGTGGGACAACTACTTTTATCTATATTTGAGCTACATATTATATATTATTTCACCCGGTTGACCGATGATGCCTACTTGGTGCTTTTTTCTGGAACTCACCCCTATTTATGCATCATCCCATTGTTCAAGTCCAGTTTCTAGTCGGGGGTAATAAGTTCAGGGGATTGGGAATGTAAGAGATTACTTTTAGGTGAGCATCGACAACTTTGGCTTTACACAGTCTCCTTCTTTTGATGGTCATATTTTGCTTTCTGACTTTAGCTTTGTACTATAACATGTATTGTGGGAGTTCTCTAGGGTTGTATAGTATATTTTTGTTTGACTATGTATAATGGCATGTATTTTACTTATTATAGCTCTGTAAAGTTGACTTCCAGGTGCTAGGTAGAGTTCGGTTCTTGTTATTGTATTATGTTAGTTTGGTCTTGACTAGAAGCTATGATAAGTACCCTAGGGTTTAGGATTGGCCTACTTGTATGTTGAACCTAGAAGGTTCCATCATGATTGGGACTGTGTCATGACAAGTTGGTATTAGAGCCTAAGATTCACAAGTCTCAACTGTACAGAGCTATCATCTAGTAGAGTTCTTTGGGTGGGTGCAGAGACATCCATGGCTTATCTCCAAGATGCTATGGGATGTTTAGGAACTTTGCAATATTGTTGGTTCTTATTGTACCCTTGTCAATTATGCTTCAACTTTTGAACTCCTCCCTTATCTGTTTTCATTGATAGGGTACATAGATTGCTTGTAGAGAGCCATGGTCGGGGTAGGGTAGGGTTGTAGTGTTAGTCTCGCGTAGGGAGCAGTCTCTTGAGCTTGAGGAGCAGATACTAGAGACCCCAGCTCCTCCACAGCTCTAGGTACTAGCTCTCCAGCCTCTTTTGTAGTTGCCAAGAGGTACAAGTGTCCTTGGACAGATCTTGGCAGTGTGTGAACCCTAAAAAGGGTGCAGTGCCAGCTTTAGCTATTCCACTTTAGGTGCTAGTAGGGCCTGTTGTGGCAAAGATCCTAGCTCAACTAGAAGGAGTTGTGAAATTTCAGGACTAGCGTTTACTTGGCAACTTTTTGAGATTGTCCCCAATGAGGTTTTTGGGAACCATAGGGAAGGAAGTGCAGGAGTTCTTAACAGCCTACATAGAGTGGTTACAGGCCTTACGAGTGTTGGAGTATCGAGATGCCAAGATAGCAAATTCTGCGCTGATGACTTAGGTTGAGTCCATAGAGGTTTTTATGACTAGATTTGTGTCAAGGAGTTTCCGAGACCATCACCGAGATCAGTTTATGAGACTTGAGCAATCAAGATGATCGTGTCCTAGTATAAGGATAGATTCCAAGAGCTTTCCTGATATGCTACACTAATTTTGCCTTATGAGGAGGAGAGGATCCATTATTTTGTGAGAGGATTGATTCCTCAGCTAAGGGTGCGCACACATGCACTAGTGACCCCAGCTGCTCATTTTTAGACATTGTTGATCATGCTCGCTCTCTAGACCAGATTAGTCATAAGGCACAAGTGGACTACGACAAGCGAGCTAGCTGAGATGGAGTGTTTTGTGGCTCCCTGATAACATACAAAGCATAGATGACACCAGCATGAGTGGCATGCACCCCTCAAGACCATTCACAATGAGTTAAGCAAAAGATCTCTAAGACCTACATGTAATGTTCATAGAGGAGCTTGAGAGACACCAAAGAAAGGCTTACAATGTGTGGAAGGGCTATCAAGGTGAAAAGAAGGAAGAAAAAAGGTCATATCTATCAATGGCTACTACTTGAATTCAAGGATTTGAAAAGAAGGGAACCAAATAAGGCCTTAACTCATCAAGGGTAAAATTATAAAGAAAATGTAGTCTTTTATTTACTTAGTATAAATAGTCTTTAAAGACTTAGACTATGTTGAATGTTGAATTCTCAAATTGTAGAATCTTTTAAGTAAGTAATTAGGGTGAACTCTTAGAATTGTCAGTTGACTTGTTTGCTTAGTTAATTGAAGCTTGCCCATTTGTGGTTCTTAGTTTCCTTCATTTTTCCTTCTAGGGTTTTATTTGAGTTATTGAAATCAATTAGGGGTTGAGGGTTTTAGTCCCTTGTTGCCTGTATTTCAATAGTTTGAATTTAGTCCACAAATCCTTCTATCTTTATTCCCTTTTCCTTTTCTTTCTTGTTTGATCTTTATTATTTGGTATTAGGAACTTAGGTTTAGGTTTGTTTTCTCAAATCTAGATCTTATAATTTTCACTCAAAAATCCAAAAAAGTTTTTATTTGATTTGTTATTTTTGACACTAGATTCTTGTTCGCTAGTATTTTTGAGCCTAAAGTCTCAAATTTCATTCAATTTGGAGTTGTGGAAGTGAAATTGCCATTGAAGGGTTTTGAGCATTCAAACTTTTCAAATTTTAAAAGTGGGTTCTTTGATTGAGAAGAAGTTGAAGGTTATTGATCATTGGGGTTTGTTCTCTACATCAAGGGGAAGCTAAGCCTAAAGTTTGAGCCAATTCCGAGTTGATTTGAAGGTATTGGGATTTAGTGTGTGTTCTTGGTGTTCTTGAAGATATTCACGTGTTCTTAAAGTAAAAGAAGACCAAAAGGTACATTTGATCTATTCGTTTTTCAAGTCAAAGTTGGTCAAAGTGTTGGTTGGCCCTTAGTGGATTTTTTTAAAAAAAATTAAAAAATAAATCAGAGAAAAATTCATTTTTTTTAAAAAAGTAAAGAAAATAATTTCCATGTCAAAGCCAATTCAACGCCAACTAGGCGCTAGTTAGTGCCACATCAATGCTTGTCAGTGAGTCAACGCAGGGACTCAATTCCAGATGCACCACGTGGCGCATGTTGGTCAATTTTAGAGACCAAATCTGTAGAGTGTTTTTCATACCCCTAAAAAATTTTCTAAGTATGGGAAGTTTTTTGGGCATAAACATTTTTCTAAGTATCCAAAAGACGTGATTCTTTTTTAAAATTTTGAGCTTCAATTCTCCAACTATTTAGAAAGTAATTAACATATTTAACTACTTGTTAACTAGTTTTAATCGTCAAATCATCAAATCAAACCCCTTTCAAATCATGAACACCTTAAGGCTTCAAAAACTTTTCTAAGCTTCCGAACTCCATTCTTCTTCTTTGTCACTAATTTTTCTTTCATTCTCAACTATTTAACAACTAATTAACATCTTTAATTACTTGTTAACTAGTTTCTAA
>JAOTQJ010000096.1:9256034-9373223 GCA_025642045.1 Solanum sejunctum | reverse complement strand
ATCAATGCTTTGGAAGTGCATAGGTGACCCATCTCGTATCACTCCTATTGAGGATGTACAGGTTACAGAAGATCTCAACTATAAAGAGGAACCTGTTACTATTCTAGATGGTCAGGTTAGGAAGCTAAGGAATAAAGAAATAGCTCCAGTAAAGGTACTTTGGAGAAATCAGCAGGCATAGGAGATGACCCGGGAGGCTGAGGACGCAATGAAGTCAAAATACCCCTATTTGTTTGAAGCTAAAGAGGATGCCTAGCATTTAGAATTGGAATACTAATAGGTACGTATGATTGAATAATTAGTGTGTTGTTAAGCGTTTATTTAAATAAAGGTTTATGCTTTGTCAATTTAACCAATTGTGCTAACATTTGAGGATGAATGTTCCTAAGGTGGGGAGGATGTAACACCTCACATTTTTCATGTACTAATTCTATATAAATGAATCATGTTATGGTTTGGTCAAATTAGCGTCAATTCTCGAAAGTGCTTGAATCTCGTCTTAACAGGCAATATGTGATTAAAAATGCTTAAAAGGGTTGAGGGTGTATATCTATTGGTGTTAAATTGAGGATATATTATTCCTATACTAAGTAAAAGGATTGAGGTCATTTTATGACTTAATAATCTAGTAGGTTAGTTACCTACTTTCTTAGCTTAAAATTGATAGCTAAACGGAGATGAGACTTGACACCGAATTGGTTCAAGTTTGATTACAAATAAATTCCATGTTAAGGATGCAACTTTGGCCCATGTTTAAGACATTTATCCATTCTAGCATGATAAATCAGCCATACCTATAACATTTCACATATTCATATACTATTATATATAGTTGTCTTCAAATCTACATACATATATGATACAAAAATACATAAGTTCTTATTGCTAAACAAAGTTCATGAGTTGCTTTAGTTCATACGCATTTCATTGTCTATGTAACATACTCCTTTCATTTCCATACTGTATTATCTGATTACTTACATGGCATATGCTGCATTAATAGCTTTATTTCTCTAATATTATGATCACCAAAAAAATCATCTCAAAGGTAACTGAAAGATTAAGTATATAGTTTTGATGGGTGGTAGCCCGAGGGGGTTCATTGAGAACCTAGCATAGGGACGATCCAGATACAGTTCACCACTGCTCAGTTGATCATTTGAGTGCAGCTGTGTACAGATTTTACAGTAAAGGTAAAGTAATATAAAGAACATAAAGTACTTGATCCCAAAGTATAATTAAAGGTGGTCTCTTATCCGCAATCAGTGCATAATTTCATTTCAGTTATATTCCATGTACAGTATTTGTTCCCTTACATATTCAGTATATTATCCCGTATTGAGTCCCTTTCGAGGGACCTGCATTTCATGTTGCAGGTACAGGTGCTAATAGATCTTCCCAATAGAGTTCAGGACATTAAGTTGTTGTTACCAAGCTCTAGGTTATTCCGGAGCTTTGTGCGTATTTTGAGTTTATATGTTTATATTATACAGTTAATTCAGATGGGGCCTGTCCTAAATATTTATGGATACTTTCTCTCGATTAGAGGCTTTGTAGACTATGTAAACTAAAGTGTGGTCATGTCTCGTACATTAGGCACCATGGCCCCAATGGCCTAGCTATACTCTTCTCCTTTTAGCTTGTTATTACCATTTATCTCCCTATAAGCATGCCAAACATAGAAAGTTAATTATAATATGTATACGAGCGAATAAATATAGGTTGGTTCTCTCGAGCCTTATCGGCAAGGGTGCTAGTCTGCCCTAATGGCAACTTGGGGCGTGACAGTCCTGGGTCAGTATCTCCTCCTCAACAATCTGGGTCATAGCTATACATGAACTGCCCTCTCCATGTGAATATTGCTGCTCCTTATCTCTTTGCATGGCCGCTAACAGGATCTACTCTTGCACCACCTCCTCTGGTATCGGCTCCTCCATCGGGGCTGCTGGGTCATTAGGTCAAGGCCTCTTCTGGATTATCTTTTGATCATCTATCTTAAGAGGCCTTTTCCCATGAGCATGTGGGTGGTCAGCTAACCAGTTAAACACCTCATCACCTGCCGGTGCTACCTCTAGGATTGTAACAGGGGCTGCAAACATCTGTAATAGGTAAGCCTTGAATTTGTCCAACTCCTCAGTCATCGCACTCGTGTTAGTAGGCTGAGCACCCTCAAGTCTTCACTAGACTCTCACCTCGAAAAAATCTTCTTACGTATCCACTATTCTAACTCTCTCATCTACCAATGCATAGGTGAATGCCTTCAACCCTCTCATCTGAGTCCCGTACGATCTGGTTGACCCAAGGTATAACTTGTACTGCTAAATCCTGTAGCCTAGACTCCACCGTAGCCACTATAAAATAGTGCCTGAAAAGCAACACTAGAGATAATACAATCTACCTATAATATAGATGCTGGTGGTGCTGGCATACTGGAGGATGGTGTGGACTCGATCACAATAGCTGGAGGGGGCTCTATAGCAGCTGAAGTAGTGCCAATAACAACTAGAGGTGAACCCTGAGTTTGAGGATCTACCGGAATAGCTCTAGAATAGGAGGTGGAACAACTCTATATAGAGATATTGGGTTCTTGTCAGCCTTGATTAGACTGGGGTCCATCATACGCACAACCTCTACTTGAGGGTTCTAGTGGAGAGAAACCCGTATACCAGCTTCCTTGCATAATCTATGTATCAGGATGGGGAATGGCAAGGCCTGCTGGGTGCGGACTATTGACTCATGAACCTATTCTGCAATAACGCGAGCTTAGTCAATTTCATACCCTGCTAAGATGCTAGCCAACAACACGACCCTCTCTGATATGATCACATTATCATTGAACGTGGGTCTACTGCACCAACGGATAATGGACCACCCAAATACTTCTCCCTGAATGAGAGGTGGGCCTTCAGAATATATTTAATATGGTTTGTAATCCATGTTGGCTTAACATCTTCTAGCAAATTTGACTCACTATGCACCCTAAGGAGTTCTGTTCTTAGCCCGATATACTTCTAATTAATCACCTTTCTCATGTCTGCAATCCTATGATCGTACTCAGCATTGGAGTGTGGCACTCTACAATTTGGCCCAAACTGTACCCTCCAAATGGTTTCTTCTAAGATATCAACAACTTCACCTTTTTTCAGGACTTCACTCAAGCATGGCTGCTTAATAGGCTTTTTGTGCCTTGGAAGATTGCTAAGTAAAGTAGCATAGTAGAAGGCATATAATTCTCATATCAGGTAGGGGGCGTACTTTCCCAACACTTGTGATATCCATCATAGTCCATGGTGCTCAATTTCAGCTTCTAGACCCGGTGCACTACTTAGGTTGTCTTTTAACCTTGCCTCCTCATGAAACCTCCACACCGATCTCTCTTAACTTTTTGGTTCAAGTCCCTTTTCATAAATCTCTTTCATGCCTGGGACTCACAATCTTGTGCTTTGGGGTCTAATGGAGGTGATGGTGTAAGTCGAATCGGCTGGCTCTTGTAGAACAATCTCCTCTAGCTGACATTGAGATACCTCAAGATAACCAGACTCAGAAAGTGAGGCATCATCATCTGATCCATAATTGTCACCCTTCTCTTCAGACTTGGGGGGGGCTATCCACTTCCATCAAAACCTTGTTGTTTGTGATCTCGTCACAGGCACATTCGCGTCAGGATCTAGGTGCACATTTATCTCTTCAGTAAATTGTGCATCACCCAATGTCTTATCTTTCAGTCGGTGTCCTGGAGTCATACCAGCACTCCTTTGACCTCTTGAAGGCACGATATCTGAAAAGTCAACACCTACCAATACATGAGTCCCATAGTATTTTATTCCATAAATGACTAATATATAAAATAATCAAACAAGGAATAATACAAATACCCAAGTGAAAAACAATTGAACCAGGTGCTGGGTTGCAGATACGAGGTAAAGGTATGACTTCTAGGGTGACATACGAGCCATACTATAGCCTTATAGTACCAAGGTAACTGAGAGAAATGTCTTTGGGAATCAACTAAGAGACGCATGATGGACTCGTAGGGTAACCTACGAGTCATAGTTTAGGCAGGTACCTCATTCTAGAAATGTTTTGAAAATTCAGATCTGAGCAACAAGACCACTACTACAAGTTGTAACAAGTGCTACAAATCATAGGTGAACCTCGTATGGAAAATGTTAACGCATCATAGATGACTATTGCCTTCTACAAAGGGCCATAATATGTCATAGTGAGTCCTTTTAGCAGAAAACAAAGAGTACCCTTGGTGCCTCTAACCTTTCCACAATGACCGAAAATTAACTAGGAAGCATCAGGAATCAAAAACTCATAAATAACACATTAATAAGTCTAATCACTACACTTTACCAATCATCCCAACATGAAACACGAACTCTCCATGTTATTCAAAATATTTCCAGTATGAACTAGTATTCAACATCACCCAATTTAAATAATAGTCTAGCACAACTGGGGACATGCAAAGGTTTACTCAAGTTCATATAATAGCCATTCCTAACAACAAAATGAAACCACCCCAACATTTGTAACATTCAACTCCAACATGGTTTCACTTGACAATTACCCAAAAATCATGCTATAGAAATACAACCATAAAATCAGACTTCATTATCATAAAGTAAGGGTAGAGTTAAAGAATCGACTCATTACAGGGGCGTAAACAATTTTAAATCATACTGTTCGCACTATCACAATTGTTTTCACATGCTTTTGGTAATCATGATCACAAGATATTCATATAAATATCCACAAAACAAGATTGTTTTAGATGTATATCAAACTTAACCACAAAAACTTACTAGATGGAAGATGATTGTGTGATGAGAAGAAGAAAAAAAGGCCAAAAACTTGGTAAAATGCACTTGCTAGGAGATGTTAGTAGAAGAATGATTTAGGGATAAATAAAATAGTGCAAAATAATGTTTAAAGGGTTATAGAGGGAGAAAAATATTCCAGGGAGGGAAATGAGGAGGCAAAAGATAGTCTTTTAATATTCCAAAAAGGATTACATTTAAAATTCTGCAACCTAGCTCTATGAGACCCCGACTATGAGTTGTAGGGTATCTTATGAGACTCGTAGAACCTAATATCGTAACAAACCTAACATTTTGGAAAATGTTAATGTTATACTTGGTACTACAGATCCCATTTATGACCTGTACCGAACTCTACGAATCATTAGGTTGGCTCGTAGCATATGGGCAAACTTTCTATGATCACTGTTTTTCTCTATGAGGTATGACTATAAGTCATAATAATGGCTACGACTAGTAGGCTTGCTTTTAGAGGCTGTTCCAAGAAAAAATCTCTCTACTCCTCATTCTATGATTTGTTCCTGCAACCAATTACTCAAGATACACCAAAACGCAAAATAATGTAGCTAGTTCTAATTCTTAACAATCATAACAAAATATTAGACTACCATCCTACAAGTTAACCAAATGAAAATATCACAAAATAATCCAAAACAAAAAAGATAATTGGGTTGCCTCCCAATAAGCTCTTTGTTTAACGTCGTGGCTCAACTTTGCCATCCTGGATACTTAGATTTCTCAAGGAGTCTTATCGTTGCTCCTTTGACACCCCTTTGCTCATCCTGCATTGATGCCAACTATTCAGCAATATGCTCCATCCTGTTTCCAAGCTTTTGTATTGCTATGGTTTATTGTTCCACTTTGTAGTTACCCTTGATAATGTCAAAATTTATCTCACGAACAACATCCTCTTACTCATTGACCTTGGTTAGTACTTGTTCAAGCATATGCCCAATCCTTGTCAGCTTACCGGTGATGCAATGCTGGTGCGGTAACCTTACTAATTTGTCAAATTCTCACTCTTAGGTTTACTTGGGGCTCCGTTCAATACTCTAGTGGATGGTTTGGATTGTCCTTAAAAGGGTCGATAAACTTGGGCAACTGCAGATAGCTTGTCCATATACTCAGTGATAAATGGTCATATTATAAATGCATAATAGTCCTCTCCAAACAATGTATCAGCATGCCCTTGTTGCTTAGAGGTTAGTGCTGGGTAGAAGCTAGTTGCCAATTCATCATCAGTCAGACAATGGTTTTGATTAGTTGTCAAGCACTGGTTATACCTTTCCCAAGCTACTACCAAAGGTTCTCCTAGCATCCTTTTAAAATTACAGATGCTATTATGAAGCTTTTACTTGTTGGTTTCCTTATAGAAGTTCATGAGGAAGACTATCTGCAGCTCCTCCCAGTTAGAACAAATATTAGGTGGGAGATTTGACCATTATTCAACCGCTTCACTCCAGAGAGTCATGGGGAAAGTCTGAAGAGCTATGGCCTCCCAAACAGGGTGTCTTTTCCTAAGAACTCCCCTCAATGTTTTAGTGAAGTTTTGCAGGTGAGTTTGGGGATCTTTGGAATCTTGTCCATAAAACAAGACTCGCCTCTGCATGGCCTCCAACAAGTTGTTTGCAATGTAGAGCTTTTGTTCAGTCATAGTGCCAACTAATCAGTGAATTGGCTAAACAACAAAAACAAAAAGTAAAAGTAAAATACAAGAGAGTTTAGAAATTAACATAGAACTAAAAAATAGTGAAATCCCATTCAAACCTAGTCATATTCCCCAGCAACAGTGCCATAATTTCTGATGATGTTCACACTCTAAAAGAAAGTGGTGGTTGTCAGCAATTATCATAGCCAAAGTTTAGGATCAAATCCATAGGGAATACAGGCTTTGACTACGAGATTTCACTATCAATCATTCAAGTATATATAACTAAAATCTCTAAATGGGGGGATTGTGATTCAAGAACAAAGTAAAATAAACACTATACTACGACGCAGTAAAACACTCAATTTTAGGGATAACTTATGAATTGTGTTCCTCATAGTTCATTGACTCTATTAACCTCGATAACATAACTATAATTAGAGATTCATATATAGGATGGTAACTTAGTTCTTTCAGCCCTCTTGTGAAGGTGAAGGTCGAATTTCACCATGGCGCTTGGTTGGTAACGATGGCATGAAAATTATCCATTACCCATTGTCCAAGTCAACTCCTCTTGGTCAGGTTTGGTTGATTAGATAAGAACATCTCAATCGAATTCAATCATCTATTTCTCTTTTCCTATTCATCACTACCTTGGTTGGGATCATGATAGTATATGGGGCTTGGTGTTGGCCACCACCAAACAACATCATAGCAAAGAGAAATAGACAATACATGCAAACCCCAATCATACAAAATGCACTAACCTAGGTAATCTCAAGTCAAATACCCATGGTTCACACAACCCCAAGTTGTGGATGCTTGGCTACTCATGGCTAAGGCAAAACCAACAAAAATGCAATTATAAGACATGATTGAGAATTTTACCCAAAGAAATAAAGATTGAAGGCATTACAAGTTGCAACTCACAAGATTGATAGATTGATAATAAGCGCAAAGCAAGAGTTGCAATCCCCAAAATTGGGTTTTCAAAGAGAAAATTATAAAGTAAGCTAAAACCCTAAAAGTTTCCTTGAGAGTATACTCAAAGATGATCTTTTCTTTTAAATTTCGAATCTCCCTAAATAAAACTCTAACTTAAAGTATTTATAGTATTTATAAAATAACCCTAAAAATTACACAAAAAAGATAGTTGGCAACTGGTATGCCTCACAGGTATGACTCATAGGGTGACCTATGAGTCATAATTGGGCTCTCGTATCAGGTTCTTAGCATCTTGGACTCAACTGGTATGACCTACTGGTATGAGTTATAGCGTGGGTTATGACTCGTATTCTCCTCTCATAGTTCGACCTTTAATTATTGATTCAAAGTTTAGGCTCTTTGATTCTTGCTATAAGTACACCTACATGAGTAGTAACAAGACTTACAACTCGTAGGATGGCCTCGTAGGGTTGACCTCTATTTAGCCGATTTCTAATTTTTGGTCTTTATTCCTTTGTATGATAGCATCCTATGACTTGTAGGTTGGGCTACAACTCATAGATGAACTCGCATGTCCTATAATCTGCAAGTTCTCTCCAAAATCATGCCAACCTTACTTTTCTGCAAGAACAACACAAAAACACATAAAAATCATAAAACGTCGCATTAAGAACTCAAAAAATCTCTTGTTTTAGTCATCAAATATGTTGTATTTTGACAACACATCGGACACCACCCCTAAATTCAACATACCGAAAAGGACATTCAATAGCTCATTGATCACCGAAAATAACTCAGTAGAAGTAATCTAGGCTCAACACCCTTAACTCTTACAAGATGATATATTCAATCTCTTGGAGATCAATTGCACTCTAAAACAAGATATGAACTCACCCTTTCACTACTACTCAAAGACAGGTGATTAGGAAATTGGATTCTAACTTTACGAGCCCTACCATCAACAGAGACATGACATGCATGCAATCAATCTATTCCAAATATAATCATAAAAAATTTGCCATATTTAATTTGACAAAGCCATAAGTCAAGATATAAATGCAACATGACTGGGAAACAATTTCCATAGACCTTTCTAGCAATAAAAAGGAAACTTCAACATATTGGTAGCAACATCTGGTGCCTCATCCACCCCTTTCCTCCTTTGAAGAGCATAGAAGTGATTACGTCTTAGACTAATTCCTTGATCAATATACCCATCTTAGCCCTCTTGATTCACATGACCACCTTGACCTTGAGGATGGCCCTCCTTGCCCTTGTTCCGAACATAAGGGCAATCAATAAGCTTGTGACCTTCCTTCCCACACCCGTAAAACACTATTGAATTCTTTAAGCATTTTCCATGATGATGCCTTTCACATTGTGGGCATTTTGGAAAACTCATTCCACCATCGCCTCCTCGAAACCTTGGTTTATCTATTCCTTCCATAGAAAGCCTCTTGTTTAGAGCACAAGAAGACCCTTGGCCTTGAAACTCGTACCTTGTTGGAACTAGTCATCCTTAAACTGAGCCCTCTTGGACTCTCTACTCTTTTTCTTCCTAAGCTTTTCACCCTCTAGTTGTTCTGTGTAAATTATGAGGCGGGAGAAATCCACATCATTAATCAAAATAACTGATTGACACTCTTCATTCACCAAGTCAAAGATACCCATCATGAACTTATTCATCCTATTCCTTGGGTCGGCATCCAAGTTAGGACCATACTTAGAGAGTTAGTTGAACTTGAGGGCATACTGCCTCACACTCATTGACCCTTGTCTCAAATTTATGAATTCTGCCAATTTGGCTTTTCTAAGCTCAAGAGGAAAGAACTAATTAAGAAAGGCCGCCTTAAACTCTTCCTATAGAACCACATTATTGGCTCACTTCTCCTCCCTCCATTGACTGTACCATATTTGTGCTACCCCTTTAAGTTGGTAGGCCGCCAACTCTGCCTTATCTTCTTATCTAATACCCATGATAGCCAATACCTTATAAGTCTCATTAATAAACTCTTATGGGTCTTTATCTACCCTTGACCCATAGAACTCTAGTGGGCTTATCCTCATGAAGTCTCTCACTCAAAAAGCCAGCGTAGAAGCATGAAGGGCTTGGACCCCTTGATTAGCTTGGTTGGCTACAACTTGTGCAAGCAAAGTTAGAGCCTCCCAAAGCTCTCCATTAGTCAGTTGTCCATCGAGAGTGTGGGCTTTTCTTTATCTTGTGTTAGGCATGATTAACTAGCATGGAAAAGAACAATTGTTATGGGAGGAAAGGTTACTTCAACTCTATAGCACGACTTAGAACATAAAGAAGGGAAATAATTCCAAAAATGTCTCAAAGCCTCCTACTTAGAGTTGTGGTGCACAACACAATCATGAATAAGACTCTAGTCAACATGATGTATTGGACTTCGAGGATCTAACAACCTAGTGCTCTGATACTATCTTTATAAAGACCCAAGCCTAGGGCCTAGACGTGATCGCTGAATAGGGAACTCGAAGAAATCCCAAACAAGCCTCATAGCATATCATTAAACATCCTTAGTTGCGAAAGCAATAAAACTAAGATCTAAGCATAATCAAGGGGAATTGGGACTAAGGGTAAACTTCTATATCATAATATCAAGAAATAAGAGAGTCAAAAATCATAGTATAGATACATAATATATCCAACAACGGCTCTAAACATAGATACTTAGCGGGGTCCATGACAAGCAATCGGGCTCACCCTTATAGTCAAGGTGCATATAAAAGAAACATAGTTTTAATACATAGCAAGAGATCACAAGTAACTCCCCGAAATGGAGGACTCACCAACAAGCTTGAGTGAAACCATTAGCAACGTGGGTAGAGATGCTCAAGCAGGGCTCCAGTCCTACATGGTGACATTATGAAGGCATAGAGTATGCATTAATATGTTGGTGTATACTAATTATGTGGTATATAATGCAACAAGAGATAGGTAACATAATCAAAATATATAATCACGAGCAATAGATAGCATAATGGCAATATGGCATGCATGAACAATGCTTGTAGTAAAACATGATTGAAAATAGCCATATTTACATAGATCGTTTAACATATTAAAGTCACATGCTTAGACTATCCAATTACCTTTTACTAGAGGGTGAGGAATATAGCATAGGTCATTACCCCTTCTAGTAGATAAAAGATAGTTAATGAGGGTAAAGAGATAGTATAGTTCATAACCCCTACATGTAGACAAGAGATAGCGAGTAGCATATGAGGGTGGAGAGGTAACATAGGTCATAACCCCTAAATATTGCATGTGAGGGTGATACATACCACATAATTCATAACCCCTTCATATGGGTATATTGCATAACCTCAAAACATACACGAGGGTAAGGAGTACATCATAGTTCATAACCCCTATGTGTAGAAATGAGTAAGTGAGTAGCACATGAGGGTGAGGTAGTATAAGTCATAACCCCTACATGTGTATATATTGAATAACCTCAAAACATACACGAGGGCAAGGAGTACAACATAGTTCATAACCCCTATATGTGGATATGTGTAAATAAGTAACATTGATTCATACATGAGGGTAAGGTGTTCAATATAGTTCATAACCCCTACATGTAGGAATTAGACTTGCACTAGAGGTTAAAGCATATAGCATAGTTCATAACCCCTTCTAGTAGGCTTCACAATTGACATGAGTATAAACCTTAACATAAGAAGCCAATAGTTCTTCAATAATTCCTAAGAACTTAACAACATGAGAGCCCAACAATTCACTTACAGTACCATATGAGATTTACATGATTTAAATATATATATATATATATATATATATATATATTTCATTCATCATTATTTAATCATCGTATAATCATTTAACTCATAAGACATGTATTGGATCATCAATTCCTCAAGAAACCTAAACCAGACATTTTTATCAAACACTTAGAGGGTATGTAGTGCTAGTATAAAACCATGCATTTCAAGAGTGTTATCATGCTAGAAAATTCAATGTAAAATCATCAATAAATACCACTATCAAGCAATAAAGATCAAAACCCTTCGTCAAATCTCAATTATATCTTAGATTCATAGCCCAACAACATAATAAAATATTCACAATTTCATAAACCCAAACACAGTGTGTAGTGATTTTCATAATAAATAAGACCTATTTGTAAATTAATTTTAAATCATGCAATTTTTGGAAAAAGGGAGCTTAGTCATAATGGATGAAAGGAACCCATGAAAGAAACTCACAACCTTAGCTTTAGAGATGAACTTGATGAAAATTGTAAATGGAGTCTTAAAGTTTGAGTACAATCCTTAAGTTCTGGAAAGGTTTTTTAGACTTGGATTTAGGAGGTAAGATATTGGATAAGTATTTGAGTGAGTATTGGGGAATGTTTAGAATGATATGAGGGTTAAAAATGGATACTTTTAGGTATATTCACGTTTGGGAGAACTTAGGCCTAAAACTTAAATGCCTTGGACCGCAAGAAAAATAATTAGGAAGGATTTACACAGGTCCGCTTCTGGTCTATGATGTAAACCTATCACGGAGGCTGAATTTACATATGTTCACAATAGAGGCGCATCGCAATATCATCGCGGACAGATATTGGATAAGCAAAATTGCAAAAATTGAAATTGCTAATCGTTTGCTCTTAAATTGGGGTTAGACCCATTTTCTACTCAAAATAACACCCCGATCAAGAATATGAAGTCAAATTTTTGATATCATGCACTAATTTAGAGAATATGAAAATTACGATTCTGGACACTTTTGAGGTACATTTTTGGGTAATGTTTTTAGGTGCTTACCCCTTGAATTTGCTTACAACAATATCTACTACTCAATATTGTATGACTTATTTTGAAGCAATTTATGGTAGGTGTTATAGATCCAGGTTGTGTGGTTTGAAGTGGGGGAAATGGCTTTGCTAGGTCTTGATTTGGTCATAGAAGCCTTGGAGAAGGTGAGGTTGATTAGGGAGAAATTGTTAGAAGCCCAAACTAGACAAAAGTCCTACTCTGATGAGAGGAAAAAAGATCTTGAATTTAATGTTAGTAAATGGATTTACTTGAAAGTCTCACCTATGAAGGGTGTGGTTCGATTTGGCAAGAAAAGTAAATTAAGCCCAAGGTTTTGGGTCCTTATAGAGTTTTGAGGAGGAATTATTAGGTTGCATATGAGTTGGAGTTGCCTATGGAGATGGACATGGTTCATCCGGTCTTCCATGTGTCTATGTTGAGAAAGTTTGTTGGTGACCTAATGCTATAGTACCTTTGGGTGTTGTGGGTGTTGTAGAAGATAGTCTGACTTCTAGGATGAAACAACTCCAAAAAGTGCCCAAAAACATACCTCGAAATGCCTGAAATTTTAATTTCCATATATCTAGAAATTCATTTGTGATTTTGAAAATCCAACTTCAGATTCTTATTCAGGGGGTCCAATTAAGGGGGAAAAGAGTGTAATCCCTATCTAATAGCAAAGATTTAGCAATTATGAAATTTCAAAAATCAATTTCTAGAGGGTTTTCCATGTCCCACTCGCAACGCGTCCATAAGTATTTTGGAACTCTATTTTTCAGTTTTGGTCCAAGACTTTAAGTCTTGGGCCTAAAAGTTTCCATATGTATTTTTACCTATACTTAGTCATATTTCACCCTTATATTACCCTAAACATTCCCTATTAATTACTCATACACTTAGTCGCATTTTCACTCTCCAAACGCAAGTCCTAAACCCTCACTCCAAGGGAAGATTCTCCTTCAAGGTTCTTCTTCAATCTTCAAGTCTCCATCTCCAATCATCACCAAGTCCATCTCCAAGCTAAGGTATGTGGTGTTGAACCATTGGGTCCTTTCACCCATGGTGCCTAAGTCTCCTTTTTACTCATATTACATGATTTAAAGTTGCTTTTATATGTGGGTCTTATATATGGAGAAACTTACTACACAATGATTTTGGTTCATGAAGGTATGGTTGTTTTAGTATGTTATGAGCCCCAAATCTTGGACCTATTGTTGATGTGATGAATTTTAATGTGAATGTCTTAGGGGCGTTACAAGGTGTTGATTGATGGTTTTACAACAAATTTTCTTGCATGATTTCATCTCTAAATTGCATGGTCTTTCACCCCTATTACACACCCGCCAAATGTTTGATAAAATGTTCGGCTAGGGTTTCTTGAGGAATTGAAGGTCTAATGCTTGTCTTATGTTATGAATGACTCTATGATGACGAAAAAAAGGATGAATATATGTTGATTTAATGAATAGCATGCATGATGATGAAAGAAATATATGTATGTGATGTTATGATGATGAAATGAGCTCATATACATGATATATATGTTCTATATAATGTGTTGCATCAGACCATGCCCGATTCAGGGGTATAGGATCCCGAATAACCATGTGAGGATTATGTACCTTGCCACCAGGGTGTATAGGTGTAAATGGCATCAACCATGTGAGGGGTATTTACCTTGCCACTAGGGTGTCGAGGTGTGAATGACATCAACCATGTGAGGGGCATTGTACCTTGCCACTAGGGTGTCTAGGTGTGAATAGCATCAACCATATGAGGGGTGTTTTTCCTTGCAACCAGGGTTTCAAGGTGTGAATGGCATCTCGCAACTATTGTTGGGATTCTAGCTTAGACTCTTTTACATATATGGTATCTTATGTGAGCATAAGTTACTGAAAGCATGTTTTACTGATGCATTGATCATACATGTCATATTGTTATATTATGCCTATTATCTAAGTTATGCATTTTAAGTGTGATGTCAATCTATTTTAGTGTTACACCCCACATACTTAGTACATTCAAATGTACTAATGCATACTCTTGCCTACATGATATCACCATGAAGGGACTAGTGCTCAAGTTGATTCTCCTCCTCCTCGATGTGGCTAGATCGGTTCTACTCAAAGCTAGTTGGTGAGTCCTCCACTTTGGGGACCTTATTCTATGTTTCTATTATCTATGTATTAAGATACTTTCTTATGTTCTATTTGACTATGAATGTGATCCCGGTCTCTTTGTCTTGGCCCCCGCTCAATCTATGTATTAAAGGTGCTTCTTTGGCATGTTGTTCATCTATGTATGAGCTGTGACTCTTGTCTCTTGATTATGATGTTCATTTAAGTTTTCCCTTAGCCCTATTTCCCCTATTCTTAATCTATATGCCTTTATATACTTCCGCAACCAAGGATGTGTAATGAAAGTGATGAGGCTTGTTTCGGATTCCTTCGGATTCCCCATTCGTCATGTCATGTATAGGCCCTAGTCTTGGATTGTGACATAGGAGGTCCCGGTGGAGATTTTGGACAAACAAGTAAAGAGGTTGAAAAACAAGGATGTAGCTTCTGTCAAGATCCTTTAGAGGAACCAACAAGTTGAAAGTGCCACATGGCAAGCCAAGGCGGTCATGAGAAAGTGATATCCGTATCTGTTCAACTCTATTCAAGCCTAAGGTACTAATTTAAGTCCCCTATATGATTTCAAGTCTTAAGTTTCAGCCCCTATGTCATTTTGCATGCAATTATATTTATGTTGACAAGTTTGTGATGATTTTTGACATTCATGTTGAGATTTTTGAAAATAATATTTAGATGCGTTGTTGCATTCATGTCGGGCTGAAATCATCATAACTACTTCTCTTATGTATATTTCTTTGACAGTCGAGGAAGAATGTTCCTAAGGGGGATATATTGAAATGCCCCAAAAAACATCTCAAGATGTGCTTTGAAAATGCCTATAATCATAATTTTCATAAATCTCAAAATATGTGCATGATATCAAAAATTTGACTTCATATTCATGATTAGGGGTAAAAATTAAGTGGAAATGTGGATATAACCCCTATTTTAGAGGATCCATAGCAAAAAATAAAGTTTGCTAGTTTACAAATTCCAGTAGCGATCCATGCCTTAGCCGCGATGGCTAGGGGCGCGAATCAGTACTAATTTTCCCTAAAAGTTTTATTTTGGCCCAAATGCCTTGGGGTTATAGCCCCATGTCCATATATGCATGAAAACAGCTTAGCCATTTTTCAACTTTATATCACTCAAGACCCTCTCAAAACCCTCTCTAACACTTAACCAAATATTCATCCAAATTCAAGTGTCTCAAGCGTAATTACAGATCTCAAGAACTCCATTCAAGCTTCAAGTCTCCTTCATGTCTACATCAAGAATCCTTAAATTTAGGTATGTGGGCTTCATCCATTGGGTCCTTTCACCCAATGGAGCCCAATCTTCCTATCTTATGAAAATTGTATGTTTTCAAGTTGTATTATCTATGGGTCTCTTGTATTATGGATTATAAGCATGAAATATGTTAGAGTTTTATAAAATGTTGATTCAGTATGCATATCTATCTATCTTAAACTTATACTATGAGTTGTTTTTTTCTATTGACACTATGTATGTTTTGAGCTATGAAACTATGATCTGTTGTGCGATTTAATGATGGATTTCAAGGTATCTCACATGAGGGTTTTTCAATATTTCGGTTGGTTGACTTGCATTGAGTTTTCTTAGATGATTTAACTCTTGAATAGCATGATTTTGAACAAGCATTACATATCCACCAAGTGTTCGATAAAATGTCAAGTCAAGAATTCTCAAGTTAATTATGTTTTATAAGACAACTAATTTCGTGATGATATAAGCTATCAAGTATGTTACAAATTCATGAAATTATCCATGATTATGCAAGTGTGAAGTTAGGCCCTATTTTCAAGGGTTTACCGCTTGTGAGCCTTTGATGTTAATGCAAGGGTAATGTTTAATGATGATCTATTCTTATGTTTTAAAGTTAGGTCACCATTAGAGGACAAGTGTGTTTAATAAATACTCATGCGATGATTCCATGTTTATTGTAAGCTATTAAAGCATGATTATTATAAGTATTCCATGGAATTACTCTTAGCACCAATGAATGGAGGGTTTGCTCTCTTTCCTTGAACTATGTGCCAACATAGGGTAATGTTATACCCTTGTTACACTAGTGGATCCATTTAGTGCACTTTCTCTTAAAATTCTTCCCAAAATGGGATAGGCTCCGATAAGGCAAAGTTTCTCATAAAATCCTTTCTAAAATATGATAGGCTCTTGTAAGGAAGATTACTTCTCCAAAAAGGGACGGGATCCTGTAAGGTGAAGTATGGTTTAACTTGAAAACTAGATCACCTCTTTATCGATGAGGGATAATTATCTAGATTCCAAGTTGTAGGTCCTTTGGTCTTATTATTTTCAGTTGAGGTCTCTTCCCATAAATGTATTATTTTCTATGCAAGTTGAATGGTTTACAAGCATATTTTTCCTCAATCATTGATCATACATCCCATATTGAGATTATGCTTATCTATTGCCTATTACTATGCACTTTGACTATATTGGCTTATGTCTTGTTGCATTGAATCTTACATACATAGTACATTTAAACATACTAACACATACTTTATGCCTACATGATATCACCATATAGGGACCAGACCTCCTCTTGATCATCCTCCATGTGGCTAGTGAGATTATTCGAAGAAAAGATTAGTGAGTCCTCAAGTTTGGGAACACTATCTACTTTCTATTATTATTTCTAAGATTTGTTGGTGTTGAACATATGACATTATGAGGATGATTCCAGAGAGTGTCTTGGCCCCCACTCTATTTTATGCTTAGAGGTATTGTTGGAAAATTATGATGTACTTATGCTTTAATCTTCACTCTTTATGCTTTTATGATTATCAAAGCTTTTCCCTTAGTCTCTCATCCCTTTTATATTATCTCTTACTGTTGATTACTTTGCTTTTCTGACCAAGGATGTATGATTGATATGCTAAGAGGCTTGTTTGGTTCCCATTGGGTTCCCATTTGCCACATCATATCTAGGCCCTAGGCTTAGGTCATGACAGGGGAGATAGTATTCCCAGATATAAAGGTAGATTATGTACGCCGAATGTCGATGGGTTGAGGGACTTGATCTAGAAAGAGGCTCATAATTCATCTTATTGCATTTACCCCGATTCTATAAAGAAGTATAGAGATTTGAGTAAAGTGTATTGGTAGGGTAGTGTGAAGAGGGATATTGCTAAGTTCATAGCTAGTTGTCACAGTTGCCAACAAGTCAAAGCAAAACATCAAAGGCTTAGTGGCCTAGCACAAGGTATAGTGATTCCTACTTGGAAGTGGGAAGAGATCAACATGGACTTGGTGATTGTATTGCCTAAAACTATGATTCATTTTGATTCTATTTGGGTTATTATTGATAGAGTGACAAATTCGTCACACTTCCTATTGGTTGAAATGGCTTATGGTGCCGAAGATTATGCCAAGTTATACATTCATGAGTTGATTAGATTGCATGCAGTCCCATTGGCTATTATTTTATATTGTGGTACTCAGCTTACTTTATACTTTTGGAGATCCTTCCAAAAAAGGTCTTAATACTAAAGTCAAGCTTCGCTCGGTATTTTTTTCACAAACAAATGTCCAAGCGAAAAGGACCATTTAAGCTCTTGAGGATATGCTTAAGGCTTGTCTCTTGGGGTTTAAAGGTAGTTGGATTGAACATCTTTCACTTTTTGAATTTGCTAACAATAATAGTTATCACTCTAGCATCAAAATGGCTCCCTTTGAAGCTTTATATGGTAGGCATTGTAGATCCCTAGTTGGGTGGTCTGAAGTGGGGGAAATGACTTTTTTAGTTCCAAATTTTTTTATGGATGCTTTGGAAATTGTGAGGGTGATATGAGAATGATTGAAAATGGCTCAAAGTCAACAAAAGTCCTATGTCGACACAAGGTGGAGAGACCTTGAGTTTGAAGTTGATGATAGGGTGTACTTAAAGGTTTCACCAAATGAAAGGTATTGTTCATTTTGGAATGAAATACAAGTTAAGCGCTAGGTATGTAGGGCCTTACAAGATCTTGAGATATGTTGGTAAAGTTGCATACGAATTAGACTTGCCTATGGAGATGAGCATGGTTCATCCGATCTTATGAGAAATTCTATGTTGTGGAAGCATGTTGGAGACCCTAGTTCCATTGTGCCCATACAGGTGGTGAATGTTGAAGAAGATTTGACTTATGAGGAATTCTGGAGGAAATGTTCCATTGTGCCCATAGAGGTGGTGAATATTGAAGAGGGTTTGACTTATGAGGAAGTTCTGGTAGAAATCTTGGATAGTCAAGTGAGGAGGTTGAGAAATAAAGATGTAGCATCTATTAAACTTCTTTAGACAAAACAACGAGTTGAGACTACTACTTGGGAAGCCAAAGCAGACATGAAGAAACAATACCCCCATCTCTTACATTCTAATCTATCTTGAGGTACTATGATTTTCCTACTTGAAAACCTCTCGTTCCTTCTATGTCATTTTCGTGTCATCCATGCATGGTTATATGGTTTTGGCCATTGTATTATAAATGTTTATTGAAAGATGGTTTGGAAAATGTTCATGACGTACATGTTGCATTTTTGCATATAATTTATGTATTAGTTCCTTAGAGCTCATGATTAGCACACTTGAGGATGAATGTTCCAAAGGGGAAGATATTGTAAGGCCCCATTTGTTGGAAGGTATAAAAGTACCTAAGAAATGAAGCATGGAAAATTTTCTAAGTATGAGTGGTTTCATGAAGGGTTCCATGACTCGTGAAATGAAATACTGGATGTACTTAGTTTCATGGATTCGAAGATATAATTTCAGCAGCTCTATTTAAGAGGGTCACTAGTGTATGAAGGTAACTATGTATCATAGGTTGTTCTATGAGTCATAACTTATGCCCTTTGTATAGAGGGCAGACTTGGTAGAAAATGTTTTTCTAAAGTGTGGAGTATGAAATAGTAACATGACTCATACAATAGTCGATGGGCCATAGGTTGTGTCGTGGTTTGAACTTTCAGAGAGGGTTCCTGATGTTCCAAAGGTTACCAGGATGAGACCCCTTTCCATAACTTGTGGACCTGTCATGACACGAACTTAGGGTCTAGGAGTGGCATGGTGTATAGGAACCCAAGAGTCCCCAAACAAGCCTCAAATTATCAATATTCACATCATCCGTTCAAAAGCATATACAAATAGTAAAACATAGTTCTAAGGAACAGGAAATTAGGACTGATGCTCTGGGGATGTCATTAGGAAAGGGTCTAACATGGACTCACATAAGATGTAGCAAATAAATACAATGGGTTAGGCAAGTATGACTCACTCTATCAGGACAATTTTTGTCTTAGGATCTTTTACATCATAATATGAATACACATCATAATACTCATAGCCAATCTACATAACAATACACAATAAGTAGCCATAACCATGATAATAATAACCAAATACAACACTTAGCATATAAATTTAAAGGAATTTAGAAGATATCCAACAATGCCTCTAGTCATAAGATAGGACAGGGGCCAAGACATATCTCGGGCTACCCCTCAAAGTACTAACATAAACAAAATGACCATAAGTAGAGGAATGGTGGTTAGTCCTTGGAAGATAGGACAAACCATAACAAGCAATATCAATATCCAAGCTAACCATCTCACTATGGATTAAGGTAGTCCTCGGTCCCTACATTGTTAGATCATATAGGCAAAAGTATGCGTTAATACATTTGAATGTACTAAGTATGCGAGCATGCAATGTATGTGACTTATCAAACTTGTATTCAATGTTAGATGGATAGGGTACATAATATGGAAAGAGATATATACACCTAGAGAAGTAGTATAACAATATGCCATGAAATCCATGATGCATGATATGCCATAATGCTCATATATAGTAGGGATGGACTATAACTGACAAATCAAACTCATGCGAGCTATTACATGAATTAGTCCTATATAGACCTCACATTGGTAGAAGAATATTACTTGCCAAAAGGTAATCTACACCACACATTACGACCCATTCTTTTTGGCATGACAGACACCTTCCTTACGACATCACTTTTCGGAAGGATTTCCATATCATATCATATCATATCATGTTATATCAAAATGTGCAACCATTCCTTACAGCCTAGTATTTTTGATAATGGCTACCATATACCTATGCTAGCACATTATTCAAGGAAAGGGAGATGACCCTTGGGGATAGCCCTAATGCACCCAATCCATTGGGGTTAAGTCAAACATCTCATGAGAATTCTTATACATAAACATGCTTTCAATAGAGTCTTTGTCATTTCAAAATGTTTTAATGCATACTTAATGTCAAAAAGCCAAACACATTTTATAATCATTCATACTTGAGTTCAAAAGCCAAGTCATAGTCATAATCATACTGCTCATGCATAGGATTTGCTCATGCACATATGCGGAATGTTGCAAGTACTTAAAATATTCGAAGAACCATATCATAGATATTTATGTGATCATATTCTTTTCATAACCAATATCTTATCAAAATTACATGTATAAACACAACTAGGCTTAATCCACTTCATAGTTTTCATAAAATCCAATTCTTATTGAAACGACCCCAAAAGGTGCCCAAAAGTATGCCTCAAAATGTCTAAAATTTTAAATTTGATATATCTCAAAATTTATGTGTGATATCAAAAATTCGACTTTATATTCTTGTTCATGGGGTCAAAATTAGGGGAAGAGGGACTAACCCTGATTTAAGAGCAAACAATTAGTAATTTTAATTTTCGTAGTTTATCCAGAATTGATCCTTGAAAGTACCATGACGTGTAGCTGTCATGGACATTTGTTAATATGACCTACATGATAGGTTACATCATGTATTTGTGCAAGATACCAAAAATCCAACTTCATATATTGTTCACAGACTAGATGTGAACTTATATATTTTGTTGCCAATGATTTCTATCTCGGTCCAAGGCTTTGGGGACTTGGGCCTACGTGTTCCCAACTATGCTTTTAACTATACTTAGCCTTATTTCACCCTCATATCATCCTAAACATTCCCCAATACTTATTAAAACACTTATCCATATTTTCACTCCCAAATTCAAGTCCCAAACCCTCATCCTAAGCTAAGGTTTTCCTTCAAGGTTCTTTTTCAAGCTTCAAGTCTTCATCTCCAATCTCCACCAACTTCATCTCCAAGATAAGGTATGTGGGTTTCTTTCATGGGTTCCTTTCAACCATGCTACGCAAGTCTCCTTTTACTCAAATTGCATAATTTAAAGTTGATTTACAAATGGTTCTTGGTTATTATGAAATTCACTACACACTATGTTTAAACTATGTGTAATGGTGAATGTTTTGCTCAGCTATAAATCTTTGAACTATTGTAATATTTGAGGAGGGATTTTGATGTATATCGCTTGAGGGCGTTGCAAAGTGTTGAATGATGGTGTTATAATGGATTTTATAGCATAATTTGATCTCTATATTTCATGGTTTTGTACTAACATTACACACCCTCTAGGTGTTTGATAAATATCCGAATGTAGTTTCTTGATGAGTTGAAGGTCCAAAGCATGACATATGATGTGATTGACTACATGATAATGAAATGAGCTTATATATATGATATACTCAATATAAAGGGTTGTATTAGACCATACCAGATCTGGGTGGACAAAAGCCCAGGTAACTGAGGTAGGGGTTTGTACTCATCAACCGATGTGGGGGTTTATACTCATCAACCATGTGAGGGATTTGTACTTTGCAACCATGGTGATAAGGTGTGATTGTCATCAACCATGTGAGGGGTTTGTACCACACCACCGGGATGATAGGGTAAAATCATCATCAACTACCAAGGGGTTAGTACCTTGAAAATCTAGCTTGGTTTATGTGGGCATGAGCTACTTAAGCATGTTTAACTTAAGCATTGATCATACATGTCATATTGTTATAATATGCCTATTGCTTATTATTACACATTTCGACTATGATGCTTAATTCTTGTTGCATTACATCCTACATACATAGTAAAGTCAAACGTACTAATGCATACTCTTGCCTACATAAGATAACTATGTAGGGACCAATGCTCAAGTTAGTCGTCCTTCTCCTCCACGTGGCTAGTTCGATACTACTCAAGCTTATGGTGAGTCCTCCACTTTTGGGACCCTAGTCTATGTTGCTCTTATTACGTATTAAGACATTCTTCTTTATTGTTTATTTTGACTATGAGGGTGAGCCTGGTTGCTTAGTCTTGGCCCTCGCTCTTTTTTATGTATTAGAGGTGTTTGTTGGACATGTTATGTATCTATACTAAGTGCCTTGACTCTATTGTTCTTAATGTCTATTATATGAAAGTATTTTACCTTAGCCCCGGTTATCCCACATTATTATCTTTTGATAGTTATTTTCATTGCTTCCATGACCAAGGATGTGTAATGATGTTCTAAGAGGCTTACCTGGGGTCCCTTTGGGTTTCCCTTGTGTCGTGTCATGTCTAGGCCCTAGGGTTTCATCATAACAAACTTGGTTTCAGAGCACTAGTTTGATAGATCCTCGGAGTCCAACACACTACGACAATTAGAGTCCTACTCATGGTTGTGAAGCGCACCATGACTATGAGTAGGAGGCTATGTGATATTTTAGGAAATGTTTCCCTTATTCATGTTTTTAATCATGCTATAGAGTTGTGGTAAGTTTTTCCTCTAAAGATTATTCTTTGCTATGCTATATCATGTAAAACACTAAAGGTAGAAGTGCACAAATTCTCGAGGAGTAAACTACCAATATGAGCTCCGAGATTCTCTCACTATGCTTACCCAAGTTATGCTAACCGTGTCAATTAAGATGCCCAAACCCCCTCATGCTACTACCCCGAGAGCAAGGGTAAGAGACTTCATGAGGATGAATCCTCTGGTGTTCTATGAGCCAAAGGTGGATGAAGATCCATAAGAATTCATTGATGAGTTCTACAAAATCTTGAATATCATGAGTGTTGGGCCGAATGAAAAAATAGAGTTGGCGATGTACCAACTCAAAGGGATAGCCCAAATATGATATGAACAATGGGGGTGAGAAGGGAATTGGTAATATGGTGCTTAGGGAGGAGTTCAAATTGGCTTTCCTTAGTCAATTTTTCCCTCTTGAGCTTAGAGAAGCTAAGTTGGTAGAGTTTGTGAACTTGAAACAAGTTGTTATGAGTGTGAGGGAGTATGCACTCAAGTTTAATCAACTTTTAAAGTATGCTCCTCATTTGGGGATCGATCTTAGATATAGGATGAATAAGTTCGTGATGGGGGTCTTCGACTGGGTAAGTGAAGAATGCTGGTCCTCTATGCTAATTAGTGACATGGACTTATCTCGGTTGATAGCCTATGCCGAGCAAATGGAGAAGGAGAAATAAAGGAATAGAAGGGGGCATGAGGCCAAGAGGGCTCTATTTGAGGGTAAATTCCAAAAAGGTGCTAGATTTCATCAAGTCCAAGGGCCTTTTCATGCTACTAAACTAGGGTTTGACAATGACCTCCCTAGGCCTCAAGGTGTTGGTGTTGTGGCTCCTATTGATGTATTCCCTAAATGTATGAAGATCCATGGAGGCTTGTATTTGAGAGGCTCTAATGCATCCTATGAATGTGGGGAACTTGTTCACAAGAAGGTAGATTGTCCAAGAAACCATTGCAAGGGCCGAGTTGCAATGCGATTCCGTTGGGTAGAGGTTGTCTTCAAAGTGGTACCCCAAGGAACAATCAATTTTATGCTCTACATAGGAGGCAAGGGGTTGGTGAGGTTCCCGATATTTTCACGAGTATGTTGAAAATCTTTGACTTTGATCTATATGCTTTGATTTACCCAGGTGCCACTTTTTCCTTAGTTACCTCTTTTGCTGAGAAAAAGTTCCTTATTGACCTTGAGTTTTTGCGTGAGTTATATGAAGTGTCTACTCCTATTAGTGCCTCTATTATTGCTAGGAAAGTTTATAGGAGTTGTCCTATTTGTATTTTGCATAAGTTATTGCTTTGTGATCATGTTGAACTAGACATGATATATTTTGATGTCATTCTTGGGATGGATTGGTTGCATGGCTACTATGCTTTTATTGCTACAGAACTCGTAGGGTCTAGTTTCAATTCTCTAATGAACTCGTCCTTGAGTGAAAGAGTCAAGATATGGTGGTCAAGGGTAGATTCATTTCATGCATTAAAGCCCGTTAGTTGATCTCTAAGGGGTGTCTTTATCATCTTGTGAGGGTTGGAGATGTGGAGTCTAAAGCCCCTTCCATATAGTTGGTTCCAGTTGTAAATGGGTTCTTTAATATTTTCCCAAAGGACCTTCCCAGTGTTCCCGTCGAAAGGAAACTAGATTTTAGTATAGACCTTCTCCTCGATACTCAACCTATCTCTATTTTCCCTTACCATATGGCACCGGCGGAGTTGAAGGAGCTAAAGGAACAATTGAAAGATTTGCTAGGAAAAGGATTTACTAGGCCTAGTAAGTCATCTTTGGGTGCTCCGATGTTGTTCGTAAAAAAGAAGGATGGGCCACTTAGAATGTGCATTGACTACCGACAACTCAATAAGGTAACTATAAAGAATAGGTATCCTCCTCCAAGAATTGATGACTTGTTTGACCAATTGCATGAGGCTAGCTATTTTTGTAAGAGTGATCTTCGGTTCGAGTATCATCAAGTGAGGGTGAGGAAATGTGATATTCTCAAGATAGCCTTCCAAACTAGATATGGGCATTATGAGTTTGTTGTGATGTCATTTGGGTTGACTAATGCACCGACCATCTTCATGGACCTAATGAATAGAGTTTTCAAATCTTATCTTGATTCCTTTATTATGGTCTTCATCGGTGGCATTTTGATCTATTCATATAGTATGTAGGAGCACGTAGGGCATTTGAAGGTTGTGTTGCAAAGATTGAAGGAGGAGAAATTGTATGGTAAATATGACAAGTGTGAATTTTTGTTGAAGGAGGTTGCATTCTTTGGTCATTTGGTATTGGGGGATGGTATAAAAGTGGATCCTAAGAAAACCAATATGATTAGAAATTGGCGTAGACCATTGACACCGTTGGATGTTAGGAGGTTTTTGGGCCTAGCGTGTCATTATAGAAGGCCTGTGAATAGGTTATCCTCCATGGCTTCCCCTATGACAAAATTGACTAAAAACAAGGTTAAGTTTATGAGGATTGATGAATGTGAGAGAAGCTTCTAGACATTGAAAGATAAACTTATGTTCGCTCCTATATTGTAAATATCGGACGTGCTTGGGGGATTTATAGTGTATTTTGATACTTCTCGGTTTGGTTTGGATTGTGTGTTGATGCAAAATGACAAGGTCATAGCTTATGCTTCTAGACAACTCAAGGTATATGAAAGGAACTACGCTACCCATGATATAGAGTTAGCAACCATTGTGTTTGCATTAAAGATTTGGTGTCACTACTTGTATGGGGTACATGTGGATGTGTTTACCAATCGTAAAAGCCTCCAATATGTCTTCACTCAAAAAGATCTCAACTTGAGGCAAAGGATATGGTTAAAACCTCTTAAAGATTATGATATGAGTGTGCACTATCATCCAGGGAAGAAAAATATGGTGGAAGATGCTTTGAGTAGGGTGTCTATGGGTGGCCTAACCTATGTTGAAGGTAGTGATAAGGAGATGGCTGGGGAAGTGCATCAACTGGCTAGATTGGGGGTTAGGTTGGAAGATATTGGTGATGATGCTTTTGTTGTTGATGATGGGTCTAAGTCTTTATTGGTTAAGGAGGTGATAGCAACACAAGATCTTGACTCCTCCTTGCTTGAATTGAAGGCATTGGTGAAAGAGGCAATTTAGACGTTTTCTCACAACGGGGAGATGGTACCCTTAGGTACCAAGGTAGGTTATGTGTGCCTTGTGTTTATGGTTTGAGGGAGAAGATCCTTAAGGAGGCCCACAATTCTTCTTATTCTATCCACCCTAAGTCCACCAGAATGTATAGAGTTTTGAGGGAGGTGTAGTGGTGGGGAGGCATGACGAGGGACATTGCTAAATTCATTTCTTGTTGCTATAGTTGTCAACAAGTCAAAGTATAACATCAAAGGCTGGGTGCCATAACCCAAGATATAGAGATTCCCACTTGTAAGTAGGATGTGTTTCATATGGATTTTATGCTTGGGTTGCCCAACACTAGAAAAGATTTTGATTCCATTTGGGTGGTGGTTGATAGGATGATGAAATCATCCCACTTTATACTGGTTAAGACCATATATGGGGCTGAAGAGTATGCAAGGTTGTACATCCATGAGTTAGTGAAGTTGCATGGAATTCCTTTGTCCATCATATCGAATTATGGTTGACAATTCACTTTATACTTTTGGAGGTCTTTCCAAAGGGGTCTTGGTACAAAAGTTCACCTTATTACGACCTTCTACCCTGAAACAGATGGCCAAGCCAAAAAATTCATTCAAACACTTGCGGATATGCTTAAGGCTTATGTCTAGGAGCTTAAGGGTAATGACCATCTTTCTTTGATTGAGTTTGCCTACCACAATAGATATAACTCTAGCATTGGTATGGCTCCTTTTTAGTCTCTTTATGGGATATGTTGTATATCACTGGTTGGTTAGTTTAAGGTTGAGAGGTGGCTTTATTGGGATCGCATCTGGTTATGGAGGCTCTTAAGAAGATTTGGATGATCAGGCAGTGAATAAAAAAATCCAAAGTTATTTAAAATCCTACGCTGATGTGAGAAAAAGAGACCTTGATTTCAAAGTGGGTGATTGGGTTTATTTGAAGGTTTCTCTAATGAAAGGTGCAGTCCATTTTGGTAATAAGGGGAAGTTTAGTCCAAGATATGTTGGTCCTTATGAGGTCATGAGGAGCATTGGCTAGGTAGCTTATGAATTGAAGTTGCTTAGTGAAATGAAGAGGGTCTGATATGAGGGTAAATTCAAAAAGGGTGCTAGATTTCATCAAGACCAAGAGCCTTCTCATGCTACTAATATGGGGTTTGCCAATGACCTCACTAGGCCTGAAGGTGTTGGTGTTGTAGCTCCTATTGATATGTTACGTAAATATGGGAGGAGCCATAGAGGCCCATGTTTGAGAGACTCTAATGCATGTTATGAATATGGGGAGCTTCGTCACAAGAAAATGGATTGTCCAATAAATCATGGTAAGGGATGGGGTGTAAATACGATTACATTGCGTAGAGGTGGTCTTTAAGGTGATGCCCCAAGGCACAATTGGTTTTATGCTCTACATAGGAGGCAAGGGGTTGGTGAGGTTCCCAATGTTATTATCGATATGTTGAAACTCTTTGACTTTGATGTATATACTTTGATTGATTCGGGTGTCGCTCTTTCGTTTGTTACCTTTTTTGTCGCTAAAAAGTTCCTTGTTCACCCCGAATTGTTGAATGAGTCATATTAAGTGTCTACTCCTATTGGTGCCTCTATTGTTGCTATGAAAGTTTATAAGAGTTGTCCTATTTGTATTTTGCATAAGTTGTTGCCTTGTGATCTTGTTGAACTGGACATGGTAGAATTTGATGTCATTCTTGGGATGGATTGGTTGCATGCCTACTATGCTTCTATTGATTGTAGAACTCATAGGTTTAAGTTTCAATTCCCTAATGAATCCATCCTTGAGTGGGAAAGTTAAGATGTGGTAGTTAAGGGTAGATTCATTTCATGCATTGAAGCCTGTAAGTTGATCTCTAAGGGGTGTCTTTATCATCTTGTAAGGGTTAGAGATGTGGAGACTAAAGCCCCTTCCATAGAGTCGGTTTTGGTTGTAAATGAGTTCCTTGATGTTTTCACAAATGACCTTCCCAGTGTTTTGCCTGAAACGAAAATAGATTTTGGTATAGACCTCCTTCCCGGTACTCAACCTATCTGCATTCCCCTTACTGTATGGCCCAGACAGAGTTGAAGGAGCTAAAGTAGCAATTGTAAGATTCATTGGATAAAGGATTTATTATAACTAGTCAATCACCTTGGGGTGATCCGGTATTGTTTTTGAAAAACAAGGATGTGTCACTTAGAATGTTCATTGACTACTGACAACTCAATAGGTTCACTATAAAGAATAGGTATCCTTTTCGAAGAACTGATAATTTGTTTGACAAATTGCATAGGGTTAGCTATTTCTCTAAGATTGATCTTTGATTCGGGTATCAACAAGTGAGGGTGAGGAATGTGATATTCCCATGATGGCCTTCCGGTGTTGTTGTGATGTCGTTTGGTTTGACTAATGCATAGACCATCTTCAAGGACCTAATGAATAGGGTTTCCAAACATTACCTTGATTCCTTTGTTGTGGTCTTCATTAGTGACATTTTGATCGATTCACATAGTAAGGAGGAGCATATGGGGAATTTGAGGATTGTATTGAGAATATTGAGGGAGGAGAAATTGTATGGCAAATATGACAAGTATGAATTTTTGTTGAAGGAGGTTGCATTCTTGGGTCATATTGTGTTGGGGGACGGTATAGATCCTAAGAAAACCGATGTGATTAAAAATAGCCCTAGACCATTGACCCCATTGGATATTAGGAGCTTCTTAGGCCTAGCAGGTCATTATAGAAGTTTTGTTAATGGGTTCTCCTCCATTGCTTCCCCAATGACAAAATTGACTCAAAAGAAGGTTAAGTTTGTGTGGACAGATGAATGTGAGAGGAGCTTCCAAACATTGAAATACAAGCTTGTGTCCACTCCTATATTGTCACTCTTGGATGGGATTGAGGCATTTATTATGTATGTGATGCTTCCTGAGTTGATTTGGGTTGTATGTCGATTTAAAATTGCAAGGTCATAGATTATGCTTCTAGACAACTCAAGGTACATGAAAGGAACTAACGTACCCATGATCTAGAGTTAGCCGCCTTTGCGTTAGCATAAAAGATTTGACATCACTACTTGTATGGGGTGCATATGGATGTGTTCACCGATCATAAAAGATTCCAATATGTCTTCACTCAAAAAGATATCATCTTGAGGCAAAGAAGATGGTTAGAACTTCTTACATTCTGCGATATAAGTGTGCACTATCATTCGTGTATGAAAAATATGGTGGTGGATGCCTTGACTAATGTGTCTATGGGTAGTCTAGCCGATCTTGAAGGTTTTGATAAGGAGATGGCTTGGGATGTGCATCAATTGGCTACATTGCTGGTTAGGTTGTAAAAGATTTGTGATGATGGTGTTGTGGTGATTGATTGGTCTAAGTTGTCATTGGTTGAGGAGGTGATAGCAAACCAAGATCTTGACTCCTCCTTGCTTGAATTGAAGACCTTGGTGAAAGAGGGCAAAGTAGAGGTTTGGGAGATGGTGCCCTTAGGTACCAAGGTAGGTTATGCGTGCCTTGTGTTGATGGTTTGAGGGAGAATATCCTTAATGAGGCCCACAATTCTTCTTATTCTATAAACCCCAGGTCTACCAAAATGTATAGAGATTTAAGGGAGGTATATTGGTGGGGAGGCATGAAGAGGGACATTGTCAAATTCATTTCCAGTTGCCATAGTTGTCAACAAGCCAAACATGAACATCAAAGGTCAGGTGCCCTAACCCAAGACATAGACATATCCATTTGAAAGTGGGAAGTGATTAATATGGATTTTGTGGTTGGGTTGGCCAAGACTAGAAAAGGTTTTGATTCCATTTGTGTGGTAGTTGATAGGATGATGAAAATGGCCCACTTTCTACCAATTTAGACCACATATAGGGCTGAAGAGCATGCAAGGTTGTACATCTATGAGTTAGTGAGGCTACATGGGGTTTCTTTGTCCATCATATCAGATCGTTGTTCGCAATTCACTTCACACTTTTGGAGGTCTTTACTAATGGGTCTTGGTACAAAACTTCACCTTAGTATGGCCTTCCTCCCTCAAATAGGTGGCCAAGCTGAAAGAACCATTCAAACACTTGAGGATATGCTTAGGGCTTATGTTGTGCAGCTTAAGGGTAGTTGGGATGACCATCTTCCTTTGATTGAGTTTGTCTACAACAACAGCTATCACCCTAGCAGTGGTATGGCTCCTTTTGTAGCTTTTTATAGAGGACATTATAGATAACTAATTGGTTGGTTTGAGGTTGGAGAAGTGGCTTTATTGAGAATAGATCTAGTTATGGAGACTTTTAAGAAGGTTATAATGATTAGGGAGAGATTGAAGACAACCCAAAGTTGTCAAAAATCCTATGCTACTGTGAGGAAAGTAGACCTCGAATTCAATTTGGGTGATTGGGTTTATTAGAAGGTTTCTCCAATGAAAGGTGTAGTATTCTTTGCTAAAAAGGAGAAGTTGAGTCTAAGATATCTTGGTCCTTATGAGGTCTTGAGGAGGGTTGGCAAGGTAGCTTATGAATTGAAGTTTCCTTGTGAAATGAATTTGGTGCATCTAGTGTTCCATGTCTCTATATTGAGAAAATGTGTTAGTGATCCTAATGATATTTTACCTCTTGATATTGTGGGTGTTGTTGAGGATAACTTGACTCATGAGGAGACTCCGATTTAGATTTTGGATAGGCAAGTGAAGAGATTGAGGAACAAGGAGGTGGCATCTATTAAGGTCCTTTAGAGGAACCAACAAATCGAAAGTGCTACTTGGGATGCCTTAACAGACATGCAAAAGTGGTATCATTATCTCTTCCACTCCACTCAAGCCTAAGGTACCAATTTTAAGTCCCCTATATGATGTCAAGTCCTATATTTCAGCCCCTATGTCATTCATATGCATTTATGTTTAAGTTGGCAATTTTATGATGATTTTACACTTATGTTAAGCTCTTGAAAATGGTGTTTTAAATGTAATGTTGCATTATTATTGGGGTTGATTTATTTATGATCACTCTTGTCATGTATATTTATTCCACATTTAGGGACGAATGTTCCTAAGGGGGAGATATTGAAATGACCCCAAAAGGTGCCCAAAAGTGTACCTCTAAATGCTCAAAATTTTAAATTCTATATATCTCAAAATACATGCACGATATCGAAAATATGACTTCATATTCTTGTTCAGGGGGTGAAAATTAGGGGGAAGGGGTCTAGTCCTGATTTAAGAACAGTAATTTCAATTTTCATAATTTTTCTTATCAAGAATTAATCCACGATATCACCGTGATGCGCAGCTATTGCGGACATGTGTTAGTATGACCTCTGCGATAGGAGCATGACGCGGACCAGATGCGGACTAGTGTATTTTGTTGCTAGTGATTTTTATCTTGGTCTAAGGATTTGAGGTGTTGGGACTAAGTGTTCCCAACCATGCTTTTAGATATAGTTAGCCTTATTTCACCCTCATATCATCCTAAACATTCTCCAATACTCACTAAAACACTTAGCCATATTTTCACTCCCAAATTCAAGTCCCAAACCCTCATCCTAAGCTAAGGTTTACCTTCAAGGTTCTTCTTCAAGCTCCAAGTCTCCATCTCAAATTTTTACCAAGTTCATCTCCAAGCTATGGTATGTGGGTTTCTTTCATGGGTTCCTTTCACCAATGATACCCAATCCTCTTTTTACTAAAATTGTATGATTTAAATTTGATTTCCAAATAGGTCTTGGTTATTATGAAATTCCCTGCACACTATGCTAAAGTTATCTGAAATTGTGACTATTTTGTTATAGTTGGACCTATAAATATTTGATCTATTGTAAGATTTGTGGTGGGGGTCTATGTATGTTACTAAGGTTGTTCCAAGGTGTTGATTTATCATTTTAGGATGAAATTTCTTGCATGAATTCATCTCTATATTTTATGGTTTTATTCTAGCATTACACACCCTCTAAGTGTTTGATAAAATGTCCGGATGTGGTTTCTTGAGGAGTTAAAGGTTCAAAGCATGAGATATGATGTGATTGACTATATGTTGATGAAATGAGCTTATGTATATGATATACTTTATATAAAGTATTGCATTAAACTATACCCTATCCAAGGGAACAAGATTCCGGGTAACCGAGGTGGGGGTTTGTACTCAACAACCATGTGAGGGGTTTGTACTTCGCCACCAGTGTGATAAGGTGTCATTATCATCATCAACCACCAAGGGGTTTGTACCTTGAAAATTTAGCTTTGTTCTCTTATACACATATGATAGCCTATATAAGCATGAGTTACTTAAGCATGTTTTACTTATGCATTGATCGTACATGCTATATTTTTATACTATGCCTATTGCCTATTATTACACATTTGGACTATGATGCCTAATTCTTGTTTCGTTGCATCCTACATACTTAGTACATTCAACCGTACTAACGCATACTCTTGCCAACATGATACCACCATGTAGGGACCATTGATCAAGTTGATCATCCTCCTCTTACACGTGGCTAGTTCGATACTACTCAAGATTGTGGTTAGCCCTCCACTTATGGGACCTTAGTCTATGTTGCTCTTATTACGTATTGAGAGATTCTTCTTTATTATCTATTTTGACTATGAGGGTGAGCCTGGTTGATTTGTCTTTGCCCCATTCTTATATATGTATTAGAGGTGTTTGTTTTACATGTTATGTATCTATGTTAAGAGCTTTGACTCTATTGTTCCTGATGTCTATGGTGTGAAAGTGTTTTTCCTTAGCCCCAGTTGCCCCACTTTGTTATCTCTTGATGCTTGTTTTTATTTCTTTCGCGACCAAGGATGTTTAATAATGTTCTAAGAGGCTTGCTTGGGGTCCCTTTGGGTTCCCCTTGCGTCGTGTCACGTGTAGACCCTAGACTTGGTTAGTGACACTCGTGAATGCATATGCCATGAATCATGTGAGAATAACATGAGCAATTGAGGTTCTATATAAAATCAGCAATACAATATAAAATTGAAGTAAATCCATCCTTAAATCCACATTTAAATCATAATATACATCACCTATGCTTACAAACTTTAAAGGGGCAATGTATAATCAAATCTTCATAATAATCAAGTAATTAAACATATTAGGTTTAAATCAACTTAAAATCATCAAATAAGCATAGCCCATACTTCAATTGAGTTTAATAGTCAATAATATTCAGAATGCATATTTAAAGTAAAAAAAAATTCATGAAATTCAAGTGAAAAGAGTTTGGGTCCTTGGTTGAAAGGGACCAAGAATCAAGCCCACATACCTAAGCAAATGTAGAAGATTCAAGAAGAAATTTGATGGAAAAAAAAGAGTTTTCCCTTGATTCCCAAGCTTAGTTTCACTAGAGTTCTTTTAGAGAGTTCTTAAGAGTGACTTAGCAGAATTTTAAGTGTGACGAATTAATTTGAATCAGAGGAATAAAATATAGATCATTTGAAAGTCTTTAGGTAGCATAAAAGGTCACAAACGACCCTTAGAATAAATCATAATTATGAAAATGTCATTAGTGAAATAAGTTGTAAAACTAAAGTTTTTGACTTAGGAGGGGTGGTACGATCCGTAATAGGCCATATAAACCCTATAATTGACCGTTGGACCAACACTTCATAAAAAACTTTTCACCTGATGGAGGTCCAAAATGGTAATCTCATACTTAGAAAAATTCAACATAGACATCCACATGGAGGGTGGTACGGACCGTACCAGGCCACACGGTCTGTGTAGTTACTCTGCCTTACTCAACCTAGAAATTTCCCTATGACAAAATTTTGATACGGTGATATAACACTTAGAAAAATTTCAATCTGGAATCCATATGGAAGGGCATATGGACTGTACAACTTCAGAAGGATCGTATACGTGGTCGTACCACTTCACTTAGGCAAAAAAATATGGAGTCTCAAGCCTAAGGCTACCATACGATACTCCACACCATTCGTAGGGCTTCACACGGTCTATATGAGGTCCAAGTATGGTATGCCTTGGTCTAGAACTCTATATTAAGGCCTCACACCCTACACAAGGCCAAGGACCAATTGAAAGAAGCTCCATATGGTCCGAATAGCCTCACATGGAACATGTAGGCTACCATAGAGTGTCACCTTGGTTCATAATTTTTTGGAACCAAATTCTAAGTTCTATTAAGGTCGTACAAAGTCCAAGACCTTACAGGACCAGGCCACGAACCATAATCGAGGTCTTTTGGTCTGATCTAATAGCTTTTAAGAAAGTTAATTTCGTCCTTTCCTAATATTCTAAGCCTATGCTACATTCTTTGCATTGAAAATATGGTGATATTACTCGGTATAGGGTCCATGTGGATGTCTTCTCTAACCACAAGAGACTCTAACATGTGTTCACCGAAAAGAATCTTAACTTGAGGCAATAGAGGTGGTTAGCACTACTCAAAGATTACAACATGAGCTTGAAGTATCACCCCTAAAAGGCCAATATGGTAGCTAACTATAACACCCTATATTTTTGTTATACTAGTCCTATGCATATGAAACATGATATGGCTTAGTCAAACCAGCACCCATTTTTAAAAGAGCTTGAAATTCATCCTAGAGGGCTATATATACGTCTAGCGCTCAAGCTGACCAAGTGTATATAAGTTTTAAGTCAAATTGAGGAGATTGTGACCTTAAATGAAGTTAAAGAACTAAGGTGATTATGGGATCTTAGGAAGCCAGCAAGTGAGTCACCTACGTGTTTAGCTTAAATAGGCTAGGTAGATGGAGACGAGGCCTAACATTGAATTTGTCCAGGTCCAATAAAGAGAAACCCAACTTAAGGGTGTAATTTTGGCCCATGGTTTAGCATCATAAAGGGACAATATTTGCAACCCAAGAAAACAGAAAAAAGGCCTAAACACATTCACAACCCACTTGATGATTTGGCCCAAACTAATTGAAGGAAAAAAGAGGAAAAGGAGCAGCCAAGGCTCATCAAATTGAAACCTATTAAGGTCCAAGTGGAAGGGCTTAGCAGCTATTTCACCACCTTATAAAGTAAGTCATAAAATGTAAAAGAAAGTCGGCTAAGAGGTCCCTTTTTAAAAAGGATTAAAAGCAGCTCCTTTAAGCCATTTCAACTTGGACAAAAAATCTGATTTTCTAGGTTCCTTTATGCTCTCTTTCAACTCATTCAAAGCTTCCCTCACAACCTTGCTAGGGTTCCTAAAGAAGCCATCAACCTTAAAGGTAAAGTTAAGTAAATGTACTTGTGTATTTGGTATGATCTGTTCATGAAAAACAAGAGAATGAGGCTGCTTATACTTGTGCTAGAATTTTCAACTACATGTGTTCCAAAGATTGTTGTGAACTTTCCTTATTCATTAAAAGGCTTTTCTCATCTTGGTTGGCTAGATTATGAAGTAAGGTTTATGTTTTTAACAAGTTTTAGTTATGTAGTGATGTAACAAGGATGTTGCACCATATTTATCTTCCACAAAAAGAAGTTCTTGTATGATATCTTAATTGTGCTCTTAGTAGAAACCTCTAGGTTGGTAATTGGGAATTGTTGTTTCATGTACTATATCTACTTGCGGACTATTTTTGGGCTGCTTTTATGTGTAAATATGTTGGAAAAAGTTTGGTTGAAGTTGAAATAGGTTTACGATTGTTAACTTTGAAATGTAGAGACAAGACGTAATGTTGCCTACTTGTATGTTGTGTAAAATTGTTATGTGTTGTACTTTGTGAGCTATTGTAAGACAATTATGGGGATAAAACAAGCTAGACATGACATGTTTATGAGACTATGTATTAGAAAATACGATTAAAGGTGGGAAGGTTTAAAGAATACTATTGGGTTGATATTTATGGCCACTGATGTTGCCTAAGCTACACCTTGAGGCTAAAGCAGTCGCGGTCAAGATCTATAACCTAACAAAGGATAGGGTTGAATATCATAGTGAATATGGTAGACTTATAAGAATTCATGGTAATTCAAGTTAATTAATCTACTTATCTCCCAAAAATGAAGGGGGTTTGTAACAACAAAGAAAAGTAGTCCTAAACTAAGACAAGTGCTAAATCAATATGAAGAGTAACTAGGGTAAGCTAAGTTCACCAAACCCTTAGGCCCAAGTAAGAGGCGAATTTCACTACGTGATTTGGTCAATACCCCCAATGTAACATTACTAAACTTACCTATTGTTCCACTACAACCTCCCATTGGCCCAATTCGGTTGATTAGACGAGAAACATCAATAGAATCCTATTAATTAATCTCTTTTCCTATTCATCACTACCTTGATCTAGTCAGTAATACTAGTCAAGTTCTAATGTTGGACACCATTAGAAAATATTTAATATGAAAAGAATTAATTAATATATATATGCACACTTTTCAAGGATTATGAATTATCCAATTTTACCTTGTTAATTCTTCATGGTTCCCATAACTGTAGTTATGGATTACCTAATTATAATCAGTGTAAATTCAAGAATTATAAATTTGAATAACATAATTGAGCACTTACACAAGAGAATTAATCACAAGGAATCAAATTCTTCACCAAGAATCAAAAGATTGAAATTAAAATATGAAATAAAGTTTTACAAGAGTTTCTCTCAATATTTTGATATTTATATCACATCCCTCTATTGTTCCTTATGAAAAATAAACTAAGAAACCTTTTTGTCATGTTTAAAATATGAAATCAAAACAAAATGGACAATTGGGGTGGCAGACTCTACTGGTGATTCTACGGGTCGTATAATGTTTTACGACCGTTATTCAGGTTTTCATGGATTGCTACTTCATATGTGGGGATAACTTTTATGATGCCCTTCTATGGTCCATATAAAGTTCTACAACCCATAGGGGGTTTCTTCTGATGACTTTTCAGCAACTTTCCACTTTTTGGTCCTCATGATACGACACCAAGTCAACAACTCGTATAAACTTATATGCCTCATTTGTATGTTCATAGACTTAACTTCCAAAATTCACCCTTTACTAGAATTGTGTACAAAACTATCTTCACAACTTATAGAATTCTCTACAGCCTGTAAGAGGTCTCATGGAACCTCTGTTTTAGCAAATTCTGCACACTTAGCTGAAAAATTATGCTAACTATAATACTGCAAAATAAACATAAAAACTAATCAAATCTACTAGCATTGCATTGAGAACACACAAAATTCCAAGTTTTATGCATCGAAAGTGTTGTATTTTGCTGCCTGAGCGTTATTGTTTCTATGAAATTGGGCTTCTAAGATGTATTTATTAGCTGCTAACACTGGTTTTATCACCCACTCTATTATAGATAAATATTTGAAGGAAAAGGATGTAACTTCGAGGTAAAAATGAGATGGTACAATGAGGTATGTAAGATTACTCGATTTAGTATTATTTAGCATGAAAACTAGATCCCTCCTTGGCACATAGAGGTACTTACAAACTCTGACATAAATAATAATTGTGTCTCCACTCTTTAACATGTTCATATGCTCCCATACATAGCCATCGTTAAATTTGCATACATACTTGAATACCAAGATACATGAGTTCCTTGTTTTGCTAAGTAAAGTCCATGTGTTGTTTCATCTCCTACGAATTTCATTAGTTATGTAACTTACCATTTTCATTGTGGTATTTTCTTACATAGTTATTTATATGTCACATGTTATATCTATTGTCCTACAGCTCCAAATGCTATGACCACCAAAGGAATCATCTCAAAAGTAAATAAAAGATATAAGTGAAGCTTCTTATTGCTAGTAGTATCCCATGGGTGGAAGATCACCTAGCATGGGTCTATCCCATATTATGGAGGTATCATAGGGGTGAAAGGAAAGCCTAAAATGGATCGATCCCGATATTGATTTACCCCTGATCTGCTGGTCATTTGTATTATATACTGTGCATAAATTATGTAGTAAAGAAAGGTAAAGTAATAAAAAGGACATAAAGTACATGATTCCATAGTATGACTAAAGGTGGTCTCTTATCCTTACGCTAGTGAATGATTTTATTTGAGTTCTTATTTCATATACAGTACTTCCTTCCTTGCATATTCAGTACACTATATCGTACTGCCATCTCTTACGAGGGACCTACATTTCATAATGTAGGTACAAGAGCTAGTAGATCTCCCTAGTAAGAGTACAGAACATCCAGCTATTGTTGCTGATCTCCAGGTTGCTCCAGGGCTTTGTCTGTATCTAGAGCTTATATTTTTGTACTGTGTAGTTAGTCATAAGGTGGGGCCTGTTTTGACCCTTAACATATATGGTTCCTTATCTAGAGGCTTTGTTGACTATGTATATTAAAGTGTGGTAATTTCTCGTACTTTAAACATTGTGGTTCCAATGACTTAGTCATATATATTTTCTTTTAGTTTGTTATTACTGTCTACTCTCTTAAAAGCATGTTGAACGTGGAAACCCCTTATGATGTTCATAGAAAATGCGTGATCACAGGTTGGTTTACTTGAGCCTTGTCAACAATGGGTGTC
Source organism: Solanum sejunctum (assembly GCA_025642045.1). Taxonomy (NCBI): domain Eukaryota; kingdom Viridiplantae; phylum Streptophyta; class Magnoliopsida; order Solanales; family Solanaceae; genus Solanum; species Solanum sejunctum. Next base: position 9,334,604 of record JAOTQJ010000096.1, on the reverse strand, counting down.
AATCCATCTTAATAGGGCTTTGGGCATGACAAAAGTGGTATTAGAGCAGGTCATCCCTTGTCGTGTCTATGTAGAGTCATATTTATAGATGTGTTGTGCACTATTTTATGAGAAGGAGGCTACGTGGCATTTAGGAGTTGTAACTTTCTTTTTATTCCTTAGATCGTTCCATAGATCCAAGTATTGTAGGTGGATTGTGTCTAGCCTCTAAATTATTTTGTAAAACAAGTATGCTAGAAACAAGGAAAAGTAAAGGCAAAGGGAAGGAACTAGAAGTGGTAGTTGGTGTACCTAGTCGGGTGAGACAATGAAATAAGGCCCAAGATGAGTCTCTTTCATAAACAATCTCCAACTCTTCCAAACCATGATGAACTAAGAACTAGTGAAATTCCCCCAGAACCACCTATCGATGCTACCATGTAGGATCTGAGAAATATAGTCCAACTATTGACCCGTATAGTCATTGGCCAAGGTTAAAGACAAAAAGGCCCAGTTATAGGTGCAGGTGGTGTGGATAGGGAAGCTAGCATGAGGATATGTGACTTTCTTAATATGGACCCTCCATCCTTCACCAGGTTAGATCCTAATAAAGATCCACAAGACTTCATCGATCAGATCCGACACACTTTGGATGTTAGAAAATAAGTGGTCCCGAAGCTGTTGAGCTGGCAACATATAGATTGGATGGTGTGGCTTTACCATGGTATGAAGCTTAGAAGCATTCTAAGTGTACAAATGCACCTCTAACTACCTGAAAGGAGTTCAAAAAGGCATTTCTTGATCATTACTTTCCATTAGAGATCCGAGGGGCCTGTGCAGATCAATTCTTGAATCTCCACTAAGAGAATGTGAGTATAAGGGAGTATAGCCTTCAATTTAATTCCTTGGTTGGGTATGATCAAAATATAGTTTCTACTATGGCAAATAGAGTTCATTGATGTGTGGATAGGTTGGATTCATATCTGGTTAGAGATTGAACCATTGCTTCTTTGAATAAAGACATGGATATAGAAAGGAAACAAGCTTTTGCATAAACATTGAAGGATCAAAGGCAAATAAGTAGGACACAAGAGTTAGAAAGGGGGAAGTCCAAGAGGGATGAATCTACGGTGCAAGTTATATCGTTCCAAGGTGAATTTAGGCCTCAGTTTTCTAATAAACCACCTAGGCCATCATCCTCCTAGTCTGAAACTAGTTATCCACCATAACTTTAAGGGTCTAGAAGTAATTAGTTTGGTCAAAGAAGTGAAGGCCAAGGTGCATGGACAATAGGATATTCTGTTAGCTAGCAAATGTCGACTAGACAACCTTGAAAACAATGTAGGAGGCATTATTTAGGTAAATTTCATATTGGTACAAATGCTTTTTATTGGTGTGGTGTTCTAGGGTGTATGATATGAGATTTCCTGAGGAGGTATTTACAACCTACTAGGTCAGTTGTTTCATCATCATCATCATCACTTCCTTCATTAAGTAAGGGTTAGCAAATACCTACAGGTTGTGTTAGAGGTGTTAGAGGGGCAGCTAGTTCTAGTGGAGTACAGAATCACACTTATGCTATAGGGAGTTGGCAAAATCTTGTAGCCTCACCTGATGTGGTTACAAGTACATTATCCATCTTTCACATAATGTATATGCATTGATTGACCCTGGTTCTACATTATCATGCATCACTTCACGAGTTACTGGGAAGCTTAAGAGAATACCTAAATTATTGAACAAACCATTTTAAGTGTCTACACTAACGGTGAATCTATTGTAGCTAGAAGGGTGTATCATAACTGTGTAGTAACTATTTGTGACCATGACACATTGGCTAACCTTATTGAGCTAGAGATAGTGGAATTTGATATATAAATGGTATGGATTGTTTAGTTCTTAAATGGGAAGGTAATGTTGGGGCCCCAAAGGGTAAGTTCATCTCTTATTTTAAGGTAAGAAATATGATATCCAAGGGATATATATGTTATCTAGTTAGAGTAAGGTATATGGATCCAAAACTACCCACTCTTTTATCTATTGCAACAGTGAATGAATTTGTTGATGTGTTTCCTGAAGAGCTTCCAAGTTTAGCTCCAAAACGAGAAGTAGATTTTGGTATTTACTTACTTTGGGGCACTCAACCTATTTCTATCCTTCCATATAGAATGGCCGGACAAAATTAAATGAGCTAAAGGATCAATTGAAAGACTTGCTAAAGAAGGGTTTTATAAGGCCTAGTGTGTCCTCTTGGGGTGAACAAGTGTTATTTGTACATAAAAAGGATGGCACCTTGAGAATGTGTATCAATTACTGACAATTGAATAGGGTGATAATTAAGAATAAATATCTTCTCCCCAGGATTGATGATTTATTGGATCAGTTACAGGGTGCCAAATGATTTTCAAAAATTGATTTAAGATCAGGTTATCACCAAGTAAGGGTAAAGGACAAAGATATACCCAAGCCAACTTTCAGGACATGCTATAGTCACTTTGAATTTATTGTTATGTCATTTGCATTGACAAATATACCAATAGATTTTATGGATTTAATGAATAGGATATCTGAACCATTCTTAGATATATTCATCAGAGTATTTATAGATAATATTTGATATATTCAAGATTAAAATAGGACCATGCAAATCACTTACGACAAATATTACAGGTTTTTCATGATCGACAGTTGTATCCCAAGTTTTCTACATGTGAATTTTGGTTGGAATTAGTAGTACTCTTAGGTCATATTTTATTCGATGAAGGAATAAGGGTTGATTCACAAAAGATAGAGACGTTGAAAGATTGGCTAAGGAGAATAATATCCATGAAAGTTCAAAGCTTCCTAGGGTTGGCAAGTTTTTATAAAAGGTTTGCTGAGGGTTTTTCTTCTATTTCTGTACCTCTAAGAAAGTTTGTATATAAGGAAACTAAGTTCCAATGGAATATGCATGTGAAACGAACTTCCAAGAGTTGAAAGGCAGGCTAAACGCTGCACCTATAATAGTGCTTCCGGAAGGCACAGAGGGGTAGGCAGTGTATGGTAATGCTTTAAGAGTTGGATTAAGGTGTGTACTAACACAACATGGTAGTGTAATTGCTTATTTCTTGAGACAACTGCGATTTTATGAGAAAAATTACCCAAAACATGACCTTGAGCTGGAAGTGATTGTGTTTACTTTGAAAATATGGTGCTACTATTCGTAGGTTCACATTAACATATATACTGATCGTAAGAGCTTGTAATTCATTTTTAAGAAGAAATACCTAAATTTAAGAAGACAGAGATGGATAGAGCTAATAAAAGACTGCGATGTTAATATATTATACCATCTATTGAAAGGAAATGTGGTAGCCGATGCTTTGGGTTGTAAGGAAATCATGAATATTATTTATAAGACAGTGGTAAATCAAGGAGTGGATAAGGATCTACATCAACTAGCTAGTTTGGTAGTTTGCCTTCTTAAAGCTCCAAAGGAAGGGATTATTGTGCATAATGATACAGAGTCTTCGATGGTAATCGAGATAAAAGAAAAGTAGTTTAAGGATCTTGTTCTATGATGACGTAAGGAAAGGGTGAGTTAGGGTACGATGAAAGGCTGTGAACTTACACAAAATTGAGTACTTTATTGCAAAAATAGATTATGTGTGTCTGATATTAATAGACTAATAAAGAGGATAATGGAAGAAGCTCATCATTCAACATATTCCATCCATCCGGGATTAATTAAGATGTATCATAACCTGAAGGGAATGTTTTGGTGGGGAGGCATCAAAATGTATCTTGTAGAATTTGTTGCTTAATATCAAAATTGCCAAAATCCAGGAGGTTATATGCAATGTATACAGCTTCCAACATGGAAGTGGTATATGATTAATATGGACTTTGTTACTAGGTTGCCTCGCTAATTTAAGAAGTTTGATACCATATGGGTAATAGTTAACCGACTCAGAAAGTTAGCGCACTTCTTGCCAGTGAAGAGTGATTATACGGCTAAAGAGTATGAAAAGTTGTACTTCACAGAGATAGTTAGGCTACATGGGGTCCCAATCTCCATAATATCTTATCGGGGAGCTCAATTCACTACAACGTATAAGAAGTCCTTCCAAAGGAGTTTATGAACACGGATATGCTATAAAAGTACAATACTTTTGATGCTTAAAACATAGAATTTTGCGTGTTATCAATGTGATATTTACACTTTTTATGTATTTTTGTGTTTAGCTTTTCAGAAAGCAGGTTGATTGTGACTTAGTGCAAAATTGTACAATTTTTTGGTTTTTGCTGATTTACGAGACCCTCTATGTGACGTAGAGCATTCTACCAGTTGTAGAGGTAGTTTCGTGACAAATTCCAATGAAAGATGATATCTGAAGATCAGCTATATAGGACCTTTATATGAGTTGTAGCCTATTCTACTAGTCGCATAGAAAAGTTTCATGAAGATTTCTAGGGAGGGATAATTTGAAGCAGTTGAAGCCTACAAGTCTGAAGTACAGGTCATAAATCAGTTTATGAGTAATGAAGATAGTTCGTTGAAGAGAAGTCCAAGATCCCAAAATCTTAGTACTAGACCCCAATTATGACTCATAAGTCACATTATGAGTCATAAAGACCTTTCGTAGAAGTCATCAACCAGTTTTTCTATTTTATTGAGGAATTAATTATAATTACTATAAATAGTATTGTTATGTCATTTTTAGAGAGAGTCATCAGTTTGATTGTAATTAGGGTTAGCATACAATACTTAGAGAGAAAATTAAGAGAATACACTTGTGAATTAATTTTATCTTCAAATCTTGTTATTCTCAATCAATTTTGGATTTGTTTGATACTCAATTCCATTGGGTAATTATTTAATCCTGTTTTGTCAATTCATAATTTCTTTATCTACCAATAGCATAAGTAGCTAAATTCATAACTTGGGGTTATGGGAACTATGAAGATTTAGCAAAGTAGACTTAGATAATTTGCAATTCTCGGAATGAGTATTTGAATTTATTAATCAATTCTCTTCGGTTTTCATGTTTTCTAGTGGTGGCTAACATTAGAACTTGCCCAGTATTACTTACTGGACCAAGATAGTAATGAATAGGAAAAGAGATTGATTAACAAGATTCGATGATGTGTTCTCGTGTAGTCAACCAAACTGGGCCAAGGGGAGGTTGACTAGGACTTATAGGAAATGGTTAGTATTGCACTATGTAGATGGACCAAGTTACATAGTGAAATTCTCCCCTCAAATTTAACCAAAATGCTTGGCGAACTTAAATTACCATCCTGTATGCTATACTCTAGTAGCAAATTGGGATATCAGTGATACTAAGTTGGTGAATCATGGGGAGCACAATACCCTAGCAACTCACTACTATTGATTTTCTCCTGTAATAGTTAGTTTAGTTTTATGTTTTATATTTGGACAATGACCGCTTTATCCTCTAAGAAGGAGGTGTAACTTAGGTGAGATCAATGATTTTGGTGTTGTTGCCGGGGAATACAATTAGACTTAGTTGAATTCACTAGTAATTGTAATTCAAGTGTTAATCCTTCCTCTGTATTTTAGTTTTTTTTTGTTTCTTTGTAGACTTTCCATCAATCTCGGATGAAACCAAAGATTCACTATTTTTTGGCTTTGGGGTATGATGGAATAAAGCAAAATGGCTTTTTAAACTGTCTGCGCTTCTTTTAATTGTGAAGTAGCAGTTAGTGAATGCAACTTTTGACGCTCATCATGGGTCATCTAGAAACAGTCGTGCTATGTTTTTAAACATAGGGGTCAGGCTGCGTACATCCGACCCCCCTTACCCTGCAATGGGCGGGAGCCTTTGAGGCATTGGAGTGATGTTGTTGTTGTTGTTTTGTTTCTTTGTACGGTATACTAGTAATGTATGCCCAACATTCAGAGTCAAGAAAATCTCTTAACTCTATTTGATCCAAAAATCTAATGAATTATAAGAAGAATGGACCAAGAAAATGCCATCAATGCGGCCAATGCTGCTTTGAATCATAATAACAATGACGATGATGGGAGTGAAAACCCACATCCATTGGAGAGCATTCCACAGCCTCGGCATTTTAATGACAATGCTTACAGATGGAATTAGTATATGTCCAATCCTATGGCTATGGATGCGAAGGGAGCTATTGTATTGCCACCACTACTAGTAGACACAAATTTCACAGTCTTTAGTGGGTTACTTTAGATGCTACAGAACTATGGGCTATTTGCAGGCTTACAATCAGAGAATTCACATAGCCACTTGCACAATATGGCATTTGTTTACATGAGTGTGATATGAACACAAAATCTTTCTATGGATGTTGTGCAACTTTGTGTCATCCCATTTTCTCTAACGGGCAATGCTGCATTCAGAGTTCAATCACTAGTTGAGTAGATTTGCAGAAGGCCTTTTTGGAGAGGTACTTCCCTAGATCGAAGAAGCTCAAATTGTAGGACGAGATCAACAACTTTGAGTAACTTCCTGGTGATTTGATTAAGACTACATGAGAGAGGTTTATTAAGTGTTTGAGGAGCATCCTTGACCAAAATATAGTTGATGATGCCTTAGTAGAGATCTTCTACCATGACCTTGATGAGAATAGTCAGGCTTGTGCTGACATTATTATAGGAGGCATATTTGTAGAACAACAATTTGCAAGGATTATAGAGCATATAAAGCAAGTGATCAAGATGAATCGTTCATAGGAGCAATCGGATAGAGCTTCTAAAAAAGGTTCATATATTGTTAATATTGGTATAGAGCAAGCCAAAATTAATAAGTACATTATACAACAACTTGCTCAGGTTCTCATAAGCATGGATGTGGTAATAAGGTAAAACCAAGAAAGAGTAAATACAATGGTTCATCAACCTCCATGTGCACCCATGTACGAAGAGCCTTATTTTGAGGAGGTTGCTTGTTTTGTCAATAATCAGTGGGTTACCAAACTAATGCCCTAGGGTCTAATCAGGACTATTAGCACTAAGGTCAAGGAAACCAAGGTTGGAACTATGGTAGAGATGGAGATTATAGAGATAACCGTAGTGGTTGTTATGATAAGAATAGTGGTCCAAAATAGATTAGGCATGAAGAGATAGTTTCATAAATAGTATCTATGTGCCACCACATAACCATGACACAAGTGCAAAATTGAGGAGATGTTTGATCATCTGTTGAAGAAGGCTGAGACACTAGACGAAGCCCTTAAGGGCATGAAATTTGACATTTCAAGTATTAACCAAAAGGTAGAGTCTCATTCTATGGCTATGAAACAGCTTGATCAACAATTTAGTCTAGTGTAAACTCAGTTGAATCAGCGTCAAAAGGTACATTGCCTAGTAATATAGTGCAAAATCCTAAGAATGAGGGGCTGAAGGAGATGATTGTGTCAAGTATAAGCTAATTGAAGCAACTCAAGTGCCACAAAGGTATAAGCCCATCCCAAGGCCTCCTCTTCCTTTTCCTGAAAGACTCAAAAAGAGGGAGGAGGCAAGTTCAAGCGCTTTCTCTCCATGTTTAAGCAATTATCCATCAATATCCCTTTTATTGAAGAATTGGATAAGATGCCAGGTTATGCAAAGTATATGAAGGATTTGGTTACTAAATAAGTGCACAGTGAGTCATGAGCATTCTCAAGAGCTTCAACATTTTAGTGCTATCACTAATAATTCCTTGGTTCAAAAGTGTGAAGACCCAAGTGCTTTCACTATACCTTGCACTATAGGAGATGTAGAGTTCGCAAGGGCGTCATGCAAATAGATGCAAATATCAATTTGATGCCTCTTGCGGTCTTCAAAAAGCTTAGTTTGTGTGCCCCTCTTCCTACTAACATATGGTTATTAATGGTGGATAGAATGGTGGAGAAACCTATGGGGATAGTCTATGATGTGCTGGTAAAGGTTGGAAATTGTATATTTCCTACAAATAATCAGATCCTTGATTGTGAGATTGACTTCAATGTCCCAATCATCTTGGAAAGACCATTCCTAGCCAACAAATGAGCACTAGTAGATATGGAGGCCAGTCACTAAGGTTTAGATTGAATGTTAAAGAAGTTATCATCAATGTCCATCAGTCTATAAAGCATCCTGATGAGCTCAAAAGTGAAGTTTGGGCAATTGGTGAAATTTAATAACTAAGATGCCTACATTGTGCCACAACAATATATCAGGTGTTAGTTGGGAGGCAACCCTAGGTTTTTATTATAATTGCATAATTATGGGTTTGTTTTTACTTTTTAGATTCATAATTAGTTGGGTTTTTTTTTGGACTACCATATTTGATTTTGGGTTGGTTGTATATTGGACAATTATGTATTTCATAAAGAGTATGCAAGTACACGACTAAGTTAGCATATTTGGCTAAGAAAAGTATCAGGTTTATTTTCTGTGACTGGGTCTACAAGTCGTATAGCAGTTTATGACTTGTACCCCCATCTTGTAGAAATTTCTAGTGAGCAGGAAGATTGTGCACTCTAATCCATGAGCCAACTTTATGATTCGTAGATCAGTTTACGAGTTATGAATGGGGTTTGTAGATCTCAGGTTAGCTTCTAAAATTTTCTAAGTGTTAAGGGTTCTAAGAGACCATGACTTACGAGTCGTAGATCAATCTACAACTTGTAATCTAGTTTTGTAAATCCAAGCCTAGTATTTTCAACTACCGACACAGTAAAAGTATTAAAAAGAGGGGTCAAAATTAATTTGACCCTATTTAACCTAATTGACTAAAATCAAACAAACTTTCCCTTCTCCTCTAAATTTCAATCAATTTCCAGTGGTTGTGACCCATTTTTTAGCGTCATTTCTGGCAAACCTAGGGTTTCTTGATCATTCCACTCTTTCTTATCTTCTTCAAGTTAATCTTTATTCATGATAAGTTCATGGTTTAATTTTGATCTTCTAACTTTCGTTGCACTTAGTTGAATGATTTGATGAGTATGATGGGTTGGTGTTTAAGCATGAAAATCTTGAATTTAATCGTGTATGTGAAATTAGGATTGCCCTTAATTGAATTGATTATTCGAATATGCAATTGGGTATATATTAGCTTTGTGAATGCTACTTGATTATGCCTATTGAATCACCCAACATTTTTATTTGAATGATATTGAATGGTTTATAATTGTGAGTGGTGATTGATGACATATGATCATGACAATGTTTTAGTCATATTGGGATGGTTGAAATTATAGGAAAATTGATGCTTATTCACTTGTCGATGGGGTGATTATATATTGAAATTATTATAGGTAATGGTTGTTGTGTGCTAATTATATGGGTGTTTGTATTCTTGCTTCGATGCAAGTAGAATTACTATGGAAAATGTTCTTTGGGGTCCTTGTGATAGACTTAGAACATTAGGTGCCTGAACTTTCTCATTCACGAGAGGCTTTTACAACCCATAGAGCAATCTACAAGTTGTAATTGCCTCTCATGTGAAATTCTAGAAACTCTATGTTTTGAGTATTCATTAGATGAAACCTTCTATGAATCATAGATCATTTTAAGACTTGTAGATAGCTTTTGTAGATCCCTGCATATTTTTAATTACTCTCCGGAATTTTATATGATCCAATCTATGACTCATAAACCACTTTATGAGTTGTACCTAGGTCTCATAGAATTTTCCATTGACCAATAATATCTTTATGCACTGGTCTACGAGAGCACTTTATGACTCATAGTGCTCACTACGACTCGTTATGGGGCTTTCACACAACCCTTCTGCAATTGATTAAACTAACTTTTTGCATTTTATTTCTTGATTCTTAGGGCTAACCATGGTTGTTTACGTCTATATTTCAGGTACTATGGCCCCAAAAGAAAATTGCTCAAAAATCAAGGCTTTAGGAGGAAGCTCAAGGATGAGCCTATTGATGATGAGCAAACTCCTTAGTCGAGTGGGTCACTAGAGATCCTTATTGTATCACTAGATTCCAAGGCTGAGGTACAACAGACCAGAGCAGCCGCAGCCAAAGCTAGGCATACTCAGGCTCCGTTTACTAGTTTCTCTTAGTATGATGAGGATGGTAGTGGTGATAGTGGAGTAGCATACCACAGATGACTCCTTCCAGAGAGGAGCTTAGTTTGAGAAAATCTTTGAGGAAGGAGCAGATGCCTAGTCATCCGTTGCACCATCATCATTAGCACTAGATGCCCATGCTAACTGGTGGTGTGTCGAGGGAATGGACAAGATTTTTTGATAGGGCATGTAACTTAAGGAGTGGGGAAAACTTCCCATTTTATAAATGAGGAGCCAGGAGTGATTTTAGATGGCCTTAGCGGTGTACCAATTGAAATGCACCAAAATGTGCGTTGAAAATATCTATAATCATAATTTCTATATATCTCAAAATTCATGTGTGATATCAAAAATCCGACTTCATATTCTCGATCAGGGGCAAAATTGAGTGGAAGATTGGTATAACAGGGATTTTAGAGGACCCGTAGTGAAAAATAAATTTGCTAATTTATGATTTTCATAAAGCATCCGCACCCTGGCCGCAACTTGGCAGGGGCGAGAAGTAGTATAATTTTTGGTGCACGTTGGGTTTGCATCACAAACTGGATGTGTACCAGTATAAGTTTTTCCTTAATTTTCCTATGTCATCCAAGGGCATTGGGGTCATATCATTAAGCGTAGTTATGTGTAAAACCGCCTATACCTAGCCATTTTTCAACTATATATCGCTCAAGACATTCTCAAAAATCTCTCCAAGACTTACCCAAATATTTCACTTAAATTTCAAGGATTTTAAGCTTAACTATGGAACTCAATGATTCTCTTTAAGATCTAAGTGATCTTCAAACTCATCTCAAGAAAATCCATGTTTGAGGTTTGTGGGTTTCATCCATTAGGTCCTTTCACCCATGGAACCCAATCATTATTTTTATGAAAAAAACATGTTTTCAAGTTGTATTATCTATGCGTATCTCTTATTACGGATTATGATTATAAATTATGTTAGAATTTTATGAAATTTTAATTTATTATGCATGTCTATCTACTTCAGGCTTATACTATGAATTGGTTTTGTCTATTGAGGCTATACATGTTTGGAGCTATGAAACTATGGTCTATTATGAGATTTGATAAAGGATTTCAAGGTACCCTACATGAAGGTTTTACTATATGTTGGTTGGTTGCTTTACATTGAGTTTTCACATATTATTTCACTTTTGAATTGCATGATTTTGAATAAGCGTTATGAACCTATCAACTGGTTAATAAAATGTCTTGACAAGGATTCTCAAGTTATTGATGAATTATTACATATTTTATAAGTCAAGTGACTTTATGATGATTAAGGGATTGCATGTATGCATTGAATTTATGAAATATACCTATAGTGTTGCAAGTAGACCACACCTTGTTGGGGGGTTGACATGCCCAACCACCTTGTTGAGGGGGTGACATGTCTCAATCACCTTGTTGGGGGGAGGGGGGGTAATATGCCCAATCACCATATTGAGGGGTGACATATGTCAATCATCTTGTTAGGGGTGACATGCCCAATCACCCTGTTGAGGGTTGAGTACCTCAATCACCTTGTTAGGGGGTGACGTGCCCAATCACCCTATTGAAGGTTGAGTACCTCAATCACCTTGTTGGGGGTGACATGACAAATCACCTTGTTAAGGGGTGAGTACCTCAATCACCTTACAAAGGGGTGTTATGCCTTAAATTGCAAGTAGTAGTTTGCTTGGTCTATGTTGATTATGGTCTCTTCCCGCATATATGATATGTACTATGTAAGTTGTACGACTTACAAGAATATTTTATTTCAAGCATTGATCATGCATGCCATATTGATAATACACTTATCCATTGATTATGAATATGCATTTTGACTATATTGGCTTATATCTTATTGCATTGCATCCTGCATATTTAGTATATTCAAATGTACTAACACATACTTTATGCCTGCATGATGTTACTATATAGGGATCGGAGTACCTATCAATCATCCTCCACATGGGTAGTTTGGTACTTCAGAAGATAAGCTTTGGTAAGTCCTTAAGTCCGAGGACTCTATCTATGCGACTCTTGCTATTTGATATTTCGTTATGTTGAGCACCTGTTACTATAAGGATGAGCCCGAAAAGTATTTTGGCCCCCGCTCCATTCCATGTTAGAGGTGTTGTTGGATAATTAATGTACTTATGCTATGAGCTTGATTCTTTTATGATTTTATAAATGTCAAGACTTCCCTTAACCCAAGTTCCCTTGTTTATATCTCTTGTGTTGGTTATTTTGCTTCCACGACTATTAATGTGTGAATGACATGCTAAGAGGCTTATTTGGGGTCCCTTCGGGTTTCCATTTGCCGTGTTATGTCTAGGTCCTAGGCTTGAGACATGACAAACTTGGTTTCAGAGCACTAGGTTGTTAATGGTCCTAGGAATCCAACACACTGCAACGATTAGAGCCTTATTCATAGTTGTGAAGGGCGCCATAACTATGAATGGGAGGCTATGAGGCATTTTAGGAAATGTTTCACTTCTTCATGGACCTTATCGTGCTTTAGATGTGAGTGTAAGGCTTTTTCCCTAACGAATGGTCTTTTCTCTCTTACATCATGCCAATTACAAGAGGAAAACTAAGGAGAACCCGTACGCCCGAGGAGCAACCAGCTCCTCCCGCTCCTCAAGCTCTTCAAGGTAGAGGGATATCCCAAGATGAGTTACGAGATGCTATTACTATGTTAGCTTGTGCTATGACCAACCAAATTCATCAAGGGGTCCATGCCCCTCAACCTCTCACTTCAGCGTCTAGGGTGAGGGATTTTACTAGAATGACCCCACCGAAGTTCCATGGATCCAAATCGAAAGAGGATCACCAAGTGTTCATTGACAAGATCTACAAAGTGCTACCATGTATAAGAAATTAAACTATACTAAGTAAAGCGAGACAATCCATAATGGAGAGCAATTTAGGAATTTGTGTTCCCCATAATTCACTAACTAAATATCCTTAAATAACCCAATTCTCGACTAGAGTATAGTATGTCGTACGATAATTTCAGTTCACCAAGCCCTTTAATTAAAGGTGAGAGGTGGATTTCACTATGCGACTTGGCCCATGTCCATAGTGTGTAATAAAACCATTATCTATAGTCCTAATCAACCTCCCCTTGGTCTAGTTTAGTTGATTAGACGATAACACAACATTGAATCTTGTTAACCAATCTCTTTTCCTATTTATTACCACTTGGATCAAGAAGGTAACACTAGGAAATTCCTAATATTGGCCACCAATAGAAAACATGCAATACAAAGATAATTGATTAATATATGTAATACCCATTCCAAGAATTGCAAATTATATGGGTCTATTTGATTAGATCTTTATGGTTCCCACAACACTATGTTGTGGGTTTAGCCACTCCTGTTATGGGTAGATGAAGAAACCATGAGTTGAGAAAACATAATCAAACACTTACCCAAATAGATTAAAGAACAAGCAAACCCAATATATATTAAGAGTCACAAGGTTGGAAGATACAATGAATCCACAAGAGTATTCTCCTCTCCAATATTTAGTATCCAAGTATAAAATCCTAAACAAATCTCTAATGATGTTCTCTATTCTATTCTATTGTACTTCTTGCTAAAAATAACCTAATGATACTATTTATATTATTTACAAACAAGTCCTAAAAAAATAGAAAAACTGATCGGCGGACCCTATTGTGATACCCCATAACTTTGTACTCTTATCTATCCATATTTCAAGCCTTATTTGTTTAGGTTGGTGGTGTACTAGATTCATGGTAGACTCCTAGTACCTAAACAAGTCCAAGCTTACCTCCAAGTTGAGTTTTGGGTGTTGTTTCATATAAGGGTCAACTTTCAACTAGAATAACTCTTAGCATATTTAGAACTGAGTGGCCCATGACATGTCGAGTTAGCTTTGTAATATACTTTATTTCACCTTATTCAGACATCAAATGAAGGAGTTATGACTATTTTTGTGAGACTGTCCCTTGCAGTGAACCCCTACGGGCACCCATACGGGAAGTGTAGTCTTGTACGGCTCATGTGAAGGGGTATGGGCCGTGTCACCTAGGAATGTAGTGTAAAACAACATTTTCTTGTCTAAGTGAGGTGGGATGAACTAGTACATGGTCTGTGTAACACTACAAAGTCCATGAAAGTGGTCGTCAAAGAGACGAGACGTCAATTTTTCTAACTTTCCCAACTTCCATTTTTTTTCACTAAGGCACTTCAGGCAGGCACTCCACACAACCCATGGAGTGTCACATGGCCAGTGAAGTCTCAAGTGAGATGACACTTCGCCATTTATTCCATCCTTCACTAATGGTATTTTTGTAAATGCTAATTATCCTAATGACCCTATTTGACTTTTTATGCTATTTTAACCTTCCTAGAAGACCTAAACTCTAATCTTAAAGACTAAATTTCATTACTCTCATCTTAGTCACACTCTCAAATCCTCTCAATAGACTTCATCAAGCTCCACTTCAATTTCAAGGAAACCTAAGAACAAGATTCGATTCCAAGATCATTTCCAAGCCTCTATTCTTCCCAATCTCAATTCCAAGCAAATTTAGACCTAAGATATGTGGTGTTAAACCCTTGAGTCCTTAACCCATGGTGCCTAAACCCTCCTTTGATTAATATTGTATGATTTAAAGTTGATTTTACATGTGGGTCTTGTATATTGAGAAATTTTCTACACAATGACTTTAGTTCATGAAATTATGGTTGTTTTAGCACGTTTTGAGCTTGAAATCTTAGATCTAAGATTGGAATTGATGAGGGGTTTTGATATGACTGTCTTGGGGGTGTTGCAAGGTGTTGATTGAAGGTTTTACGACTGATTTTCTTGAATGATTTCATCTCTAAATTGCATGCTCTTTTACCCCTATTACACACCCCAAGGTGGTTGATAAAATGTCTAGTTATGTTTTCTTGAGAAATTGAAGGTCCAAAGCATGCGTTATGGTATGAATGATGTTATTGTGATAAAATGAGCTTATGTATATGATTATTCCTGCATGTTGTATTGTATTAGAGCTTGTGATGAATCCTATATAAAGTGTTGCACTAGACCATGCCCAATACAGTGGGATAAGAGTCCGGGTAACCATGTGAGGGGTTTATGCTTCACCACCTAGGATGATTGGGGTGTGACCATCATCAACCAAGTTGGGGTTTTGTACTCATCAACCATGTGAGGGGTTTATACTTCACCGCCTAGGATGATTAGGGTGTGACCAACATTAACCATATAAAGGGTTTATATGTCAGCACCTAGGATGATTGGGGTATGACCATCATCAACCAACCAAGATTGGAACAATAGTTTGATCTCTTCTTCACATATGACATTTTATACCAGCATGATTTACACAAGCTTGTTTTACTCTTAGTATTGATCATATATGCCATATTCCTATATTATGCCATTGAAAGACATTTAGTTATGATGCCTATTCCTTCTTGCATTGCATTCCACATACTTAGTACATTCAAATGTACTAACGTATACTCTTGCCTACATGATGTCACCATATATGAACCAGTGCCCGAGTTGACCCTTCTACACGTGGTTAAGTGGTGCTATTCAAAGCTTATTGGTGAGTCCTCCATTTCGAGGACCTTAGTCTATGTTGGTATTAACTATGTATTAATATTCTGTTTACTTTTCTTTTAACCTATGACTATAAGGGTGAGCCTGATTGTATGTCTTGGCCCCCACTGTTATTTATGTAGTAGAGGTGTTGTTAGACAGGGCAATGTATTTATGCCATGAGTTGATTCTAATATCTCTTAACTCTATGTTATGATATGTCCTTCCTTAGCCGCTCTTTCCCTTATTTTTATTCTTCAAATGTCATTTAATTGTTCTACAGCTAAGGATGTGTAATAATATGCTCTGAGGCTTATTTGAGTTCTTTGGGTTTCCCATTCATCGGTCATATCTAGGCCCGAGGCTTGGGGTGTGACACCTATGACACGTAGTTACAACTCATAATAGGATTTATGAGTTATGATCAGGGACTCATGTTTTGGTTCATGAACATTTGACTTCACTGCTATGCATCCTCTTTATGAGTCGTAGTCTGATCTATGACTCTTATCGCCTTCTTGTAGACTTCATCATCATCAGCTGGCCCTTCTCTGGAAATCTTTACAAAAACCCTCCATATGACTCGTAGAGTGACCAACGACTTATATATAGGTCTCATATAGCTGAATTTTAGACTTCCATTCATCACTGGAAATCCTTATGAAACCCACTCTACGAGTCATAGAGGGTCTCGTAAGCCTTCAAAATCTGAAATAGTCTGCAACTCTCTCCAGAAGTCATGCTAACCTACTCTCCTGCGAAATCAAACATAAAAACATATAAAAACCACAAATGTTGCATTGAGAATATACAAAATCTTATGTTTTAGGCATCAAATGTGTTGTATTTTGACATTACATCAACACCCTCAACTTAAAATTGGTGCTTGTCCTCAAGCGAAGACTCAATCTACAAAGATAAGAAAACAACACATCGACCTCAACCCAATGGCATACATCATGCATAATTCAAACTCTGGTACCCACTTAAAATTTTCAAAACCAGATCACACAGCTATTTAGCCAAAAAAAACACTAGTTCATTTGACAACATAACATGACAAGCAAAGGAATAACAATAGTCCACAATCACTGAACAAGTCAACTACTAACAATGCAATGCAATCATACTCACAGAAAGAAGTCTTATTTTAACACTCACTGATGATTTCAACGTCAGTCTTGGGACTATCCAAACACACTCACTCTCACAAAAGATGTTCATGCATAATGAATAATTTCATAGGCTTGCCAATATACTCATGACTCAGATTTTCAATTAAGTGGACTAGGATCACTTTAGGACTTCCTAATCTTATGTGGTAGGCTCATGGGGCTTTGATATGGCATTTTGGAAAAATAGTGAAGGAAATCCATCATTGGACTATGATTTTTAGCACTTTCACCGTACCAACTCTAACATTTCCATCTTATTCTCCCTTTTTCCACATAAAAGCTTTTCCGGGTATTTTTTTTCTCTTTTTCATATTTTGCCTCATTTTTGCACTTCATTTTGCATCAATGTCGGATGGAGCCAAAGGTTTACTATTTTTTGGCTTTGGGTTATGATGGAATAAAGAAAAATGCCTCTTTAAACTATCTGCGCTTCTTTCAATCGTGAAGTAGCAGTTAGTCAATGCAACTTTCGATGCTCATCATGGGTGAACCAGAAACAGCCGCGCTATATTTTTAAACATAGGGGTCAGGCTGCGTACGTTCAACCTCCCCTTACTCCGCAATGGGCGGGAGCCTTTGAGGCATTGGGGTAATGTTGTTGTTGTATTTTTCTTTTAATCTCAAACTAAGACATTTTTTCTTTTTCTTGTACCCGGTACATAGTTTTTCTTCTTTTCTCCTCATTCTCAACTCACTGCCTTATTATTTATGATTTTACCCCCACACCGGCCACCCTCAACTTAGGATTTTAGCCTATTTTGAAGTTCACAATCTCTATTCCCCAAACCAGGGCCACTTTTGGTAGCCACCCTCAACTTAAGCTTTTTGCCTCAATTAAGATTCACAATTCTCAAGGAAAGACTAGGGCCAATCTCAAGGTTTATATCTAGATAAGGTCAGGTTAATTTGGTGTTTTAGAAATAATTGGTTCATGTAAGGCTCAAATACTTAGAATAAGGGATAAAACATCATTTGGTAGGTTATTTTAGGCTAAAGTGGACTAATTTAAATAACAAAGGCCTATGATTCCTTTCTAATCCATTTAATCTATAATTTTACTAAGAATAACAGTGCAAGTTCTGAATTAGCATAAAAACGCACGAATTTAGCAAAATAAGATCACACTCAAATGACATTGCTTAGATTATCAACAAGCAACTCACAGATCATGTTTCATGTCTCAAATTACTGTCACTTATCAAAACAACTATTGCCAAAAATACAAACATGCGTGCTTGCCATTTAACAACTAAAAACAAAATTTTGGTGGGTACCAATTTTCAAAAACATAACATAAAGACATGCTATATGCCATACATATTAGTACTATATGCTTCAAAAATTATCTAGGCATCTTAAACGTGTAGGTTCAACAGAAATTAAATATCCACGAGGAAAAAGAACACAGGCAAGAAAACATTGGGATAAAAATTTGGGATAGTTATGGACCATAAGCTACTCAGACTTTACCAAAGCTCATAACTATCCACACCCTATTAAAAACATTGTGCAATATCCTTAATGTACTAAATCAAGCAAAAATAAAAATAATAGGGGCTAAGAAAAAGTTACCTTGGCACCTAAAATAATGTCTCGAGTAGTATGCTCAGCAGCCAAAATATGTTTGGGTAGGCCAATACCCACCTCTCTATCATGCTCCTGGGCTAACCTCATCTCCTCATCTAGCCTCGATGTCCTTAAGGCTAGCTCAAGCTTTTCTGCTATTTCCGGATCATCCTCACGACCCTCAATATCCATGGGATGCTTTGCACATACATTCCACTCAATAGGGTCGTCATCTCTGCAAGTATGCTTGTCAAGGGACGTTTGTAGAGGCTTTGTGGAGGTATATAAATCAAATAGCGACTTCGTAAGTGTAGACATTAGTAATGACATGGGTGCCATAAGTGAAGCTATCATTTTAGTCCTAAGCTTCACATTCTCCTTATGTATGGTTGATAAATCTGAAGGTCGAGCCTCGATTAACCTCTTCCTCAAAAAAATTGATGCAGGCATCCATCATAAAAACACACTCACCAACATAGATGTGGTGAATGCCTTGCATTGCTACTTTAAGTTTGTAATAGTCTGCTGAACCAATGGCCTAAGCTGCTGAATAAACTTAGACAACTGGCCTCAGTACATGATAGACGCTGCACCATAGCCTAAATTTAAATCTCGGACACATAAACCATGCCCAGTGTAGAACTTTGTGAAGTACTGGACTCTAATATAGGAGCAACTATAGTCGGATCCCTCTCAACATCGACTGCCTCAGGCGACTGGGGTCTCTAATTAGTAGTAGCAGCTGGAGTAGTAGTGGTAGTTGTCGAACCCTCAAAAGGTGGCTATGGGGTAATCATCGATGATGGTGGTGGTGCTCAACGGGTCATGACCAGGCTCTCATCAACCTTTATTAGGATGGCCTCGAGGGTATGTTGATCATCTACTAAATGATTAAGCTGATAAAGTATCTCCACCCATGATTATAAGCAAAGCATTTAGACCAAAACTAAGAATGGGATAGAGGTGGCCCTTTTGAGTGCTGACTCATGTATCTACTCCGCTATGCATCGGGCCCAATCAATGTCATAGCCAGCATCAACCAATACTTCCTACTTTGATATCAAAGTATTATCTGCTAGAGTAGGTTGGATGTCGGATCTAACAATTGCCCATAATAGGCTTCGTATGTGCGGTGACCCATGCAGGCTCTAGACCCTGCTTTATAATGTGATCGACCACCTATCTCAACAACTCTGTCCTCTATACCTGATCCTTTAAAATTAATGTCATTCTAGACTACCCCAATCTATAGTCAACCTAAGTTGTTAATCTTGGTGCTTAGTACTTGAGACCAAAAAGTATATGGCAAATCATCTCCTATGAAATATCGACCTGCCGCCCTCTCACTCGCACCTCTATCAATCTCGGCTATGTGAGAGGTCTCTTCACCTTGGGAAGATCTTGAAGAATCGTGGCTATGTTCACTAGATAAAACTCTGATACTAGTATCAGGCTGTATCATCCAACATTGTCTATCAACCGTATTAGCCCATATCATGTCATTATGTCCTTCAGACATGGGACATGGCTCAATCCTTCATCAATAACTCAAGGCTCCTCATATATCGAACGGGTGGGTTTGACCAGTTGTTTGAGCTATATGCGCTCGAGAAATATGTCCTTTATCCCCTAGACACACCACCAGGGAGTACTAGCATCCAGTGCTAAAGAAGATGATGGTGTGATCGAGGATTAAACATGTCCTCTTTGCTGGAAGCCCTTCTCCAAACTCTGCTCATCTCTAGACCTAGTCATCTGGGGCATGCTACTCCCCGTCCTCTCACTGCCTTCCTCATCAGACTAGAAACGACAATCATGCTGAATCTGGTGCTGCCCAACTCTACCGATAGATCTCATTTGTGGTCGAGGTACTGATGGGTCAAGTTAGATATCATACATCTCCAGTAATCCATTTGACTGAGGTGATTGGTCACCTTTGGTGGGCTCGTCCTTAAGCTATTTTCTAAAGGCTTTAATCTCTGTATGTTTTCCTTTTGGGGCCATAGTATCTAAAAAATTAAACATAAATAACCCACAATTAGCCCCAAAAATCAAGAAATAAAAAACAAAATCTTAATTGAATTAGTTGTAAAAGGGTATTACAAAAGCCAGTTACGAGTCATAGTTAGAACTACAAGTTGTAATATGGTCCCCTAAATAAGAGGTGCAAAACAATATTGAACACTAGAAACTATATGAGACCCAGGTATGGCTCATACTTGGTTTATAAGTCATAAACTTATTTCATATAATGTTATAGGAAGTAATTTACAAAACAGGCAAGGGTCTACAAGACCTATCTATAACTTGTAGAAGATTCCGTCAGATGAATATTCAGAATATCAAGTCACTGGAACTTCTCACGAGGGGCAATTACAATGTAGAGTCATCTATGAGTCATAAAAGACTCTCATAAAAAAGAAATTCCAAGTACCTAACCTATCAAAATTCATCACACAGACCTAAAAACATTTTCATCCTAAAGCTACCAGCATCGTAGGAGGCATAATTGTACGAACACATAAAGCATATAATAACCCATACTCCCAATCATGGTTAATACATAGTTTCACCCCATCAAAAAGGATTTAGAAATAATACCCCATCATTTCAACCTTCTCTAACTCTTTCAAACAAGCATGGATCTATAGGACCACCTACCAAGTCACAAGCAATAATCACTCAATCACATTCAAGTACACTTGGGTATAGATCAATAGGCATAACAAACATCAATCACCCTATAATTTTCACTAAATTGATTTGGCCCAAGCATTATCATACTCTCGTGTAATTGATAATCAATTTATACTCTAATATTATTCACAACCATTTAATCAACAAGAAGCATGATAGCATAAACACTGAATCAATAATCTTAAGGCTAATGTTCAGACATGAACAATCAATATAATCAATGACAACTCTCATTTCTCATTCACAAACCAAATACAACAAGACTTTTATGTTTACACATTCAAACCCATCACAATTATCAATTCAATAAAGCTCTAAAAAGGTAATTGAAGGTTCAAAATTAAATTAAGAACATACCATAAATTGTGATGGATTTGACAAAGATGAGACAGAATGAATAGCCAAGAAACCCAAGGTACCAAAAAATTCATCGAAAACTGATAGGAATGCTGGGATTTGATCGCAAAGTGAGGGGGATTGAAAGAAAGTGGGGAAATTTGGTTAAGTAGGGTAATAGTGGGGTCAAAATAATTTGACCTTTCTTTTATATCTTATCAGGTCAATATTTACTTTGACCAAATCAGGGTCTATGAAACTCCGATTATGAGTCATAGCTTGGTCTATGATCCATATGTCCTATCTCATAGACCTCTCATCACTTAGAAAAATTCAGCAATATACCTAGATTCCATGAACCCCATTCACAACTCGTAGCTTGATCTATCAATCATAAAGTTGGTTCGTGGGTGGAGTGCACACTTATATTGCTCACTATAATTCTCTACAAGATAGGATTATGAGTCGTAAAGTACAATACAACTCGTAAGCCCAGTTGTAGAGATTGCATCAGACGCAGTTCTCAGCAAAATCTACTGGCTTAATCTTAAACCTCTATAATCTTCACAAAATGCACTATCACCCTATATGCAACCAAACTAATGTCAAATATAACAAGAAAAACACAATCAAACAACTAATTAAGTGTCTAAAATTTGAAAATAAACACAAAACCAAGCTAAAATATCAAAAATCCTTAGGCTGCCTCCCAAGTAGCACCTGATTTATTGTGTCAGCATGACTTAGAGCTCTTGAGTACTTAGACTTCCTCAATGATTTGGTGAATTTTTGTCACCAAACTTTTCCTCGTTAATCATTCCATTCTGAATCTGATACAGGTGTGTTGATACAAGTTTGAATTGGTAAGCTATTAAATTGCCACAAAATATTGATCAACTTTGTAGTTTATCTTGATAATATCGAACTTGATCTCTCTCAATATCTTCTCTTGTGTATTTGCCCTTTTTATTAACTTGGCAAGCAAATCTTTAACTCTAGAGTTTCTATTACCATTATAATGGTGGTTCGGTAGAATGTACCAGCTACTCCTACGACTCTCCTCCTTATGGCTCACATCCTTGGTGTTGTGGCTTCATTGATTACCCTATGGAGTGGTTGAATATTGATTTTGTTTCATTAGCATATCTAGATTAGCTCTGTTTTAAGCAAGCATTTGAAAGATCTTTGCATTTATTTTTGCTTGCTCTGAACTCTTATCAGTGACATCTTTGGTTGCTCACGTATAGGTCTATACACATAGCGAAAATCAGCCATGTTGTCCACCTATTTAGCAATTTCTGCAAATGATTTCCTAAGACTGAACCTCCCATAAGAGCACTAGCATAAGCTTTTCTATCTGGATTCATAGCACGATAGAAGTTTTCAACTAGTGTTGTGTCTAAAATTTTATGGCTTGGAGCACTCCTCAAGCATCCATTGAACTGCTCCCATGTAGAAATGAGTGAATCACCTTTGAATTGCAAAAAGTTAATGATTTCGCCCCTCATCTTAAACCTGTTAGATTGAACAAAGAAACTTGCTAAGAAAGCCATCTTCAACTCCACCCAACTGGTGATTTAACTCGGTGGAAGTTCAGATAGCCACAACGCAGCATTACTTGTAAGAGACAATGGGAAGACAAGAAGTTGCACACCATCCATAGATAGTTTCTGTGTTCCATCAAACTCCTGCAAACAAATGTAAAATTATGTAAATAGCTATATAGATTGTTGAATGGTAGACCAACAAATAACTCACGATTTTGGAGTATTTGGAGTAACCTAATAGAAATAGTAATCTTTGAGTCAGTCAGTAATAGTGCAACATAATATCCCCAGTAACATCTATAGCTATAGGGTTCAATCTATATTGATTCCATTGATAAGAATTGTCATTGAAATCCCTAGGTTATGGAACATTCTCCAAAGAAGATGGGTTTACATCACTATTATCAACATTAACGTTCTTATTCACAACTTTATTAACCGCAATATTAGCATTTGCTTGAGCCATTCTTCTTGTAATTCGTTGGACCTCTAAATTAATTAGAGATAAGGGATTGCCTTGACTCCTTGTGTTAGGCATACAATACCTAGTATACCATACAAAGAAACAAAACAAAAGCAAAAGCAAATGTAAAATTGTCACGACCTAAGCTTAGGGCCTAGACGTGACTGGCGAATGGGGAACTCGAAGAAACCCCAAACAACCCTCATAGCAATCATTACACATCCTTGGTCACGAACAACTAAATAACATTTTAAGAATGGAAATAAGGGAAAGGGGACTAAGAAGAACCTAACATAACATTGCGTCAAGAGATAATAGAATCAACTCATGGCATAAATGTATAGCTTTGTCCAACAACACCTCTACTACATAGATAATGGCTAGGGCCAAGACATACAATTGGGCTCAACCTCATAGTTATAAGTAAATGATAAAGTAAAGAGAATCTTAATACATAGTGTAAGAGAATAGTCCTTGTCCCCAGAATGGAGGACTCACCAAACACTAACTTGAACAATCCATCTAGCCACAAAAAGACTCCATAGGAGCTGCATTCCCTACATGGTGATATCATGTAGGCAAGAGTATGCATTAGTATATTTGAATTACTAAGTATGTGGGAGGCATTGCAACGATAGATAGGCGTAAAAATCAAAATGTGTATCAATAGACAATAGGCATGATATAACAATATGACATATATGATCAATTTATAAGTAAAACATGCTTAAGTAAATCATGCTCATATAAGATATCATATGTGAAGAAGAGACCAAGCTAGCTATTCAACCTTGGTTGGTTGATCATGGTCACACCTAATTATCCTAGGTGGTGAGGTATAAAGCCCTCAAATGGTTGATGTTTGTCACACCCCAATCATCCGAGGTGGTGAAGTATAAAATCCGCACATGGTTGATGAGTACAAACCCCCAACTCGGTTGATGATGGTCAAACCCCAATCAACCTAGGTGGTGAAGTATAAACCCCTCACATGGTTGATGTTGGTCGCACCCCAATTATCCTAGGTGGTGAAGTATAAACCCCTCACATGGTTACCACAACTCTAATCCCCCGGGATTGGGCATGGTCAAGTGCAACACTTTATATAGGATTTATCAAGCTCTAATGCAATACCTCATATAGGAATGATCATGTACTTAAGCTCATTTTGTCATCATAACATCATTCATATCATATCATATCTCATGCTTTGGACCTTCAATTTCTCAAGAAAATATAACTAGACATTTTATCAAACACTTTGGGGGGGTGTAATGGGGGTAAAAGAGCCTGCAATTTAGAGATGAAATCATGCAGGAAAATTAGTGGTAAAACCATTAATCAAGACCTTGCAACACCCCCAAGACATTCACATCAAAAACCCTCATTAATTCCAACATTAGATCTAAGAATTGAAGCTCAAAACATGCTAAAACAACCACATTTTCATGAATTAAAATCATTATACAGTAAATTTCTCAATATACAAGACCTATATGTAAAATCAACTTTAAATCATGCAATATTAATTAAAAGAGGGTTTAGGCACCATGGGTGGAAGGACCCAATGGTTCAACACCACATACCTTAGCTTTAGAGAGATTCTTGAAGAAGACTTTAATGGAGACTTGAAACTTGAATGAAATCCTTGAAGAAATCCTTAAGATTGGTCTTGAGTTTGGGACTTGAATTTAGGGTAAAATATGAGTCTATATGTTTGAGTGTGTTTTGGAGAATGTTAAGGATGATGCAAGGCTGAAATAAGGCTAAGTATACGTATTTTAAAGTGTGGGAACCCTTAGGCCCAAGACTTAAAAGTCTTGGACTGAAGTTAACAGAAAATAAAACAAAAAATGGACTGCTCACTGGAAATTGCATTTTCTGCACGGGCGAGTTTTACGAAAATGGGCATAAATCCTTCTTCTGAACTTGAAATGAGGTGAAACGAAGTGTGTTGGAAAGCTAATTCAAAGGGCTTTAAGTTGGTAGGTTGTGTACTAAGAGATATGCCCCTACAAAGTGGACCCTCCTTAATAGCATATTTTACGATTTTTGAAATTTGATACAATTGCTCTAAAATTCGGGTTGGACCAATTTCTCACTCAATTTGACCTCTAAACAAGAATATGAAGTTGAATTTTTAAAATAACAAACAATTTTTCAGATATATGGAAAACAAGATATCGGGCACTTTTGAGGCACGTTTTTTAGCACTTTTTTGGGGTCATTTCAAGAATACAAAGGAACTCAAAAAATTAATACTCGAGTTATACTAATAGTGAATTCAACCTAAGTTTCACAATATTCCTTGGCAACGCGGTCAAAATCTTTGATCACGCCCAAGTTACCCCTCACTTTTGAGGATAAAATGGTCTTTGTCAGTTATAAAATCTAACCAAGGTTATGGTTGAATCCTAAAAAAAATGGAGACTTTTCGAACTTATTCACTAATAAGCAATTCAAGTATGAACTAACTCAATTCCAAAATGTGGGGGGTTGCAATGATTGATATGAAAATAAACTATAATAACTAAAATAAGAGACAATCAATAATAGAGAGAAACCTGGGAATTTGTATTTCCCATGATTCACCAACTGAATATCCACGGATAACCCAACTCTTAACTAGAGTGTAGCACATAGCAGAGTAATTTAACTTCACCGTACCCTTAGTCAAAGGTAAGAGGTGAATTTCACTATATAACTTGGCCTATCTCCAAAGTGTGCAATGCTAACTATTACCTATAGTCCCAGTCAACTTCCCCTTGGTGCAGTTTGGTTAACTAGACGAAAACATATCATCACATCCTATTAACTAATATCTTTTCTTATTCAATACCACTTAGATCAGGAAGGTAACACTAGGCAAGTTCTAATGTTGGCCACCACTAAAAAACATGTAGTACGAAGAGTATTGATTAATATATGTAAATACCCATTCCAAGAATTGCAAATTATATGGGTCTATTTGATTAGATCTTCATGGTTCCCACAATCCTAATTTGTGGGTTTAGCTACTCATGCTATAGATAGATGAAGAAATCATGAATTGAGAAAAAATAATTAATCACTTACCTAAATAGATTGAAGAACAATCAAACCCAATATGTATTGAGAATCACAAGGTTAAAATCTACAATGAATCCACAAGTGTATTCGCTTCTCGGATATTTATAGTATCTAAGTATAAAACCCTAAACAATCTCTAATGACGTTCTCTACTCTATTATGTTGTACTTTTTCTAAAAATAACCTAATTGTACTATTTACATTATTTTAAACAAGTCCCCAAAAAAGTAGAAAGATTGGTCGATGGACCCTACAACATGCAGTTACGAGTCATGATTGGGGTCTCATGTTCAGCTTCTTGAATCTTTGACTTTACTACTATAGATCCTCTTTATGAATTATCTCCTGATCTATGACTCGTATTGCCTATTCGTAGACTTCATTATCATTGTCTGGTCCTTCTCTTAGAAATCTTCATGAAACCTCTCTATATGACTCGTAGAGTGACCTATGAATCATGTAGCGGTCTCGTATAGATAAACTTCAGACTTTCATTCATCATTAGATATCCCTACGAAACCCACTTACGACTTGTAGATTGCTCTACAACTTATACAAGGTCTCGTACGCCTTCAAAAACTAGAAAAGTCTATAATTCTCTCCAAAAGTCATGCCAACCTACTTTCCTACACAAACAAAGACAAAAACATATAAATATCACAAATGTCGCACTGAGAATGTACAAAATGCTAAGTTTTAGGCATCAAATGTGTTGTATTTTCATAGCGCATCACCAACTAGTGTTTGAACTCTGTGGGAGCTCAAATAGCCATAACGTAGCATTACCCATAAGACATAATTGGAAAACATGAAGTCCTACAACATCCATAGACAGATTCTGTGTATCCACCACACTTTTACAAATAAATGCCACATTATGTAAGTGGCTACATGGATTATCTACACTAGAAATAGTGAACATTGTGTCAGCCGGTAGTAGTGACAACATAATAGCCCGATCACATCCATAGCCATAGGGTTCAATCTATATCGACTCCATAGGTAAGCATTATCATTGAAATCCCTAGACTATGGAATATTCTCTGAAAGAGTTGGGTTGTCATTTCGTTCATCATCAATAAAATTCTGATTCAAGGTTGCATTACCTATGATATTAGAATTTTCTTGTGCCATTCCTCTTGTAATTCTTTGGATCTCTGGATCAAGTGGAGTTAAGGGATTACCTTGACTCGTAGTGTTGGGCATACACTACTGAGATACCCTAGAAAGAAACAAAAAGAAAAAAAACAAAAGTAAAATACAAGGGAACTTATGGTTAACACTTGAATTGCAATTACTAGTGAATTCAACCAAGTTTAACCGTATTCCCTAACAACGACATCATAATCTTCGATCATACCCAAGTTACACCTCTATTTTGGAGGATAAAATGGTTATTGTCAAATATATAACCTAACCAAGGTTAGGGTTGAATCCTACAGAGAATACAGAGACTCACAATGAATTCACCAATATGCAATTCATTAAAAAATAAAACAACTGGTCGGCGAATTTGTATGATAGTCATTTTACGACTTGCAAACTGATTTACAAGTCATGATCAGGGTCTTGTATTAAGCTTTTCAGATCTTAAACTTCACCTCTATGGATCCACTTTACGAGTCGTAAATTAATTCACGACTCGTATTGCACTATCATAGACTTTATCTTCATCAACTATTCTTTCACTGGAACTCACAGGAATTCTATATGAAACCACTCTACAAGACTCGTTGAGTGATCTATGACTCATAGAGAGGTCTTGTATATCTTAACTTCAAATTTCACTTAGAATTTTAAAAAAACCCACTCTATGACTCGTAGTATTCTCTGCTACTTATAAAGGGTCCCATAAACCATCAAAAAACAAAAAAGTCTGCAATTTTGCCCCAAAATCATGCCAAACTGCTTTCCTATAAACTAAAATAAAAACCATAAATACTGCATTGAGAACACACAAAATCTTATATTTTAAGCATTAAATGTATTGTATTTGACAACATAATAGAAGATGGCTTAGATGAGATGTCTACGGGTGTCTCATTATCCGTGTGATGACTAGGCGCTAGGATTGGGTAGTTACATTTTCCAAGAATAAGTTGGTCAGAAGAGATGCCTATGGGAGTCTTGAATAGTTTGATACTCCTATAATGCATTATCTAGCTTTTAGAACCAATCTGTCTAGTTTGCATTCACCATCTTGGAAAGAAACTTAATCTCCAGATTAGATACCTCAACATGCCTACTCATCTGGGGATGGTAAAGTCTAGCAGCACTATGTCCCACCCATACTTCTTTAGTAGAGCTAAATAACCTATTACAAACATGGGAACCTCCATCGCTTATGATTGCTAGAGAAGTTCCAAATCGTGAGATGATATTTCTTTTGAGGAATGCTATGATGCTTTTACCTTTATTATCATGAAATTGCACCGCATTCACCAAATGTGAAACATAGTACATAACAACTAAGATATACATATTCCTTTATGAATTAATTAATAGCCCCATGAAGTCTATGCCCCACACATCAAACAACTCAATAATCGTAATATGGTTAACGATGAGCTCATGCTTTTGGGAAATTCCACCTTCTCTTTGGCACTTGCACATGCTTTGGCATAGTCATGTGTATCTTGGTGAATAGTTCACTAGTAGTATCTACACTATAAGATCTTATGTGTGTCTTCATATACCACTATGATGCCTGTTGTCCAATAAAAAATTACAAGAACCAAGAATACTAAATATCTTAGCCTCAGGAATATAGTAATGAATAATCACATCTGCACAGACATGAAAAAAATATAGTACATCCCAAAAGAACCTTCTCACGCTAGGCATAAAATTTAGGTATTGGTGGGAAGTCATATAGCATGGCACTACATCATTGACTAGTTAATTGGCAAAATCTGCAAACCATGGTATCAATTCATGTAACATAGCCAATACTCTCTAGTCAAGGAATGCATCTTAATCTCCAACCCACATTCAAACATAGCCAAAGAATAATTCTAAAGTCTTGATAAGTAGTCTGTAACTTGATTCTCGGTCCCCTCTCTATCAATAACCTCGAAGTAAAACTCTTGAAAATGAAGTACCCATTTAATCAACCCTGCCTCAACATCCTATTTTCCCATCAAATATCTCAACACCAAATGATCAGTATACATAATAACTTTTGTTCCCAATAGATATGACCTGAAGTTCTCGAACACAAAGACTACTATGTATAACTTTTTGTTCTACATTAACAATTTTATTTGCATAGTAGATGGGATGTATTATCTTCTCGCTACACTATCCAAATGCCACACCAAGTACCACCCTACTTTCTTTACATATGATCTTGAAGGGTTGAGATCAATCTAATGCAATAATGATAGGTGCCAAATTCAACCATTTCTTCAACCCCTCGAATGCATTGAGACACACATCATCATACATAAACTTAGCATCCTTCTAAAGTATATTATACAAGGGATGTAGAATCTTTTAGAAGTCCTTTATGAACTGTTCATAAAAGCCTGTAGGCCTCAAGAAACTCTTCAGACCTTTTACAGAGATAAGTGAAGGGAGCTTCTCGATAACCTCAACCTTAGCCTTGTCAACCTCAATACCATTGATGGAGATTCTGTGTTCCATCATAATACATTCTTTCACTATAGAGTGACACTTTTCATGATTTAGAACAAGGTGATAGTTTTCACACTGCTTTAACATGTCATGTAGGCAATTCAAACAATCCTTGAATGAGTCTCAAACAATAAAATCATCCATGAACACCTTAATAGTATCTTCTATCGTATCTGAGAAAATCAACACCATGCGCATTTGGAAGGTGGCTGGTATGTTACACATTCCGAATGACATCCTCTTGAATTTGAAGGTGCTATAGGGACATGTAAAGTAGTCTTTCCATGGTCCTTTAGAGTGATAGGAATGTAGTTGAAGCCCAAATAATAATCAAGTAAATAGTACCAACCTTCTCTTGCCAAGTGATATAGCATTTGGTCAATGAACAACATAGGGAAGTGGTCTTTCTCTGTAAAAGCATTGAGGTTGCAATAATCGATGTAAATCCTTCAACTTGTGACTAGTCTCATATGAATCAACTCATTGCTAGCATTAAGAGCCATAGTGATGCCTCTTTTGTTTTTTAACACATTGGACTGGACTCAGCCATTCACTATCAGTAATTGGATATATCATACCTGTGTCTAACTACTAAATAATATCCTTGTGCATTACCCCTACATAGGTGGTTTAAGGTGTCTTTAGTGCTCAATGCTCGACTTATAGTCCTTTGCAAGCTAGATCTTATGAGTAAATATGCCTGGGAAAATGCCAATAATATCTATAGTCGTCTACTTAATAGCCCTTTTGAATTGTTTGAGGATTGTAACCAATGCCTCCACTTATTAATCGTCAAGGTCTATAGTAATACTTATAGGGAGAGTATTGTTAGGTACTAAAAACATATACTTCAAGTGGGCTGGAAGTGCCTTCAACTCCAACACTAGAGGCTCTTTAATGGAAGGTCTAGTAGGTGGTGTATCATGGTTCTTCATGTCCAACTCAAGCTTGAGATATTGTCTATGGTGCTCAAACGATGAAAGCACTTTAACCATCTCATTATACTCTAGGATATTGTCATTCTCAAAATTCATCAATACAACCTCAAGAGTTTTAACACCTAGTCTCTCCTTTATAGGTACTTCCGGTTGCACTTCATCAACACTTTCAATCATAGAGACAGCCTTAAAATCATATGGTCTCTTCATAGACTGGTATACATTGAAGATGACTTCTTCTTTGCTCAATCTAAACTTGAGTTCAGCCAAATCCATACCTATTAGTGCTCGAATAGTAGCTAGGAATGTCCTTCAAAACATGATTGGTACATCAAAGTCTACTTCATAATCAAGAATCATAAAGTCTACGAGGAATATGAAATTTTCAACTTAAACAAGAACACCATATAGTATCCTCATAGGCTTTTTGACTATTCTATATGCCACTAATAATCATATTCATGTTGAAGTGGCGGCATCGAAGCCTAATTGCTTGAATACCACAATAGATATAAGATTAATGTTGGCTCCTAAATCGCCTAACGCCTTTGTAAACTTTAATACTACGATGGTTAGGTAATAGTACTCTACACCAAAGGCATTATAGCTACTCCACAATGGTGAAGATCTTGAGCAAGCTCTTGACTCACCATTCTCTTCTTTGTAATGAGGTCCTTCATGAACTTCATATACCTAGCATAATATCCAATGCATTAGTGAGAGGAAGATTTATGGACAACTATTATAATATAGAGATAAAGTTTTGGAACTCCCCTTTCTAATTCTTCTTTTTTAATCTCTATGGGAAATATTGGAGGCCTTAGTATGGGTAGTTTTTTGGTACTACCAGATCTTTACCCACGTCTTCCTTGGCCTACTCATCTCTTGTCTTTGATTTTATATTCTCCATTATCTACTCTCTAACTATATTATCAGTCACCAACATTGATCAATTTTGAACTCCAGAGTCAGTTTTATCGTGGCACATATGGTCGATTTTGATACCCATCTTTGCATTCCGAATCACCATATTGGTCTTGGCCCCTGTTTATGTCATAGTATCCTCCTTAATTATTGTCTCTGCAAGCATTGACCTTGTTTTAGTCCTAACCTCGATTCCCTGCACCTTGGCATAAATAATCCTTGTTAGATCCTTGGGCATTGGTCCAGAGACACTCCATCTAATCAGTCACAAAGCAAGTGACCTCCTTATAATACCAGTCATCATAAACAAGAGCTCTTAGTGGTTATTGACTAATTTCATTAACCCTCTCTTGTTTTTCTTCATCAATAACCCAATATTAGTACTAATTTGAGACAACTCTTATCATACCTCTTGGTTGATCTTAGCTTGCTCCAGATTTGTACTTGAGTGAGAAAGATCTTCTTGTTATCTCTGAGTCCCTCATGACCCATGCACAATTCGTTTTACTACTTTCTCCAATCTTTGGGCTACCTGGGCAAAAGTGTAGTCCAAGAATGATCCTCTGATTATGGTATTGATAATTGCTTTGTTGTTGTCATCTAAAGCCCGATAGAAGATATCCCCTAAAGCATCACCAGTGATCTTATGGTCTTAAACACTTCTCAAATACTTAATAAATTGCTCTTGTGTAGAGCTGATGGACTTCCTAGGTGTTTGTGAAAAGTTTTTGATATGGTGTTTAAACTTCAAGCTCTTTTACTAATGGAAATACCTTTCCAAAAAGGCTTTATGCATCTTTGCCCATGTAGATATGGACCTATAGGGAAGCTCAACCATACTTTTTGCCTCGCCAGTAAGAGATAATGGGAAAAATGGAGCCCAACGATAGCCATGGACTACTTTTGATTTCCCATCATACTCTTATAGACAAAGACAACATTGTGTAGATTGTTATATTTATCCTTTAATGGTAAGATCGTGAACAACCCTCTATCCTGGAAAATTTGTAGCAACCCACTCGATATAAAAAACTTTGTATCCGGTGGCTATAGAGGTAAGACGAATAGCTCCTGTAACATCCACCACTATTGGGTCTAAGTCTATATTGATTTCGCCCATCTACTACTGCTTACTGGATTAGTGGTGGTTGATTATCTACTACTGGTGGTCGTGGTGGTGGGTTTTTCTCATGTAAGTTGTGTTCCTCATTAGCAACAATATTGGAATTGTCTTGCGCCATTCTTCTCAAAGTTCTTTATATTTCAGATCGCAAAGAGTCAAATATAAAGTATAAGCAGTGGTTGTTCAAATATAAAACCTAACAATGGTTAGGGTGGAGCCCATGAAGAATATGGCACAGACATGGAATAATTAAAGCAACTTCGAGAAATTAACCAACTTATTTCCAAGAGGGATGATTTATGATGTAAAACAACAATGATGAAAACCTATTCTAAGAACAATGAGGATGCAAGTTTTACGATTTTAGTGAGTGAAGGTAACTAGGTAATTGTGTTTTCCATGAACTCCTAACATAGTATAACCTTATAATTGTAACCTTTTATAGTGTGTGGCATGTAGAACTAGTAAGTTATGTTTAGCTAAGTCCTTGGTCTGGAAAATAAGCAAATTTCACCATGCAACTTGGTCTATCTATGGGTGTTGTACTACTAACCCTTGTTGTGGTCCCAGTAAAATCGTCCCTTGGTCCATTCAGGCTGATTAGATGACCTTACTAACATCAAACCCTATTATTTATCTATTTCCCATTCATTACCGCCTTGTTCCAACAAGTGAGAATAAGGTGAGTTCTAACTTTGGCCTTTGCTAAAAAACAATCAAAATTAAGAGTTAAATAATACACGCATGCACACTTTCTAAGGATTACAAATTATTTGGGTGTTACTTTGTTAGTGCTTCATGGTTCCCACTACCCTAGTTGTGGATTTAGCTTCTCATATTTAATATATATCATGAAATCAGGTTTGGTGTTTGCATAATTAAATACTCACAATGAAAAATTAAAGAAATTAAAATCCTTAATCTCTAGATAAATAGCAATATGAAGATCCAAAAGTAAGAATAAAGTATGTCTCTCGAAATCTCCAAGAACAATCTAATACTAAAGTAACATTTTGTTATTTATTGGTCTACAAATCCAAAAATTAATAAAAAACTTTTTTATAGACATAAAAAAATCATAAATGGACAAAAAAATAGATTCAGGCATGACTACAAATTAATATATGGCCCGTGAAAGAATCCACGGCTCATGGTCGGGGTATTATGGACTTTTTTCATGAGATCTGGGGATAGATGTGCGAGCTCACATCCATAGGTCGTAGATTAGACTATGATTCTTGGTCCTCTTCGTCCTATTAACTTCCTAAAACTCTGCAACTTCAAACAATGATTAAGACAATGTGTCATGGAATAAACCATAGCCCATATTGGTAATCGTCATCTGCACTTTAGAAAATATCCTTAACTCTGGATTCAAAACCACAAACACCCATCTATGGCTCATATATCAAACCATAGCCTGTAGGTTGTCTCGTGCAAGTTAAAAGACCTACAAAGATGTCATGACCCAAGCCTAGGGCCTAGACGTGATCAGGTAATGGGGAACCCGAAGGAACCTTTTTATCTTATTAGGATCAATTGCATTGAATACAAATTTTACAAATCTCGTTCTTTTTTCTGAATTCACCCATTCCTATTCTTGGTCTGAAAATAAAGAAAGGCCTTTCAAATTTAAACTTGATTTTAGTTCATTACGTTCATTGCCTTCGTTGCCAAATTCATTGATTAAAGTTAAGAACTCGTCACTTTCTGTTGATAATGATTTTTTATCAACCGTATACGCTTTTTGTTCAAATTCTTGGTAATCAGTATTCGGAAGAAAGATAGTATGAATCCTATTTAGTCTAACTTTCTCTTTCCTATTTTCTAGCAATTTAATTTTTATTATTGAAGATGAAACTCCTTTTTTGATTATTCCGCAATATGGTCCATTTAACAAAGGATCATACACTTTAAGCATATAGTCTTTCTTAGTATCATCATTACACAATCTAGTTTGTATTTCGAGTATATCAAGAGAAAGAGATTCCTTGTCTAGAATTTCAAGTCGACTTAAAAATTTCTTATTCAGACTATTACTTTTTTCTTTGTTGGTAGAAATCCACTGATTGTCCAATTCATTAGGGAACATTCTTTGAAGTGACAATAGTGGTATATTTCTTTTTAAGATTTTCCAAAAAGTTCATAAACTTTGCAGGTATGTAAAAGATATTTTTATTTTTCATCACTTTTACATATGTTAAAAAAATATTGTGACATTTCGGTTCTTACAGCCTGCTCAAATCGATCATTATTTATATAATGAAATGGTCAATTCCATTGATTATAATCTAAAAGAAGACTCACAAAAGATTTTTGAAAAAGGACAAATTCTTGATTTTCATTTTTTTTATCAAGCAGTTTCTATTGAAAATTTTCTAGATTCCCCATGTTATTATTATTCAGATAAAAATCCTGATAATTATAAATTGGACTATTACTAGTATTAATATTGTTATATCCAATACTTTCCACCCCTTTTTATGTTTTTTAGGCTTCTTTCAGTTCTTTAGTAAGAATGGGTGAGGGTATTCTGCCTAAATAGTAGATACAAGTAACAAGTAAGAGAATACTAAAGATCTGAGCCATCGAATTTCTCAATTCTTATACAAGGTACTTATTAGATCGAATATACTTATTTCATCTAATAGAATGATTTTGTCGTATCCATACTAATATCAATCCAAGCCATTTTATGAATAAAATGTGACAAATAACCAACCAACAAAATCACTTCTTACAAATAAGATCTTGTTATTGCATCGAAAGAGATAAATGTTGACTAATTCGGCTAACATTGAACTTGGTAAAATAAAATGGTTGAATAATTGAAAAACAAGATTATCCAGGAATACATATTGAATGCTCAGATTACGCATTGAATTTCAAGTAGTAGATCCATAATAAAAAAAGTGTTTGTGATTGTGTACAAGAAATGAAACAAAAGATGGTAGAGCTAGGACAGTTATTGTATGAGGTCTACCCAATGCTTGATGTAGAGGTGCATAATAAATTGATATGAACATCATGAGTTGTCCAGTAATAAAACCAATTGTTGCTGATACCTTCTTCTTGGTTCCTTCTTCCATAACTAGAGCTTGAACAAGGAAGAGATAAGAGGGCCCTATGGAGAATGTCGTCAGAAATCCATAATAGAGTTCGACCATAACGACCGAATTAATTATCTTCATCTATAAGAATACTAGATTACCTAGTAGAAAAGATTGAAAAATCATCAAAAACCTCCCTTATTTCTTTCCTATTGCAATTTTTGGATTATTATATGATGATTATTGAACTTTCCATATATAGAAAAGAAATAGAAAGAGATAGACTAAAAACAACATCTGTTATGTCAATGATACCAAAGGGATATTAAATGAATGAAATTAGGATATGGATCAAATATAATGAAATAGAACCACTTTCGGGTTCCCTCTGAAATGAGGCATGTAATGGAGCCACTACAAAGAAGTTTTCAGATTACGAAGGAAGCTTTGAGCTCATATTGGTAATGGGTTGGGAACGGAAATTTAACTCTATAAGATCGAATCTCCTATTGTTCCTCAATAGCTCAGTGGCAGAGCGGTTGGCTGTTAACCGATAGGTCTTAGGTTAGAATCCTACTTAGGGAGATTTGATTGATTCTGAATTTTTTAATTTAGAATAAAGGGGCTTGCTTTGCCCATTAAGAGTAGGTAACCCGTTCCCTATCATTGTTTCTATTGCATTATATCTCATCGTATCATATTTTGTTTTCCAAGATTTGAAAATCACCATCAATACCTCGGTCTAGGTCTGAGATACAAGCCTCTTACCGTATCATTACATATTAAAGTGATGTAAAACAACACAACAAACATAAACAAAGGGGAACTCAGACTATGGGAGAGAGATTAATACTTAATTAATCAAACAAAAGTTTGGAAAACAAGGGCAAGGGACAATGGGAAAGCTTGCATAACATTATGGTCAAGAGATGAAAAAGTCAAGGCTCATAACAAAGATACATATCTTGTCTAACAATATCTCTACTACATAGAACTTTAGCGGGGGCCAAGATAAGCAACCGGACTCACCCTCATAGTTAAAATAGAATATAAAGAAGGATATCTTAATACATAATTAGACCAACGTAGAATAAGGTTCCTGAAGTGGAGGACTCACTAATTAGCTCTAGTAGCACCGGACTAGCCACATAGAGGAGGAGGAGGATCAACTTGGGCACCGGTTCCTACATGGTGATATTATGTAGGCATACAATATATGTTAGTATGTTTGAATATAATATGTTGGATGCAATGCAACAATAGATAGGCAAAATAATCAAAATGCATAATCAATAGACATAAAATACAATATGACATGTATGATCAATGCTTAAGTCACTCATGCCCATATAGGTTATCATATGTGTAAAAGAGACCAAGATACCTATTAAAGATGTAAACCCCTTGGTTGTTGTGTGGTAAAAAACCCCTCACATGGTCGATGGTAATCACACCTTACCAACACGGTGACAAAGTATAAACCCCTCACATGGTTGATGAGTACAAACCCCTACCTTGGTTACCCAGGCTCTTGTCCCCCCGGATTGGGTATGGTCTAATGCAACACTTTATATAGAGTATATCATATATGTATAAGCTCATTTCATCATCATATAGTCAATAATATCATATCTCATGATTTGGACCTTCAACTCCTCAAGAAACCACATCCGGATATTTTATCAAACACTTAGAAGTTGTGAAATGCCAATATGAAACCATGCAATTTATAGATAAAATCATGCAACAAAACCAATTGTAAAACCAATCAATACATTACAACACCCTCAAGACATATACATTAAAACCCTTATCAAATCTTACAATAGATCCAAGATTTAAGCAAAGCAAAATAGTCACAACTTTACATAGATTTAACATAAATTTTATAATATGCAAGACCCATTTGTAAATCAACTTTAAATCATTCAATTTATGTAAAAGGAAGCTTGGCATAATGGGTGAAAGAAACCCATGAAATAAACACACATACCTTAGCTTAGACATGAACTTGATGAAGATAGGAGATGGAGGCTTGAAGCTTGGTGGAGAACCTTGAAGAAGAACCTTAGTTTGGGATGAGGGTTTGGAACTTGAATTTGGGAGTGAAAATACGGCTATGTTTTTTGAGTGAGTATTGGGGAATATTTGAGATCATATGAGGGTAAAATAAGGCTAAGTATAGGTAAAAACATGTTTGAGAACCCTTAGGCCCAAGTCGCCGAAGCCTTGGACTAAGATAGAAATCACTGGCAGCAAAATACACAGGTCCATGATATGGACCGATCATGGAGGCCAAATTAACACACGTCCATGACAGCTGCGAGTCGTGGTGCTGTCGAGGATTGTCTTTGAAATACTAATCATTTGCTCTAAAATCAAGGTCAGAACCTTTTCCCACTAATTTTACCCCCTGAACAAGAATATGAAGTTGGATTTTCAACATACCAAATGGATTTTGACATATATGCATTTTAAAATTTTGGGAATTCCGAGACACATTTTTTGACACTTTTTGTGGTTGATACAATATCTCCCCCTTGGAAATATTTTGTCCCCGAATACAAAAGAGACGTACGAGAGAAAAGTGATCATCAACAAATCAGACCCAACAAGAATGCAGCATAACATGTAGAACACCATTTTTCAAATTTCAACATAAGTGTAAAATCGTGATAAGTTTACCAACTTACACATGAATGCACATGAATGACTCAGGGGGTGAAATATGAGACTTGAAATCATAGAAAACGACTCGACATGTTATGATAATCTTGAATAGAATAAAAGAGGTACGGATATTGCTTCTTGATGCCTACACTGGCTTCCCGAGAGACACCTACAAATGGATGACTCCACTAACAAGGCCTTGATGAACACCACATCTATATTAGTAAACTTCTTCACTCATCCATCCACACCTCCACGGGACCTTCTCCTAAGTCAACTTATCCTCCACCTCACCCATTATCTCAAAGAGTGCTATAGCACTAGAGTCACAACACAACCAATCCACCTAGAAACATGGAGAACCTTATGAACCATACCTACATCAATAGGCAAATCCCCAAACTTATGCAACTTTACCAACCTCCCTCTACACTCTTATAAGGACTCACAATCCTCAAGTAAATTTTAAACCTTAACCACACTTATTCAACTTGTCGGCACGAACTACCATCTCCCTCTTAGGAGACTACTTCCACCATCTTTCTACCCAAAACATCCAACTCTAATAAGGTGAACTCAAGGCCTTGCTTAATCTAGACCTCTTAACTAAGGAAGATTTGGAACCCACAAGAATGCTATACTACCATGCTCAACTTCACTTAACCTAATTTTAAATATAACTAACCGATGGACCTTACTAGTATCCTCCTTGCCACCATCAACAACACATGCTAGGCTACCTAGAGCACCAACAACAACATTAGCCTTACCATGGAATAATAATGCACACCCATTTCATAATCCTTAAGAATTCTAACCACCTTCTTGCTATCCACAATGAACACCTATCATATTTAGCAAACAACCTCTCATTTATCCAAGGCTTGCAGCATTACCCCTAAATGATTCATAATCTCTAAACAAATCAATACCTCATCACTATAGACCATCACAAACATACCAAGGTACGTTTTTAAGACCCTATTTACGAAATCCAATAGAAACAACCGGTGCACAAGGCCATCTAACAACTCCACTAATATCACCTACCCTCCTATACACTTGAGAACAAAAGCCAAACCTCAAATCAACCTTAGGGAAGTGATGATCCCATTAAAGTGGGCCAAATAGATCGACCATCCTTAACGATCATATTTACAACCTTACGAGTTCTACAATCATTGGAAGAATGCTATGCAAATAGCCTAAACTACCACAAGACCTCCAACCCATCAAGGTAAGTTCAACATGATCACAAGACAAGGCTCTATGCAACAAGAACATGGGGCAACCCTTATAGACTCTTCCTCTTAATCCATTAGTGCTAAGTCGTCATCCTACAAGAATACTTATAACATACATATTCATACTTTCAAAGAGGCAATAGTCATTTTCTTTCCAAATCATTCGAATGCACAATTGGGCTTAAAAGTCAAACACCGTTCATAACAATTTATATTTTGTCTCAAATAACAAAATCATGATTTCATAGTCATAATATTCATGCATAAGAATAGCACATTCTTACATAAAATGGTGCAAGCACTTCAGATGATCAATAATCCAAAACCAAAGACATATATGTGATCATAATATTGTCATAACCAACATTTTGTAAATTTCACACCATAAAACAAAATTAGGCTTAACCTATAACGTAGTTTCTCAAAATAATCTGTGTACATGAATGCATATACTATGATCAATGA
Source organism: Solanum sejunctum (assembly GCA_025642045.1). Classification (NCBI taxonomy): domain Eukaryota; kingdom Viridiplantae; phylum Streptophyta; class Magnoliopsida; order Solanales; family Solanaceae; genus Solanum; species Solanum sejunctum. The sequence continues at coordinate 9,294,120 of JAOTQJ010000096.1, read as the reverse complement.
GAGAATGACATGGGTAATTAAGAATCAATCTAAAATCAATATTTATAATATGAAATTGAAGTGAAAACATAATTAATTCCACATTTAAATCCATAGTATAATCTCTCATGCATAAATATTCAAAAAAGCACGTGCAAACTTATAATTTCATAAACCCAAAGTAAATCCTCATATAATGGATAAATCATATTAAAATCACCAAATAAACACTACCCATGAGTCAATAGAATTTTAGGAAACATAATATTTAAAACTCCAAATTAAAGTATGCAAAATCCATGTAGGTTTTCTTGAAAATATTTTTGGGTCTCCTTGATTTGAAGGGATCAAGGATCGACCATCATACATATGAATCCTACTAGTACCAAGGAATAACACAAGCTAGCACCAAGGAATAACACAAGAAATATCAACTCCCAAACCTATCAAGTCACTCCACTCAAAACATTGGTCACAATATTGGCCTCACTTGGGGTCAACTAAGTCATAGGAGAAACAATAGAAGAGAACCTACTCACAATCTCCGATAATATCCCGCTAAGCCCAAGAAGCTCCCAATACCCAAGGAAGTCATGATCTAGGCAAATCTATAATCATATTCATCTTACTAGCATTTACCTCAACACCATCAGCCGTCATCACATGACTTAGGAAGGCAACCTCTTGCCACCAAAATCCTTATTCCTCCCATTTAACATCTAACCTTTTTCCTTAAACTTTGTTGTACTACCCTCAAAAGACTCATATGCACTATCTCATTAGGGAACACAAACCATCATATCATCACCAAAACCACCATAAGCCTATTAGAGTAGGGGCTAAAAGATCCTATTCATAAGAATTGTAGGCATAACGGGTGCACTAGTCAAACCAAAAGACACTACCCTAATTTCGAAATATCAGAAAGGGACATTCAAAGCCTCATCTACCACCACCACCAACTCAATAATAAAACAACTTAGGTTATACACCTCCATTTATCACAAGATGACAAACGCAATCCCTTAGTATCCAGTCATACCTTAAGACATAGAATAAGCCTACCTTCCATCCTATCACTTAAAAACCCTCATTTTAAAGATGGGTTCATTAGGGAATCGGGGCCTAAATCTGCGGGTCCTACAACCCATGAAGACACAATACATGTGCAACCATTCCATTCCCATAATGACATCAAAAGCCACCATACCAAATCCAATAAGCCACAAAGCAAGGCCTAATGCAATACAAACTTCGATCGACACCTATGAACCTCCTAACAACAATATACCTAACAAAAGGATAAAGACCAAGGATCAACACAACATCTTGGGAACATAAGAATCCCCATTAGCAACCAAAAAATAGAGAAGAAATAGTGGCAGATCGGGCCTAACAATACATGCACAATAAAGACAAAAAAACTTCAACTTACCGGTAATAGCATTGGGAACCTCATGCCCTCCTCGAGTCATTTTATCAACACGACGATCTTTATGCTTCCTTCAAATATACGGATAATCCTTTAGCTTGTGACCCACTTTATTACACCCATAACAAGTATTAGTCTTCCTCAAGGATGGGCTACCATGATACTTCCCACACCTTTTACACTTGGGATCAGTCATTCCACCATCACCTCCTTTACCCTTATTACATTCATGAGGGCAATCCTTCCTCTTATTTCCCAATTAACTACAATCAAAACAAGCATTGGCGCAATTGAAAGGTAGGCCCCTATAAGCCTTATCACATGTCGGACACCTAACATCATCTCTATCCTTGATACTTTGGAACTTTCCTTCAACACGGGCCCTCTTGGACTCACTACCTCTTCTCTTATCATTTGAAGTCTCGGAAGCATCCACTTGTTGCTCAAGGTAAGTTGCCAATTTCACCGCCGCTTTGGCCACTTTCCATAGAGCATCGCAAATCTCTACACTTGTCTTATCATTGTCCTAAGTAGCTTGAGACATATCCTAGACTGTAATGGTTAAGGGTTAGCAATAAACCCTTGGGGATCTAACTTTATCGCATGGCATGGATCATACAAAATGGAAGATATCCTAGAACTGCCTCATAGCCTCCTACTCATGGTTGTGGTGCACAACACAACCATGAATAAGATTCTAATTGATGCGGTGTGTTGGACTCTGAGGATCTATCAGCTCGAATACTATCTTTCTCATGACCATAGCCTAGGGCCTAGATGTGACCAGCGAATTGGGAACCCCATGGAACCCCAAACAAGCTTCTTAGCATATCATTAAACATCCTTGGTTATGGAAGCAATGTAAAACAACACAAGACACATAAATAAAGGGGAATTAGGACTATGAGAGAGAGATTAATACTTAAATAATCATGCCAAAGTTTTGAAAACAAGGGAAAGAGACTATGGGAAAGCTTGAATAACATCATAGTCAAGAGACCAAAGAGTCAAGGCTTATAACATAGATACATATCTTGTCCAGCAACACCTCTACTATATAGAACTTTTAGTATGGGCCAAGGCAAGCAACCGAGCTCACCTTCATAGTCAAAATAGAACATAAAGAATGATGTCTCAATACATAATAAGAGCAACGTAGACCAAGGTCCTAAAAGTGGAGAACTCACCAACTACCTTGATTAGCACTGAACTAGCCATATGGAGGAGGAGGAGGATCAACTTAGGTACTTGTTCCTACATGGTGATATAATGTAAGCTTACAGTATGTGTTACTATGTTTGAATGTAATAAGTATGTAGGATGCAATGCAACAACAGATAGGCATCATAATCAAAATGCATAATATTAAGCAATAGACATAATATAAAATATGACATGTATGATCAATGCTTAAGTAAAATATGCTTAAGTAACTCATGCTCATATAGGATATCATATGTGTAGAAGAGACCAAGCTAGCTATTCAAGGTATAAAACCCTTAGTGGTTGTATAGTATAAACCCATCATATAGTTGATGGTAATCACACTTTACTAACATGGTGACGAAGTATAAACCCCTCACATGCTTGATGAGTATAAACCCCTAGCAAAATTACCCGAGCTCTTGTCCCCCCTGGATTGGGTATGGTCTAATGCAACACTTTATATAGAGTATATCTTATAGATAAGCTCCTTTCATCATCACATAGTCATTCATATCATATATCATGCTTTAGACCTTCAACTCCTCGAGAAACCACATCCGGACATTTTATCAAACACTTACAGGGTGTGAAATGGTAGTATGAAACCATACGATTTAGAGATGAAATCATGCATGAAAATTCATTAGAAAATCATCAATCAACACCTTCCAACACCCCGAATACTTATACATCAAAATTCCTCATGAAATCTTATAGTAGATCTAATATTTATAGCTCAAAACTTAGCAAAACAGTCACAATTTTACATAGCTATAACATTGTATATAGTGAATTTCATAATATGCAAGACCATTTGTAAATAAACTTTAAATTATGCAGTTTATGTAAAAAGAGGCTTGGGTATGATTAGTGAAAGGAACCAATGAAAGAAACCCATATAACTTAGCTTAGAGATGAACTTGGTGAAGATTAGAGATGGAGGCTTGAAGCTTGGAGGAGAACCTTGAAGAAGAACCTTAGCTTACAATGAGGGTTTAGGACTTAAATTTGGGAGTGAAAATATGGCTAAGTATTTTTAGTGAGTATTGGGGAATGTTTGGGACGACATGAGGGTGAAATAAGGCTAAGTATAGGTAAAAACACATTTGGGAACACTTAGGCCAAGAGCCCAAAGCCTTGGACCGAGATAGAAATCACTGGCAGCAAAATACATAGGTCCACAATGCAAAGCAGTTATGGAGCCCCAATTAACACATATCTATGATAGTTGCACATCGTAGTGCTGCCTCGAATCATCTCTAGAAATTGAAAATTATGAAAATTGAAATTGCAAATCGTTTGCTCTAAAATTAGGGTTAAAACCTTTTTACCCAAATTTTGACCCCCTAAACAAGAATATGAAATCAAAATTTTGAAATAGAAAATGGGTTTTGAGATATATGGAGTTTAAAATTCTACACATTTCGAGGCACATTTTTTGGCACTTTTTGGGGTCGTTACAAAAACACTACAATCCTGACAAAAATATCTTGAACCCTATTATCCTTCAAAATAACACAAGCAAAAATCAAATAACTAAAAATTGCTAGAGAAAACAAAAAATTTCCAAGTGTAAAGCATCAAAATTGCCATATTTTGGTGGCACATCAAACTAACCAAATCATCGAAGAAGAAATCCAACTCCAGCCACTAAATGGGTTATAGTCTAATTGTTACCCATCCATACATGGTTAGATCATGTAGGCAAAGAAGTATGCATTAGTAGTGGACTGTACTAAGTGTGTAGGTATGCCCTGCATCAAGGAACATCATATCATAATATCAATATGCGTAATAATAACAGTATATTTAGAACAAGATATGAATGAGCAATGCATGTTTAAAACCATGAATAGACGCATCATAAAACGTTTCATACCTTGGTATATACATATGTGGAATAAGACCATGACTAACAATAAGACCATGCAAGCTATTACATGGACTACTAATGTTTTCTCTAAACCAAGTGAATGAGAATTCTACTTTGCCAAGGTAGACTCAACCTTTACCCTATTGGTTGTATCGTAGCAGGTAAGAGTCACATATACATAAAAACCTCACCTTATAAGCCTTATGCCATCATTGTGAGTATCACATGCACATAATCATATATGGATCCATTAGCTCCCCTTATAGGCACATAGTCATAAACCAATGGTGGCATAAGTCATATCCCACAAAATACATAATGATGCATGTACATAATTTTTAACATGATTCATACTTTATCAAAATTATACTTTCTGTCATGATCCAAGCCTAGGGCCTTGACATGATACGGCGAATGCAAAGTATGAAGATAACCCAAACAAGTCTATTAGAATATCTTGTACGCATTCTTGATTGCGGAAATGAAAATAAACATCAACAAGAGCAAAGTATAAAAAGGGAAATGGGACTAAGGGAAGTCTTTCATCAATACAAAAACATAAGAAGAGTCAAGCTCAAAGACATATACAAACTTAGTATCTAATAACACCTCTACTTTAGAATGGAGCGGGGGCCAAGACACTTCCCAAGCTCACCCTCATAATAATAAGTATCCAACATAAGGAACAAGTCTCAACATAATATGAATAAAAGTTGATATTTCCCTCGGAAGTGAGGACTCACCAAAGCTTTCTTCAAAGAACAGAACTAGCCACATGGAGGAGTATGATAAAAAGGACTTCTGGTTCCTACATGGTGATATCATGTATGCATAGAGTATGCATTAGTACGTTTGAATATACAAAGTATGCGGGGTGCAATACAACAAATACATAATCGAATATATTCAAAATGCATAAGATATACATAATGGATACAATCTCAATATGTCATGTATGATCAATGCTTGTAATAAAACTTGCATGTAAAAATATTTGACTTGCACTTGATAATATATATATGTGGGAGGAGACCATAACCGACATAGACCAAGTAATTAAAACATGGAATCCAAGGCATGATGCCCCCTTGGTACAGGTGATCGGGCATGACACCCCCCCAACTGTAGGTAAACCAAACATGATAACCTAAACAAGACAGATCCACTAGTATAGCAAGGGAAATTACATAATCCTATGGTGGCGCAAAGTTTAGAGACTAAAGACATTATATAAGGATCCCTTGTGTCGAGCGCCCATCTTAAGCATCAATCGATGCTAAGTCTAATCCCATGAAATACTTCAAATAATCGTACATTAATAATAACATGAGAAACTTGTGAGAGACATGATAACATGTCATGGATCACTCATTAACATGCTTGATCTCTACTAGTGATTCTAACATGAACATCAGAGTATATATGATCCCTTGCCTTGACATGAATGACTCACAAGAGGCTAAAATCTTAAAATAAGGGACAACATAATACTTGTAAAATGACAAATACATTTCATTAATTCAATACATGCTTGAAAGCCCTTAATCATCATGAAATCACTTGACTTGTAAATCATATAATAGTTAATCAACAACTTGATAATTCTTGTCATATAATTTTATCAAACACATGGTGGGTTCGTGATATTTGTTCAAAATCATGAAACTCAAGAGTAAAATAAGAAGAGTAATCTCAATACAAATCAATCCACCAATATAGTAGTAAAAACCTCATTTAAGGTATCTTAAAATCCATCACAAAAGCCCAGAATAGTTCAAATATAGCTCAAATCATGCATAGTCTCAATAGACAAAAATCAATTCATGGAATAAGCTTGAAATAGATATTCATGTATAATCAATCAATACTTAATAAAACCCCAACATAATTTCTGTTCATATTTTATAATAAGAGATACCCATAGATAATATAATTTGAAATCATGTAAATTTCATAAAAAGAGAAGGTTGGGTTGCACCGGCGAAAGGACCCATGGATAAAGACCCACATACCTCAAACTTGGATTTTTCATGAAATTGAATTGAGGGAAAGTTGAGGCTTGAGATGGGTTCTTGAGTTCCCAAATTGAGCTTGAAATCCTTGAATTTGAATAAGAGATTTGATAAAATCTTGGAGTAGTTTTAGAGAGAGTTTTGTAAGTTATAGAGTTTAAAAATGGCTACGTATGGAATATTTCACGTTTAAATAGGAATTGGGTTATGACCCAAATGCCCTTGAACTAAGATGGAAAAATAGGGCACAAAATGCACTGGTCCGCACCCCAGGTGTGACGTGGACCAAATGCGCAGACAAAATTACACAGTGGCATGCCCTAGGCGTGTCACAGCCTGGGCATGGACAGCCAATGAAAAGATTTTACTCCTAAAAATTCAAGTCTCAAAACTCATATGAATCTTAAGGTTCTCATCCATGCTTCAAGTCTCTATCTCTAATCTTCATCAAGTTATTCTCCAAAACTAAGGTATATGGGGTTTTTTCATGGGTTCCCTTCACCCATGATGCCCAAGCTTCTTTCTACCTAAATTTGAATGATTTAAAGTTTATTTACTCATTGGTCTTACTTATTATTAAATTTACTGCATACTATGTTGGGGTTTATGAAATTGTGATTGTTTGACTATGTTTTGAGTTATGAATCTAAGATCTATGGTGAGATCTGATGAAGTGTTTTTATGTATATTGCTTGAGGGTGTTATGAAGTATTAACTGATAGTTTTACATCAGATTTCCTTGCATGATTTCATCCCTAAATTGCATGATTTTACACTAGTACTACATACCCACCAAGTGTTTAATAAAATGTCCAGTTATGGTTATCTTGAGGAATTGAAGGCCCAATACATATCTTATGAGTTGAATGACTATATGATGATGAAATAAACATATGTATATGGTTTTATTTTATGTAGTGCTGGAATATGACCATGCCCTATTAGGGAGTTGCGCGCTAGGCAACCATGTCGAGGGGTTTGTGCCTTGATAACCATGTCGATGGGTTATATCTTGATAACCATGTGGGGGGGGTTTGTACCTCAGTCACTAAAGGTCGTATGCGACAATCTACTAACTTTGTTGGTGTGTTTGTACCTCAGTCACCAAGGATGGTAGGGTGCGGCGATCCACCAACTAATGGATGTGATTGGTACCTCAATCACTAGGGGTGTATGGAGTGATGATCCACCAATATGATAGTGGTCTCTTCTTACTCATGTATTATTTTCTATATAAGCATGATTTACTACATAACATCTCACATGCATGCCATATTGTTATATGCTACTCATTGCCTATGCTTATGCATTTCGATTATGTTACTTATCTCTAATTGCATTACATCCTACATACTTCATAGATTCAAAGATACTAATGCATAATCTATACTTACATGATGTCACCATGTAGGGACCAGATCCCTACTTGAGCACCCTCCACTTTTCTAGTACGATTTCTCCCAAGCTTCTTGGTGAATCCTTCATTCTGGCGACTTTGGTCTATGTTCTTATGCTATGTATTATTACTCTCTTCCTTTATTGTATACTTTGACTATGAGGGTGAGCCCAGTTATCTGTTTTGGACCCCACTATTATCTATGTAGTAGAGGTACTTTGGACATGTTATGTATCTATGTTATGAGCCTTCACTCTCTTGTTTCTTGATGTCTATGATATGAAAGTTTCCCTTTAGTCTCTTGCCCTTGTTTCTAATCTTTTATGTCATTACTTGCTTCTGCAACAAAACATGTGTGATGGTATGTTAATAGGCTTGCTTGGGGTCCCTTCGGGTTTCCCATACACTGTGTCATGTCTAGGCCATAAACTTGGATCATGACACAAACTACCCAACCGGGTATCTAGAACACTAATGCTTGAGTTGTAGCTATTATTATAAGCAAACTTAATAAGTGGAAGATGTTTATTGCAACTACTCTTAAACTCCAAAACACATGACCTAAGCATATCTTCAAGAGTTTTTATAGTACTTATGGCTTGTCCATCCGTTTGAGGATAAACAATCCTGCTAAGCTTGCCCTTGGTACCAAAACCCATTTGGAAAGACCTCCAAAAATGAGACGTGAATTGAGCACCACTATCTGTAATGATAGACAGGGGTACCCTATGCAATCTAACCAAATGAATATACAACTTGGCATAATCTTCAATACCATAAGTTTTTTTAATTGGTAGAAAGCAAGCTGACTTTGTCATTCTATCTACAATAGGACAAAAATAATCAAAGTGTTTCCTAGTCTTTCGCAACCCAACCATAAAATCTATGTGGATCTCTTCCCACTTCCAAGTAGGAATTTCAATGTCTTGTCTATGCTACCCAACCTTTGATGTTTGGCTTTCACTTGTTGACAATTGTGACACCCGGCTATGAACTTATTAATATCCCCCTTCATACCACCATACCAATACACCTCCCTCAAGTCTCTATATATCTTTATGGAACTGGGGTGAATAGAATAGGATGAAATATAGTCCTTCTTCAAAATCAACTCCCTTAATTCACCCATATTAGGCACACACAACCTACCTTGGCACCAAAAGGATCCATCTCCCCTTAGGAGAAAACATTAATTTTACCATTCTTCACCAAAGCCTTCAAATCTTGCAAGGTGGGGCCAAATTCTTGTTTGACTTGACTTCATCAATCAAAAAAGAATTGGAACAATCAATAACAATTATACCACCATTATCAACTTCATTTAACCTAACCCATAACTTAGCCAATTGGTGAAATTGTCTAGCTTTGTCCTTGTTACCAATAACAACATGAGCTAGACTACCTATTGACACTTTACTTAGAGCATTGGCCACAACATTAGCTTTGCTGCGATGATTAGTGCACACTCATGTCATAATACTTAAAGAGTTCTAACCACTTTCTTTGTATCAAGTTATGATATTTTTGTGTGTACACATATTGGAGACTCTTGTGGTTGGTAAGCACATCTACATGAACCATATACAAATAATGACGCCAAATTTTCAAAGTAAATACCACAACCGCCAATTCAAGATCATGGATGGGATAATTTTGCTTATACACCTTAAGTTGCATAGAAGCATATGTTATAACCTTGCCATTTTGCATCAAAACACACCCCAAACCAATCCTTGAGGCATCACAATAAAACCACAAACCCTTCTAACCCTTTCGATAAAGCCAAAGTTGGAGCGGAGATAAGCTTGTCTTTCAAAGTTTAAAAACTCTTTTCACATTCAACAGTCAAAATAAAATTTGCCTTCTTTTGGGTCAACTTTGTCATAGAGAAAGTAATAGAAGAGAAACCATTCACAAACCTTTGGTAGTAACTTGCTAAACCCAATAAACTTCTAATATCCATCGGTATCAAGGTCCTAGGCCAATTCCTTGTCACCTTCATCCTCTGAGGGTCTGTTTTAATTCCATCACTTGACACCACATGCCCTAGGAATGCAAACTCTTTCAACCAAAATTCATAATATTTCATATTTAGCAAACAATCTCTCCACCCTCATGATTTGCAACACCACCCTCAAATGATTTATATGTTCTTCCTCACTCTCGAAATAAGTAAATATATCATCAATAAAAACCACAAACATTTTAAGGTAGGGTTTAAAACCCCATTCATGTGATCCATAAATATAGCTGGTGCATTAATCAAGCCAAAAGATATTACCACAAATTCAAAATGCCCATACCTAGTCCAATAAGCCATCTTGGGAAGATCGCACTCCTCACTTTCACTTGATGGTATCTGGATCGAAGATCAATCTTAGAAAAGTTACTAGCCCCTTATAGTTGATTAAAATGGTCACCAGTCCAATAAGCCATCTTGGGAAGATCGCACTCCTCACCAAGTGAAGGTGAGGGAGTGTGACATTCCTAAGATGGTCTTTCAGACTAGGTATAGGCATTTCAAATTTATGGTAACGCCTTTTAGATTGACTAATGTACTGGCTATATTTATAGATCTCATGAACTATGTCCTTCAACCTACCTTGATATGTTTGGTGGTGTTCCTTATTGATGATATACTGATTTATTCTTAAAGTGAGGAAAAGCATGTGAATACTTTAAGGATGGTGTTGAAAAATCTTTGGGATGAGTGGTCGGTTTCCAAATAAGAAAAGTGTGAATTTTGGTTGATAGAGGTTACATTTCTAGGGCATGTGTCATCAGATGATGGCAAAGAAGATTGGTAGCGCTTTTTAAAGATTATGACATAAGTGTGCATTATCATCCCCACAAAGCTAATTTTGTGGCCGATGATCTAAGTAGAGTGTCCATAGGTAGTTCATCTCATATTGAAAATGTTAGTGTAGTGGTTGTTGATTGTTCTAAATCTTTTTCAATTGATGAAGTTAAGTTAAAATAAGATCTCAACCCCACCTTGCTAGAGTTGAAGGCCTTGGTTAAGGATGGTAAGGTGGAGGTTTTCTCCCAAAGGGGAGATAGTGGCCTTAGGTACCAAAGTAGATTGTGTGTTCCTAATGGTGTGACTTGAAAGAGGTGTATTAATGGAATGGTTTTAATTGGATCATACTTAGAAATGGATGCCATGGAGGAAGTAAGGTTTATAAAGGGTGAGGTTGAGGAAGGCTCACAGTAGAAAAAACTCATATTCCAATATGAGAAGGAGAGATCTTAAGTTTAAGGTTGGTGATTAGGTTTACTTGAACGTCTCACCCATGGAGGATGTGATCTGGTTTGGCAAGAAAGGGAAATTAAGCCTAAGGTATGTGGGCCCTTATAGAGTTTTAAGGGGAGTTGTTAAGGTTGCATATGAGTTGGAGTTACCTATGGAGATGAATATGGTTCATTTGGTCTTCCATATGTCCATATTGAGGAAGTATGTATGTGACCCAAGTGCTATAGTGCCCTTAGAGATTATGGGTGTTCTGGAAGGTAATTTAACCTATGAGGAGGTCTTGGTGCAGATTTTGGATGAACAAGTAAAGAGGTGGAGAAGCAAAGATGTAGCTTCTGTCAAGGTCCTTTGGAAGAATCAACAAGTTAAAAGTGCCACATGGGAAGCCAAAGCAAACATGAAAAAGTGATACGTATATCTCTTCCACTTTACTCAAGCCGAAGGTAATAATTTATGTCACTTATATGATTTCAAGTCTAAAGTTTCATTTCTCATGTCATTTTGCATACATTCATGTCTATGGTAACAAGTTTATGCTGATTTTTGGACATTCATGTTAATATTTTTGAAAATAATGATTAATGCATTTATTGCATTCACATTGGGCTAAAATCTTCATAAGTACTTCTCTTACGCATGTTTCTTTGACATTTGGGGATGAATGTTCCCAAGGGGAGATATTCAAATGTCCCTCATGTGCTTTGGAATACCCCATAATTACAATTTTCATATGTCTAAAAAATCATGCGTGATTTCAAAAATTGGACTTCATATTCTTGATTAGAGGGACAAATTGAGTGGGAATGGGTATAACTCAGATTTTAGAGGACCCATAGTGAAAAATAATTCTATATCAGGTATGTTATGTTATGAGCTTGACTCTTTATTATTTAATGAATATCAAAGACTTCCCTTACACCTGCTTCCTTTTCTATTTATATCTTGTGATGATTATTTTGCTTCTACAACAAAGGATGTGTGATTGATATACTAAGAGACTTATTTTGGATCCTTTCGGGCTCCTTATTCATCATTTCATGTCTAGGCCTTAGTCTTGGGTCATGATATTCAACATGGGGCTGAATGTTCTGTGTTTATTGATGTCTAGGCTAAATAAGATTCACACCCATAATTGATTGAGTTAAAGAATTAGTTGCCGAAAAGAAGATACAGGTTATTTCCCAAGTGGGAGATTGTTTGCTTCGGTATAAAGAATGATTATGTGTTCTGGATATTGATAACCTTGGTGATGTGGTCATGAGTGAAGACCATAACTCTCATTATTCCATAAATTCCGGATCCACCAAAATGTATTGGGATTTGAGGGAAGTGTATGGGTGGCATGGTATGAAGAAAGCCATTCTTGTATCTAAGTGTCTCAATTGTCAACAAGTGAAGGTAGAACATCATAGTCCTAGTGATTTACTCAATATATTGAGATTCTTACTTGGAAGTGGGAATATGTGAGTATGGATTTTATGGTTGGTTTACCCTGAACCCGAAAGCAATTTGTTCTATTTGGGTTATCGTGAATAGCGTGACTAAATTATCTCATTTCCTACCCGTAAAAACTACCTTCAATGCCTAAGATTATGCAAGATTATATATCTAAGAGTTAGTGAGGTTACATGGTATGCCTAGGCATAGCATATCGGATCATGTCCCCTAATTTACTTCTCACTTTTGGAGATCATTTCAAAGAGGGCTTGGCACTAAGGTGAAGTTAAGTACCACTTTTCATCATCAAATCGATGGAAAAGACGAGAGAACAATTCAAATTGTGGAGAATATGTTGAGGGCTTATGTGTTGGAATTCAAGGGTAATTTTGGTATGACAATCTGCCACTTATCGAGTTTGATTATAATAATAGCTTTCATGCTAGTATTGGTATGACATCTTTTGAGGCTTTGTATGGTAAGAGGTGTAGGTCTCCACTAGGATGTCTTGAGTTAGGTCGGATGGCATTGATTGGCCCAGATTTGGTATTAGAGGCCATAGAGAAGATGAAGTTGATTAGAGATAGGTTGATAATGTCTCAAAGTCTCCAAAAGTCATATTTGGGTGTTAGAAATATGGATCTTAAGTATCTTGTTGATGATTGGGTGTATGTCAAAGCTTCACCCATGTAGGGTGTAATGCATTTTTGTAAGAAGGGAAAATATAGTCCCCAAAGTATGTAGGTCCTTATGAAATTTTAGAGCAGATTGAGAATATGGCCTATAGATTGGATTTGTCTCCAGATTTAAATTCTATTCACCTCGTTTTCCCTATTTCTATGTTGAGGAAATTGATTGGTGATCCTAGTTCAATTGTTCCTTTGGAAGGTAATAGGTTGAGGAGAACTTGTCTTATGAGGAAGTTTCAGTTGAGACCTTAAATAGACAAGTAAAGCAGCTTTGCAACAAGGATGTGGCTTCAATTAAAGTTCTTTAGATAAATCAACATATGGAGAGTTCTACCTAGGAGACAGAGTTGGGCATGATGAAATGGCATCCCTATCTTTTCAAAACTACTCAACCCTAAGGTGTTAGGTTCTTCCAATTGTAATTTTCCTAATTCATTCACTCTTGTGTTTTATGACCTGACATGAATACATATGCACTAAAATGATTTAAAGGATATTTCGACATAAGTTTTAATGGCTTTGTGATTTTAAAGTGATATATTATGCATTGTGTCATTATGTTGGAATGTTTCATGTTCAAGTCAAGTCTTTTAAGCCTTGTTGTACCACTCGATGATGAATGTTTCCAAGGGGGAGATGATGTAAGGACCTGGACTTTGTGTGGCCTTGATAGTACATAAAAATTTTGTTCCGAAAAGTTTTTGACCAAGGTGATACTACAAGATCACCTCGACGGGGTGTGTGACACTTTACTGGCCATGTGGAGGAGTCTTGAGGTATCCCTTAGCCTTGTGTGTATAGTGCTTGGGCTCAAGATGGAGTTCAAGACTAATGCATCCCTCACTGAGCCCTTCACGGCTCATGTAACACCTCACTAGCATTGTGTTGACTTGTGAGAGGCTCCTTTGGCTTGAAAGCCACATTTTTTGCCTCGACAGTTCACACATGTACCCCTACATAGGCTATGTAGCACCACATAGGTCATGTGGTGGCTCGTAAGTGTGTTGGCCTAAAAAATTTCTATGTACAGAATCACCGTCTTGGAACTTATCCAAAGTCAATTTTTTCTAAGTTTTTTCTCACGGGCACTTATATGGTCCCTGTGACTTAACATGACTTGTATGCCTTCTTCACAAAACCCCTGGAAACTTTTTGGAGCTCATTTTATTCATAGTTTTCTTGTAATTTTGGTTGTTCCTAAGGGTCATTTATGACTTTCTAACCTATTCTAAATGTCACGACCCAAGCCTAGGGCCCAGACATAACATGGCGAATGGGGAAACCGAAGGGACCCCAATAAAGCCTTTTAACATATCATTACACATCCTTAGTCATGGAAGCAATAAAACAACAATTAGAGATAATGAAAAGGGAACACACAACTAAGGGACATCTTTCATATCATAAAACATCAAATGAGTTAAAGAGAGTCAAAGCTCATATCATTATTACATAATTATTTAACAACACCTCTAAATATAGAACTTAGCAGGTGCCAAGAGAAGCAACCAGTCTCATCCTCATAATAATGACAATAGGTAATCCAAATATGCAAGATGTAGTCTAAACATAAGTATAAAAGGAGGTAAATATTGTCCCCCGGACATGAGGACTCATCAAAAGCTAACTAAATAATCCATTAGCCACATTGAGGAGAATTAATAGGAGCCTTGGTTCCTACAAATGATATCATGTAGACATAGAGTATGTGTAAGTACATTTAAATGTACTAAGTATGTAGGACAATGCAACAAGAGATAGGCAACATAGACAAAATGCATAATGATAAGCAATAGATGGCATAATAACAATATTGCATATACGATGGATGCTTAAGTAAATCATGCTTTACAAACCATTAATCTTACATAGACCATAATATATCAGTGTAGGAAGAAACCTCAACCGATATAAAATAAGCGCAAGTGAGATGTAACTTGGAATCCCAATGTCTACCCTACATCGGAAGAATGGAAAAGTTACTTACCAAGGTAAACCTCCTATTGCCTAAGTGGATCTACTAATCCTTCTATGAACTAGGTACTCGCCTCTAGTTCTTAGACTCAGGTACTAGCCTGAAGCCCAAACTCGCATACTCACATCAAGCCTGTATATTTAGGGTACTCACCTATTTGAGATTTGAGGACTCGCCTCTAATCCTTTAGCCTACGGTGGCAAGTAGTTCTAGGACTTGGGTACTTGTCTCTAGTCCACTCGGTGCTAAGTCTAATCCCACTAAATATATAAGGTAATCATACTTTAATAACTTGCAATAAACATAGAGACATGGCATGAGTATCTCATTACATTATTGAACCTCAAATGGTGAGCCCAACATCAAAACATAAGAAAGATCATCATCAAACATTACCCTTGCATTAACATAACAAGGCTCACAAGAGGTATAATCTTGAAAATAGGGCTTAACTTCGTACTTGCATAATCATAGATATTTTCATGAATTCATAAAATACTTGATAGTCCATATTCATCATGAAGTCACTTGACTTATAAGACATTTAAATAACTTGGGAATTCTTGACTTGATATTTTATCAAACACTTGGTGGGAACATATGAGGACATGTACAAATCATGCAAGATGCAAGAGTATAGATTATCAAATAGTGAAATCAACGCATCTTAAAATCATGTAAATTAGCCCACCAACATCATGGTAACACCCCATCATGGGTATCTTGTAAATCATATCAAAACATCACAATAGTTCATAGATTTCATAACTTGAATCATGTATAGTCTCAATAGACAAAGATTAGGTCATAGTATAAGCTCAAAATAGATATCCATGCATAATTAATAATATTTGATAAAACTCCAACATATTTCATGCTCTATTTCATAATAATAGGTACCCATAAGAAATACAACTTGAAATCATATAATTTTCATTAAAAAAAAGATTGGGCTTCATGGGTGGAAGGAACCTATGAATGAATTCCACATATCTTAGATCTTGAATTTCTCGAAATTGAGTTGAGAAAGACTTGAATCTTGGAATGGGCTCTTAACATCCACAACTTGTTCTTAAGTTTCCTTGAGTTCTTCTTGGGTTTGGTAGAGGCTCTTGGGAGAACTTGAGAGTGTATTCCAATTGAGAGGAGTAGATTTGATCTTTATGAATAGGGCATGCCAATGAAATAACTTCTCTAAAAGAAGAAATGAGAGAAGAAATGCGAAATTTATTTAGTCAGTTGTTGAAAAACAACCCAGGATTGAATGTTCAAGATAATACCAGGGTGCGTCAGATCTAATCTTGCTTCACTTGCTGATGCAAGTAGTGCACAAGCTGTCAGAGGTCAAAATCTTCCACATTCTTCCATATCAACTCATGCTTCGGGTCTTAATTCAAAAGGTATTTTATACTTCATATTCACAAGAAACTTAGATATAAAATAAAGTTTACCAATATTTATTTTAATAGAATAATAAGTTAGCTAATTTGTATACTAAATAACTACACCTTATATGATTGTGGATCTGCGAGAGTTGGCTAATCAGTCATCTAAATTTTTATGAAAGTCCTCTTTGTGATAATTGGTAATCGAGGAGATAAGAGATGTTGAATGATTGGTTGTCCGGTCATTGATTGGTTCTGTCACATAACGTTTTTATCCTAAAAGGGAACAAAAAAATTTTAGCCTACACAAAAGTTTGCACATATGCTTTCATCCTAGACTTCCTGTTTTGATGTCTCATCTGTTGCTCTCATTGGAGCATATTTCTGTAGAAAAGGTCCATTTTTATTGGATTTAAGAAACTTGAATGTAGGTGGTATCCCATAGGTTTCTTGATAATGGCTAGTATATTGGTTCTTCAAGTTGTGCTCTATTGTCTAGTTAAAAAGTTCAACCATAGCTTATTTTTTTAATTAAAAATTTGGAGTTCATGGGTTCATTTTATTTCATAAAATAGGAATATATTACATTTCCTTTCTGAAGCTTCCTATTGAAAGCTATCTTGTGGTCCTGATATAAACTTTTTGGATCACTGTACAGGTTATTTTCGGGCCCCTTTTTTTGTTAAGTTATATAGCACACATTTTAGTCCTTTTGCATAACCCTGTATGTCCACCTGTACTTATTTCTTTTAAATATTAGGGACTGTGAAACATCCCCTTGGTATTATCCTGTGCTATTATCATCGCCTGTATGTATATGGACTAATTCGAAACTTGCCTTTTGCAAGTTAACTACTGTGCCTTAACAAATCTAGAATCTTAATCTAATCAATTCTCTGACACTTCATTCTCTTGTATGCTTATTTTCCTGCTTCTGATATTGAGTGTTGGAATTTGACTTGTATCCATGTTGAGAATTCTCTTACATGCATCAGGTAACTCATTAAAAGAGTAAAGAGTATAACTCACCCTCCACTAGTAATTCTAGATTAGCCAATTTATCTGCAAGCTAATTAGATTCCCTATAGATATGTGTGAACATTTCAAAATGCTTCTGTTTGCTGCAATTTGGTGGATTTGCTCAATGTCCTCCCTTATATGCGAAGGAATCTTTCCTTTTTTTTCTTCTAGTTCAATATTTCTGCATTATACTCTGTTGTTTTATGTCTATTCATATGTAAACGACCTACTAACGTTGCACGCTAAAAATTATAGCAGGTCATAAGCTCTAGGATTACATTTAGATCCCTGTCGTTTGTCCAAATACCATATTTTCAGCATAAGAAACAGAACGAACAACATATCAGCATACATATTTTTAGCTTAGACCTGGACCTACCAAATTTGACTAAGCTCTCCATGAGCATATTGCAGCTTCAGAACTAAAGAAAAGATGTTTTAGTCTCTTGACTTCCAGTACTTTACACTTTCTTAAGAAGACTTTGCAAATGCGCACTCTTGATAGCATTTTGGAGATCATATGAACTGACAACATGATTCCCATTCACAAACACTTATAGGATAGTGCTGCGACCCACCAGATCTAGAAGGACGTCTTGAATATGATCGCCATCATCTCGAAGATCAAGCTCCACAATAAATGGTTGTTCTTGAAGTTCATTGTGATCTTGTTAGAGTAGATTACATTTTGAACAAAAGCAGATGGAGAACTAGAGGCTAGGGCTTTTGCTGGACCTTTCACTAACGCCGTTACTCCAAATACAGTAAGCATTAGAAGAAGATTACACTTGAGACAATTGATCCTCCATTTTCTCCTTTTCTTTTTCACTAACAGTGGAGCGCTCGAAAAAATGTTGAGTGGAATCTTTCCTTTAGAATTAACTTCTGTAAGACCAGTGAGTCTGTTTCCACAATGATTTTCCACAATGCTTCTGTTGCACCAATTTATGCTCTGTTACATCATAGTTTGGTTTCAGCCTATGTGTGTGTGTGTGTTTTGGCCTATGGTTCGAGAAAATACTTATTTACTCAACTTTGTTTTGCTTATGCCTTTTATTTATACCTGAAATCTATTACATTTCATTTGTTGAACATTTCTCTCTAATTTATTTTTGTTTTGAATCTGTAGGATAATGCGAGAGATCAAATTTGAATGGTGGCCATAAGTCAATTTGATTTATTGAAGTAAATGATAGGAAGAGTTTTTGAACTAATTTTAGAGTTTAAATACTTTTGACTTTGTGGAATTCATTTCTAGTATGCACATCTTTAAAATACTGTCTTATAAGAATTTGTAGTACACAAGACATAATTATTTGAAATTTATTACAAATCTATATATTTAATTATTTGCAAGTAAAATTAGTGCTTGAGAAAATTGATAAATTATGCGTAGTGTAGTTAGAATATGCAAAAATAATTTTCAATAAGAAAAATTTTGGTATATAAATTTTTTTAACCAATATTGCAACACTTTGAAAGTGTAAACGTCAATTATGGAATGGACATTAGCAAAGGATATACTTCAAAGTGTTGCTATAGAGATGTTATAAATTGCTACGCTTCAAAAGCATAGCCAACAAGTATGAAAAGGCCACGCTTAAAAATATAGTTATATCAAACAAAAGTGTTGCTTTATGAGGTAATGTAACGTGTAGCCCTTGTACCTCATGAGCAACACTTTTAAAGTGTAGCTACTAAGGAAACACTTGAAAAGTGTAGCATAAAGTCTAAGGTTACGCTTCTTTAGGCCACCCCCTCAAAAGTGTTGTACAAAGTCAAAAGTATGGCCTTTGATCAAAGGCCACACTTTTTGATAGTTTAGGCCACACTTTTTAGGGGTAGTTTAAGGCATAAAATGTTATAGTGGATGATGATAATCTATTCTTATGTTTTAAAGTCAGACTCACCATTAGAGGTCAAGTATGTTTAAAAGCTACGCATGTCATGATTCCGTGTTTATTGCAAGTTATCAAAGTATGATTATTATAAGTATTCTGTGGGATTAGACTTAGCACCAATGGATGGAGGGTTTGCTCTCTTTCCTTGAAGTATGTATAGGATCGTGTTTATACCCTTGCTATACTAGTGGATCTATTTATTGCACTTTCTCTGGAAATTCTTCCTGAAATGGGAGGGCTACTGTATGGCGAAGTCTCTCATGAAATCCTTTCTAAAATGGGATGTGCCCCCACAAGGAAGGTTACTTCTCCGAAATGGGATGGGCTCCCGTAAGGTGAAATATGGTTTACCTTGGTAAGTAGACCATCTCTTTACCGGTGAGGGGTAAAAAAATGGGTGAATTGTATTGGATTTGGATGGATTGAATATGCATTGAGCCAAAATGGATTGGATTACAATCCATCCATATAAAATATGGGTACATATGAATTTCGTCAAATATGGTTTGATAAGAATGACTCCAACCCACTTTATTCTCTTGAAGCAAAAAAAAAATTAAATCAAAGCTAGATTGTTAATGTTCAATCTTAATTACCACAACCCTACTCCCAAATAATTATTTTTGAAAAAGTTATTTTTTCAACTTTTTTAATAAAAGTTCGGTTCTTTGGAGTACCGAAGTTTTGAGACCCCTACACCGAATCAAATAACTGAACTTTTGAAAAATGAACACCTACACCGAACCAAAAAATTGAATTAGTTTGGTTTGATTCGATTTTTTGACTTTTTGATTTTTATGCCCACCTTAATAAAAAAATAATTTCCCCCCTCCCCCCATCGACACCAAATTGAAAAACAGAATTAGTTTGGTTTGGTTCGCTTGTTGATTTTTAGGTATTTATGTCCACCCAATAAAAAAAAATTTTGCCCTCCAACCCCCGACACCGAACTGAAAACAAGAATTAGTTAGGTTTAGTTTGATTTTTCGATATTTATGTCCACCCTAATAAAAATTTAAAAAAAGTTAATTCCCTCCCACCCCGACACCAAACTAAAAAATCGAATTAGTTTGGCTTGGTTCGATTTTTCAATTTTCTGGTACTTATGCCCACTCCAATAAAAAAATTTAAAAAAAGGTTAATTACCCCACCCCCCCTCCCTACCCTGACACCCACTGAAAAATCGAATTAGTTTAACTTGGTTTGATTTTTTGATTTTTCAGAATTTATGCTCATCCCAATAAAAAATTAAGAAAAAACTAATTTTTTTGCCCCCTCCAACCCACCCCGACACCGAACTGAAAAATTGAATTAGTTTAGTTTGGTTTGATTTTTTAATTTTTTGGTATTTATGCCCACCCCAATAAAAAAATTCTTTTTTTGGCCCCCACCCCGACACCAAAATGAAAAATTGAATTGTTTGGTTTGGTTTTTCGATTTTTCGATATTTATGCCCATCCCAATAAACAAAAGTTTTTTTGCCCTCCACCGCGACACCGAATTTAAAACCAAGTTAGTTTGGTTTGGTACAATTTTTTAATTTTTGGTCCTTATGCTAACCCCAATAAAAATTAAAAAATCATTAGTTCCCCCCACCCCCTCTCTTCCTCCAAATTTCTTAAGAAACATAAAAAAAATCATGCACATAATTTTTTTTAGAGCAATTAATAATTTTAATTATGAGTTGGGGGATCTATGGATCTACATGAGTAACCATATTTTATCCATTTTGACCAGATTTGTATGAACTCTTATGATAGATCAATCCATATTTACCTATTTAGAAAATATGAGTGATCCATTAAAATAAATATGGGTAAAATGGTTTCCTTTTACCTTATATGAATTAAAATTGTCACCCCTAGCAATAGTCAATGAGAAATATAACTAAACTAACTATCACAAGAGAGAAGTCAATATGGAGAGAAACTAGTGTATTGTGTTCTCCATAATTTCCCAACTAAGTATCACCGGATAGCCTAATTCTTTTTTACTGTATAACATGCAGGACGGTAAGTTATGTCCACCAAGCCATTTGGTCAAATATGAGAGGTGAATTTCACTATGCGACTTGGCCCATTTCTATAGTGTGTTGTACAACCTCTATCACGACCCAAGCTTAGGGCCTAGACGTGACCGGTGAATGAGGAACCCGAAGGAATCTCAAACAAGCCTCATACCATATCATTACACATCCTTGGTTGCAGAAGCTATTAAAACGACAATGAGAGATAAGCATAAACAAGGGAATTGGGACTAAGGATAGACTTTCATATCATAACATCAAGAAATAATAAAGTCAAGGCTCGTAGCATAGATACATAACATGTCCAACAACATCTCTACTACATAGATAAGAGCGGAGGCCACAAAAAATAACTTGGCTCATCGTCATAGCCAATACATAAATAAAAGAAAGGTAGTCTTAGTTACATAACAAGAGATAATAAGCAGCGTCCCCAAAATGGAGGACTCACCAACAAGCTTGAGAGACAATTGTACTAGGCATAGAGTATTCGTTAGTACATTTGAATGTACTAAGTATGTAGGATGCAATGCAACAAGTGATAGTATCATAATTGAAATGCATAAGTATAGGCAATTAGTACATAAAGCCATATGGCATGCATGGAAGATGCTCATAGTAATCCATGCTTATATGGATCATAAAGTAAGTGTAAGGAGTGACAATTCTTAGTGCAATCCAAGGCCTACCACCCCCTTGGATAGGTGCATGAGGTATAAACCCTTTCATGAGGTTGATGTAGTACAAACCCTCCAACAAGGTTGGTGGGTACAAACCCCCAATAAGGTTGATGGCCACAAACTCCTGACAAGGTTACCCGAGCCTACCACCCTCTGAGCTAGGCGATTGAGGTATCAACCCCTCAACAAGGTTACCCTGGCCTACAACCCCCTGAGCTAGGCTTGGTCATCCTCAACTCTATAGAGATAATATTATATATTTATACACTCCCTTCATCATCATATACATACAATCCTTTTCATCATCATTTTATCATCATATATTTATTTAACTCATAAGACATGCATTGGACCTTCAACTCCTCAAAAAATCATAACCGGATATTTTATCAAGCACTTAGAGAGTGTATAGTGCTAGTGTAAAACCATGCAATTCAAGAGTGTTATTATGCTAGAAAATTCAATGTAAAACCATTAATATATACTTGGTAACACCCTCAAGCAATATACATCAAAACCCTTCATCAAATCTCATATTAGATCTTAGATTGATAATCCAATACATAGTAAAACAGTCACAATTTCATAAATCTCAATATAGTGTGCAGTGAATTTCATAATAAGTAAGACCTACTAGTAAATCCACTTTAAATCATGCAATTTAGAGTAAAAGGGATCTTGGGTATCATTGGTTAAAGGAACCCATGAAAGAAACCCACATACCTCAGCTTTGGAGATAAACTTGATGAAGATTGGAGATGGAGACTGGAAGCTTGGGAGAAAATCCTTAGATTTGGATGAGGTTTTGAGACTTGAATTTTTAGGGGATTAAATATTGGCTAAGTGTTTGAATGAGTATTGGGAGATGTTTAGAATGATATGATGGTGAAAAATGACTAAGTATAGGTATTTTCATATTTGGGAACACTTAGACTCAAGACCCAAAAGCCTTGGACCGAGATAAAAATCACTGGCAGCAAAATACACAGGTCCACAACGTGCGAAGGAAAGATTTATATATGTCCGTGATGGTTGCTGGTCGTGGTACCATCGCGGATCAATTCTGAAGGTAAAAAATTATGAAAAATGAAATTGCTAATTATTTGCTCTTAAATCAGGGTTAGATCCATTTCCTACTCAATTTGACCACTTAATCAAGAATACGAAGTTGAATTTTTGATATCACACATGAATTTTAAGGTATACAGAATTTATGATTCTGAACACTTCCGAGGCACATTTTCGGGCACTTTTTAGAGTCGTTACAATATCTCCCCCTTGGGAACAATTAGACCTGAATGTCAAAGAGATGTATATGAGAGATATAAGCATCACAAACTTCAGTCCACATAAGGATGCAACAATGCACTTAAACATCATTTCAAAAATCTTATCATAAGTGTAAAATCATCATGAAATTGTCAATTTAAACATGAGTGTATGCAATGGCATGAGAGATGAACTTAAGACTTGAGATCATGTAAAAGACTTAGATAAATACCTTAGGCTTGAGTAGAGTGGAAAAGGTAAGGATATCTCTTTTGCATATCCGCTTTGGCCTCCCAAGTAGCACTTTCAACTTGTTGATTCCTGCAAAGGACCTTAATGGAAGCCATCTCTTTGTTCCTCAATCTCTTCACTTACCTATCCAAAATTTGAATCGGAATCTCTTCATATGTCAAATTATCTTTAACAACACTCACAAAATCAAGAGGTACAATATCATTTGGATCACCCACACATTTTCTCAAAATAAATACATGAAACACTGGATGAACGAAATCCATTTCTCTAGTCAATTCTAACTCATAAGCTACCTTCTCAACCCTTCTCATCACCATATAAGGACACACATATCTTGGGCTCAACTTGCCCTTCTTACCAAAATAGACTACACCCTTCATGGGTGACACTTTTAAATAGATCCAATCATCAACTTTGAATTCAAGCTCCTTTCTCCTCACATCGACATAAGACTTTTGACAACTTTGGGTTATCTTCAACCTTTCTCTAATCATCCTAACCTTCTCAAGAGCCTCTATAACCAGATTTGGTCCTAACAAAGCCACCTCAGCAACCTCAAACCACCCAAATGGTGATCTATAATGCCTACGATAAAGAGCCTTGAAAGGAGCCATACCGATACTAGAATAATAGTTATTATTATAGGCAAACTCAATCAATGGGAGGTGATCATCCTAACTACCTTTAAGCTCCAATATATAAGCCTTAAGCATGTCCTCAAATGTTTGGATAGTCCTTTCGGCTTGGCCATCCATTTGAGGTGAAAGGTCGTGGAATGTTTAACTCTTGTGCCAAGTCCCCTTCAGAAAGACCTCCAAAAATATGAAGTGAATTGAGTTCCACGATCCAATATAATGGATAAAGGAACTCCATGTAACCTCACCACATCATAGATGTACAATGTTGCATACTCTTCAACCCCACATGTGGTCATAACGGTAGAAAGTAAGCCAATTTCGTCATCCTATCAACCACAATCCAAATGGAATCAAAATTGTTCCTATTCTTGGGCAACCCAACCATAAAATCTATATTAATTACCTCCCACTTCCAAGTAGGAACCTCTATGTCTTGGGTTAGGCCACCCGGCCTTTGATGTTTGGCTTTGACTTGTTGACAACTATGGCAACCGGACACCAATTTTGTAATATCTTTCTTTATGCCACCCCACCGATACATCTCTCTCAATTCCTTATACATTTTAGTAGAACCGAGGTGAATAGAATAAGACAAATTATGAGCCTCATCAAGGATCTTCTCTATCAAGTAATCAACACAAGGTACACACAACCTATCTTGGTAACTAAGGGCACCATCTCCCCCTTGGGAGAAAACCTCCACCTTGCCCTCTTTCACCAAAGACTTCAACTCTAACAAGAAGGGATCAAGATCTTATTTTGCTACCACCTCATCAACCAAGGAGATCCACAACAACAACATCACCATCACCAACCTCCTACAACCTAACCCCCAATCTAGCCAACCGATGCACTTCCCTAGCCATCACCTTATCACTACCATCATGAGCTAGGCTACTCATGGACACCCTACTCAAAGCATCTGCCACCACATTTGCCTTACCTAGATGATAATGCACACTCATATATAGTTCTTAAGAAGTTTTAGCCACTTTCTTTGCCTCAAGTTGAGATCCTTTTGAGTGAATACATATTGGAGGCTCTTATGATCGGTAAACACATCAACATGCACCCATACAAATAATGACTCTAAATCTTTAAAGCAAACACTACGGCGACTAATTCAAAATCATGAGTAGGATAGTTCTTTTCATGCACTATGAGCTGCCTAGAAGCATAGTCTATCACTTTACCATTTTGCATTAGAACACAAACCAAACCAACTCTAGAAGGATCACAATACACATGAACCCCTCTAGCCCATCTGGCAGTGACAAAATAGGAGCAGACACGAGCTTATCTTTCAATGTTTGTAAGCCCCTCTCACATCATCGGTCATTCTTTTGAGTCAATTTTGTCATAGGAGAAGCAATAGAAGAGAACCCATTCACAAACCTCCGATAGTAATCCTCTAAGCCCAAGAAACTCCTAATGTTTGACGGGTTAATGGTCTAGACCAATTTCTAATCACATCCATCTTTTTAGGATTCACCTTAATACCATCCCCCGACACCACATGTCCTAGGAAGGCAACCTCCCTCCACAAAAGTTCACACTTTTCATATTTAGCATATAGCCTCTTCTCCCTCAATACTTGTAACACAAACCTCAAATGAGCCCCGTGCTCCTTCTCACCACGAGAATAGATTAAAATATCATCAATGAACACCACAACAAATGAAATAAGGTAGGGTTTGAAAACCCTAATATCATATATTTATACACTCCTTTCATCATCATATACATACATTTCTTTTCATCATCATTCCATCATTATATTATTATCATATAGTCATTCAACTCATAAGACATGATTGGACCTTCAATTCTTCAAAAAACCATAACCGGACATTTTATCAAACGCTTAGAGGGTGTGTAGTGCTAGTGTAAAATCCTGCACTCAAGAGTGTTATTATGCTAGAGAATTCAATGTAAAACCATCAATACATACTTGGTAACACCCTCAAACAATATACATCAAAACCGTTCATCAAATCTCATATTAGATCTTAGATTCATAGTCCAAAACATAGTAAAACATTCACAATTTCATAAAACCCAATATAATGTGCAGTGAATTTCATAATAAGTAAGACCCATGAGTAAATTCACTTTAAATCATGCAATTTGGAGTAAAAGGAAATTTGGGTATCATGGGTAAAAGGAACCCATGAAAGAAACCGACATACCTCAGCTTTGGAGATGAACTTGATGAAGATTGGAGATGAAAACTTGAAACTTGGGAGGAAATCCTTAGATCCAGATGAGGTTTTGAGACTTGAATTTAAGGAGATGAAATATCGGCTAAGTGTTTGAATGAGTATTGGAAGATGTTTAGAATAATATATGAGTGAAAAATAGCTAAGTATTGGTATTTTCACATTTGGGAATACTTAGGCCCAAGACCCAAAAGCCTTGGACCGAGATAAAAATCACTGGGATCAAAATACACAGGTCCGTATATAGTTCGCGATGCGAAACTGTCATGAAAGCAAGATTTACACAGTTTTGCAATGGTTGCGCATCGCGGTACCGTCGCGGATCGATTTTGGTAATCAAAAATTTTAAAAACTAAAATTGCTAATCATTTACTTTTAAATTGGGATTAGACTCATTTTTCACTTAATTTGACCCCCTAATCAAGAATATAAAGTTAGATTTTTTATATCACGCACGAATTTTGAGATATACGGAATATAGGATTTTGGGCATTTTCGAGGCACATTTTCTGGCACTTTTTAGGGTTGTTACAACCTCCCCTTGGCCTGATTAGATGAAAACACATCAATCGAATCCTATTAATTAATCTCTTTTCCTATTCATTACTACCTTGGTCCAGTCAATAGCATTAGGCGAATTCTAATGTTGGCTACCATCATAAAACATGCAAAATGAAGAGATTTAATTAGTACATATATATACACTTTCCATTTCCATCAATCTCAGATGGAGACAAAGATTGACTATTTTTTGGCTTGGAGTATGATGGAATAAAACAAAATGACTCTTTAAACTGTCTGCGCTTCTTTCATTTGTGAAGTAGCAGTTAGTCAATGCAACTTTCGACGCTCCTCATGGGTCATCTGGAAACAACCGCTTTATATTTTTAAACATAGGGGTTAGGCTGCGTACATCCGACCCCCCTCACCCCGCAGTGAGCGGGAGCCTTTTGAGGCACTGGGGTATGTTGATGATGATATACACTTTCCAATAATTATATATTATTCGATTTTACTTTGTTAGTTCTTCATGGTTCTCACAACACTAGTTGTGGACTTTAGCTACTCATGCTATGTGTAGATGCAAGAATTATGAATTGAGAAGACATAATTGAACACTTACACAATAGAATTAATAACAAATAAAATTCAACTTCAATAAGAATCACAAGCTCCAAGGTAGAATTCAAACATAAGTGTTCTCAAAGTCTCTCCAATATTGATCTTACTATTCTCTCTCTCTAAATTTTGAGTTCTCTGAGTATTAGGCGAAAACTTTTGAAAAATAACCTAAAAAATATATTTATAATAATTAAAATTCAAGTCCTAAATAAAATAAGAGAACTGGTCGACACGCCATACGAAAGGTATTTTACGGACCATATTGCATTCCACGGCCCGTAATTGGGGGCTCGTACTCAGTTGCTGAAAATTTGGACTTCAAATCTATGACTCTTATCTATGATTTATAAAGTGATTTATGACTCATAAAAGGGGTTTCGTCTGATGAAATTCTTAAAAAATTCTCTGATCCTCAGGGCATGAACCATCTTCTACGACTCGTAAAACTCTCTACGGCTCGTTTGCATGTTCATAGAATAAACTTTAAAAAGTAGCCCCTCACTGGAATTATCCACTAAACCATCTTATGGCTCGTAGAATGATCTGCAACTCGTAAAAAATCTCGTATACCAGCAAAACTTAGCAACTTCTCAATTTTTCCCCAAAATCAAGGCCAACCTGTAATCCTGCAAACATAAACACAAAACACATAAAACCAACTGCATCGCATTGAGAATACACAAAATTTCAAGTTTTAAGCATCAAAAGTATTGTACATTTGCAGCACATCAACAATCTCACTGTACAAGAAAATTTACCATTTAAAAGAATCTTTAGGTTCTTTAATGGATGTCCACTTGAATTTTCTATAATTTATCTCATTAATATAGATCCATGATATCCTAGCGACCATGCCAAAGTATATAAATATTGAAATTAGTAATGTTTTGATTTACTATAGAATGTGCCTCAATTACACTAATTCTTATCCAATACAATTCAGAAGATGAAGCATGAAATTTTTCTATAACACATGTCTGCCCATAGACTTTTTTGGTGATACTAAGATATTCAAGATTCTGAACATAACAAAACTATACTCATGAATAGACTTATAGTCTTTTAGTCTCAAATGCATTCAATCATATCGTGTTTTTGGATGTATGACTATTTTCACGTAGTCATACATTTCTTTTAGACTTTTTCACAAAATAAATGGATCCTTAATTCTGAGATATTCGTATTTTCAAAATTTCATCAAGATGGTGACACAAGAATATCATAACTTTAAAACAACTTAAATTTGATATTTTATTCTCATTCTTAATGGTATATCCCAGACCCATAGCATCCAATACCCATGAAGGGTAGTTCTTGCCCAAACTATAAAAGACAACAAATTCAAGTTTCATAAAATTAGTCTCTTGAATAATATTCACATGTGTATTATAATGATGAAAACCTTTTTATCTATAGTAAAAAATTGACTTGATCTTCAAGTATGATTTCTAACTTTTATTCAAAGGAATTTATGTAATAGAGTGATTCACTGTAACACAAATATGCTTATACAAAATACTATTTTTTTTTTTTTAAACATCTTTGAGGTAGCATTTTGCATCTACCTTCAGCATATGAGATATTTTTATTATTCTGTTCGGATACTATTTTTGTCAAAGATACTTTGAAGTGATTTTTAAGCAAAAAATTCTAAAATAGTGACATGAAAACATAGCTTAGTTATCACTTGTAAAATTTACAGCCACGAATTCTATTTCTTGAATTTATTTATACACTAAACATAGTGTGGAACATTAGTATTAGGATGGGGGTGATAACAGTGACTTGTTTCCTTAACGCCATTCGAGGGGAAACATCAAATTTAAGTAATGGCCTGCCTACAAATCCAAAGCTACCTCCTCTCCTTTCCGTTTCAAAGCCGACTTGGGTCGTCAGAACTGAGGCAAGTTAAAGCCCGTTCCCCCCCTTTTTTTTCGTGCTTTATTTCTTTCTTTAAATTTGTTTTCTCGTGCTATTCAGCCTTCTTACTGGTTTTTCAAGAGATACGTAATTGCTTTTTTCTTTCAGGAATTGAATGGCTGGTGGATCTAGTATTTTGGGTAGGGTATTCAAAAAATAACAATATTGTGTTTGTGATTTATACTTGAAGTAAATTTTCTTATGTTGAGAGATTCAAAATCTATACAGTATGTGTTAAAAAAAATACCTTACATATACCATGTAACTTTCTGGCTCGAGGGTTCAACTTCTAGGTCTGGCCCTACTGACATATGGTGGTAAATTTTATTTTGAAGCTGCATTGAGCATTAGAATCTTGATGATTCCAAATGATGCAGAATGAATATTGAGCATTCATATTGCTGATCCCTATTAGTTCGGGATTGAGACATAATAGCTGTTTTTGTATTGAAGATAATCTAACTGAACTTAATGTGTAGTAATGTATTGAAGCTTGGTTCGAATAGCTAGGGTTCGACTTGCGCATGTTTCAGTCTGGAATACTCTTAGACAGACTTTTGCTTACTGCTTTTAGTTTAAAGATTTGTTTTTCACTTGATGGTTGACCTGGACTTGGTCCATAATATATATATGGTTTATCAGAACTTATGAAAAGATATGGTTCTTCTGGACAATCCAACATGACTTGGCCATTCTGTGTTAAACACTTCTTACTGTCATGATTGTTTCATGCAATAAATTGCTGAAATGAACTCAATCGATTGAAACTTAGATCCTTACAATAGGATATGAGAAGAATACGAAGGGATTCAAATTTAACCAGAAAGAATAGTTCAGATCTTTCTATGCATTTGGCGGCGAATTTATATGGAGATACTGAATCAGAGACTGCATCTCTTTGCTGAATTGTCATAGAAAGTATTAGAAAATTTGATTGGAATGATAACCCTTAGAAGTGAGGAACTTGCTTATTTAAGTCAAAAAAGAAAAAAAGACATTGCATTAGTATTTATCTTGAAAGCTTTTCTTTTTCCTTTGCTAAGTTATTTGTGTTCAGCATTTGCCAGTGAACAAGAAAAGAATATTCTATATTTGTACCAATAATCATTATACAACATCCGCAAACTTATTTCAGGGTCTATCATATTTAAGTAAAGTAGAAGCCTTAACGCTATTTATTCTAATTGTGGTGCCTCGGCTAGCTTGCTCACACCTCAGTTATATAACTAGGTCGACTACTTCCCACCAGCATAAGTACCAGGTAACTCTACTCACTAACAGTAAGAAGATACAAAGAAATCACCTAGTTTTTTCTTATCTCTAGTGATTTGATCTCTAGCCCTAAGATTTGAACTCACTCCATTGAATACTGGACAACACCCCTGGGTGCTAAGAACCTGAATGCTAATATTTGAAGTTTGGACTTTGTAGAAAAATTCAGTTATGCTATTCAGGATTGACCCATTTATGTTTTGGGGGTTACTGTAGGGAAGAGAATGGAAAAGAAGAAAGTTTACTGAACCACTGATTGGCCTTCAAAAGATGCAATGTTGATAATGTGATATACCTGTTTGTGTATTTTGCATCAGAAAATTGATTGGGCTACACCTCCTAGTATTCTAATACTTATTTTGAAGCTGTATGCCACATAAAAATCCTAATAGAAGTTAATATGTGAAAATGTCTCGGAACCTGGTTTTGCTCTAGCTTGTTGGAATAGTTATACATTCAGTTCGACAGTTTAAGTATTCTTTTGGACATAAAAAATGTGATAATTGAATAAAGTAGTACTTGAATTTAAGTTGAAAAGGTCTATTTTTGAAACTGAAGTTGTGTTTGGACATGCATTTAACTTGAAAAATAGTTGAACTTTAACTTGAAAATCATCTTTAAAAAAAACATAAAAAAAATCAGTCCGATATGTAACAAAATGTTGATTTTGAAATTTTTGTTATTGGAAAAAAGGAAAAGGTTTACTTGGACAAGTGACTCCCAAGTATGGTATATTCCTAAACAGATTCTTTCTTAATAGCTGCTCTGACTTTTAATAATTGTTTTCATGGACGGTGGAACTGGAGATTGGTCCAACTTCTAGGTGGTTACCCTCGATCTGGATAATACAACATAGCTTCATGTGTTGTACTAGAATGCTACCATGCAATGAATTACTGAAAGGAATTGATTTGGTATGATAGTAGTGTTAGAGTAGGAAGAGGAACAAGAATAATACATACAATCCTACTTAGAGTAGGAATAGGAATAATATACAAAATCCTACTTGGAAAAGGACTGTATTATAGTGTCATAGTTGGAAAAGAAGTCTAATATAGTATTTATAAACATGGTCTCAATGCAAGAATGTACACATAACAATTCAATAATATTCTTCCACTATATCTTTCACATGGTATCAAAGCTTTTATGATCTTGATAGAAAATAATTGAAAAAAAAGGGCTTTCGCTGCTGGCAGGCGGCTATGACCCATATATGCCATCCGTTTGGCTGTTATATTAACAAAATTAGAGCCAATGATATATGTATGAACCCCATATAAGAGGAAGAAAACTTAGTCAAAGAGGTCATCGTACATCAAATTTTTGGTGACTTTCTATGGTTGTTTTGTGTTAACCCATATCAATCAGTGTTTATGTACCACCTTGATATCTTTTCAGTGACTACTTTCTCATATGTAGTTTGTTTTGCACTGCGTCATCTTTCTGGTGACTACTTTCTCATATCTGATTTAAGTAAGGTCATGCCATCATTCCAACCTTACACGTATAATTTATTCTTTGTAGGGTTGTGCTATCATTCCAACCCTACTCATATAATTTTATGTTTTAGTAGAGAGAGAGAGGGAGGGAGAGAGAGAGAGAGAGAGAGAGAGAGAGAGAGGGTTGTGGTGATATTTTTTCTCCTGTGGCTAAAATAGCATGTGTTCGCATTTTTCTAACTATGGTGGTTGTCCTCTATTGGCCTTTTAATCTATTGGACGGACATTAAGAATGTTTTTCTCCATGTCAAGGAAGAAGTTTATATGGAGCAACCACCTACTTTTGTTGTTCACGGGTAGTCTTGTAAGTTGATTGTGTAAGTCACTTTATGATAGGAAACAATTTCTCAAGCTTGGTTTGGGAAGTAAATCCACTATATCATGAGAAAATTAGTACATTAAGATTGATTGTCAATTTTGTGAAGTCAAGTGATCAATTTGCAGATATCTCACCAAGCTCTTCATGGGCCCTCATATTAATTACATTTATAATAAGCTAGATACGTATGACTTGTATGCACTAGTTCGAGGGAGAGTGCCTGAATAGGAAGAAAAAAAGAACAATACATACAATCCAACTTAGAATAGGAATAAGAATAAGATATGAATAAGAATAGTATATAGAATCCTACTTGGAAAAGGATTATATTATAGTGTGTAGTATTATAGTTGGATAGAGAGATAGAACTTTGTGGACATGGAAGATTTGAGACCGCATCCCATTTCTGAAGCATTACAGTAAAAATTGCAAAAAATTGGGTATGGTAATCCAGCATGTCGGATTAAGAATTATATTTCGTTTAGTTTTAAGCTGGTTTAAATCCCATTCTAGTATCAGAAGATTGATCGAGCATTTTAAGATTTGTTTTGTAATATATGCATCATTGAGTTACTGATTGAGTTTGTCGTGAAAGAAAGTTTTTTGTTCTCTGTTTGGGCAAATTGATCAACACAAGGACAACTCAATAAACACTTACTTTATAGTAAGTAAAGTTTATTATTGGGCTTAGGTTGGACATGCAATTTTATCATGGATTAGAACAATCAACTTCTGATCCTGCAGTATGAGCAGGCATCTATACTTATTTTACATGCATTTAGAACTTTTCTGTTGTACAATTGTTGAATGTAAGCTACCTTTTTTTAACCTTATTTGAATGTAAACTTTGTTGCAGTCGAATTTTTGCAAAGAAAGAAAGCAGCCAGATCCTCCTTGTGTTGTCTGTAAAGGGAATGGCAGAGTTGAGTGCTACCATTGCCATGGCAGAGGTTCCTCTCTCTCTCTCTCTCTCTCTCTCTCTCTCTCTTTCTCACACACACACAGAGGGAGACACAAAAGACAGATACTGACAAACTAAGACCTTATGTTTGCACCGGGACATACATTTCCTGCTATTTAGATCTCACAGTCAAAACTGGTAATAAAATTTCTCGAAGCAGTTGAAAACACAAAATGCATTAGTGTTGCCTTTGACCTTTTATCTGCTCATCATTGGGTGCTTGAAGTCTTGGTTAGGCTTGAGCTGACTTGATTTAGCTAAGAGTGCTACAGCAAAAGAAAAAAATTCGAATAAGATAAGAATAATGATGCAATAAGGCTTAAAGTAGTCTTTTGGTTCTCTAAGTATTTTTTATTTTGGTAAATAATCTACTATAGCTCCTTAGTAGACACTTTATCTTGGCCTAACTTCAGATGTCTCCATGTGGCACTTTCTACCTTTTCTCCGAAGTCAACTATTTTACCTCCAAATGGTTTCACAAATATGCGTATATATTTATGTATATGCTCCATGATCTGGTTAACTTTTCTTAATTGTCTCCCTATATAATTCACTTGATGCAGGGAGGACTAACTTTTTCGACCTAGAAATGCTTCCAAAAGGAGAATGGCCAAAATGGTGGGGTATCAAGTTATTCAATTTCTTCCACATTGTAGAGATTATTACTGTTATTACATGAGCTGTTGGGGATCCCATAATCTAATGCATACTTCTAGGTGCAAGACTTGTGGTGGAAGTGGGCTTGTATACTGTTCTCGTTGCCTTGGGACGGGTGAATACCGATATATAATGGGATTTCATTTCATGAGACGGGATGATGGACCTGAAGGTAGATATTACTCAAGCTGACATTAAAAGGGACGAGTAGTTCGTCAATCTACTTCTAAAAGATTAGGAGGTGGAAGTCTTTATAGATAAGTGACAGTTTGTCTTCTTTGGACTTTTTTGCTGCAGTTTGAACAAAATTGCATCAAACTGCTCCCGGAAGAGGTTCAAACTGTGGAATGTTGTTCCAGGAAGAGCAAGCTTGAAGCTATATCTAGAATGCTACATAATGTAACTATTAAAAAGAGGTTGATGAAGTGAAATGATATTGAATGTAAGTTAACCTGCTGCAAAAGCTCCACTGTTAGGCTGATGGCTTGTAGCTTTTGGGAACAGTCTGGCTGGAAATTTTCCGTATATGTGGAAATTTATGTTAGGACTTACGAGATACTGTCTCCTTTTTTTGGTTACTTGTGTCTACAAATGCTTGTTCTCATGACTTAATAATGACAAGATGTGCTGTAAAAACATCCCAATGGTATCCCAGCATATTAATAAGCTTTTCCTTTTGGTAATTAGAAGCTAACTTTCGTTGAGATGCAAGATTCTTTGCAGGGGAGGTGTTCCCTAGAGTCTTATATTACATTGCTCCAGCCTTATTTAAAGCAACTTGGATAATCGGAAGTGTCATTTTGACCCAGGGTTTAATGGAAAAAGTAGTTAGTTCAATGGAAGAAATGTGTGGGGTTGTCGATGGTAAGGTTGCAGAGGCATTAATGGATGAGATCAAAAGGTTTTGACCGGCAATATGAATTGGATTACAAAACTCTAACAATGAGACAAATCCTCAACATGGGAATTTGAGGAAAATGGAGGTCAAATCACAAGGATCCCAAAAATGGGAACTGTCAATTGCCTACTAGAAGTTACCAAGTGAAATTTCCTAAGTTTGATAGTCAGGGTTTGAAGGTTTGGCTCTACAGATGTGAGTGATTCTTTGATGTTGACTACCCCCAAAAGTTCTAAAGTGAATTTAGCCTCTTGTAAATTGGAAGGGAGGGCTCTTCAATGGAATCAATCATGCATAAAATGCAGTCACTAGGGAATGGCCATGCCGGGGAGAGTGTTTGAGATGTTTGTACACAGATTTTAGATCATAATTATTTGATGACCCCATGGGGAGGTTAAAGGACCTCTGTTAGGTAAATTTTGTTCAAAGACTGTAGATTTGTTTGATAAATTATTGACTTGGGTGGAATTGTCTGAGGATTATGTGGTTATGTTACGATCCGAGTTTACAACCTGAACATAATCAACACTCAAAATCATTGTTGGTCTTTAAGGGAACCCTTGGTTTGGCCTGCTACTAAATAAATACAATGAAATTGTGCAGAACATTGTAAAAAGATGAGCAAGAAAAAACTTAGAAAATGTACTCAATAACTTTATAGTTCAAAATCACAAATTTGTACAATATGCATATGTTTGTAAAATAATGGTGAAAGCTGTACCTCAATTGACTCGTCTGTGATACTTCTAATACATCGAAAATAGGTGTTGAGATAAGATATCTAGCTACTTGAATACTCTATTACCAATATCTAGTAACTACTGAAACTTAAGATAAACCGGAGCACTCTGAAAAAGTAAGGCTCTCACCAATGTTGGATAAGAGTGAGATTCTTGTGAGGCATTGTTGTGAATCTAAAATATTTGAATATGCATCATAAATGATGTAGGTATATGAAATATATGGTATGAAAAATAGTTGAATGAAATAATTGGCTAAAAATCGAACATACTGACCTTAATGAGTAAATTTGATGATAGATTGAAATAAAATCAATTGAATAGTAAAGAATGCATGTTTACTTTAACAATAAAATTTTTATAATTGAAAATATGCATAAATAACAAATACTGAAAATAATATAATTATACTTTTCTTGGAGAGCTTTGCTCATTGAAAACTACCACATGAGTCTCATGATGGTACATCTTGTCTACATTGCTAGAGCCATCTTATACCTCGCCAGAATAAAGGACCAATATAACTAATGAATCCAATTTGTAAGCCCTTACCAGGGTCTTCTTGAGTTGTAACGACCCAAGCCTAGGGCTTAGATGTGACACGGCGAATAGGAACCCGAAGGGACCCAAACAAGCCTCTTAGCATATCAATCACACATCCTTATTCACGGAAGCAAAGTAAATAAGAACAAGAGATATAATAAAAAGGGAAGCGGGACTAAGGGAAATCTTGATATTGATAAAAGCATAAAGAGTCAAGTTCATAGTATAAGTACATCATAATATTCAACACCACCTCTAACATGGAATGGAGTGGGGGCCAAGACACTCTCCGAGCTCACCCTCATATTAACACGTGCTCAACATAAAAAAGTCTCAAAATAGCAAGAGTAATGTAGATAGTGTCCTCGGACTTGAAGACTCACCAAAGCTTATCTCCGAAGTATCAACTAGCCACGTGGAGGATGATCAAAAGGTGCTCCGGTCCCTACATGGTGATATCATGTAGTCATAGAGTATGCATTAATGCGTTTGAATGTACTAAGTATGTGGGATGCAATGCAACAAGACATAAGCCAATATAGTCAAAATGCATAATCATAAGCAATAGATATATAATCTCAATATGGTATGCATGATCAGTGCTCATTAGAAAACATGCTTGTAAATCATTCATCTTGCACAATATATATAGCATACATGTGTCAGAAGCGACCTTAATCGACATAGACCAAGTAGCTACAACTTGGAATCCAAGGCATGACATCCCCTCGGTAAGGTGGATGGGCATGACACCCCCTGACTAGGTGTGGTCTACTTGCCAAGGTAAACCAAACATGATAACATGACTAGATGGATCCACTAGTATAACAAGGGTAATAATCATAATCCTATGGTGGCACATAGATTAGAGACAAACTACTTTATATAGGGATCCCTTGAGTCGAGTACCCATCTTAAGACTCAATTGGTGTAAGTCAAATCCCACGAAATCCTTGAGATGATCATAACTTATATAACTTGTAAGAAATATGGAAACATGACATGAGCAGCTCTTAAAACATGCTTGACCTCTACTAGTGAGCCTAACTGGAACATGAGAGTAGATCATAATCATACATGAACCCTTGCTTTAACATGAATGGCTCACGAGAGGTAAAAATCTTGAAATAGGGCTTACCATGCTACTTGTAAAATCATAGATAAATTTCATGAATTCAATACATACTTAAAAGCCCTTAATCATCATATAGTCAGTTGACTTGTAAATCATGAGATAGATCATCAATAACTTGAGAATTCTTGACTTGACATTTTATCAAACACATGGTAGGTTCATGATACTAGTTCAAAATCATGCAATTCAAGAGTGAAATAAGATGAGTAAACTTAATGCAAATCAACCCAAGAACATGTAGTAAAACACTCATGTAGGGTACCTTGAAATCCATCATCAAAACTCATAATAAATGATAGTTTCATAGCTCAAAACATGCATAGTCTCAATAGACAAAGATCAACTCATAGTGTAAGCTTAAAATAGATACTC